>OY829524.1:48005-756534 GCA_963691665.1 Clepsis dumicolana | reverse complement strand
CGATACGAAAAGTGCTAAATCTAGATGTGGACCCTGTGCGCAGTGACAGTGACGAAAGCGGTGACGAAATGTTTTATGTCAATACAATAGAGGAGGACAATAAACTGAGTAAGTCTGCTAAAGAATGGGTGGAGGTTTTAAAATGTAATGGAAAGAATGTACGTCTAAAAATAGATACTGGTTCAATGATAAATGTTATTTCTAAAAATGAATATGTAAATTTAGGATTATCGATTATGAACCTTAAACCGTTTACAAAGCAAGTACATTCTTTTACGGGCAACCGGCTGCCCATTATAGGCACTGATAATGTGTCTTTTACGTACAATAATAAGAATTATATTCTGCCGGTTGTTGTTGCTGATTTATGCTGTCAGAACGTACTCGGTTTAGAAAGCTGCATTGTTATGGGATTAATTAATCAAATAAATGCTGTAAATATAGAGCAATACGCAGATTTATTTCAAGGGCTAGGAAAATTACCCGGTAAATATAGTATTGTAGTAGATAAAAATATTCAACCGGTAATTTCTCCCACTAGGAAAATACCCTTAGGGCTTAAAGATAAGTTATCCGACGAGTTGCAAAGAATGGAAGGTTTAGGTGTAGTCAGAAAGGTTACGCACCCGACTGATTGGGTGAACGCAATAGTTTTGGTGGCCAAAAAGGATGGCAGCATTCGTGTTTGTTTGGATCCGCGACCTTTGAACCGCGCGGTGCGGCGCGCGCAGTACACGCTGCCGACGGTGCCGGAGCTGGCGGCGCGGCTGCGCGGGGCCAGCGTGGTCAGCGTGCTGCACGCGCGCAGTACACGCTGCCGACGGTGCCGGAGCTGGCGGCGCGGCTGCGCGGGGCCAGCGTGGTCAGCGTGCTGCACGCGCGCAGTACACGCTGCCGACGGTGCCGGAGCTGGCGGCGCGGCTGCGCGGGGCCAGCGTGGTCAGCGTGCTGCACGCGCGCAGTACACGCTGCCGACGGTGCCGGAGCTGGCGGCGCGGCTGCGCGGGGCCAGCGTGGTCAGCGTGCTGCACGCGCGCAGTACACGCTGCCGACGGTGCCGGAGCTGGCGGCGCGGCTGCGCGGGGCCAGCGTGGTCAGCGTGCTGCACGCGCGCTGCGGGTTCTGGATGGTGCAGATCGACGACGCCAGCGCCGACCTCTGCACATTCAGCACTCCTTTCGGACGGTATCAATTCCTACGCCTACCATATGGGATAAATTGTGCGCCGGAAGTGTTTCATGCGAAACTTAGGCAGCATTTAGAAGATTTAGATGGCGTAGAGTCATTCATTGACGATGTCATCGTGTGGGGACGTACCAGAGACGAACATGACCGACGTCTGGAGTCTCTTTTGTATCGCGCTAGGGATATAGGTATAAAATTCAATCGCGAGAAATGTAAGTTTGCTGTGAAAGAAATTATTTATTTAGGCCACAAGTTCGATGCTAATGGAATGCGGGCTGACGAGGCAAAAGTTAAGGCCATAAATGAAATGCCATATCCGACTGATAGGAAGGCGTTAGAGCGATTTTTGGGGATGGTGAACTACTTAGCGAAATTTGTTCAAAATTACTCTGAATGTGTTAATGTTTTGAGGTCGCTACTGAAAAAAGAGTCTGAATGGATTTGGGAATCGCATCATTCTCAAGCGGTAGATGAATTAAAGAAGAAGCTAGCCAGCGCGCCCGTGCTGGCGCTGTACTGCCCGCGCACGCCCGTGGTGCTGTCGATGGACGCGTCCAGCGCGGCTCTGGGCGCCGTGCTGCTGCAGGCGCAGCGCCCTGTGGAGTTCGCCTCGCTCACGCTCACTGACACACAGATCAGATATGCGCAGATTGAAAAAGAGATGCTGGCTATTGTGTTCGCAGTCGAGCGCTTCAGACAGTACATCTATGGTAGGTCTGACGTCACTGTGCACACAGATCACAAACCGCTAGAATCTCTGTTCAACAAGCCACTAGGTTCGGTACCTGCCCGCCTCCAGAGGATGATGATGAGAGTACAAGGCTACGAGTTCAAGGTCGTGTACACACCAGGGAAGTACATGTATATTGCAGACACACTTTCGCGGGCTGCCCTTAAAGAGACTAATTATGACCATGTCTCTGATGAAATAGAAGTGCAAACTTGTTTTATGCTCCAGCATGTGCCATTCAGTAAGCAAAAAATGCAAGCAATCAAACAGGAAACAGACATCGATAATGATTGCAAGTGGCTTTTAAGGTACATTAGCAAAGGATGGCCAAAAAACAGACGCGACGTCAATGAGAAAGTAAATATTTTTTGGCCATACCGCGAACAACTACATGTCTTAGACGGTCTGATTTTCAAAGGTGAAGGCGTTTTAATTCCACGTGCATTAAGAAAACAAATGCTCGACCGGGTCCACGAGGGACATCTAGGCATTGAGCGGTGTAAGCGGCGCGCGAGGGAGGTGATGTTCTGGCCGGGGCTGTGCGAGGACGTGGAGCGCGCCGTGCGCGGCTGCGCGGCCTGTGCCCTGCACGCGCCGCGCCCGCGCCGCCAGCCGCTGCTGCAGCACGAGGTGCCGCCGCTACCCTGGCACAAACTCGCTTCCGATATTTTTGAATACAAGAAGAAAAGCTATGTTGTATTAGTTGATTACTTTTCTAACTATGTGGAAGTTGGGCAACTGACAAGTATAAATTCAAAAAACGTAATTAACTTCATGAAGGAACAATTCGCCCGGCACGGCATACCGGCTGAGTTGGTAACCGATAACGGACCAGCTTTCAGCTCGCTGGAATTAAAAAAAATTATACGCGAATGGGAAATTGACCACGTGACATCTTCGCCGCTTTACGCACAATCGAATGGGAAGAGTGAGAGAACTGTAAAAACAGTTAAAAATCTGTTAAAAAAATGCGTAGATTCAAATCAGGATTTTTATACAGGACTACTAAATTTGCGCGCAACACCACGTAATGGCGTAGATTCACCAGCGCAAATTCTTATGGGAAGGCGGCTAAATACGAAGTTACCAGTTAGCCGGCAGCTACTGTCTGAGTCGGTTGATAATGAACGAAACTACCGAGTATTAATGACGGACAGAGAAAAGATAAAAAAATACTACGACAGATCGGCACGGTCTCTAGAACAGTTGAACCCGGGTGATAAAGCTACGCTAATTAATAACGACGCAAGAAAACCGGTTTCTGTAGTGGCTTGTGCGTCGCAACCTCGCTCGTACATAGTGCAAGACGAACGTGGACGTTGCTTCCGACGCACTCGCGGTCAGCTGGTTGCGCGTACACCCAATACAGCAGCGCACGCAGGAAACATTTCCAAACGTTCATCAATTAAATCGCCGATAAAAGATGAGGTTGAAACTCGAAGAGCGCTAACGATTACGGCTAGTCGTAAGCGTAGGCAGAAAACAATAGTCGATCAGCGTGCGCTGGACGAGACCGAAACGCCGACGACGCCGTGCGCAGCTAGCAACGACGCCGCAGACACGGCGACAGCGGACGACACTTTTGCTAGCCCTGAGGCTGCGCCTGAGGGCAGCACTGGCAGTGACGCGGGCTCACCGGCTGCGCCGTCACCGTCAATGGCAGTTACAGCTAGGTCGAAGGAAAGAACTGCACGAATGCTTGCAAATTTTATTTTCGGCCATCAAAAAGAACAACAATAGGTCTCTGTACACTTTACAGGTTGAAACCTCACCATAATGATAAAGACTTTAAATAATAAACTTAATAACCTAATATTATAAGTTACTTAATAATCATTATATGTAGGTACCGTAAGAGTAAGTTTACAACAAGTAATTTCATTGTCGCCATCAAACTAGGTAATTGGGTTTGGAACTGGAATTACTTATTAGGTAAAACTAAAGTGTTATTTTTAAATTTAAGTATTACGTACCAGTTAAAATAACTTTATAATTATAAGGTATAAAATTAAACGTTTTTATTTTGTTTAATTTTTTTTTGTGAGGCGCAAAGAAAGGTGTTATACTAGTACCAAACCATACGTTTCTTATGTTTCATATTGTTATTTCTGAAGGGAAGAGATGTAGTATATTTAGTGTAGGTAGTTTGTTATTTGTCGAATAGAGGGTAGGTTTTCAATAAACCAGTGTTTAACCAACTTGCGTGTGTTTCATTACAATAAGTATGTTTATCCGTTGTCTAGTACCCAGAGTACAGGCTTTGCCTAGTTTGGGACTAGGTAAATTGGTGTCGATTTGTCCCATGATATTTATTATTATTATTATATACCTACGTAAGTTAGTTTACACTTTAAATTGGTACTTTATGCCTTAACACATGTCACGTTCTGGAAGATTGCTAACCGTTTCTCAATATACTCCTCCTGCGAGGCGATCAGCCAGTCATTCAGCGTGTCAGCATCAGGCAGTACCATCATCTCCGGAGCCGCGGGGCTGTCAGTCGCGTTGCACACTTGTCTGATCTCACATTGGCATTGCGGTGAGTCCTGAAAATCGATATGCCATGAAACTCCAAGGTTTAGGTTACAGCTACAAGCAACTTCTGCCTACGGGCGTAACTACGGTGGTCAGACATGAGCTTATACATATAGATAGGGGAACCCTGTGCATCATACATAAAATTATGTGACTGATATGCTAAGGAACCATTGGTGATGTCTGATACGTTAAGAAAACATTATGATTTTTGATACGCTAGGAAACATTGTGAAGTTTGATACGCTAGGAAACATTGTGGTATCTGATACGTTAGGAAACATTGTTATGTCTGATACATTAGGAAACGTTGTGATGTTTGATACACTAGGAAACATTGTGATGTTTGATACACTAGGAAACATCGTGATGTCTGATACGCTAAGAAACATTGTGATGTCTGATGCGCTAAGGGAACACTGTGTTGTCTCGTACGATAAGGAAACATTGTGATGTCTGATACGCTAAGGGAACACTGTGTTGTCTCATACGATAAGGAAACACTGTTATGTCTGATACGCTAGGAAACATTGTGATGTCTGATACGCTAGGAAACATTGTGATATCTGATACGCTAGGAAACACTGTGATGTCTGATACGCTAGGAAACACTGTGATGTGTGATACGCTAGGAAACATTGTGATGTCTGATACGCTAGGAAACACTGTTATGTCTGATACGTTAGGAAATATTGTGATGTATGATACGCTAGGAAACACTGTGATTTCTGATACGCTAGGAAACATTATGGTGTCTAATACGCTAAGGGAACACTGTGTTGTCTCATACGATAAGGAAGCATTGTTATGTCCGATACGCTAAGGAAACATTGGCGTCTGATACGCTAGGAAACATTGTGACGTCTGATACGCTAAGCAAACATTGTGATGTATGATACGCTTAGGAAAAATTGTGGTGTCTGATACGCTAGGAAATATTGTGATATCTTAGGCCTTAAACACCAGAAGACATGATGTAATCAGTGTATTAACATTGGAATAGACAACATTTTCAATGCATGTGCAACAAATTAAAAATTACCTGAGTGGTCCAGTTCCTGACAACAGACTTCTCGTGTCGTAGGATGTCCATGACGCGTTGTGCAAACGATGGGTCCATGTTTTCCGTAAACACTGTGGGACGTGGTCTGAAACAAACACAAAATATGAAACATAATGAAGCGCAGAAAAGGCTATAATTGTAACCTCTTGTGCCGCAGTCGCTCTTAAGGTCCAAACTTGCGCGCAAATGTCAAAATGTTAGGAACATTTTTTTCGATAGTTTTGTGAGCATAATGACGTACCTATCTGTTCAGGATGAAACAAAAGAACATGCAGATTCTTATTAAACTGACTGTTTATTCGTGGAGATTTGGTATTTAGGAAAGGTGCGCGCGCGTCTTGTACGGCGATCCATTAGGTTCTGCGGGGATGACCCCCCGCGCCGCTCGTCCCGGCTCGCCTTCCCCTCCGTCGCGTAGTCCGGTCATTAACACTATCTTTACTTAACATTGCCTGGACAGAGATCTCTATAACATCGTCTTTCCACACAGATTCCCTGTTAAACTTACATCATAAACTCGGTGGAGCCAGGATACATGTCTGGTGTCAGTTTCAGCATCACCTCGTTGTCGGCCGGCGGTCGAATCATGGAGAAACCCATGGCGATGGTCACGAACAGAGAGGGCAGCACTATCAGCAGGAAGAGCAGCCATCTTTAAAAAAACGGTTTATCTTTAAAATTGGCGATCATCTTTATTCATTATTACTAGTAATTTTTTACGTCCCACTGCTGCGCAGAGGCCTCCTCTCGGAATTAGAGGGCTTGGGCTATAGTTCTTACATGGGCCCAGTGTGGATTGGGAACTTTACATACCATTGAATTGCTTCGCAGGAGTGTGTAGGTTTCCGCACGATGTTTTGATTCACCAAAAAGCTCGTGATAAATTAATCACAAATGTAATTTCACACATAAATTCCAAAAAACACAGAGGTGCGAGTCGGTACTCAAACCCACGACCCTCCTATTTGCGAGACCATATATCAAACCACTATCACGGTTTTTATCATCTTTATTAGAATAGGTACTTTAATTTAAATGGACACTGAACAGAAGAACCAGATATTTATGTGTTATTTGGAAATCAAAATTTATAAACGGAAAACTGAAGAAGCCCCAGAAAAAAAGGTCTTTGGGTCTAGCACAAAATTCACGATAAATGTGTCCCAGTACAACACGGCATTTTTCGACGACAGCCGTACGTCATAACGCTGTCGTTCGACCAAACTAAGACTGACTGCATGACGCTCGATTGGTGGCCTTTTGGTTTGGACGTTTTCAAGCGCTAACCCGAAGTCCATAATTTTTTTTTTTTTTTTATACAACGAGGAAGGCAAGCGAGCAAGTGGGTCACCTGATGGTAAGTGATCACCACTGCCCATAGACACCCGCAACTCCGGAGGCCTGCGGATGCGTTGCCAACCTAGAGGGCTAAGATGAAATGCCTCTTGTGCCCGTAATTACACCGGCTGTCTTACTCCCCACACCGGAACACAACAGTGCAAGCACTGCTGCTTAGCGGCAGGATTAACGAGTAAGATGGTGGTAGCGATCCGGACGGACCTCGCACAAGGTCCTACCACCCGCAAATTAATATTGGTAAGACAATGTTCTCAAGTAAAACTTTCTGCTTTCAACCTTTCCATCCACAGCATCCTTATGAGCACTCATTTCCTAAGCTTGTTATGAAGATTATGAAGTCATATACCTGTTTCTGATATAGTGTAGGTACCGCACGTGTAACAAAGCTAGGAACTGCTGCCACGGCGTGCCAGCGAGGGCCCCGTTGGAGTCCACCAGAGGCGCCCGGTCCGTCCTAATGCTCGCACTAGAACCGCTCTTTGATGGGGCTTCTGAAATACACAGCATCCATTTTAATGAACTGTAAATAATTCCGCCAGGGCAGGGGTTGAGTAACTCTAAGTGCAAACCTAAAGTACCCCTGCGAAGTTTTTTTTAAAATCCTACTGTACATATTGTCAATCAGCAGAGGCAATGAATGTACCTTTTTTTATACGAGAAGGAAGGCAAAGGAAGGTAAGTAAGTAAGTAAGTAAACACTTTATTGTATATAAACAGGATAAAAACACAAGTTACAACAATCAAATTGTGTGTTAGTTGTGCCCGTAATTACACCGACTGTCTTACTCTCCACACCGGAACACAACAGTGCAAGCACTGCTGCTTAGCGGCAAGATTAGCGAGTAAGATGGTGGTACCGATCCGGACGGATCTCGCACAGGGTGCTACCACCCGCAAAATAATACCTATCTATGGGAGAATGTTTTATTTTATTGACAACTCACTGCCAGAATCACTGGACACAGTCCCGTACTCGGCCGCCGGCGCGTCAGCTTGCGCTGTGATGTTGAAGAACACTTGCTCCAGAGAACTGCAGTCCATGGTGAAAGTGGAAAAGCCCAGCTCCGACTGACGTGTTTCCAGCGTGGAGCAGACTCTTTGGAAACTGGAAGATATTGACACTAATTGACCTAGTCCCAAACTAGGCAAAAGGGTTCCTGGGCACTAGACAACGGTTTAACATCATCATCATCATCATCATCATCATCATCATCATATCAGTCGGAAGACGTCCATTGTTGGACAAAGGGCTCCCGAGGATCTCCATGACGATCGGTGGACAAAGTGTTGGTAGGCCGCCCGCAAGGTGGACGGACGAGATATATAGATATCGCGAGAAGCCATCGGCTGCGGGTAGCTTAAGACCGATCTTTGAGAAAGGCCTATGACCAGCAGCGGACTTCTTCCGGCTGATATACATATGATAATGATGACGATTATTCTGAGGAGATGTAACTGCTTTAAAAAAATTGGACTTGGCCAAGCAAAGTTACCAAGAACCCCAACGGCCATCAGATCTGCGATGCGAGCAATGTCACCCGCCGCTTCCACCTAAATGTGCAATTTGTTGAGCTGATGTAGCTCACCTTTATCGGTAACCTTAGAATAACTGTGATAGATAAAACACTTACTCATTATTCAACCCATGGGCGTCAAAGAACGGCAATCCTATTTCCACATCCAAGCCGTCCACATCGACAACCTGGGCATTGGCGACAACATCCCTCACTACGTTCAGCAGCTTCTTGGTCCTTTCCTGCTCCTCCTCCGCCCCCCACTCCTCGTTAGGGGGGTAGACGACGGTCAGCTTGTACCCGTTGCCGAGGCTGCGCTTGATCTCGATGGGGGAACCCATCGTGTGAATCTGACCCTGGAACATTTGTTTAGTCAGCAGGAAGACGGTGATAATGACAGCTTAGCGTGAAGAAGCTGTTATAAAACCAGTGAGTTACACGATTGGCTTTATTTGCACTTTTCATTAGGTGTAAAAAAGGATGGAAAAGTGAGAAAGGGAAGACCTCGGCGAACGTACTCCGATCAAATCGGTGATAATCTGGAAAAGGGACAGGTCAGGAGTACCCACAACCGGAGAGCAAAGGTTGTATGTCAGGATCGTAGCAAGTTGAAGTCCGTGGTCTCTGCCTACCCCTCCGGGAAACAGGCGTGACTGTACGTTGTAAAAAAAAAATTGATGCAAAAGTAATGCAATGAAATAGAAGGAGAAGCACTGGCTGAGTGTACATAACATCGAAAGAAAAGAAAATAAATGGAAGTCATATTGTCAATGGCAGATATTACCTAATAGAAGAGAGATTATACCTTATGCATAATGACGAGCTGATCACTAAGAAACTCTGCCTCGTCCAAATGGTGTGTGGTGAGCAGTACGGTCCTGTCTTCTTTCAGCTTAAGTATCATTGACCAGATGTCCCTGAAAACAATCTCGATATAATAAAAATAAAAGACTTTGAGGGCTGTGAAGAAAACGGGGCTGCTTATCTTTCCAAATTTTAAGGGGGCGCCGAATCTATCACCACTCTTTTTTTCTCTTCTCTGAAACCGTAAAAAATTCAGGAACCTTGTAATGGTCTTCTAGAGATTAGGTTAGGTATATTTTATAATAATACACTGCCGAAAACTATCTGGGATTGCTAGGAATCAATTATACGCGGTCTCCTATACGCGTTTTATCCCTAGACATTTCTGAGCAGTGTAGTTTCAGAGAAAAAAAGAGGTATAAAGGACTGGTGATAAATTATGACAAGCATTACATTATGACTTTCAACCGTGCAGTCAAAAATATAGACCCGCCACTAGCTATTCTATAAAAGTTAGTGTCCTAAGATCCCACGATTCACCAGCCCTTGAGCTGATACCTCTACCCTGCTTGCTCACCTCCTGGCAGCGGGGTCGACGCCGGCAGCGGGCTCGTCCAGCGACACCAGGTCGGGCCGGCCCACGAAGGCCAGCGCCACGCACAGGCGCCGCCGGGTCCCGCCCGACAGCGCTGACGCCGCGTGGTCGGCGTGCGGACCCAGTGAGAGGACGCTCAGCATGCTGTAGCAAAAGATAGAAGTCAGACTTGTCAGACCTTGGTCTGTTTCTACATCTCGCGCGGCAAAACTTTGAGATCACGCTCCGTCTTCTGGCCGGAGGGTGTGGTGTTCCGTCGCTTTAGGGAAGCGAAAATGACATTCAAAAGTCAAGGGCCGCATAGTGACAAATTCGAATAAAGGCGGGTCACACTTGTTCATAATTTTGATAATAGGTATTTGTTATATTAAAAATTTAAAAACATTTGCTGACTGTACTATTTGAGTGGCTAAAGTAGTCACGGACCGCATGATATAGGGTCGCGGCGCGGGCCGCATGCGAGTTGCCAACCATCACTGCCCTAAATAGTTGTATTATTGTGTTTCATATGTATTTTACTGTATCCATATTGTTTGACTTTTCCAGCGCGTGAATTCAACAGACAGGTTCATAGGTTTCTTCTAATCTTCAAATTTTGACGTCACAACGTCTTATAATTTGATGGAGCCGGCTGCACGCACGAAAAAACTTGACTCATGCGGCGTTACCTCGCTCTGAGGCGTTCCATTTAAGGCTTGAAGTGCAAGCGAGAGCGCGGAACGAGCGACAAAGAGGCGCAATCGGCTTGCATGCTTGCTTGCATGCTTGCATGCTTGCTTGCTTGCATGGTTGCATGCTTGCATGGTTGCATGCTTCTTTGCATGTTTACCTACATGCTTGCTTGCCTGCATGCTTGCGTATATGCTTGCCTGCATGCTTGCTTGCATGCTTGCTTACATACTTGCTTGCATACTTGCTTGCTTGCATGCATGCCTGCATGCTTGCTTATATACTTGCTTGCATGCTTGCTTACATACTTGATCGCAGGCTTGCATGTTTGATTGAATGCTTGCTTGTTTCCATGCTTCCTCGCTGGTGCTGTTATATGCTTGCATGCTTGCTTGCATTCTTAAGGCCCACTTACATGATGGATTAATTGTATGCGTGGTTGCATGCTGACTTTCATGCTTGCTTGCTTGCTTGCATGCTTGCTTGAATACTTACTTGCATGTTTGCTTGCATGCTTGCTTACATGCATGCTGGCTTGCGTGCTTACTTGCTTGCGTGCCAGCTTGCATGCTTGCCTGCATGCTTGCTTGCAAGCTTGCAGGTTCGCTTGCACACTTGCTTGCTTGCTTGATTGCTTGTATCTTTGAAATGCTTATGGTTCACGCGAGCGAAGCCGCGGGTAAAAGCTAGTACAAAATATCTATTCAAACAAATAAAATTAAAACTTTCTTATGACGTTGTCACGTTCAATATCGTCAGTAAACCGACTTTACAGACAACCGATTTTTTTTTTCAAATTATAATCTAATATTTTCTCCATTTTCGAGTGTTACAAGTATGATAGTCTGTAAAATCCATACCCTGCTATGCGCGGCATTTCGAACGAGGCTTTGCCTAGTGCGGGACCAACGGCAAGCATTTTGTAAATCGATACTTTTAATGAACCGTTTTTGTCTATTTATTTACCCACAATGACCAAGCTTGATTTATAATAGTATGCTAGAGTGTATTTAGTATTTGCATCTGTTATTATAGGAGAATATTTCATTCAACTTTGCAAGGGTTATTATAAGAGCAATCCTTGCTTCAAGGAAGGCTGAAAGCAAACCACAACCTGTCAACAACCCTCCACTAATCATAATCATAATCTTTATTGCTCTCACGTAGTGTACACAGATGTTACAAACAGCACAGTTAAAACGTGAACCCTGCGAGGGCATCGCGGTCTTTGATACATAGGGGTACATTAAAAACAACGTAAACTAAAATAACAATAAAATTAGAATGTCAAATAGGTTTTTACATAATAAATTAGGAGTCTACAAGAAGAATACAAGAGCATTGTTAACAATAAATTCCAATTCAATTCGAAACAAATTCAATATCAAAAATATCGTTATCATTATTATATAAAAAAAAAACGCACATTTTTTTTCGACAAAACATTAAATCCATAATACTCATTACATACACTAAAACATTAACCAAATAAAAGAAAATCCTTTATTGTGTAATAGGCCTTATCTAGGAGATATCTTTTTAAATGTATTTTAAACAAATGTATACTCTGTATGCTTTTTATTGTTTCGGGAATGCGGTTATAAATTTTGATTGACATTGCAAATGGGCCGAAATGTACCATTTGCATAGTTGAAACAGGTTTTGCTAATTTTTGCCTGGGACGTAGATTTTGGGGGCGAGTATATTGGGGAAATAGATTAATATTCCTTTTCACAAAGAGGCATACTTCCAAAATTCATGACTATGTAAGAGTGAGTATCTTTTGTTCCACAAAATGCGGTCTGCAGCTCGTCATTTTGTCAATATTTACCAGTATTCTGATACATCGTTTTTGTAACCGGAACAGATGGACAGAGTCAGAACAGTTTCCCCACAGCACTATTCCGTATTGAAGAAATGCATGGGCGTAAGCGTAGTAGACATTAGTAGCTGTTTTTAAATCAGTGCATTTCTTCAGTTCGTTCAGCGCATACGTGAATCGACTTAGCTTTGTTCTTACTTTACTAATGTGATCTTTCCAGTTTAAGGCGGAGTCGATTGTTATGCTGAGAAGCGGAAGAGCGCCAACTGACTCAAGCTTCGTATTTTCAAAACAATAATCGACATTCATAGGTCGCTTTTGATTCGGTTTAAATTGCATGACTTTGGTTTTTATAAAGTTAATTTCAAGATTATGATCATTTAACCAATTAACAGTTTTACCCAGAGTGGTGTCTAATTGAATCTTAACGTCTGTTTCACTTTGACAGGGCATTACCTCTGCACTTCATCCTGTACTTCAGCCAACGTCTTCCCGGTTTTCAGCTGCGCGTACAGAGCGATGTGCTCGCGCGCCGAGAGGCACGGGAACAGCACGTCCCCCTGCGGACACACGCCGAGCCGCGTGCCCGACGCCAGCTCTGATCGTATGGTGACGTGCCCTTTGGTCGGCTTCAGCATGCCCGTCAGGATGTTACTGTGACAGGTTACAAATCCCTTAGCAACAATAAAGCCTTAGCAACATTACAAATCCTTGGTGACACTAAGGCCTTAGCGACACTAAGGGTTTAGCGACACTGAGGCCTTAGCGACACTAACTCTGTTATTCATAAACCTATATTAACTAAAATGCCGTTAAAGTTCGTTTGTCCCTTTTTGTTTCCGCTAGTAAGAAGAAGACAAAACCTATTTTAGCTAATAGAGGCTTGAGTGACGTTTATGAATAAGGGCATAAGGGTTTAGCGACACTAAGGCCATAGCGACACTAAGGATGTAGCGACACTAAGGGTTTAGCGACACTAAGACCATAGCGACACAAAAGCCTTAGCGACACTATAGTTATTTATGATACAAGTGCGGAAAGTAGGCAATTACCAACGAGTTGCGGTGATCTTAAACACGAGCGTAAGCGAGTGTTTTAAACCGACACGAGTTGGAAATTGCCTTCCGCACGTATGTCATACAACGTTTTACAATGCATTAAGCGAGGAAACAAAAATATACATAATAAAACTCAAAACAAATACCTACCACAGACTTAAATTAAATGAGCAGTATGGTGAAATAATCTCAAATAAATTTTGTAGGCCTAAAATTATTTTGAAACTTTCGACAATAAATACTTATTTGCATTTGTAAATTTCAAAATTAAAAATAATTATGTTCCTGACTCCTAATTTTTGTTCTATAGACTGTTACCGATCGTTACCAATTGCTTGACAAAATTAAAAAGTTTACAAAAAGTTTGGACCATTAATTGGCGAGAACTCTATGATGAGCTAAGAGTACAGATCTATACTTATCTGTGGCGCGCTGCGGCGCGCGCACTGCAAGGTCCGAATTAGACTTGCTTAATTATGTTAACCATGATCGTATTTTTATTCTAAGACCTTATAATAAAAAAAACTGTTTCATGTACTTCTGTTTTATATTTTAACTATAATAAATCTTTAATTATTAACTTAGTTTCGTCAAATGTTTTATCATTTGCGCAAAGCTGAATTATAAAGTCACACCTCTTTGGTATCATTCTGTTAAACACTAGTTTGGACACAACTTTTTGACATTTAGTAAATTAAAAAACTACTTTTCCACACACGTGTGGAAAAAGATATCCATATATTTTTTCCGCACACTTGCGAATTCGTGCTAAAAAGACTAACTTTCTATGAACATGTTGACCCACATCAAAGTGCACTTTCCGAGCAAGTGCATTGTAAAATCCTTAACAACACACCAGCCTTATACCAGCTATACATTGTTATACTCACATAAGCGTAGTCTTCCCCGCGCCATTGTGTCCCAGCAGAGTCGTAATCTGTCCCTTATGTAGTTCCACGGAGACATTATCGAGAGCCACTTTGGGGCGGCGCGTCCCATAGATCTTGGTCACGTTGACAATGCTGACACCAGCCTTCTCGCCAGATGTTATTGTGTGGGTTATGTTGCTGCTGAGGGTTTTTAAGCCTGCGGGGATGGAGGCAAAGTTATTCTTAAAGTCCATTAGATTTATGGAGAAAATAATTCGTATGTTCGGCTTCTGTCCGGCTGCTCTCCTCTGCAGGAAGTATTTCTCAAACGATTCTCCTGAAATTTTGTGAGCAGGTTCTATAATAATACAGAATTTTTGGTAGATTAGTTTTATAGAAATTAAAAAAAAAACTTAAAATGTTCAAATATGAGCTCGCGAGGTTTAAGTGGCTCTGTGAGCCGTAGACCTACCGACCTCATATTTGAAAATTTTTCGGTTTTTTTTTCTATATTACAAATTTCGAAAACGAAATGATAAAAAAAAACCATAAATATAATTACCGAACCTGCTCACGAAATTTAACGAGAATTGATTGAGAAATGCGACCTGTAGAAGAGACCAGAAGGACAGACGGATTAGGTACTGTTAGCAGCAGAAGTAGCTAAGCAACCGACGCGGTCACAATGATCTGCACAAGCTCTTATGTCTATAACAATAGAGCCGTGATTAGATCATTGTGAACGCGTCGGTTACTTAGCTACTTTTGCTGCTGACTGTACGAAAGATTTTTGTCCAAGCTGAAACTGAGGCGCTTCACTCACTTCGTTCGCTCGGTCAACTATAGCAACAAAGAGTTTTGAATTTGAACTTAATCAAGAGAGATTAGTATAGTAACAATACTTACCAAAATACCGATCTATCAAGCAACCGATCCCCAGATAAAGTGCCCCGTCCACCAGCATCATGACGACAGTGAGACCGATGCTCATTCCATCACCAGGCTGTGTAGCCCAGAGGTCCGTCCAGTGGGCGCCCGCCCCTACGGCCTCGTACCGCGCGATGTACAGCAAAGAGTAGGAGAACGCAGTGGACATCGAAAGGCACTGGAAAGAAATCGTGAAACATTTTTATAGCGGGATTTTATTTGCGGGTGGTAGAACCTTGTGTGAGGTCCTTCCGGATCGCTACCACCATCTTACTCGCTAATCCTGCCGCTAAGCAGCAGTGCCTGCACAAGACATAATTAAAACAGGATATTGACCGTGATTACCTTAATAGGTTTGATGAGCTCCCGATATTGCGATGCAGTTGCATGCATCATGGGTCAATATCCCGCTTTCATTATGTCTAATGCAATTAACCGCGCGAATCATTTAAAACTGTTAGTGCCGGTGTAATTACGGGCACAAGAGGCATTTCATCTTAGCTCTCTGGGTTGGCAACGCATCTGCATACCGCCAAGGGGTTGTGGGTGTCCATGGGCAGTGGTGATCACTTACCATCGGGTGACGCACTGCTCGTTTGCCTTCCGCGTCGCATAAAAAATAAAAAAATAAAATGCAGCCTTATGAAGGACTCATCATCGTCGTCACCAGCCTTGCACAGGGAGCCTCTCAGGGCTCTCAGAATAGGCTTGGGCTATAGTTCCCACGCGGGTCCAGTGCGTATTGTGAACTTCACACACGCCGTTGAATTGCTTTGCAGGAGTGTACAGTGTACAGGTTTCCTCACAACGTGTAACTTCACCGAAAAGGCCCTTGATAAATTATAAATGTAACTTCGCTTATAAATCGAGTCGAAACCACGACCCTCTGCTTGACAGGTCACAGGTCAAACCATTAGGTTTAGGTCATCATGGCTTTTTGAGGAGTAGTTTACTCGAACAGCGCAGTTGCAATCCCTACCTATTGGTGGCCATTTTGGTTATGCGTGTCATAAGGGTGTTTTCCCACTGACGCGGAGTTGGACGGAGCAGAGCGGAGGAGAACAGATAATAGTATTTTTTGGTATAAATTGCACGAGTTCCGAGCCGCCAGGGGAGAGTCGGGACTCGGGATGAGCGAAAATGACCCTTCCGCACGTGTACCAAACTACGTTTTTGAATACATTTGAAAAAATATGAAAAAAAGGGCGTTGGCCCGGAACGGGGTGCTCCGTCCTTCTCCACCGGCTCCTTGGAAAAGTAGAAAGCACTAGTGCCTACGAAAAATCCAACTTTCCACATGATACATAACTACAAAATGTACCACTTTTTGAGCAACTGTGTTAATAAAAAAGTTTTCTGTTCTCCATACTCACCGCAAAAATCCTTGCAGTGAGTGACAGCAGCGCCTCCAGCGACAGTATGAGCACGTAGGGCATGAAGGTCACCAGGTACGCCAGCGCCGCCGTCACCGCCGCCGAGCTGGCTGCCGTGAACAGCTTGGACACCATGTAGCTGTGGGGAGAAGAACGATTATACGTGAAGATGTTAAGTATATGGCAATGTTGTTTGATATAATTTATTTGTAGTAGCAACACTGTTACCTAAGTAACTAGGATAAACTTGTCTGTCTTATGCCTGCCGATTAAACACTCGTAACAGGATTAAATAAAAACGGATCACTCACGTATATAAGTCGAGTTTAGCCCCACATGTTTCGACATGTGTTGGGTCGTGCGCTCAAAGAGACTCGACTTATAGTATATGTGAGTGATCCGTTTTTATTTCAATATGATTGAGTGTCACGGTAGTTTCATGTTAAAAACTCGTACTACAATAGAGTTAATTGATTCCATTCGATCTCCTGGCATGCAGTAATATTATCCACATTATATGGTAGGAGAGCGTGGTTGACCCAGAGCCGGTGATATGTAGTGAGGTGCCGTCAGCAGGAGAACGAGAAGAGTCGAGGAGAGATGCTGCGTGGGAGCGCCGCTGGGACAGTAACCGTCGGCTCCAAGCCACGGGGAACTGGGCTGAATGAACGCACAGCGCGATCGACAGCCCGCCTGATCCAGCCGGGCGTCCCCACACATCACCATCATCAAGTCAATGATTGTAACTCTTACTCACCAGAACATGAGCACCGAGTATCCAAACACGCACACAATCACGAACAGCAGCGTGACGTCAGTGCGCGGGAGCACGCCGCCGGCAGTCAGCGCGACCGTCACACACGCGGCCGTCACCACCAGCTCCAGCAGCGACGCGATGAGCCAGGACAGCGTGTGGCAGGCCAGGTTCACGCCCATTACTGACATCAGCTGTGGAATGTTGTGGTTAGCAATCTTAAACCCAAACTTAAAAGCTAGTCGAGTGCGTGGTTCACTTCGTCCGCATTCCTATTTTGTCAACTTCCTAGCTCGTCAACAATCCCATTTCGTCCACATTTAATTCCCAAATCGTCCACTTCCTATCTTGCCAACATTCCCAAATCGTCCACTTCCTATCTTGCCAACATTCCGAAAACGTCCACTTTCTATCTTGCCAACATTCCCAAATCGTCCACTTCCTATCTTGCCAACATTCCGAAATCGTCCACTTCCTATCTTGCCAACATTCCCAAATCGTCCACTTCCTATCTTGCCAACATTCCCAAATCGTCCACTACCTCGTCCTATCCACTTTCTATGTAACGATTGAAGGAAAGAGAGTATTATATGCTGAAGTAGAAATTACGTACCATGGTATTCCCAGATTCCTTGTCGGAGACGATGAACCGGACAGCGGACGCCACGGTGAAAAGGAGAGAGAAGAAGAACGCGACCACCAGCGCCTGCGACTCGTATAGAGACGCCTGGAAGCTGCACACAGATAATCATAAAAACAACATGGAATAGTAGATTGTTGCACCAAGCAGAAAATCAATTTATTACTGCACCGAGATAAGCGAGGGCTCTAAAAAAGCAGGAGTGGAAAATAAAATACCTAGTGCGAGGTGCGTAATCTGGTTTTCTTTCAATTACATAATTTTATTAATTATTAAAAAAGCAACATTATGCTCGTATTTCTGAGTGAAAATTAAATCTGTTTACTTTCTCGCCCTTTCTTAATTTTTTTTCTTATGGCCAGTATCTTTATAAGCCCAGCAGTGCACACAGGTGTAAACTGAAATAGCCATGATTTTTACTTACTAATCATTCCTATAGCACGGATAAGGCGTCTGCTGGGTATACACCGCCCACTTGTCCTCCTTCAAATGGGGTGGCTGAGAGGTATCTCTCTTCTGTACCCGCGAAGCGTTCCTCGCCAGCTGAATGATGGCGGAGTCCACCAGGTCCTGGATCTGGACGAAGCCGCGGAAGTAGCGCATGTTCTCGAGGAAGCTGTCTTCAGGACCTGGAGTCCAGAACCTAGCGGAGGAGAAGGAAATTATGTAATTTCTCACTGAGTCATTTCATTTTACTCGCTTATCAACATTGGTTATTTTGCTAAGATCTACTACTTTCTATACTTCTATAGATCTAGTACTTTTTGATACAAGTGCGGAAAGTATGCCATTTTACACGAGTCCCGAGGTGTCTTGGCCCTAGTCGTGATGCGAGGGTCGAGAGTCGGGACGAGTGAAAATGACACTTCTGCACGAGTACCATACGACGTTTTTTAATACATTTACGAAAATATTACATGAATCCAACGGCGGTCGATCATGCTGAGTTTTGTGTTCTTTTATGTGTGCTATGTAGTATTTAACCGACTTCAAAAAGGAAGGTTATCAATTCGACACGTATGTATGTAATATTATCGGAACTGCAAGATATTCGCTTATGATAATCTATTATGGCTTTTTAAAGTACAAGTATAATAATAATTACTGTCACACTCATTAGTGTGTTTCATTTCTTGAGGCTCCTCGTAAGTAAAATAATAAAAATAAATAAATATTATCAGTACATAAGTTGCTTTTTAAACGAGAATAGACACTTACTGATTTCTTAATCTGGTTGTGGTTGGCACGCTTTCTATGTCCATACGGATCTTGTATTCAACATTTATTGGATTTCCATTTTGTTCTTTTACATTCATGAACACCAGACCTGAAAAACACCAATTAGTTCAGCAGAAAAATATTCGCTCCTACGGCTATCAGGGAAAAAATCCTCTAGGTTCGCTAGTGTCTGAGGTCGTTCATTGCGCCGTTGCGAGCCGTCCTCCGCGGCCTTAGTACCTGCAGAGAACTCGTTGACCCTGGTGAGCCGGACAGCCTCGTGGGTGAGCTGGTGCTCGTCCGGCATAGCATGGAAGCGGTCCATATTCACGCAGCGGAGCAGATCCGAAGCCTTCTGCAGGAGATTGCCCACATTCTGGAACATCACACATCACATCATCAGTCTTTTTACACCACACCGCTGGGCCTGGGAATGGGCTTGGGGCTATAGTTCCAACGCGGGCCCAGTGCGGATTAGGAACTTCACGTACATTATTGAATTACTTCGCAGGAGTGTGCTGGTTTCCTCACGATGTTTTCCTTCACCAAAAAGCGCAAGATAAATTAAAAATGTAATTTCGCACGTAAAGTCCGAAAAACTCAGACCTGCCGCCAGGGTTTGAACCCACGACCCTCTGCTTGAGAGGCCATAGGTCGAACCACTAGGCTATCAAGGTCTCTGGAACAATTACGAGTATCCATTTAAGTATAATTGCTTATTGAGTCTACCAGCTCTTTCGGAAAGACCATGATTGCTAAGAAGTAAGTATACGCCGCATGAAACTTGGCACAAAGTAATTATTTCTAAAAACAAGTTGAAATAGCAGTCGGCGTGATCACAATCGGTAAGTAAGCATTTCTTATTGGAATTTACCTTCAAATCACCAAATTCATCGAACAGCCCATCCAAGTTGACATCAGGCACTTCAGCGCCGCCGACCACGCTGTCTCTCAACTGGCTGAGCGCTGGTGAGCTGATCAGCCTCCTTAGCACTGCTACGCCATCCTGGTGTTGGGAGAGCTTGTCGACCGACGAGAACGCGGTGGCGAAGGAGTGGACGAGGCCAGTGAGTTTGCTCATGTGAGCGTACGTTGAGTTTGCCTGGAATTTATCGCAAGTTAAGAAGATCGAATCAGAAATTAGGAGATCCGTAGAAGAACGAAAGCCATCGGTATAATGTTACTATAGTGTTAATATTTTTTTAAATGACATAGATCTATAGTTGACAATTTTATAGTAAATATTATAATTTTCGAGATTGTTATTATTTTTTGTGCATTTTTAGTTATTTTGAATATTGTTGTCTTAGTTGGTCTATGTTGCATGTGTGTTATTTTTTTAGAGACTAAATTTTGTACGCCACCTGGCAAAACATATGTATACGGTCTACTGTGCTCTTGTTTTTTATATCTGTTTTTGTACCTATGTTTCACAACTAAATAATTGATTGATTGATTGATTGATATAGTTCAGCGAATTGTACACCTTAAGTCGCAGTGAGCGGGGCATATTGGCCATAGAGCTGATGGCCGTTGGGTCCGTAAGATTTTAAGTTGGCAACCGCGTACCGGAAGGGGAAGTGTCGATAGGGCAAGTGTTAGCAAAGGTCGCGGAAAGCCATTGGCTGCGGTTAGCACAAAACCGACCGTCGTGGAGATCTTTGGAGGAGGCCTATGTCCAGCAGTGGATGTCTTTAGGCTGATATGATAATGAAACATTTCAAAAGTGAATCCACTATTCAAGAGCGCATTGCACATGGCTCTATGAACATAAGTAAAGCATAGTCAAGACTCATTTTAACACGAAACTAAAGTGGGTTTCAACCACAGTGAAATAAACGCACCCTTATACATATGTTTAGAAATCGACCCCTTTACATTGTTTAAAATGTTGTACCTAGTGTGAGTGAGAGGTTCTTAATCTTTTTTCAACTCTACCCCTAGAAGCTGCAAGAATTTTGCCGACAACCCCTTCGAAGTGTGACTCCCTCATACTGTCTCGTCCCCATTTTTGATGGTATCTTGTTCTTTACCCCTGAAGCAACACAGTTTTACCCCTTTGGGAGTAATCACCTCCAGGTCGGGACCACTGGTGTATTTTGTTCTGCCTGCTAATTTAATCTTCATTATTATTTACAGAAACATTTATAACGAGCCCTTTATAACTAATTCTTAGTTTTTTTATATTACCTGTCGGATGATCTTCTCCACCATTGGATTAGGAGGGGTGTACAGTATCTTTCCCATTAGCAGCGGCTTTACGTAGCTCCATACTATTTTTCCACCAGACATGTTAATTATATCCTTGTATATCGACCGGCAGAACTCCGCTGTTGAGAAAACACAAACAAAATAATAATTATTTTAAATTCATTGCATGTATCACGAACCGTTTCTCTGCCTCATAAACTTATGGACATTCATTTTAGTACTTATGTAGATGGGCAGGACACTTATTAATAATACCATTTGGGTAAAGCACATTACCAAGCAGGCAACCAAAACCATAATCATGAAAACCTTAGTCGATAGAGTATACGAATAATAATGGTCACTGGTTTCGCCGTGCTCCAGTGTGGCAAAGAAATAGACAATACTCTGGTTGTGCAAAACGCGGTCCTGGCGCATGCTGATAATAAAATAAGGCATATACCAGGCATGTACTTATTAGTCGTTCCGTTTTTACATTTTGAGGTACGCGGAACCCTAAAAATTACCCAATAGGTCAAAGCCCCTGCTGCACCGCAAGCAATAAACAACAACGTCCGCCTACCAGACAACCCGAGGCTGACTCGGAGGTCAGCAGAAGATTGACCTTCCATTTCCACATCAGCACTGCCATACTATTCACCAGCGGATTCTTTAAATCCAGACAAATCATCAGCAGGTTAGGCTGATAAATGAAACCACTTGTGGGGAGGACCACAATAGAGAATATATCTCCAGGCAGATGTGGAGGCAGATTCCTGGGAACCGAAGTCCGAAGGAGGATAGTTGGAAGTTGTATTTATGCAACCGACCTTAGAAACTTCGTCAGCGTGATTCGGAACAACACTAACAACTAAGAACTATGTTCAATTATTAGATGGCACTGGGAGTCGGTACAAAGTTCTCCTAATAAATGACAGATGGCGCCAAGGTCGCTACACACTTACTGGGCAAGGCTTCCAGTTGCAAAGGGTCTGGATCCTTAGTGTAGTCTGCGGTCTCCGCGATGGCTTTGTAGAATCTGTTGTCGACGCCTGGCATGGGCTTCCCACACAACATGTTCCCAGCTGATGCCATGAAATCAGATGCTGAAATTGACGAGAAATTATCAGTATTAATAGAAATGCTTGCACTTCTGTATTTCTGTGGGAAGGGTTAAACAGCCTGAGGAAATGACTGTCCCCAGAGGTATTTTACTTTAGCTCACCATGGGGTGACTGGCCTTCTGGCGTCGCGGCGTCTAGAGGCATTGGTGAATCATTTACCATCAGGTGACCAACTAGCATGGAAGAAAATGGAAGAAACCTATGTTCAGCATTGGGTAGACAAACGTTGATAATGAAGGATTACTAACCCATTCGCTTTCCTTGTAGAGTCTTAAAAAAACTAACGCGAGCCTTTGGTCCATAAATCCAGACAGCTTGTATTTAGACGTAAAATTAAAAACACAAATTTGATATTGAGGTCGTTGGCAGAACTGCCAGAAGTCCCAGAAGCGATACTTACATGCAAACAAATTGCCAACAGAACTGAAGTCAGCCAGGTTCTGAAACAGTGGCTCCTTTGCTAGGGTCTCGCTTAAGTCCCCAACGTTGTCCTGAATCAGTGGCAACAGTGCTGCCATCTTTGGATAGTTCTCTAGCACAGTGGCGCCCTCTGTCTCCGTCAGGTTTGAGGCCGCGTACAGTTGAGAAAGGAGGATGGTTGATACCTGCGGATGAGAAATGGAAGATAAATAAAAGCTACACCTAAATAGGTACTACACAGTTACATAAATGAGAAAAATGCAACAATACTAATACAACGCCAAAAGTCAGTCACACAACCCGCCCCGCGTCATGCCAGGCGCAAAGGTGCCCAGCACGCTCGCACACGCTCGGTCGAGACCCCTCTCACGAAGACGGCGCCCCACTTCAATAAAAAAAAATTGGCCTGGCAATTGCAAGCCCTAGAAGCCGCCAACGGGGAAAGACTACTATTCAAGTACTATTCAAGTTGGCGACCGCGTACGCTGAATCTTCAAACTCACCTGCTCAATGACATAGCTGAAGTTGAGGTTTTCCATGAGCACCGGCACGACCTGCTTGGCCTGGTCGTCTGTCAGGCTGCAGAACTGCTCCACGATGGCCACGTACACGTCGTCCAGGGTCACCACGTCCAAGTTGGACGGTTTGATGGCTTGAGCCATAGTGTCCAACTGGCAGACGAAGCTGGTTATGCTGTAGTCGGATTTTGGAGTTATGAGCTGAAAGCAGAAAACGTGACTGGATATTTTTGACTGGAAATGCTAAGAAGGGTTTATGATGCAGCATTAAAAATTTAGGAGTCTTCACAAAATTAAGCGTCTCAGCAATCTTGTCTTTCCGAACAGATACGATACAGTGAAACAAATGTATAGTGGCCGTTTTCACCCATTATTATTAGACTTGCGATTCGTAATCACTTACCGGCTTAAGATTGATGTACCCAGCATGCACTCTGGGAGCTGCGATTGACCAGAAATTAGTATTGTTGATACCCAGTGCGCTCAGAGAAGACTCCACGCGTTCCGGAGAGGAAAACAACTCTGACACTTCCACTGAAAGAACAAAATAAACTTGGATTTGTAAAACACTGAATATACTTAAAGCCAGTTTATATACGGTATAATTTCTCCATCTCCTATCTTAACCGGAGAGAATATCTTCACCCTTATGTTGGCTCGCACTAAATGGTTTGCTTAAAGGATTTTGAGGATACGAATATTTATACCTACCGGTTTCAATCTCTGGCTAGTTTAATGTTAAAAAGGTTTTCAACGCACTCAATTGTGGTGGCACAATGATATCGGCCTTTGTGTCATGCGGAAAACATTTGAATAAACTGTTTGGATAAACCCGAAGATCGCGTAGCTTACCTTTAAGATCATCTTTTTCTAGCAGATAGTTCTTGAATTCTTGTATGATTCTTAGTCCCTTATTTAAGAAATCTACATCTTTTTCAAGCGGTGATCCTTGAAGGATTGGTTCGAGTTCTGATATTATGCTATGCAAGCTGAAAAATATAACAAAATTCCATGTTAGGTAAACCACCGTTCCTGTTGTCAATCTAATGATCAGGACAAAAAGTTTTGATTTAAATTTAAACCTCATTAGGTACAAAGTAAGGTGAACATTACATAAACACAAAGCTCCCGTTATCTCCCATATAATTAATTATTCCTTTTCCTCAGGTAGTTTTCCTACTCTATGGAAATTTGCGCACGTTATTCCTCTCCCTAAATCTTCTAACCCTTCCACTTTCTCCGAATATCGTCCTATTTAAATTCTCTCGATCCTTTCTAAAGTCATAGAACATTTTGTATGTCGGCGCTTGTCGCACCATCTTAATCTCCATAATCTTTTTAACCCTCTCCAATCCGGCTTCCGGCCCGGGCATAGCACCATCACTGCTCTTGTCAGGGTCACTGATGACATTCGTACTTCTTGACTTCAGTAGCGCTTTCAACACTGTGGATTTTGATATTCTTCTAGGCATTCTCAAAACTTTAAATGTTTCCGATCCCGCTTTGGCCGGGTTTCAGTCCTACCTCATGGGCAGGCGCCAGCTGGTGAGATTAGATGACGCTTCTTCAGAGTGGAACAGTCTCACCGCCGGTGTCCCCCAGGGGGCAGTGTTCTCTCCTCTCCTATTCTCTATTTTTATAAGTGGCATAACGGCAGCTCTGCGCTCTTCCTACCACCTGTACGCAGACGATCTGCAAATATACGGGGCGGCAGGTATTGATGATTTCCCTGACTTGATTGATCGCACTAATGTTGACCTCGAGGCCATCCGTGTTTGGGCGGCGAATTGTGGGTTAATGGTGAACGCCAAGAAGTCGCAGGCGATTTTTGTTGGAAGCCTACACTTTATCTCCAAGCTGTCTGACCTGGTGGTGCCTGAATTATTTTTTGACGGAACTTCTATTCCTTTCTCACCAACTGTCAAAAATTTAGGTATCATTATGGATCAGACACACTCCTGGTCGGCTCATGTCTCGGAGGTCAGCCGCTGGCTTTTTGCCTCTGTTCACTCTCTCAGACGCATGCAAAGTTTCCTTCGCATTCGTACCAAGATTACTCTCGCACAATCTCTTCTTCTCCCCCTTCGAGATAAGCTATGTCGCCGTAATCATACGGCGACATAGCTTATCTCGACCTCTCTGAGCAGCTTCTTGACAAACTCGAGCGACTCCAGAATGTGTGCATACACTTTATATTCGGCCTCCGGATATATGACCACGTGTCCTGTTTCCGCGCTCAGCTGAAGTGGCTGCCGATTCGCCTTCGCCGTAATGTGCACATCCTGTCGTTGCTTTTTAATGTCCTTTATAAACCACAGTTCCCTTCCTACCTCTCGGAAAGATTTAGCTACTTGGCCACTGGTTCCGGGAACCGTTTACGTCGAGTAACAATATCTCTCTCTCTTTTCCTGCCACCCATTCCAAATCCTACTCCAAATCCTTCTCCGTGCAGGCTGTTAGACTGTGGAATCGGTGACCTTGTGACATCAGGCAGTCGCAAACTGTTGCCACCCTGCAGAATCGCTTGAGGAAGTACTGGCTTGACGGTTCCTCTTAATTGGATATTGTGTGTTCTCTAGTTCGTGTATATATGTATTTTATGTAGTGTATACTTCTTGATATGTATTTATTTATCGTTATGTTATTGGTATGTACTAGAGTGTATCTGTATTTCTATGTATGTGTATTTTAAATGCTTTAGTTAGATTATTAGGTTAAGTTCAGTTTCCGGATCCTCTTACTTTTATTTGTATGTCTACTCTTTTTTCTGATGTCCTGTCAATCGCCCGAAGGTTAACTTGGTAGAGATCCCTTTAAGGGATAAGTTCGCCTTTGTACATTTGCTTTTGTTCTGTTATCTGTATTTTTTTGTTTTACGTGCAATAAAGAGATATACATACATAACATACATACATACATTTTAATGAATAAACGTTTTTTTTTTAAATTATTCATACATTATTAACATGCAAACACAAGTTTTAGAAAAAAAATGGAGTCAATTACTTATAACCAGCTTTATGCTCTAAATTAAGGTAGTGAAGTTTCCATTTATTAAGTACACAATTTATTAACTTACTTAATAATAACCAAGAAAAGTCCGAATTCCCCCGCCTTTTTTCTGTTTCAAAATCAAATATCTCTTAACAATTAAACTGCTTCTGATGACGATTAGGCTAAATCGAATCAATTATTTGTTTTAAAAAAGCCCGCGTCGAAATCAATCGATTCATTTAAGGGCAACGATTAAACAGACATCCACACAGATACACACTTATTTAAACTTATAGGAACATTTTGCGTCAGGTGTTAAACAAAAACTTTTCTCCATACCTAAATACGACGCTGTCCAAAGTCTCATCTGTCAACAGCCTCATGACAAAATCCAACATGGCGGCGAGCCTCCCCTGCACCAGTTCCGCCACGTCCATGCCGCTGGCGACCCCCATGAGACGCGCCACGTGGCCCAGGAGCTGTTCCACGTGCTGCACTATGGTGGTGATGAAGGAAAGACGCCAGAATTCCGTGGATTGGAGTTGGGGTAGCTGAAACGGAAGTACTGGAGATTCTTACATAAAGCAGAGAGACGGGAGGCGCCTTTGGCTATCTGTGCACTATAATTTTTCTACTTTTCGAGGAGACGAAGTAACATCAAATATCTATGCTCATGTCAAAATTTGTTACGTTCGCGCGTTTCTACAAAACTCATACCTACTTAAAACAAAAGTGTCACAAAAATTTTCCTTTATCGAAAATGTGATAAATTACAAATGTTATCGCACATAAATTTCCGAAAAATACAGGTACGAACCGTGGCTCAAATCCACGACCCTCTGCCAAGGCCACTACGCTACCAAGGCTACCTTTGTTACCTAGAGTTTATAAATTAATATTGAAGATGCCAATACTTTATCATGCTAAGTAGGTTTTTTATTTACCTGTTTTTCAATCAAAGTTTTATTTAAGTTACTCTTAATAACTTCAATTATTCTACTGCAGTTTTGCCATTTTGCAATTTTGTCGCAAAAGTCTCCATGTTGTTTTTGCAGTTTCACACATTTATCTAATTGCTTGCATTGGTTGATCTGAAACAATATCCAAATAAATTGTCACATTTTTCTAATACTGGATTGATATCATTTGAAAAATCCCTCTCTGTCTCTTTGAGTACCTACTTACCGTACGTAAATTCACTATGATACCATCAATGTCTTTAACATCGTAACAGAGTTCATTCAGAGTCTTGATAAGATTGTTATTTTCATTCAAATATGTCTTCAGAGGCTGTTCCACGTTAAGCTTGTGAGCTACTTCGGCTTGTAAGGTCTTCATGAATGTCGAGTCACTGATACCTTCTATTTCTCTCAGATGGGGCAACTGAGCTCGAAGAAGTTTTAAAGTTTGCGCCAGAACTTTGGTAAATCTGGAAATTTAATGAAGTCAATATTTGATCTAATGTACTTACCTAACCACACTGCAGCTGGACTTAGTCATTTTTATGAGGATTATTCTTTGAAGTCAGTTTACTTACGGTTGTTGATAATTGATCGGGGTAAACCAATTTTGTAGCCTACAACACAGAAGGTGTAAACTATTTATAGAGCCGATTTTTCAGTCCTCAGTTAAGCTCTTATTCCATAGCCCTACACTATCTGTGGGATAAGAGCCTATAATTATTAGGATTGAAAAATCGGCCCTTAGCCAATGTGCAGGACTGAAGGACATTTTCTATGACTGAATATTCTATGTGCATCGGTTTCTTAAACTGGCCTTTTCTCTCAATACCAATAAACCTCACTTACATGGTAGCATTTCCGAAAGCATTCCGGCTGATATTTTTCGCTAGACAGTCACACAGTTTGGGAGACTGGTGGGTCAAGTCTTCTAGCAGGTGAAGTTCGACGTGCTCTAGAAATTCGTTCACAGCCTTGTTTAGCTCGTATTTCGTGTAATTTCGTGTTGACATCAACTAAAATAAATTTAAGGAATGTAAAGATATTATGAACACTAAATGCTATCACATGATCATTACTAGCTGTTACGTGCATCGCAGACTAACTGTACTTCTCGCCAGCCCATCGCCTATAGCTCTATACCTAAGCAGCAGGTTAGGCCGCATATGGAGTACTGTTCCCATCCCTGGGCTGGGGTACCTAAGAATTAAGTCCATCCATTTGACCGTATCCAACGTAGCTGCACGATTTGTCGATAACCAGACACTCTCTGGCCGGCTCGATCCACTGGCTATGCGGAGGGATGTGGCATCTCTCTGCAGTTTGTACCGCATTTATCATATGGGTTGTTGCGTGCGGCTAAATTCCACTACTATCCTGCGCGAAACCGTCTATCCTTCCATCCCCACCACCTTGACAGTTGGTAGTCTAGCACTGTTCGATTTAAGCGAAATTTTCCCATCGCACGACGAAGATTATCAGCTTCCTGCGGCAACATTTCCGGGCCGATACACCTTAGGGATTTTAAAAAACGAGCCTACCATTTCCTGAAAGGGCTGGCAACGCACCTGTGATTCCCCTCGCATTGCAAGTGTCCATGGGCGGCGGTGATTGCTATACATCAGATGACCCGCCTGCTCGTATTCCCCTCTTATATAAAAAATGGACAGAAAGGAAAAGAAGAGATCCTTGTATTTGCATTACACGATATCTATCTTTTCACCGTCGGTTTTCTCAGACTAATTCAGTTATTGATTGATATTAGTCAAGATCTTACCTCCCTCAGCGCCATGTCCCAGTGGAAATCATTCTTCAGGGTCTGGTGTATATCTTCCATGGTCATCTCGTGCAGGTGGCACAGCAGGTTATCATACTCCTGCTTCTTGAAAAGCTGGAGGTTCAGCTGCTTGAACCATGTCGTGAGTGGAGAGCAGAGGGCGCACTGACTGAAAGATGGTGTGCTTATTAAACAAGGAGCAAGGCATCGGGGTTGTGCTGTATCTAAATTTAAAGTGGACTTCTGTGGCAACAGGTTTGTGAAGACTTCATGATTTCTTAGTCAGACAAAACTGTAACATGAAATTTTTTGACAAAACCCTTTCAGCGAATGCGTTGCCGATACCTAATCGCCAGCACAGGTGTCAGTATAAACCACACCAGCTTAAAATTATAGAAAAGAAACATGGTACACAACTAGCAAACTCACCTAGAGTTTAAAAACAGTGTGCTAGCATCCACAACGTTAGTTAAAAACCCGAAAGCTATCTTCGTCATGGTTTCTTTGGAGAGTAGATTCATCGCAACTCCCTTCAAGTGAGCTAGTTTGTCTTCCGTGACCCAATCAGGTTTTAATGGAGTTTGTAGGCCATTTTTTACTAGAGCCAGTTTGGCCTCAACATTATCTACGTCTGTATTTAAAGAGTCATAGTTTATTTCTTTAGAGAGCTTGAGGTCGTTGTCATAGCCCTGTGAAACAGAAATAGGAATTAAATAGAAACTAAATTTAATTAATTGTAAAACCAAAGTAGGTACTCCACATTATTTTCCCTAGCAAACAACCTACAAATAATTTATAAATTCCAAATTAGTTACTTACCCTTTTTCAAATATTTTTTTATTAATATGTTGGAGTCTACCTTCATATTCTTAGCCGACTACGGTGAAGACTAAGGGATTATGTTTTAATTCATTGTAACTGTTGGTATTTCAATTGGGTCGATGACCGATGTCAAAATAATAATCAAGTTTCAGAAAATAGACTTCACTAATTATACAGAAATACTAATTATTATTAAAAAAAACTAATTACAGGACACAGCTTGCTCAGACACAGCTTGACACGTGATAATTGAGCTATTCAATACGAACCTCATACTGAAGGGATCGTTTTGACATTTAAAAAAAAAACTTGCTGGTTAGACCAACTAAGTACCTAGTCATAATCCCCATTAGACCCAACTCATAAAAAAGGGGGAAAAAGTTATTAACTTGCTTATAATCATTAATAAATTATTAATATTCTTGATAAACTCTATATACCTGAGAAGCTAGCACAAGCAGCGGCAGTTCCTTGAACAACCCTTTCTTATCCTCCATACACAGCTGGCTCTTAAGGTCCGAAATGACGCCACTTCTGTCCGGGATATAGTCGGATAGTGTAATATTCGGCAGACAGAGGGCGTCTGTGTTGTTCACGTTTATGTCACGGAGCAGGCGGATGAACTAGAAGATGATAAAGTAAGTATTGACAAAGTTTTTTATAGAATAAGGAAGAGCAACGTGCGGTGACCCTGATGGTCAGTGATCACAGCTTATAGAGATTGGCACCGATGGATTTACAGATGAGCTGTCAACTTAAAGGGCTTGTGGAGACGACCTGCAATCTTGCAGTAGAGAGATCTCTCTCTCCAGGCAGATGAAGATGTTATGCCTGGGGACCGAAGTCCGAAGGTAGAGAGTTGAAAGTTGTATTTATTCAACCGACTTGAGAAACTTCGTTAACGTGATTTGGAACAGCATTTAGAAGTATGTTCGATGACTAGATGGCGCTGGGATTCGGTACAAAGTTCTCCTACTGAATAACAGATGGCGCCAAGGTCGCTACGGGCTCTTGTGCCAACTGTCAACTGTCTTAGGAACATAATAGTACCGGCAATTCTGCTTAACAGCAAGAATACAGCGACATATTACAGAGATTTAATTTAAATAATAAAAGCAATTTACAATGACATTAAATCTAAGCTTAAACTAAATAAACTACAACTTAAAACTAAATTAAATCTAAATAAGGCCCCCGTGGCTTAGTGCCCAAAAGGCTGGCAGCGTTGCCTCGCTGAATAGCGATGCTGATTCTTTGAGAGAGAAAACTGTCAGATCATTGGTCACAAGTTGCATCAACTAAGCGCTTTTGTAACTCAGAAATAAGCTTGTAAGCGCTGGGACCCCATGGACCCAAAGTTTCAAACCCGACAGAATACAGATAGTATACAAAATTAAAATTAAACTTAACAAAAATAGGGATTAGCTGAAAGGAGGTTTATGCCCGTTTTCACCAACGACACCTAAGTCATCACCTAGTCAGGGGACCCCTATCCTAAGTGGCCCCATAAATCTCTCCCTAACCTAATTTCATTTTCATCAACCTAGGTAACACCTTAATAAACGTCACTTAACTAAGTGACGGTTTGTTTTAGCTGTAGTGATTTCTAATACCGGTTTTGTATCGATAATTTTTTTTAAGAGGAATAACTTCAAAAATCGTGTATAAAAAATTAAACCAACATTTTAAAAACATAGAAAAACTAGACAAATGTATTATTAATACTAAGTTGACGTCTTATTTTTTATTTTTAAATGTTGACTAGGCTGTATGGCATTTTCTTTGCCATCCAGAAAAATAAGAACTTACAATGACAGTTTATAGCTCTCTATTTTTTTTCGAACTTTCGGTGCGGTGCGATGATTGTAGTTTATTAGCGAGCATTTATTGACTGAAAGCTGGAATGATTATTTATGTGATAATTTATTCATGAACTGCACATATTTTCAAAGTATTGTGCTTCGATTTCTTTGAAACCCGTATAATACAGAACAGACCAGAACCCGCGAGCGCGCCTTTACGAATGACAATGTTAATTAATTCCTTCTCGTGTGGTTCTTACATGCAGAAATGCCATTGGGTTTATAAAAGAACAGAATAAGATTATAATTTTAGTATAAACGAGTAGCGAAATCAATAAAAAATTTACACAGTGCGCGGCGTGCTGTTATGATTGTACGCGGCTTCTGGTTTGTTTTTTTTTCTGAGGGTCATTAATAGACTGATGATGAATATTAGGCATTCGTCCAGCTGCGATGAGGTCTTCCTTTATACAGAACTATTATTCTGTTCTGAGTTATCCTTATATTCCAAATACCTATAATGTAAAAAAAAATAAGTCTGAACAGCACGCTTTCTTTCGACATTCTACGAGTAGATAATAATATCTTATGAAAAATCTTTAGTACCTATCATACTTTGTTAAATCATCTGATCTTCAGTCTGATCTAAATAAATTTGATGTGAATATTAAATCCAATGATTCAACAGCTTCCAAACTCTACAAATAGCCTTCCATTTTATATAAATATTATCAATCAAGTTAATTATTGCATAAAAAATGCACGATAACCTATAAAAATTAAAACGCATCTGCGACTGCGCGAACTGTCACTTAGCGCTAGGGGGTCAACATTCGACCCCCTAAACTTACGGGACCCCCTAAGCAGTTAGGTGTTACTTAAGCGTTGGTGAAACGGAAATTGATCTTAGGTGTCCCCTAAAAGAGCTAAGGGATCCCTTAAATTTTAGGTGTCGTTGGTGAAAACGGGCATTAGCCTTTCGTAATTAAATATATGAATTTACTCACATGAATTTGATCAAGATTAGTAAAGAAATCTTCGACAATCTCAAAGCTGCTCTCCAAGGAATCGAAGAACTCGCTAGCGTAAGGGCCATTGTAGAGGTCCCTTAAGGTCTTCCACCAATTGTCTCCAGATATGAAACTGAGGATCACGTTCTGATGCTGCAGGGTAGATTGGAGGTACTGGAGGTATATTGGGATTCCGAGATCGTAAGCATACTTTATAGAGTGCTTTAAGTAGTTCACCGATTGTTTTCTGAAATTCGTATAATGGATTTATGTAGATGATTGAAAACAAGATGCTTATTAGACGACTTTGTAGGTGAATTTTTAGTAATTTTACCTTTCTTTTAGATACTCTATATCGATATCTGTGAGGTTAAATAGACTTTCTCGCATTTTTGCAAAGTCTTCTAAAACAGTGTCTTCAACTCTACCATAAATTGTTTGATAGTCTTGACCACAAAGAAGCACTTTTGTTCTTTGAATATCAACTAGAATATCCATTCGAGTATCACTGTTTTTCAAGCCATCACATGTTGCCATTATGCCATGAGTCAAAGTGTAATTATCGTTATTTTTGAGTAAAATATTCGTTATTATGTCAAAATGTAAAGCGACCGCTTCAGTTGCTCGCCTTGTAAAGATTTTTTGTATTGTCGTCAAATTCTTTTGCATCATTTTAGAGTCATTTTCTGACAAGTCCTCTGCAATATCATCTATTTCTAAATTTTCTATAGCACTGTGTAGCTTATTTATTATAGCAACGATTTTAGTCAAATAAGCGGTTGCTGTAAATTGTTTTGTATTTATTTCATTAAAAAGTTCATACGAGGCATCAGTCTTATTCACGGAATAATTTAAAACAGTGTTAACTATCTTTTCAAATTTTCCTTTAATTGTATTTAATTTGACGTCTTCTTCAGAAAGAACAGTCTCTTTTTTATTTGAAATATTTTTTATCAAAACGCTGAAATTCTTTACTTTGTCAAAAGCTTCTTCGTAATTGCTCGTCAGAGTACTGACGTTCACTGTAAAGAAGAAATATTGCTGCAAAAACAGAAAAACATACAGTATCATAGTTAATTAAAACACGAAGCTATTATTGATCTCCTCGAAAAGTTGCTTAAGAACTCTCAATGTTTTGTATTATACAAGACCCCTAATAATACCACCAGATCGGAATTATCCATCTGTTTAATCTTAATGGAATTATTTCTATCATAAATTTAAAATGATATGATTAAATATTTGACGATAGCTATTAAGAATGGGGTTTTCGTTACGGGCTATGGCTTCGTCCACTTACTGGCTTGGCAACAACATCAAGTAGAGTATTGTCTCCTCTGGGCAAAGAAATCCAATACAACAGCGACGGACAGATGTAGGGCTGGACCCTGCGGATGCTGTCGTCGTCTATGGGGCTCCCGGGGGGCGGGGTGAGGGAGGAGACAATGGCGTCACAGTCCCAGAACTGGGATTGGGATGCTCGACGTATCTGTTGAGAAATTTAATATTTGTTAATACTGATCAAAATAATAATGTCGGAATAGCAGTGGAGAGTAATGACGACATCTTTAGACGAATTCAAGGACAAGTACAGAGTGACAAGTATTAATCTCATCGATAAGAAATAAAAGTGGTTAAAGTATTCAAGTAAGCTAAATAACAGGCGCTAGATCTACAAAAGAAAAAAGTTGTGACTAGTTATCAAAATGAAGATCGGAAAAACGATGAAGTAGAAAATACGAAGAATGAGAAAACTAACCTGATTCATGAAGCCGTAATCCAAATAGGAGTTGAGTAGTACTCCGATGAAGTCAGTCATTTTGTCGTACAGCATGTATAAGCCTGTCTTCTTTGTGAAACCTACGATTTGAAGCAAGTTGGCATCGGGCTCTGGAACAAAAAGTTTTAAAAGAAATTTTTCCTGGATATGAATTGTATTGAAATTATATTATTAGTGTAAGAGGTATTGGAGCAGAAGTAAGTCAAAGAGAAAATAGCAGGACAATTTAAAGCAAATTTTCGTAATGGCAGGAGCATGGGTTCTGTTTAAAGTGAAAAAAGTGACGAAAGAATTCAGTAGTGGAACACTCCATCTATACATTAATTTGAATTTAGATTTGCTAAAAAGAAAGTGATATCTTTACCGTACACACCGCACACAAATTTAACCTTTCCTAAGCCATTCAGGAAGTATTATCCTGAGTTTTTTTTAGAAACTTACCATTGATTTCATAGAAGTACGTATAAAGATCTTCAGCCATATTTAAGGCCAGCACTGACAGGAATCTAAGCGAGTTCTTCCAGGTGGATCTGAAGATGACCTTACATTCATCCTCTATGTATGTGGCATTCGAGCATTTGAGATAGCTCTCCCACAAACTGTTTAGGGATAGACCGTCTAAGTCATCAGGTGTGGTGATGGAGTTCAGCACTATATCCAGCTTTGTGAAGAAATTTCTATAAAAAAGAACGTTATTGTTCTAAGCACCTGTTGCTAGAAACCGAAGATGATGTAAATGTAGATGACTCGTGGAATAATGTGAATAATTATGGCGTGCTAAAATTTGATTTTAGTTATGTTATTATATTTATGAACAAAGGGTTCCAAAGTCGATGTGAATTCAGCTAGTTTCTTACATCAGACCAACTATACCTTATAACATCTTCTTTGCCATTTAGAGTGTGCTGCGCAAACCGCCACGCGGAAACTAACGTCATAGGCCTATCAAAGATCTCCGAAGAGTCATCGGCGATTTCTTCTAGAATTTTCTGGAGTGTCATCGTGTCTTTGATTACCGAGTCGAAGGTCGACGAGAACCTTAGGAACACGTGCTTGGATGTGGTGTTCAAGTTTTGGAAATTCTGAAAGGATAAGGAGTATCTAGATGGAGTTGTAGTAGTTGTAGATGATTAATTAATCGACGAAGAATCTCGATGCTTCTATACGATTGACAACACAAAAAAGCTTTGCCAAGTCGTGATGTGTCGGTAGGGAGGCAGTCACTTGCTCTTTTAATTACTTTTTGCCTCTAAAATCTGGTCTGGAACCTCCATTTGGTACACTGTGCTAGGTACCTTTTCTAAACTCCAAGTAACAACCAATACCACAATGGATTGAAATGCGTCAAACTTACAAGATTCCTCAAGTCCTTCTTCTCTAAATACTCCACCCATTCCTGCTGGAATGCCTTGTCCAGACACAGGACTATCTCCAGCGCCGCCACGGCTTCCTGAGAGCTGTCTGTCAGGTCCAAGACGTTGGTCAGACTGGATGAGCAGGGCCATGGGGGTTCAGCGTTCAGGGCTGCTATTAGTGGTTCTATCTGCAAGTTGAGTTATAGCTAGTTCACCGAAAAGCGTGGGTCATGTGTACGGTTACAGTACAATAGAATACAATACAAGAACTCTTTATTGAACACCACGTAATAAACAAAACAGAAAAATAATATTTTAAAATGAAAGTAATTGAATTCATCTTTTGATATTAAACTAACGTTAACCCAGCTATCCCTACTTATTTAGACTTTTGATATATAACTTAGTTTTTAGAGTATCACAAAAATTGAGCCCTGATATTATAAATACTTAATTTAGTTTCGTCTTTAGTGTATCATCCTTGTAAGGAATTAAGTTAAAGATCAAACAAGAAATGAGAGAACTGAATATGATGATGAATAAATGACGAAAGAATCTGATAATCATGCAAATGAATTTAATTAAATGAACTAAAAAACAATTACTTTGCTCAAATTGTTTTTTAGTTCATAAATATGGACCTCCGCAAAGTAACGCCTGATTCAGTAAATAATTTAATTAAAGTCAACAGAATACTCACATCGGTGTTGTCATTGGCAAGAATGTTAGCGGTATCGGCGATTAAATACGGTAGGTTTGGTATGAGCTGCCGAATGACATCCACGGTCCTCGGGGGAAGATCCGACGAATATGATTCGTTGCGCGACAGTGCTGCAAGAGAAGAGGTAGCCATAGTAGCTAAATGACTTGTTGCCTAAAGTTTTTGGGGGGAGAGGAAGACACAGTCTCACTGTCTCACGGAGTTGGCAATTTTTTAACACAGGTGTCGTGAACGTCCCCCCCCTCCCCCCCCCTCAAATCGCCACTGTCTATATTACATTACTATTTAGACTCTATGACTTACCAGAAATAACTCTGACGAACTCTTCGGCCACGGTCAATGGTCCGGTGACCACATCAAAACTGCGCTTAACTTTCAACCAACCCTCGCTGGTCAGATTGAAGACACCACGGTCCAGCAGGTCCAGAACACGGAAACCGAACTTGAGACTGAAATAATTGTTTCATCATTAAGAACTTTTCTGTTATCCATAAATCCAAGGTGGCTCAATTGTCCAGGAGTGTAATAGAAGACTGTCGTAGAATTACCTCAAGTGCAGACTCTTTTGCAAGCTCTCCCTTCCAAACCAAAACTCCTTAGCCTTATCCAATAAGGCTTCCACATATCTCTGTACATCCTTATCCATGCCATAATTCCTGAACTCAAAAAGGTATGTGTACTCCTTTTCTAGAGTGATGTAGACTTGCTTGATGCCATTTATAAGAACTGTCCATTTGACTTCGTCTAGCGGTCCGTGAGTGGAGTTATTTACCTTTTCTATCTGAAACAAAATGGGTAGACTAAATTCTTTAAAGCTATTCTTTGACAAACCAAACAACAGTAGATTTATAAATATCACTGATCCTGTATTATTTTACTTCTGCGTCATTTTGTCTGAGTTAAGATGGCTTTCACTGCCTAGTAAAGGCACTGCTTATTGTTGTCTAATTTGAAAGACTACATTGCCAAGTGCTACCTATTTAAAATGCATGTTTTAACTACGTATATTACTCACAGCTTTTCCAATAAAAGAGTTTCGTGACAATCCTCTTTCTATGGCAGACGACATGTTGCACAGAGCGGTGATCAGACGATCTCCATCTACTGATGGAGGCATCGATATGAATGATGATGCTGTGTCAATGCCGTGACATAGCATGTCTTCACTGTGAGTCGATAAAGATTTGTAAGTCTGTAAAAAGATAGAAGAAGCAACGCTAAAAATGTAAATAATGGTACTATTAATCAATTCATAGGTAAGAAAAGTTTTTATTAAAGCATCATTAGAGGAATACTACACAGAATGAATTGGGCAGACGCCGCTTATTTTGGTGACACCATACTCAAGCTTATTGCGGACGAAAATAATCCGTCCATTTTGTTTCCGGTAACGTCGTAATTGGCTAGAGAGACTTAACCCTTTTCCATGCACCAATCTCGACGGTGTAGCAAAAACTAAATGTAGGTACCTATATTCACAATAGTATTATATTTGGCAATAATTTTATAACAAGTAACTATTTGAATCTTAAATCTTGGTGTTAGGGTTGAAATTGTATTATGTGGTCGATAAATCGTACTATGCCTGGGGAAGGGTTAATTAGGCTAGCTGTCTTCGTTATAACCGTGTTTCCGTGTCTTCTTCTAAGAACTTATATCAGAAACAATGAACTGACCTTATCTTCGTCCAAAGCCGTCAACAACACAGTCTTCAGTATGTCTGGGTAGAACTGCTTCATCTGCGTTGTCAGCTCCTGCGGCGTAGTCGCCAGCTGGTCGTTCAGAGCTGTCACTAACGTCGTCGCGTCGATCATTATTGGCGTTATCTTGAAGTCTAGTATCGTATTTTGTTTTATTATTTCTTTAGTCAGTGATCCATGGAGTGTTATTCTAAAAGACAATATTAAAAAAAAATTGAGATATGAATTTAATAGATGCAAAGTTAATGCGATCATCTTTATTTTCTTCTCCTTCCTTTTATCCCTCATCAGGGATATCATCATTTGGCAAAAAATTTTATTACAAGTGATCTTCCATGCTCATGGGTAGGTATAATAATAAAATCAATGAAAACAAGTTATATGAAATAAGTAACTTACAAAATCTGCTTGCTCAATTTATTCTTTTCCTCAAATACTTTCAGGAAGTCTGACTTTCCTGTGACATTGAGCAATGTCTTCCAGTCGACCTTTGGTTTGTCTTCTGAATTCATCTTGACGAGTGTGTTGTAGAATTGTTTGAGAACTTGAAAATCTTTGTCGATGGTGTAAAGTTGGTTGGTTGTGTCTTTTCCAAGAGTTTCTTGGATTAAAAGTGATGCCATGTCGTTTATCTGAAGATAAAGCAGTGATAAGACAAACATCTCATGAAAGACATTACAAACCAATAGTTAAACTCGGATCAGATAAAATTTTACATTGGCGCAGATAATCGAAGCAATGGTAAAATTTCAAGTCATAATATCAGTCAAGTACTTAGTAGGAAAGATTATTACACTATGAAAAAGTAATATACTTAGTTATCTTGAATGTCAGAAAATCTGTAAGGTGATTCTATTCTTAATAATATTTATACTGACATTATTTCTGACGTCGAAAAACCCGAAGGAGCTAATTAGATCTGCAACATAATCTTTCCAGGCGTCGCTGCAGAGTTTGCTCTTCAACATGTTGGCGTCGGCAGCGGATACTACGAAAAATCTCTGTAATTTGTTTCTGTCGCAAAACAATTGACCTGGGAAATTAATTTTTGACGTAAAAATCTGAAAAAAAGAACAAAAGTACATTTACTTCATCATTATGTAGAATAAAAGATGACCTACTACTTCCTAAGATTTTTAGCTTTATCGACGGCATTTGACAATTAATTAGTTATAAGTCTCACTTGTACTGCTTGTATTTAATCATCGCTTAATATTAATATCATTAGTAAAAAACAAATACCTGGGTTCTTTCTGCATCAGCTAATGCATCTAATCCTTTGCCTACAATTGATACTGGAACCTCCAGTAATAACTTAAACCCTTCAGAGTTCCTCAAGGTAGTGTTGTAGGCCACCTCCTCTATGTGCATATTGATTGCCACCACTTTGTGAGCACCTTCAATTAATTTAGTCAGAAGAGTAGAGTAAAAAAGAACGTCATGTTTTGTTTCATCCGGTATCCATTTGTATATTAAATTTGCTAGTTTCGTTAATCTGAAATAAAAAGGTATATTTTAATCGGCAGTGTTTTAAGAGCAACTCAACTAAGCGTAGAAAAATTGGAAATACTTACACATCAAAAACATCACTACCAGACTCGTTGGCCATTCCATCGACCAAATTAACGGCATTATTAAACTCTTCAGACACCGTCTTAAAATCATTACTGCTTCCGAGCTTGTTACCAACATGAGTCAAAACTAGACTAGAGACATCCTCAACAGCTTTGTTGGCGTTATGTTTGGACAAAAATTTGTTCAAATATTGGATGCCAGCGATGGCTGCATCAGCGAGTTCTCGCACTGATTTATATGATTGCGTGTCGCTGAATGTTGGTTTAAACTGATCCATTAACTTAGAGACACTGAAAATAGAAACTATTTACATTACAATGGTCAATGATATCTGAATAAAATGAAATTGAGTGCAGAGTTGGGATAGCACTTAGATCTCAATCTCTTTTCTCAGATTTACAGTTTTCTAAGAGTTAAAATATATTTTTTTATAATTTTTCTCAGCTTCTTGTACTTGTCATTGGACAATATCATTTACCAAGTCTGTGGATCCAATTCTTCTCGACTTCAGGCCTACGACTGTGTATACTTACAAAGATAAATTAAAATAGCTGAACTGCTCCTGTCCGTTGAATATCTCCATCAGTTCTGGAGGCAGGAAACTATTAATGTTTGTCATTCGCAGCACAGCTGTCAGCATGTGACCGAGCTGGATCAGCCTGTCATCCCCACTTAGCTTCTTGTACATATCACCTATCTGTAGAATTTAAGATATATGATGAATTATTAGTCCTCAACCTGCTTAACATCGCATATTTTTTGTGAGGATTTTAGCTAGTATAGCTTAGTTTTTACACAGCGCAAGAAACACCGCACGAAATGCTTTAAGTTTACGAGTTATTAGTAAATTACTTCTCGGAAATGTGTAGCAACTTGCATGTTTTTTGGATCTACTAAAGACTTTACTGTACACTTAAATAAATGCCAAGCAAATGTTTTTTCTCACTTTTCCTTTCCTTTACTTACCATATTAATATATTTATCAATGTTCACTTCTATTATTAAGTCTATCAGTATTTTTCGTATATCTTTGGTTGATAGCAAACACAGTTTCTTGACTATTATATTTAAATGTTCCTCGTTCTCTATCTTTATGGTTTCCAATATCGAACTTGCGCTACATCTGTCTATGTCTCCTTTTATTATCTGAAATTCAGATACACTAGGCATCAATAATAAAAAAAACAATACTTACAAAGAACTTCACGAAATAAAAACATCGCGAAAATTTTGAGGCTGGGTATATTCAGATGGACCCCAATTATGTGCCTACATTTTCTATACACAGACGCGTCTCGGAATTCTCTATCACTACCACCACACTCTCTCTAAAACTACCGTCCAACGTGCTACCAGTTATTTCTACTGGTACTGGGCTCGGGGAGAATTCTAAAGGTGTCAGCGTATAAATAGTGCAGTGGTGGTGGTGGCAGTTGGATCTGTGTTGACTCTTGTGGCAGTGGAGGGGGTGGTGTCGAATGGAAACATATATTTCTGATCGAGAGTGGGCTAATTAATTATTGGACCTTCACAAAGTAACGCCTGAGTCAATGAACTTTTGAAAATATAGGTAGTTTATTTCAACTTACGCCTTGAAAACTGAGTTCAGATCTCATCACACTCTCTGCGACGTCCTGCGTCACATTGAACTGTGAAGAGATGTACCGCTTTACTCTTCCAGGGTTTTTGAATAAGTCTCTTACTTTAAGACCATATTCTGGAACAAACAACAAAAAATATACCTAATATACCAAGTTGCTTGTTAAAAAAGTTTTAATTTTTTGTCGTGAATGGAAAAATGGTAAATGGAATATAACTGACTGATTGACTGACTCATCAACGCCCAGCCCAAACACTTATTGGAGCTAGAAAGCTGAATATTTGCGTAGAGATTCCCTTGATAATTTAGGGATAAAGGAGGCAGTTTGCGAAATTCCACCCCTAAAGGGGTCAATTAGGGGGGTGGAAGTAAGTAATGGACAATCATTATTTTTAAAATCAAGAGTACGAAACTAAGTAAATCTACTCTTCTAGTTCTAGAGAAATAAAAGCTCACGTACGTGTTTTAAATTTTTTAATTTCCACCCCTAAGGGGATGAAAAACGAGCTGGAATCTTGCACAAGAAAAACATTATTTTTAAAGTTACCGTAATATACTAGTAATAGAGACGAAAGTAGGCTCATCAACTAGCTAGTGAAAACATAAGTGCAATCAAGACAACCGTAACGTACTAGTAATAGAGACGAAGGTGGGCTCATCAACTATGTCTGCCAGCGTGGCGAGCAGCTTCAGGGCGTCAGGGACCGTCGCCGCCACGTTGAGTACCGAGTCGTTGTACAGGAGCGGCGTGAACTGACGTTGTAACTTAGTGAGCCTGCAACAGAATTGTAAGATAATCTGAACTGAAAACTTGGAAAAGTAAAAAAAGGTTTTTTTTAAAAAGCTCTTTACCTCAAAAACGGATTAACCGATTTCAGTAAGATTTTTGAGTATTTATCAAGCGTTACCTTTGTTTTCATTCATATTTTTGGACTTACCGTTTAGAAGATAAGGGGGGGGGGGCTGTCGACATAATGGCACACTTTGATATTTTGCAGATTTTTTTTTCAGCTTTTGTCCTCTATGTAGGTATGGAGTGCCCCCCCCCCCCCCCCCCAAAAATATTTTTATTTATTATTTAACTACCGAAATAAGTAGCGGCTTCTACAAAACACCTATAAGTATTCCAAATTTCATCAATATGTATGCGTCTTGTACTTTTGTAAAATGCGTACGGACGGACGGACGGACATGAAGAAACTAGGTATAAAGGTTCTGATTTGGCTATTTTAGCTACGGAACCCTAAAAACGCTTCTTACTATAACCAAAAACCTTGTATGAGACATAATGAGAACGGGATATTGAGCGCTATTACCAGGTTTGACGAGCTCCCGATATTTCGACGCAGTTACATGCATCATGATCACGGGTAGACGGTTTCTTATAATTAACCGCGAATAATTTAAAACTATACAAAAACCTTGAAATTATGTAACATGTAGGTATCCACTATTACAATATGTTTGGTATAATGTCGACATGTCCATGTGTTGTAGTGCTTGAGAGGTAAGTAAACAATGTCACGAAAAGCATACAATTTTTCAAGTGTGCTCTTAGGCCATCATAGGTAATTATAAACTAAAATACCTACATAAACCGTGTGTTTATACCTAGCGGGGCCCCCTGAGCTAGAAAGATGAAAATAATCTCAGTGAATAGGGATTTCGATCGTCGTCTGTGCTATAAACCATGTGTTATAATTATAAACTTACGTGGAGTTCTCAAAGGTGGGTATTTCTTCGAACTCGTCCATAGGCAGGCACTCGTTGTTGACGGTACATATGAAGGACTGCAGGAAGTTTAGCACTCCGGCACTGGGCAAGGCTCTAGCTGCGTATTGGCCTGAAACCATAGACATAGAAGGGCCCTTCGGTATTCCGTTTTTGTTTGAAATTTTGTGAGACTTCAAATAGTCTCAGTTATATAATAATAATAATAATAATAATAAAGTTTTATTGACAATATAGAACAAAATCAAATTGAAGTCCCTGACTTCTGAGCTAGGAATAAACCTGTGTTACAGAAGTCAGTGTCCTCTCCCAACAATGCGATACATTTTGCCTTATATACTAGATGTGTGTGTGTGTGTGTGTGTGTGTGTGTGTGTGTATGTGTGTATGTGTGAGTGTGTGTGTTACAACAACTAATCTTAAGGTAACAGCGCTTCAGATTCTTCATAACTCAGTGTCAGTAACCATGCTTTTAGTTTATGTTTACATTCATAGGCAGATAGAGAATACATATTTATGATTTTATTTTTATTAATTTTATTATACAAATAGATGGACATGAACTTTCGCTGTCTTTTTGTAGTTGACCGTCTGCATTTAAAAGATAAGCAAACGTTGGTCAGTACACGCTTAGAGGCACATTTTTCCTTATCGTAGGGGGTAATCTTGTGCTGCCTATTACTAACAATAATACATACAATTGCCTAACAGTTAAATATATATATATGAGCCGCGAGCACGTCCGCACGGGCACGGCTGGCAACACCGTTCTTATTTCAAAGCGTTCCAAAGGGCATATCCTGATGTTTATATTATTAATGCCTGACCATCCTGAGACATGACGACTAGAGTGAAAATCAAATCACATTTTTATGTAAAAAATTAGGAACGTGGAAGCTTACATGTGGGATGGTCCACGTTGTTCACATTCACGCGAACGATGTAAAGACTGAGTACCACTGCGGTCGCCCATATTATACCGCCAATCGTGATCTGAAACAGACAAAAGTGGTATAATAATCATTCGCATTTCGTTTTAAAAAGCACGATAGCGAGAATAGCGACCGCCTTGTAAAAAGTTCGACGACTATTATCTATGAGACAACGCAACGTCAATGCGCGGAGCTCCTATTTTCTTTAGTTTAATCGCTTCGCGTCTTGACGTAACTCTAACCTAACATAGTAAACAGAGTCATCATCATCATGTCAGCCGAAAGACGTCTACTGCTGGCCGACGGCCTCCCCCGCGCTCTCCACTCAGACCAGTCTTGTGCTTTCCGCATCCACCGCGGTCCCGCGATCTTTACCAGGTCGTCGCTCCATCTTGTTGGAATCAGACTCATGTTTAGTCTTTACACTAACATTTTGTATTTTTATTATTTTGGCCATCCCGTTCGAAATTACATAGATGGCGCTAGGGAGCCAGTATTTGCTCATCATCATCATCAGCCTGAGAAGAATGAGAGGGCTTGGGCTACATAGTTCCCACGTGGGCCCAGTGCGGATTGGGAACTTCACACACACCATTGAATTGCTTCGCAGGAGTGTGCAGGTTTCCTCACGATGTTTTTCATTCACCGAAAAGCTCGTGATAAATTACAAATGTAATTTCGCACATAAATTCCGAAAAACTCAGAGGTGCGAGCCGGGGTTTGAACCCACGACCCTCTGCTTGAGAGGCGATAGGTCAAACCACTAGGCTATCACGGCTTTCCTTATTTTATCATAATATGGCGTACAAATGTCTCATTCAATTATTTACATGCAATAATGAAAATTAATCGATTTCGATTCCCGGCCGGGGCAGATGTTTGTATGATGAATACGAATGTTTGTTCTCGGGTCTTGGATGTTTAATATGTATATAAGTATGTATTTATCTACATAAGTATGTTTATCCGTTGTCTAGTACCCATAGTACAGGCTTTGCCTAGTTTGGGACTAGGTCAATTAGTGTCAATTGTTCCATGATATTTATTTATTTTATTCATTTAACATAAAATAAAAAATGGATGTCCGCGGCATGTTAATCTAATGTCATGAATGTAAATTTAAAATTACAATATTGGTCTAATTTCATAACAAACAATTCAAAAAACTTAATAATAACAGGTATTCGACTTATTTTTTAATTACTAAGGCTAAAATTTACACATTGTTATAAACTCATAAGTAGAATAGTAACTTTTTTCTTAACTTAACTTTTAAATTGTCAGACAGTGTATTAAATATTCGTATTTGTAATAGACTGAAACGTGAATATATAGTAGTTTTTTTGCTCCTACCAATGATTGCTCGGATAGCACAGTTGGCAGCGCGACACCACGGTATGGTGGAAGCCCTGGCTTTATACTACGAAATGCAAAAATCGTACTTCGTGTCGTGCCGTCCCGCTCACGCTAATATTATTTAATACGAGAGTGAGCGGGACGATACGATACGAACTTCGATTTTCGAATTTCGTAGTAGTCCCCCTGGGCTCGAATCCCAGTTCGAGAATCTATTTTTCTGTTCTTTCCGTACGTTTACGTTTTGGTTTGTAATTCGAGAAATAGGATAGGAAATATATTTAGTCGTCGAACGAAAACGAATAGTGTGCTATGGGGAATTTTAATTCCCGATTTCCCGACTGTCAGTAGGCCTCCCGCAAGGTGGACGGACGAGCTGGTAAAAATCGCGGGAAGCCATTGGCTGCGGGTGGCACAAGACCGATCGTCGTGGAGATCCTTAAGGAAGGCTGCCGTCCAGCAGTTGACGTCTTCCGGCTGATACGATGTAATAATGATAGCTCAAACAGTTGCGCAGCACAGTTTGTGAAGTGGGTTAGAGACTCTCCGAATATATTAGTCTTAAGTTGGCAAATAAAAGTCATCGTGAGCTCAATGTGCGTCTTGCCCGAATACCAAAGTCATCGTGAGCTCAATGTGCGTCTTGCCCGAATACCAAATTACGTCAGCTACTGTCAACATTGCTAAATTAACTGACGTTGCAGTTAGGATCTGCGTCATTGAATTATTACCATTGCCATCTCGAGAATTGAAGTTATGACTTTGAACGGAACAGACGATTTTATAACAGATAAAAGAGAAAATAAAAAATGTAGGTACTTATACTAGCCTCCTCTCACAATGAGAGGGCTTGGGATAGTTCCCACGCGGCTCCAGTGTGGATTGGAAACTTCACACACCATTGAATTGTTCCGCAGGAGTGTGTAGGTTTCCTCATGATGTCATTTCGCATATAAATTCTCGAACCCACGACCCTTTGTTTGAGGGGCCATAGGTCAAACTACTAGATTACTACGGCTTAATACCTATTTAGTTTATAATATGTCTAAAACTTAAGTGGCAGTGGGCGGGGCACATTCCTCGCAGGACTGATGGCCGTGGGGTCAGAAGGTTCTCGAAAGGCGTCCACGGACCGGGAGACGAGCTGTCGGTAGGCCTCCAACAAGATGGAGCGACGACCTGGTAAAGATCGCGGGACCGCGGTGGCTGCGGAAAGCACAAGACCGGTCAGAGTGGAGAGCCGCGGGGGAGGCCGCCGGCCAGCAGTGGACGTTTCTCGGTTGACATGATGATGATGATGATGACTTCTAAACCCACCAGCTTCCGTTTCCGTATGAGGTAGTCCTTCCACAGCAGCAGCCGCAGCTGCTGGGCTGCCGGCATCGTGCGCGCGCGCCGCCCGCGACATCACTGCAACAAAAAACATATTTTTTAAAATTATTGTATAAAAATAGTAGTTTTTGATACAAGTGCGGAAAGCGTGTTCAAACCGACGTTTTTAATACATTTGCGATAAGATAACGATGAAACGTAAGGCGATGAGCCAGGCGCGCGTGACCCTATCATCACCCGCCGGCGCCTTAGAAAAGTAAAAAGCACTAGTGCGAAAAACACAACTTTCCGCACGATACGTACATCAGTCACAAAGAGTACTATTTTTTATATATGATAAAGAAGGCAAACGAGCAAGTGGGTCACCTAATGGTAAGTATCACCACTGCCCAATTGAGCAACTGTATCGCATATACAACTTTTCTGTTTAGGTTATGGCACCTAGTGCGTAACGGTCATCTAGGCACTTAAGCGCTCATAGAAGTCGTTGATGTTCTAATTTGGCGTATTTTTTTTTATGTAAGTATGATAATGTTGTAATGTGCATATTCTTTATGGCTTAGCTGATATAATGTTTGTGGCAGCAGAATTACGCACGTCACACATTCAATAACTTCTTGCATACGGAAGTTATTGTAAATTTCGCATCAAAATGTAAGAATAGAATGTACTAAAGTTCTAAGTAGCATAGCAAGAAATGGCGAAACCTCACAATAGCTTGTGATAGGAAATAAAAATCACACAAATCAACTTCAACAACAACAAACCACGCACGACACCTACCTGTTATCAAATTGCCCATTGTATAACTACGAACTTATGCTATATCAGTGGTCAAATCAAGAACTAACAGTTTTACTTATAGCTTTGTTTGTAATGTGAAGGCAGTGGCGCCCTCGACAGTGTATTCAACATTGTCAACATTACGAACAATGGGGATATTTAACACTTTTCCATGTTGTTGGTTTTGTATGCATATTACGCGTAAATTAATTGATGGTAACTGTCTTAAAATGTTTATGACTCAATAGACTTGGGTTTAACCTCATAAGACCCCTTATACCAAGGACCGTAAAACCAAGAGGACTGCCAGTGTCTATACGATGCCGCGTTCCTTTGAAATAATAAGCCTGCTGTAGCTGTAGCTAGTTTTACTATGGAGGGGTCTCTGTACCATTCATTTGGTATGACATTTAGACCTCTGGCTAACACAATAGTGCCAGCTAAACTCGTTTTTTCTTTCAGTTCATAGATGGCGCTATTGTGTTAGCCAGAGGTCTAAGTGTCATACAAAATTAATGGTACAGAGACCTCTCTATAGTGAAACTAACTACAGCAGGCTCATTATTTTACAGGAACGCGACATTGTATAGCCATTGGCAGTCCTCTTGGTTTTATCGTCCTTGCCTTATACTAACATTTGTACATAGCTTAGAGCAGTGCCCTAAGCACGACTTGTCGAATCCTGCGTCACGTAAAATCGAATAGTAAACTATAACGAGTTTGTATGACGTATGGAACAGCGCCCGCCCGGTAGCGTATTTGGAACTAAAATTTAGTATGAGATTTCTCGATCTCGATACGATAACCGTAACGTAACGCAGGATTCGACAAGTCGTGCTTAGGGCACAGAAAGGAAAGGAGAAGTTAACGCGCGATTTCCCCTCTGCCAAAACTCTAACATTAAGTCTGACCAAAATGATCAGGATCTGTTGATTGATTGTGTGCGTGTTTAAGACCTTTGTGTGACAGTTTTTTAACCCCCGACGCAAAAAGAGAGATACGTTTGACCGCTATGTGTGTCTGTGTGTCTGTCTGTGGCACCGTAGCTCTGGAACGGTTGAACCGATTTGAATGCGGTTTTTTTTATTTAAAAGCAGGTTTTCTAGTGATGGTTCGTAGACTTGCGTTCGGTTCGGCCGTTTTTGAGATATTACATTATTTTGAGGTAGAGTTCTGGATGTGGCAATTGGGGATGGATGAAAATCTCAGAATTGCTTGATTTTTTTTCTGGTGATAGGAATAACCTTCCTTAGTACCTAATAAAAGTTTGAGATTTTTCTTTTGCGTCGTTATTTTTTGAAAAATAAAAACATCTTCCCCCATCACGTTCTGGGCCTAGGACGGCTGATTTTGCGTTTTCCTTGGTCCATCGCATATTTCAGAAAAACATCTGTGGTAAATAATGACTTTGACAAAGAATTTGGCGGGAAACCGATGAGAGTGGATCGTGTCGTTAATTGAATTTTAGTTTCTGTGCTTAATGTTGTTTGGTGAATAATAAAGATAGTGTGTTATACAACAAATTGACGTGAAAGTGCCCAGCAAATGAAGAATTCAAGTGAAAACGCGTATTCCCTCTGTTTGTGACCCCCAAATATCCGCCGGCTGCTGCTCGCCGTAGCTCGCCGTAAAGTACACTATCGCTTTACGGAAGGCATGAGCACCTGACAGGACGTGACTAGGACAGACTGACAACTCTGACGGTGACAGGACTTTAATATACAGAAATTTACAAAACACATCAGACGTGGCTGTATGGACTCAGTTCCTTTGCCTATCCCTTATGGGATGAATTAAAAAAAAAAAAATGACTTTGACATTTGATAGCTGTCTTCACATACATAACCTACGTAACTTTGTTAATTTTCGCTGCCTACGCGATCACTACTTTTTCCAATTTAATTATTTTACGAACTGTTTTTGCCCCCGGACATTGCCAATGGCTTGCCTGAACAAACGATGACTTGCGCTTTTCGACCCAGGATTTGATTTCATAGCTGCTACGACAGCCGCAACTCTTAACTAGAAACTGGAATTTAAAATCTGCCGACATGAATAGGTGCTGCTGTTTATGTAAAAGCAGACTCTTCGAACTTACAAAGTGTTGATACTTACTTACATGCTAATGGCATTTATGAAGAACAGTGATAAGCATAATGTCGCTGAAATACGAGGTGCAAAAGCTTTATGGTGATTGGATTGTGATGTATGATTAAGATTTATTTAAAATAAAACACCTTAAGTCAATCAATAGTCTTTTATTACGTTTAGATGGTCTTCACAGCAATAAATTCGGCGTTTTGGACAGTTCCTGCCAGCCATTAGACACCAATTTTCTTTCAGCTCTTCTCTTACAGCAAAGAATCTCAAGCAGGGTTTTTTTATCACTTTTGGAGCACATTGTTATAAAACATGTCTTAGGATCTCTGTATCGTTGATGTTCGCGGTCATTCATTGTGAATGATTTGGATTAAAATCAATACGCCGGCAAAACGAATCAATGGGTCCAGTTTGCTTTAGTTGCAGTAGTCGGCGTCGGCTATCAAAATCAAATCCAGGGTCGAAAAGCGCAAGTCATCGTTCGTTCAGGCAAGCTATTGGCAATGTCCGGGGGCAAAAACAGTTCGTAAAATAATTAAATTGGAAAAAGCAGTGAACGCGTAGGCAGCGAAAACAAAGTTATGTCTGTGAAGACAGCTGTCAGATGTCAATGTCATTATTTACTTACCACAGATGTTTTTCTGTAATATGCGATGGACCCAGGAAAACGCAAAATCAGCCGTCCTAGGCCCAGAACGTGATGGAGGAAAATGTTTTTATTTTTCAAAAATAAACGACGAAGGTTATTGCTATCACCAAAAAAAAAATCAAGCAATTCTGAAATTTTCATCCATCCCCAATTATCTTAAGTATTAAAAAGAAACATTTTTTTCACAACAGTTATCCCCTTCTCATTGTGCATTATGTAACTTTTTTCATGTTTTTTCTACTATCATTACCATTATTGTTGTACTCTAAAGCCTTTTAAAAATTTAAGCGCCAAACCTCAACCTGATTCAGTTAAAAACAGAATGAAATAATGCCAAAACGCAATAGAGATAATAATGTACCTACAAAATCAGCCAAACAAAATAACGCTATCGTCTCAATTTTCGCTAAGCGCGACGTTTCAAAAACAACAATGGCTTTATCAGATGAGAATGAAATTCCACTGTTTTCGGAACATTATAGCAGTGCCCCGAGCACGAATACTCGAATCCTACCTATAGGTAACGTAATCGAATAGTGACGTTATCGAGAAACTTTGTAAGTATGACGTTTGGAACAGCGCCTCCATGAGCTTATTGGTACTAATATTCAAATGATTTTTTTAATACAGTTGCTCAAAAATTGGTACTTTTTTTAGCTTCGTATCATGCGGAAAGTTGGATTTTTCGTACTAGTGCTTTTTACTTTTCCAAGGAGCCGGTGGAGAAGGACGGAGCCGAGCCCCTGCGGGTGGAGGCGCCCCCCCCTCTCTTTGTCATGTTTTCGCAAATGTATTATAAAACATCGTTTGGTACACTTGCCGAAAGGTCATTTTCGTTCGTCCCGAGTCTTGACACTCGCCTAGCGACTCGGGTCTAGACACCTCGGGACTCGTGCAAAATGACGTTCCTTCCGCACTTAAATATCAAAAAGTACTATTCTCGATGGCGAAACGATAACGTTACTCCTCGATTACCTACGTAACGTAGGTTTCCCGTATTCGTGCTCGGTGCTCAGCCCTCATTGCCGGCTCGGGCATCAAGGTGAAAGATGATTGGTGTTCCAAATTCAAACGCTTGTCAAATTGGGAAGCGGATGTGGATCGCGGAAACGTTGAATCATTTCGAATTCGAACCGTTTTAATTCGATATTACTTAGTTGATTTCTATCTAATGCGTATGCGATCAAAATGTTTGTAACCGACTTCAAAAAAAGGAGTTTCTCAATTTGTCGGAATATTGTTTTTATAGGTACTCCATTTATTTTAAGATTAGAAACTGAATTGGCGTTGCCGACCTAGAGAGCTAAGATGAAATGCCTCTTGTGCCCGTAATTACACCGGCTGTCTCTCCACACCGGAACTCAACAGTGCAAGCACTGCTGCTTAGCGGTAAGATTAGCGAGTAAGATGGTGGTAGCGATCGGGAGGGACCTCGCACAAGTTTCTACCACCCGCAAATTACAATAGACCGTGCCCACAGTCCGGAGAGTGGATATAGGGAAGGGCCCAACAGTGGGACACAATTTAACCATAGATTTAAAAATAACAGAAGTAGCTACCTGTAAAGTTAGCACGCAGGAAAACCTCAACGCTCATAATTATAGACCTCCATATGGGCGTAAGGCGTAACCTGCGTTTATCAGTTTATTTTTAATAACAATTAAATCTTTAACGAGCCAAGATTTTCCAGAACATCAGACACCACAATTTATCTGTCATGAGTCCTTCAAGTTACATTGTAGTAGGTACCTAATCGGCAACGGCCAGTGGTGGTCGTAATGACAGGTCTGCGGTCTTTTGTCACTTCCTGTCAACGCTGTCAGCCGAGGCGACGTCGCGTGCGTGACGCTGTCAATTAGATATTAGATTTGATGTCACGTGAGTTGCGGCTAGATTTGGGCAGCCATCTGTAAAATTATTGCTAAGATCCTTTGCTAAGATCACACAGACGCAGGAGAGTATGTCCACGTATATTTTAAGTTATCCATTGTTAGCATGAGCCCTGCTCTTGAGCAAAATGCCAAAGAAATAATGCGTTGTTTGGGAGAAACGTGTCAAAATGGTGTTGTAGAGCGCCATCTCACTCTGTCTCGTTTCTTTTATCCCGTTCTGGTTTTTCGACTTTATATAATTAGATGTTTCGAGTCGTATTTTTCGGTCGCCGATTACACTAGAGACTCTGGATCTGCAACGTTTCGGTAGGTACTTATCTCAGCGAGAAAGTGTGAAAACGCTCAAACGCAATGTTCCCACATCATAATCGTTACAATGCCTAAAAATCGCGTTACCACTACAAGGTACCTACTATCAGTATGTTAATTTAAGTGAGAGTCTCAAACTCCGGCCCTACACAAAAGCACGCCAACTGTGTGCGAATGTGAACACAATGTGGAGGCTAATGTCTTGAGATAACACAACAATGCTTGTTCATTAAGAGAAATAATAAAAACACGTAATTTTTGCGTGCGTTTTTACACATGTGAGTTATATGGAATGCGGTGCTGGGAAACCCGGGTTGGGCAAAGGTTGTCAGCGATGCAAAATTATAACCTAACCAACTTAGAAAAGGTGAAAAACCCCGACATTGACATTTAATAAAAATATCTCAAAAACGGTTGAACCGATTTTAATGAAACTTAGCTAAAGAACCGCGTCGAAATCATGTAGGCAAGCACTAGGGCGGAATCGTTGAAATTCCCACGGGATAGAGAATAAACGGGATTCAAGACAGACAGTAAGGTTTATGCGCGTACCTACGAAGTCGCGGGCAAGAGCTAGTCATAGTAATATAAACGGATCACTCACGTATATAAGTCGAGTTTCGGCCGTCATGTTTCGGACTAATTCGTAGTCCTTCCTCTGAGCATTTACTGTCCATAGGTACTACTTTTAGAAAGTGCTATATTATAGTGCCATAGACTAACTATTTTAAACGTTTTTTGAAAATGTTGAAAGAGAAAACTGCCAGCCCCTACTCACAAGTTGCATCGACCAAGTGCTTTTGCAACTCTGACATATATTATAAGCTTGTAAGCGCCGGGACCCCAAGGAAATATAAAAATAAACCACTTGAAATTATATCACCTGACATTTTTAATTATCTAAGTAAGCTGTAATTAAACAAAGCATTTTTTTCTGCCGCATAACTACGTGTTTCCCTGGCCAGCATCTTATCGGAGGTCGTGTCTCTCAGAACGTGCTATTATTCAGTGTATTACTGCAAACTGTGTTTTTTGCTGCAAGAAATACCTAATTAGCCTCGTGGGGAAAACCTATATCATTATAAATAGAATGCGATGCTGTAAAAATGGCCGTAAGTATCTAAGTTACGTTTTTTTACGTTGGTTAGCAAAAATAGTTTAATTTTTTTTTTTTTACTTTTCATTGTAAAATCACGAGTAAGTACAACCTATTTGTTTCATAAGGGTGAGGCTATAACGATCGAATATCGCGGCTCAAAACTCAAAAAATTACGTTCGTTTAGCCTCACCCTTAAATTATTATGCATGGCAAAGTTTGAACAGTAACCACAATTTTAGTTGTACTGAACTGACGTTTTAGATTGTATATGCGTTTATTAAAGTTTACTTAAAACTTCGATTACAATTACATGTCGGGTCACAGCGTCGAAAACGGCTCGGCAAATAACTGTTCACTAAGTAGAGTCAGCTCTTAGTTATTGTATTAGCTTAAGGATTATTATTACATCAAAATTTAAGTATAACAAATGTACAAGTAAATAAGTAGATTCAACTGTCACCATTAGAGCTTGATAGATCACGTTGCTTTGACATGTCGCGTTTAAGTTGACATTTTCGACCTTAATGCATTGCGAATGTTTAACAACATTTTAACGAAATGGGTAGGGAATTAAATTCCTTGACTGTACATAAATATTATGTTATTTTACTCTGTAAGATTTTGTCAATGTATTGTTCAGTCTTGTTTATACTACCTGGATCCTGTAACACAGGGACTCCTAGCACAGGATCCAGAAGCCGGTTTTATGTTGTATGTTTTTCGAACAATAAACTTTTTTCATTTTTTTTTTCATTTTTAATAATCAATAGCAAACTGACACTAGATGGTGTCATATTTTTACTTCGTTATTGTTCGTTACGGGTTAATTAAATAAAGGTTTGATCGGAAACTCAAAACAATAGAGAGATTAACGATTTTACAATGACATTACAAACAAAAACAAGCGTGACAAATAATAGGCGGTCTTATCGCTTAAAAGCGATCTCTTACAGACAACAATTACATATGTCACGGGCACAAGCCCGTCATCTTAGCCCTCTAGGTTGGCAACGCATCTGAGGGTCGAGCACGACTTTACGAATGCCGCGAAACCTCATATTAAATTTCCAAATACGCTCACGGGCGGGCGCTGTTCCAAACTTCATACAAACTCGACAACGTTTACTATTCGATTTTACGACGCAGCATTCGTAAAGTCGTGCTCGACCCTCAGCAATTCGCGGGGTTGCAGGGTCTGTGGGCAGCGCGGTGGTCACTTACTTTTAGATGACCCACTAGCTCGTTTACCTTCTTTATAGTATTTAAAAAAATACTACATCGTTAACCAAACATAATAATTATAACATTGTAATTATTATTAAACAGCTGATGCGAACTTTTGTACGACTCTGCTTCACACACTACATAGTTACATAATAATTATGCCTAATACCTACCTAACATGCAAAGCAAACCGTAACAAACTAATGAATACATAACTATGATACCTAATTAAGCACATATTATTATGAAACCTTTATGCAAACAGTCGAAGACCACTTCCTACCGTTTGAACTTGAACTCAAAACGAAAACTTGCTGTAGTCGACTTAGTCTTAAAGAGTTAGAGTTTAATTTCGATTAGTTTAAAATTAACGTCATGTAGAACCTTGTGGTAGTACAGTGTTGCCGAAGTTAGATACGTGACATCCGTAATTACAGCAAAATGAAGCGCTAAGCGAGATTCTTTAAATTATAATCGAGGTCGGCGTTAGTTGATGGGGGTGACATTAAATGAAACCTTAGACATTGAGTTCTATTGTCACTTTTTTTTTATTTCTGGTTGATGTTGCTGGTGATGTCACCATCACAACTTTAGCCTGGCCTGAGGGTCGAGCACGACTTTACGAATGCTGCGTCGTAAAATCGAATAGTAAACGTTGTCGAGTTTTTATGACGTTTGGAACAGTGCCCTAAGCACGACTTGTCGAATCCTGCGTCACGTAAAATCGAATAGTAAACTATAACGAGTTTGTATGGAACGTTTGGAACAGCGCCCGCCCGTGAGCGTATTTGGAACTAAAATTTAGTATGAGATTTCTCGATCTCGATGCGATAACCGTAACGTAACACAGAATTCGACAAGTCGTGCTTAGGGCACTGCGCCCGCCCGTGAGCGTATTTGGAACTAAAATTTAGTATGAGGTTTCTCGATCTCGATACAATAACCGTAACGTTACGCAGTATTCGTAAAGTCGTGCTCGACCCTCTGGCCGCTATTTCACCAACTTTACAATTGTCAGTTGCAATGACAACTCGATCTACATTTCTATATAATAAAGGCTCTTCAAGTCAGCAATTGACACCGAATTGTCATAAATGTCATAATAAACTGTCATTTGTAAAGTTGGTGAAATAGGGGCCTGGTGGTGGTGGTGGGGGTTTGTTATAAGTTTGACATGTGTATCTGTCTGTATCATCATAGCTCCCAAACGGATAGACCGATTTCGATGCGGTTTTTTTAATCGAAAGCTACTTAGTTTAATCGAAAGGGTTCCTAGTTAAGTTTCATCAAAACCGCGGTTCACCTTATTTTGAAATATTGAACTTTGTAATGACAATGTCGGGGGTTTTTCAACTTTTCTAAGTTGGTTATTATAGATACCATATGGGTGGCGATTTGGGCCCATCGTTCCGGATGCATACGGCAAACATGTAGATTTATGCATGTACACGTAAAAATATCAGATAAATGCTACTATATTTAACTGTAAACGGTTAAAATTAACTGATGTCATCGAGATGAAATGTAACCTTTGCGCCTATCTGCATAAACTGTTCATTACACTACCCAACCGACCGAGCGCGGTCAAAATTACGTACTAACAACACAACATCAATTATAGTCGTAATTTCTCACATCGATAACCAGGTTGAGTATACAGACAGACAGACAGCCATCCGGTCACGGAGATGACTATACGTTTTACGTATGCGTGAAGTTATAAAAAAGAAATGGAGAGTCATGATTGTTTTAATTTTATTTTTTGTAGAAATATACTTTTGTTAACAAGGTATTTTCTGACTGTACTTTTTATTGCCAGAGGGTCGAGCACGACTTTACGAATCCTGCGTAACGTTACGGTTATCGTATCGAGATCGAGAAACCTCATACTAAATTTTAGTTCCAAATACGTTCACGGGCGGGCGCTGTTCCAAACGTCATACAAACTCGACAACGTTTACTATTCGACTTTACGTTACGCAGCATTCGTAAAGTCGTGCTCGACCGAGCATATCATTATGTGAAAAATAATAAAAATATATTTTTTTAGGAAAATCGCCAGAACTATTTCTAAAAAGTATGAGGAACTATAGAACTATGCTGCATGCGAACAGAACTCCTATTTTTTGTGATATGCTGGCACTTGATATGTCAACTTCACAGAGACATGCGAAAGTCTGTGTGTGAGTGACTGAGTGTTTACTTATGTAATATATAATATATTAGCTGTTGCCCGCGACTTCGTCCGCATAGATTTCGGTTACCGCTATACTATTATTACGCTATATTATATAACTGTATAATTTTCCCGAATAAAAAGTAGCCTATGTTCCTCAATATTCAAACTATCTTGTTACCAAATTTCATCAGATTGGTGCAGCGGTTTTCCCGTGAAGAGGTAACAGACAGACAGAGAGACAGAGAGACAGAGTTACTTTCGCATTTATAATATTATAGTTACGGCTGGGTATTGTTAATTTTTGGGATTGAGATAGCTTGTATCCCGGATTAAAACATTAGGCTATCTTTTATCCCATTTTATAAAATCTTTTGAGTGTATGTATTGAATTATTAGCTTTATTTGTAATTATAAAGTCACTCTTCGACGATCCCTAAATTAACTGCACCTATCTACCACTTACTTACTAGTTGACTGGTAGAGATCCCTTAAAGTGATAATTTCGCTTTTATACTTGTATCTCATTGTTTGTAACTTGTCTTTATTTATTGATTGAAACTTTCGCGATTTTCACACATTATCATGATACTCGGGACTTATTAATCGCTTAAAAAACATATATTTAAATTTGAATTTAAATACCTCGACGTTTCGGACGCGACGTTGCGTCCATGGTCTCGAAGGTACATATGTAAGTATGTGTATGTACGTGTGTAAGGGGTATATGTTTTTTAGGCGATTAATTCTCGAGTATCATGATTATTGTCTTTATTTCTTTATTTTCTCAGCTAAAATAGCTAGCAGTACTTATATTTTAACATCATTGTGTAAAGTGTCTCTACTTATGGCACTTCTATTAATTTGCAGTCAAATTTAGAGTAAATAACTAGCTAGGTATATAGCAGCAAACTTGAAATTATTTAAGTGAATCAAGGCGAGCCACAGCACTATTCTGATGGAATCTCCATCGAAATGTCTGCACTAAATTCATCCCATCCTATTCAATCTGCTGGGAAAGAAAAGGACAGGGCGACAGAGTTGAATCGGTCATATCTCAGAATAGGGCTTTGAATAGGAGCTAAGGTTCGAACAGGTTTTTTAGAGTGTCAAGGATTTTCGTATAAATCTGTTAGGTAGGTATATAATATAATTTCAGACTCTAAAAGCTCACAAAAATTATGTAATTATGTAAATTATGTATGTATGTAAATTATGTATTAGGGTAAGAGACCTCTTTAGAGGTCCTTAGAATAAAAACAAGTGCGAGTCGGACTCGCGCACGAGGGTTCCGTAGAAAGATTTTAACGCTTTTCCTCAGTGTTTTAAGAAGTTTCAGTGTAAACAGAGCCATGCTCCTGAGCAAAATGTATGCAGTGTGAGGTCAACTTATATTGGTCTGTGAAATCTACAGACAGACATAAAATTTTTTATAAAAATTTCATACCAAATTTCAAAATTTCAACTGGAAGTACCCTTTAGGTTTTTGGAATTCGGCAATTTGTATGGAAATAGATTTTTTAATGACTGTATCTTTTGATTGCGTTGACTTAGAAGGTAATTTTTCATTTTTTTTTCAGGATAATTCTAATGTTTGTTTTACAGGTTAGGTTAGGTTAGTTTTTAACTCAAAAGGTTAAGAAAATACGTCGGAAAATAAAATGAAAATGCAATGAAATGATATAGCTAGGAAACGTGTGTCGATATTGCAAGGATAAACCGCTGGTTGACAATACTAATATCTATGGGAAAATGATTTTTCAATAAAAAAAAACTTCACCTAAAACGAGCCCTGTATACATATTAGGTATAGTTACTAAAACAATGCAACATTAATTTGACGACCGAATAGCCTAGTGGTTAGAGACCCTGACTATGAAGCTTGAGGTCCCGGGTTCGGTCCCCGGTCGGTTCAGATGTTTGTATAATGAATACGAATATTTGTTCTCGGGTCTTGGATGTTTAATATGTATATAAGTATGTATTTATCTATATAAGTATGTTTATCCGTTGTCTAGTACCCATAGTACAGGCTTTGCCTAGTTTGGGACTAGGTCAATTGGTGTCAATTTGTCCCGTGATATTTATTTTATTTTAACATATTAAACTATAAGGCAAATACAGCAGTTTTTTATAAAAGGCAAGAGTATGGTTTATTACCATTAGCATACGAACAAGCAACAATGTTTTGCATCTCACTTCAAGGAAAACCTCGTTTATTATCTCCAATCCCGGAAGTTGTCTGCTAAATGCCAGGTTGCTTTAAAGTGCATGATAAAAAACCTCTAGATGTTTCTACAGACGGATAGCAATAAAAAAATCTCGCGCACCGAGAGTCCCGTACCTAACAATGTAACATGGCTCAAGCTCTTTCTTATTCATCGATACCTGTGAGTCTGCCAAAGGAAAAAAAAATTACTTCCGTACCTCAAAAGGAAAAAACGGAGAACCCTTATAGGATCACTTTGTTGTCTGTCTGTCTGTCTGTCTGTCAAGGCCCTTTTTCTCTTAGACGCGTGGAGGTAGCATGCTGAAATTAATATCAAATAATCAAGCCTGCGGTCCCTTGAAGCTGTGAAAAAAATCAACCTTCTAAGTCAACGCAATCAAAAGATATAGTCATTAAAAAGGCTATTTCCATACAAATTGCCAAAATCCGAAAACCTAAAGGGTACTTCCAGTTGTCATAGAAACTTGAAATTTTGTATGATGGTAGCTCTTATAGCACAACCACTCAGAAAATTCTCAAAATCTTAAATTTTTATGTCTGTCTGTAGATTTCGCAGACCAATATAAGTTGACCGCACACTGCGTACATTTTGCTTAGGAGCAGGGCTCTGCTAACACTGGACTTCTTAAAACACTGGGGAAAAGTGTTAAAATCTTTCTACGGAACCCTCGTGCGCGAGTCCGACTCGCACTTGGCCGGTTTTTTTATTTGCAAGCCGGTTTTCCAATGGTTCTTAATTCTGTTTCATTATAAAATCGGTTTAGCGGTTTTTGAGACATAACATTTTGTAATGAAAATGTGGGGTTTTGGCAAGTTCAAATCAAAAACGTGAGAGTCCGTTGACGTCTTCAGTATAGCTAAGTCCGGGAACCAGAATCCGGGAGCCCGTTGATATCTTGGTTAGTGTGTAAAAAGTGTAAAAATTAAACTGTGATTGTGTGATTGATGGTAAGTGAAGATGTAGCTCACCGGTTCAGTAACAGCCTATTGGCTCTGGCCTTGAAAAGCCCGAAATTGCATACTACTGATTTTTATACATTATACTAATAAGATACTGCAGCGTTGACGCAAAAAACAGGCCGTAACATTTAAGCATATGTCACGTGTTACGTAAAATGTATGTCAGAATAGTATTCAGGCCGACGAAACGAATCGATGATACCACTTTGTGAAACCGGTTATTTCGAGCGACAATTATTGTCATTCACAGAAACCATTCGTTACACGCCGCATTGTAACTATACTGAGTACCTACGAATATTCGAATCCTGCGTAACGTGATTACGTTACGCAGGATTCGAATATTCGTAGGTACTCGATTGAGTATAATAGTAACTTTATCGAGAAATTTGTATGACGTTTGTACGGAACCCTTGTGCGCGAGTCCGACTCGCACTTGTCCGGTTTTTTAGGGTTCCGAAGCCAAAGTGGCAAAAAGGAATCCTTAAAGTTTCGTCATGTCCGTTTGTCTGTCCGCGGCATAGCTCAGAGACTATTGGTACTAGAAACCTGTAATTTTGCATAGATATACATATTAATTAGGCCGAAAAGTGCTGGGATAAAATCTTGAATTTTTTTTTTTTGGGCTACGTAAAGTGAGGATGATTTTTTTATTTCTCGCCCACCCCATAGTGTGGGGTATCGTTGGATAGGTCTTTCAAAAATATTGGGGGGTGCTCCAAAATCATTTAGCTTTGAAATGCTCAGTTTTGTCGGAGTCAAGTGTCCCCTCCCCTCTACCACAGAAACTGTTGTATTTGGAAATGTGAAAAAAACACAACAGTAGTGCATAATAGTGAATTTAAAAGGAAAACTATCAGAGATAAGTAGGCTTTACAGGTTTGGGAGTAATAGTTGATTAACTAATTATGTTTGTCTGTGTCGGTAACTGATATAAATTGACCCCATATTGCTTACAGTTTGCTTAAGAGTAGGGCTCTGCTAACACTGGTTTCGAATAGGTGTGATGAGAATACCTTTAAATTAGGTAGGTATCTATGCCAGGGATTTTTTGTAATGGCTAAGGAACCCTATCCTGGGCGTGTCCGACACGCTCTTGTTTAAATCAAAAGCTAGGTTAATCGAGACGGTTCTCAGCTATGATATTTAACTATTGAATTTTTTTATATTTTGAAATATCTAACCATTCTTTTTAAAATCTGACCGAGGTTCTCGACCCTTCTTTTCTGCACGCAAGGTTATCAGGTACAGTAATACACTTTCTTTCTGTAGGGATATATTATTGTAGTACTGAATTACCTCGTTTTTGGGTGGCAGTCGATAAAAAAATGGCATAGGAACAAACACCTTGTTTACGCAACTAGGGCGTCCAAATGTTGAAATCTGCGCGAGAGCCGCAGCGATCGAAAACAACCTGTCCAACCGGATTTAATTGGATATTCAATCACTGCTGCTAGATCAACAATGGCCTGTCTTCATATATGGAAGATGGTTTAAGCAGCATCCATATCAGAGGGTCGAGCACGACATTACGAATGCTGCGTAACGTAAAATCGAATAGTAAACGTTGTCGAGTTTGTATGGCATTTGGAACAGCGCCCGCCCGTGAGCGTATTTGGAACTAAAATTTAGTACGAGGTTTCTCGATCTCGATACGATAACCGTAACGTTACGCAGCATTCGTAATGTCGTGCTCGACCCTCAGTCCGACCGGATTGGATGCTATTCAATCACAGGCTGCTAGATCGAAGCTAGATCAACAATGGTCTGTAGGTCTAGCACAAGCCACAGTGCGACTTCTATCGCGCGCGAGAACAACTGCCCGTCCTTTTCTGTCACTCAGAATGCAACGGGACGGGTAATAAAGTCGCGGCCAGTCGTGCTAGCTCTACTGTCTTCATCTATGGAAGATGGTTTAAGCAGCATCCATAACAGTCCGGCACGTTGCTTGTTAGACCGATACAGGAGCGACAGACTCTAGTATTAATAGGTAAATTATTATATTTAACCCCCAAAGAAAAAAGGGGGCGTTAAAAGTTTGACCTGTGTATCTATCTGTCTTTGGCATCATAGCTGCCAAACGGATTTACCGATTTTGATGCGGTTTTTTTAATCGAAAGCTAGTTGGTACTTAGCTAAGTTTCATTAAAATCGGTTCACCCGTTTTTGAAATATTGATGTTTGAAATGACAATATTGGGGAGTTTTTCTACTTTTCTAAATTGGTTATTCCTTTTGAGGTACAGAACCCTAAAAATACTTAAAAAGTAGAGAACGGTTTATAAATGTTGTCCATTGCATGTCATAATCCTCTCCATTCTGATTTTAAATGTCTTGGTTGAGCGATCATAAGATGTTCAAGATTCTAATCGAAATGACGTCTGTTTGCGTCAGTCCACATCAAACCATAATTGCTGCTATAAGTCTATTCTAGCTAACCCAAGAACATTCTACTTACCTACATAAGAAATGCATTTAAAACTAAAATTACACAACTAAGCCGTTTATAGTTCGAAATCCTTATAATCATGAAATAAGTGCCGTGGTTCCAAGAATTGTCTTCTAGAGCGAAATTTGTAATTTTAATCCGGTTAATTATCTCTTGTTAACTGACAATTGGTTTATCTATGGTTCGTGCGCAACTAGTTTGTGTTGTAAGCGCGAACTACAAGATTCTAATGTAATTTTTGCCATAAGAAAACGTCTCGATCGCGTTCGCGGTGACGTCTCAGTTGCTAGGTGCAAATCGGCAGCGCCTTATTTTTTTATTTAGCGGAAAGCAAACATAGTTAAAATTAGAAAGCCCTTCACTGAATCGTTGTCAAATGAGAAAAAAAACAAAAGAATGCCATTTTTTTTATTTTCCCGCCTCTGAAAAATGGCTTTAATAGGTGGTATACTTATTTGCGGCCAGTGATATTAATATATTTAGAAAACGGGTACTTATCAAACAGCCCTCGTAAGTCCTCTATGATGCGTTCAGAAACCATTTTCCATTTTCGTCTTCAAAAACCAAAATAGGTAAGTACAATTATATGTATGCTTGTCTTATGATTTAAAAAAACACAGCCGAATTCGTGACAGGCCGACAAGTTTATTATGCCTTCGGCTTCTGAACCCGTCTTAAAGTACTTACTTATAATTATGTTTGTAGATAAGTACCTAATGTAGCTATGCAACTCTACATAATTAGGCCTTGAAACACTCGTGTGATCCTAGTTTGAAACTCGGCTTCGCCTCATTTCATAAAAACACACTCGTGTAACCCTCATTATGTAACGTACTATTTTGTCTGGTCGGTGGGAAAGGTTTTTCTACTATGTCTAAATAATTATATTGGCGACTTCGAACTAATTCACATTGTACTTGACACAAACTGCTACCACAGCACACGAATCAACACATGTCACGCATAAACATAAGCCCATATCACCACCCAATATTACGTTATCGCTGACGCGTTTCAAGCCCTCTCCGAGCCCATTTTCAAAGCCGAGGTCGTTATTTACAAACAATGTTATGGGTTTCACAGTGGAGCATAAAGGAATGTTTACTAATATTGTGCGTACAGTCGCGTGATCAAGTGCACAATGGTACAGTCGTCAACAAAGGTGTTTGTGCGCCCGTACAGGAAGGGGCATTGTCTTAATAGTTTGTAATTTTACTTAACATTATGCAGTTCTCGACGGGTACTGTCGGCAACTGAAGTGTTGTATTGTTTTAAAGTGTTCTTTATGGCATTACATTTGTAATTTATCATGAGCTTTGCGGTGAAGGAAAACATCGTGAGGAAACCTGCACACACCTGCGAAGCAATTCAATGATGTGTGTGAAGTTCCCAATCCGCACTGGGCCCGCGTGGGAACTATAGCCCAGCAGTGGGACGGAAAAAAAGGCTGGTGATAGCTCTTCATGGGAAACTTACATTGCATAAGTACCTACTTATCTAAAAGTTTAAAAAAATCCCCGTTCTGAATAGACGGGTGGTATAAGTATGACATGTGAATCTGTGTCTGTCTGTGGCATTGTAGCTCCAAAACGGATGGACCAATTTGCTAAAAAGTGACTTTACTCGAAATGGCTCTCGATTAATCTAGCTTTCGATTAAAAAAAGTAGCTTCCAAGCCCGTTCATCCGGAGCTACGATGCCTCAGACGGACAGACACAGGTCAAACTTAACACAACTCTTTTTGCATCGGGCTTAAAAAAAGATGTTTACCCTCATTAAACGCATTCGTGACTGTCTGTACCGCTTCAACAAGCAGTTTTTTCCGCTCAGACGGCGTCCTCCAAGAATCATCGTGATGTACTTTAATAGGTAGTGACGTGCGATCGTCATTACGGCGAATATAATACGCAGTCATTATTGTTCTAGAAGATCTGCATTACTTAGTATTAAAAAGAATACGTTATCAGAAGAAAGAAGAAAACTTTATTAATTTTGGGATTTTGACCCATAATTACCTAAACCTAAACGTAATGTATTAAGAAAAAAATAATCAAAATTGACAACATTTCATATTTTTCACACCTGGAAATTAATAAAGGTATCGAAAGGGCTTTGCCTCCTGAACACACCACTATATTTATAAAAACTAAATATTACCTATTTTTTTAAATATAAGAGAACAAAATAAAAATACCAATTCCACCAAAACTACGCAAGAATGGGTGTAATGCTTTTGCCTTTTTCACGAAAAAAATAAACAACAATCACACGTAGGTTTGACAATGTCAGATAAATTTAACATCTTGGTTTTGTTTTTGATCGTGATAAGACAAAGGCAATTGATCCATCCTAGCGTAGTTTCGGAGTTACGTCCTTTTGGAATTAGTACCTTTTAATAAATTAATAATAAATTAATTACAGATCCTTATGAAAATTTAAAACCGTAGGTTTGCTCCTCTTTCAAAGTAGAATACAGGCAATTAATCAAATTATAGCCTCAAAAATACGAAATGTTGTCAATTACAATCAAAGGGCTGGTGGCAATAAAACGGCTGAACGGATTTTTATGAAACTTGACTAAGAACCATTTACTTAGAGTGAACTAGCTTTTGAGTATTGTTCATCCATTTAGGAGCTACGATGCCACAGCCAGATACACAGGTCAAACCTTTTGCGTCTAATACTTCCGTGTTTCCGACTACCGTCAAAATGTAGGCTGCGTGCTTGGAGCAGGAAAGGAATGGAGATGTTACATTTAGTCTGTGCAAAATGCACAGGGTCTGTTCATTGTGTGCGTGTTTTTGGCATTTGTGTGACAGTTTTGTTTCAGTGTGAGTTCGTAGGAACGTAACAAATTTTATCTACACACATATCATAAGTTCTCTATAAGCGTTCAGAAACCGTAGAAAATGACCTGCATTGCAGTACATCGTCGCCTCACCACAACCGGTTCGGGAGTAAAGTAATAGTCATTACGACATCGAATTCGATGACGTAATGACTTTTCGATATCGAATTCGATTTTTTTAATTTGACAACCAACGTAATTTACAATCATAGTGAAATAAAACGGATCACTCACGTATATAAGTCGAGTTCAGTCCGATATGTATAATTTTTTACAAAAAAAAAACAGTTTACGAAACGTCAGCTCGGTATGTGGCGACAAGACTGCCTTTTGTCTACCATACCTGTTTTCTGTAATCTCTTTGTACTATTTTGTGGTTTTCAATAAAGAGTATTTGTATTGTATTGTATTGTATGTTTGTCTGTGATTGAAAAAAAAAACAATCAAATCCGTGACAGGTATGGGTATGATACATGCCTTCGGCTTCTGAACCCATCTTAGAGTACATAAAATATGTGTGTAGATAAAGTAATGTATGCAACTCCACATAATTAGGCCTTAAAACACTCGTGTGATCCTTTTATGAAACTCAGCTTCGCCGCGTTTCATAAAAACACACTCGTGTTTTAAGGACCCTCATTATGTAGCAGTTGCATAAACGACTATTGACAGGAGCGTAGACGTGTGCTGCCCCCATACTACGAAATTCGAAAATCGAAGTTCGTATGTATCGTCCCGCTCACTCTCGTGTTAAATAATATTAGCTCGAGAGGGACGGCACGATACGAAGTTCGAATTTTGCACTCGTCCCCCTCGAAAAGTGGCAGAAAAATTGTCGTGCATAGGTAAGCTAGAGGCGCCTCCCGTCTGTCCGCTTTATGGCTGCGCGTGAGTGTGGCCCGCGCATAACTCGTTGCGTAAGCTCATTGCGATAGCTCCATGGGTGCGCGCGCGCCATCGATCTACACGCAGTGGCGGTGGATAAAAAAAAGTCAGGTCACGGCTAATAATATTTATACTGTCTTAGGTACCGAGGGTCGAGCACGACTTTACGAATGCTGCGTAACGTTACGGTTATCGTATCGAGATCGAGAAACCTCATACCAAATTTTAGTTCCAAATACGCTCACGGGCGGGCGCTGTTCCAAACGTCATACAAACTCGACAACGTTTACTATTCGATTTTACGTTACGCAGCATTCGTAAAGTCGCGCTCGACCCTCTGGAACAACTATTTTTGCTCCAACTATGCTGAAATTATAAATGCGAAAGTTTGTTTCTCGTTCACGCGGAAACAAACTAAAACTACTGAACTGATTTCGATGAATTCATAGTAATGTTGCTTTATACCTCAGAATAACAACATAGGCTACTTTTCAACCCCCGACGCAAAAAGTGTGGCCTATGTAACTGTGTGTCTGGGTATCTATATATCTGTCTGTTGCACCATAGCTCCCAAACGGATGGATCGATTTCGTTGCGGTCTTTTTAAATCGAAAGCTAGTTTAATCGAGATGGTTCTTAGCTAAGTTTCATTAAAATCGGTGCAAGAAGAATAGAAGATTTGACTTTAAGAATACTAGCTGTCAATCCATTTGGTTAAAGGACCATTTACCAAATAAACATTAGGTTTGCCTTGCTTGCGAATAAAAAAAACAGATATCTAATATCATCAAGGTGGTAGCTATACTAATAAACGGATCTCTCACCTTAAGTATGTGAATCGAGTATAACCCGATATGTTTAGGAGTAGGTAAGCCGTAATCCTTCCTCTGGGAGCACATGCTTCGGTAGCTCATGGTAACTGGTACATATAAATTACAAACTAAATTATTGTTTTTACAATAATTGTGTTCTTTTTTTTAGTTCATATCGTAATTTCATATTTGTTTTTTTTTATTTATCTTAAATATATTATTATAAATTACAAACTAAAAGACCTCACACAAAAGGTGTTTGAACAAATGAAACGAATCAATTTAACAAAGACCCAATACAAAGGCCAAAACGTACAATATTTGTTCAGCCGGTTCACATTACCTGAATTCTAACCTTTATGTCTTCGGTATAAAGGTTAATGTCCTTTAATGCCTTTTACGTAGTTGCTGTTTTCGTGTTATGTTTTATTATCTCAATGGAGTCTCACATAAATTGTATTTTTTCTCCAATCTATTATTTTACCGTTTTCCCCTGGAAAATTATTGTTATACTTATGCCCTTACACTAAAGTTTGCACTCAAAATCTAGTTTAAATGAGATGGTTCTTAGCATAAGTTTCATCAAAATCGGTTTAGCCGTTTTTGGGATATCGAACTTTGTTTTTCGGCATTTCCAAATTGGCTAAGTAAGGTTATTCACTGCCTGGAAAAGTGCGAATCGGACTCGCGCACAGAGGGTTGCGTACTAATTTATATGTAGGTACCTAACTGTAAAGTGAAAGATACTTTATTTACATAATAAAAGCAATTTACAATGACATTAAATCTAAGCTTAAACTAAATAAACTACAACTTAAAACTAAATTAAATCTAAATAAGGCCCCCGTGGCATAGTGCCCAAAAGGCTGGCAGCGTTGCCTCGCTGAATAGCGAAGCTGATTCTTTGAGAGAAAAAACTGCCAGCCCTTTGGTCACAAGTTGCATCAACTAAGCGCTTTTGTAAATAGTTCGTCTATCTCGGGAATCGGGTCTCCAAGATTTTACCCGCTTTTCCCGAGGGTTTTAAAGTACCAGTGTAAGCAGAGCCCAGGGTTATTAATGCAAAGTTGTGTGTGTGTGTATAGCGACCTCAAAATCGAAGACATTCGAATTTTGATAATGCAATCCGTAATTATCACGCTTAGATAACGTGCGCGGGCGCCGGCGCATTGCCCAACGACGGAAGATCCAATAATTCTTTGCTAACCGCAATTTTTCCCCGTTACTTGAATACCTTGAGATTCTGTCCAGGAAAAAAGCTGTTTCACGAAATTCGGGTAATTTTTGAACATTTTTAGTTTTTTTTAAACAAAACGAATAGACAAAAAATTGTTTTATTGAGGGGTCGAGTAGCTAAGGCTAACTGAACACCCTCAGAGGCCCAAGCACGAATATACGAATCCTGCGTAACGTAATCGAGTAGTAACGTTATCGAGAAATTCGTATGACGTTTGGAACAGCGCCCGCCCGTGAGCGCATTTGGCACTAAAATTTAGTATGAAATTTCTTGATTAGGATAATTAAGATAACGTTACGTTACGCAGGGTTCGAATATTCGTGCTCGGGCCTCTGTAAAGCTCGACCCAACGCAACACAGTAACAATGACAACACTCAAGTTTGCTTATTACTATTTTGTAAATAAAATGCATTCGCAATAAATTGGCATCATTACAACACAAGTATGCAATACCTAGGAAAGCACGTAATATAGTGTGCGAATTGTATGTATCAACAATTCACACTCGACAGCCGCTATACTAAAAGGCTAACCATGTTATTCATAAACCTATTTTAACTAAAATGCCGTTAAAGTTCGTTTGTCATTTTTTGTCACATTGACATTTTCGTTAGTAAGAAGACAAAACATATTAACTAATGGAGGCTTGAGTGACGTTTATGAATAAGGCCCTAAGTTTGTTTTGAGTCGGTATGAGGAGCGGCTGTAACAGTTGCCGATGATTTTATGACTTCAAAAACATACATACAGTGGAACGTAGTACCTCCTCCTTTTTTGAAGTCGGTTAAAAATGCACTTTTAGCAAAACCACTTGTCTTGTAATATACTCAGCGGCACAATCAATCGCCCACCCTAATTTTACTATTTATTGTAAAAGTATTCTTCATTTAAATAACAGTTTTTAGAATCAAGGAAAAAATGGCGGGCGATTAATTTTGCCTCTGAGTATAGGTAAGTACTTATGTGTATAATCTTGCTCCGTCTGAATACGTATTGTTTCCACATTTAAGCATATAAATCTCTACATATCTAGGTATAATTTATACAGTGTTCGTTTTAATGAGCCGTCAAGAATTCCGTCAGGAGTTGAGTTAGTCTAAGTGAGCACCCTTGTTTTTTTTATTAAAAATAAAAAGAACATTCTTCCATACATATTGTCAACCAGCAGAGGCAATGAATGTATGAGAAAATGTTTGTTTGAAAAACTTTGACAGGAGTTCACTTAGATTTACTAAATCCCTGGCTGAATTCTTGATGGTTCATTAAAACGAACCCTGTATTGATATCCTCAAAGAGCTTCGTCAGAAAACAAGTGTCATAAGAATAAATAATAACGTAGTAGAATGAAAACTCCCGCTCCGGACGGGCTCAAGGTCACGATATTAGAGAACTCGTTAAACGAGCTACTCAGTCAGGCTGTCACGGCCGGCGTCGACACACGCGCGTTTGGTTGTTTTTAATTTGGTTGTAATAGTTTTACGTGAGCCTACATGTATTTTTATTTTATATTTGTAGGTAGGTAATACTTCCTTCTCATTCCCAGAGGAGGCCTGTGCTGGGAGCAGTGGGACTTAAATAGGCTGATGATGATGAATACTTCCTTAAATCACCTTAAATGGCTTCATTTGGTATAGCACTTACAATAACTTTATATTTAGAAGTGTCTATAATGAGAAAGTTACCTACATAGGTAACGTGATGATTTATAAATCTCATATTTTGATATACTAGAATAAAATAATGATTTCAAAGTAAAGAAAAACTTATGTCTTAGCGATATTATCTTTAGACTTAAGTACCTAATATTTAACAGCAAGCAACCCTAGCAACACGCCTGGACGACAGAGGGGTGTAACGACGTGAAGGGGGAAGTAGGTATATAAATGGCGGCGTTTTGGACTCAGTTAAAAGAGATTCCGTTCTACTATGTTATTTTAGGTGCTAGTTTATGCTAGTGTCCGCAATAAGCTTCGTCATTACAACCTAAATAAAGTAAGTATATCCTCCAAGCTGATTCAACCCTGGACCAAATTTGACAAAAACACTTCAAGAACAATTAAGTAGGTATCATGGTAGATAATATAATTAAAATTAAAAGGTTTTTTCATTAAAAACCATTGCGCGAAACTAAACAATTGAATATTAAGTTCAAATAATTCTCACAAGAGATGATTCTTGGATAAAATAAAAAAAAATTGGTTCAATTACATCCTGTTATAATAAGTTGCGGTCTTATTTTTTTTTCCTTTATACAGTTTTTAATTAACAATATAAGAGCAACGTAATAGTGTTTTTGCTTGGACATGCTTAATTTTCGGGTCATGGTCCCACTGAAATCAGAAGCGGATGTTAACATCGCTTAAATATAAAATTAATGCTTCACTAAGGTCAGGTTTAATAGCTCTGGGTTAGGAACGGGTTTTGGCATTCTTTTGTTTTGGACACTTTTGTGCATAATATACAAAAAGTGCCTGGTAGGGTATAGAGTACTATTTATTTTTAACCCCCGACGAAAAAGAGGGGTGTTATAAGTTTGACATGTGTATCTGTGTGTCTGTGTATCTGTGTGTCTGTGTAACTCTCAAACGGATGGACCGATTTCGATGTGGATTTTTTCAAACGAAATCTAGTTTAATCGAAATGGTTCTTAGCCAAGTTTCATTAAAATCGGTTTACCCGTTTTATAAATATTGAACTTTGAAATGACAATGTCGGGGGTTTTTCAACTTTTCTAAGTTGGTATGTTTTGATGGGCACTTTTTAATCCCCGAAGCAAAAGGGGTATATCGGTGTGTCTGCCTGTGCCATTACAGCTCCTAAACGGAAAAACAAATTTGTACGCGGTTTTTTTTCGATAGCTAGTTTAATCGAGATGGTTCTTAGCTAAGTTTTATTAAAATCGGTTCACCCGACTTTGAAACATTCAACTTTGAAATGACAATGTCGGGGGTCTTTCAACTTTTCTAAGTTGGTTAGGTTATAGTATAGGAGGCAACCCTAACGTAGTCAGAAGACAATAGGTAAGAGATACACGATAGACAGAAACGCAACTTGTAGGTGAATATAACTGTATGCATAATTGCCTAATTTGCTAATGAGCTGTGCGATCTGAATTGCGCTTTATTGTGTCGTAGCAAGAGTCGCTATTTATTTAAATGATTTTGAGGAGTCGGTATTCTGTACTTGTACTATTATGCATTCTGTGGTATAGGTAAGTGCTTTTACGCCGACTTGCACCGACTTGGGTGAAGCACTAACCTGGGGTTAGCGTAACGTCGGACGATACAAATACTTCAAGCTAACCCAAGTTAATGTGGTCAGTGCAAGTCGGCAAAGTAGGTAAGTATAATGTTCTTAATTTGTAACATGGAACCCGTTTAAGTCTTTTATACGAGAAATTTACATATCAAAATGGAAATAACCAACTTAGAAAAGTTGAATAACCCTCGACATTGCCATTTCAAAGTTTAATATTTCAAAGACGGTTCCACTGATTTTAATGAAACTTAGCTAAGAACCATCTCGATTAAACTAGCTTTTGAATAAAAAAACTGCATCGGAATCGGTCCATCCGTTAGGGAGCTACGATGCCATAACAGAAACACAGGTCAAGCTTATAACACCCTTCTTTTTCGTCAGGGGTTAAAATATAAAAAACACCAACTAAAACTTCATATTTAATAACTACACAAATCTATTTGGAAGACTACTCAGCGCCATCTATGAGCAACTTAATCAAACGGCTCAATGTAATGTTGATGTAATGTAATGCGTTAACTAATTCTAAGTGTTAAATAATAGGAAGCTTCTTCATTGTGCCATCGCGACGCGACCGCCATTTTAATTCGACGAAACGCGACCGCAAACCACAACACTTACTGTGAAGTGAAAAGTAACAAAGGTGCGGGGAAAACGTTGGTTTTGAATTCAAATGATAAGGGAAGCCTCTGCGGAACCTTTTCACAGTGAATATCATTACGGACTTCCTTAAGGCGCTTCCCTGACCCAGACGCTGAAATGGCTGCTTTTTAGAGCCATTCTGTAAATTATTTAAACAATAAAAACAAAATATATAAACACATTAAATATCTAACTTAACTTGTGTACTTGTAGTACCTTAACTTGTTTTTCGATGTTTCATTTTTTTCCTATTTAATACTTATGATATCTGCATCACAAGTAAGTCAAGTTGCAATTAATATTCTGTTACTAGGTACTTCATAAGCATAATTTACTTTAACTTGTGACATACACCAATGTATACACACAAGAACATCAAATCTTTCAAGAAAGTGTCGGATGTGCATGGTTTCAACACTCGGAATAAGCATAAACTTGCCGTCCCTAAATTTCGTCTACGAAAAGTCAGTAAGTCTTTTTTGGGAAATTGCGTGAGGTTCTACAATAAAGTGCCTGTAGATGCATGGGAATTGCCTCATAATTCATTTAAAAGATACATAAAGACCGCTCTCTTGAAAAAAGCATACTACAAAGTGGATGAATACTTATGTGATGGCACCACCTGGCCAAGGCTGAAAACAGAAGATAATTAGGACATCAATGTGACTTGGCTGCGTCCCGAAGATATTCGTGTATGGTGTCCGGCTCTGTTGCCGTTGTCCGCTGCGTACTAATTGTAATACAATTGACAAAAATAATGTTTTATTTATTTGACATGATGACATGAAATGTATATTTCATCAATTTTTGTTATTTGAAATTTGGAGACCATATACATCTCCAGTTTATGTATATGTATTATTATACTTATTATTTGACCGTGTAGGCGTTTTACACCTCTGCTGATTTTAAATTTAGTTTAAATTGACCCTAGAGACTATACATCTCTAAGCCATTTAGATTAAGTATTATATTATAGTATTAATTCTGGGACCCTATACATCCCTTTGTAATTTAAATTTTCACAGATATTTGACCTGGAGACCCTATACATCTCCTGCTCAATTAAAACGTGCCAGTAAAGTAAAGTGTTCTGGTTTTGCTGTTTTAATAATTACTTTTTACACTTGTTTCTAAAATGCGGTATTTTTTTTTCTCTCTTAATCTTTTAATGACAGAGTGAGGTTTCTTTGTGTAGTTTGTCTGTGGTTGTGTATTGTAAGAGCTAATGTAACTTGTTTTTAGAAAAAATGACTTTGTGCCAAGTTTCTTGCGGTGCATTCTTCTTGGCAATCATGGTCTTTCCGAAAGCGCTGGTAGACTCAAAAAAAAAGACGTGTAAAAGAGCATTCAACTGCCTATTTGCTGAATAAAATTTTGAATTTGAATTTTGAATTTGAATTTGAATAGAGAATAGAATAAGGCAAGGATTTTTATTTAACATTATTAAAATACCTTTTTTATAATCATCATCACCATCATCATCATCGGCCTATTTACGTTCCACTGCCGGGCACCAGGCTTTTATTTAGAATATTTTAATTTTTTTAAATAGTAAAGTAATTTACGTAAGTATTCGGTGTGAATTCTGAACGATTTTTTTTGTTCGAAGAGACGCGTTATTTGTGATAACATTGTCGAAAATGAAGTTAGACCGATATTTAATAGATGTCGTCACTAAAACGAAGTTGTTTAGCAGAAGTGAGGTGGGGTGAGGAAATCGCGAAGAGTTCATGGTCATCCTCTCAGGGAAGCGTCTTAAGGCGATATTTTAGGGTAGGAGTTTATGCAATCATAATATATTTCCTGTATCGATATTTAATAGATGTCGTCACTAAAACGAAGTTGTTGCGTAGAAGTGAGGTGGGGTGAGGAAAGCGCGGAGCGTTCATGGTCATCCTCTCAGGGAAGCGTCTTAAGGCGATATTTTAGGGCAGGAGTTTATGCAATCATAATATATTTCCTGTATCGATATTTAATAGATGTCGTCACTAAAACGAAGTTGTTGAGTAGAAGTGAGGTGGGGTGAGGAAAGCGCGGAGCGTTCATGGTCATCCTCTCAGGGAAGCGTCTTAAGGCGATATTTTGGGGCAGGAGTTTATGCAATACTGTTTCCCGCTGGCGTTCGTGTCGTCACAGTTTGTGTGTGTACTTTGTGTCTAGTTTTTAGTTTAAAATGGGCAATGTATAAAAACAGGGTTGCGGCTTGCCGCAACATTATGCTGAGTGGGGCCCATTTCACACCGTTCGGTGCAATCATGTGTATTGTTAAATAACAACTATATTACATAAAGCAGACTGACGGGAGGCGCCTTTGGCTTATCTATGTACTAGGTACAATTTTTCTGCCATTTTTTGAGGGGGACGAGGAACACACGTACCTACAGCACACGTCTACGCTCCTGTCAAAATTTGTTACGTTCCTACAAACGCACACTAAAACAAAACTGTCACACAAATGCCAAAAACACGCACACAATCAACAGACCCTGATCATTTTGGTCAGACTTAATGTTAGAGATTTGGCAGAGGGGAAATCGCGCGTTAACATCTCCATTCATTTCCTGCTCTAATTATGTTCTGTTGTATTTTATTCTTTCAAATGTACTGTTTTATTTATCTGTATGTGTCGAATGTATGTGAATAAATGTTTCTCTCTGAGTAAGTTGTACAATACCTAAAGTAATTACAATACAATTAAGGTAAGTACTTAGTTTATTATTTATTTGTCATAACTTCGATTGATTAATATACCATAAGACAGGTTTTTATTTATCTGTTTGGTATTTTGTTTGCTTCATTAGCATCACTAACGATCTCACAGTAGCATAACGTTATTATTGATACGTTCCCAAATCCCAATTAACTAAACCACAATCATCAGTCTATGTACGTCTCACTGCTGAACACAGGCCTCCTCTCACAGTGAGAGGGCTTGGGCTATAGTTCCCACGTGGCCCCAGTGCGGATTGGGAACTTCACACACACCCTTGAATTGCTGCGCAGGAGTGTGCAGGATTCCTAACGATGTTTTCCTTCACCGAAAAGCCTAAGATAAATAGTTCATCGTAGGTAATTTCGAACATAAGCAAATTTAAAAAAAAACTCTGATAATAATTGAATTCGAGCCTAGGCTAGAACCCATGGCCCTCTGCCTGAGAGGCCATTAGGTGTAGTGAGAGAGCCATACTGTAGCTATATCGGGGAAGTACCACCCTCTCGCAGAAAATCGGCGTGAAGCAACAGCACCCCTGTTGCATTAGTTCGGTCAGTGAGAGTGCCGGAGGCCCGATCCCTCCCCTTTCCCCCCTCTTTCCTCTATCTCTTTTCCTCCTGAAAGGTCGGCAACATAGTGACTCTCGTGGGGTTGTTGGTTCTCATGGGTGTCGGTCATCGCTTACCATCAGGTGACAAGCGTTGGTGTTGCTCGTTTGCCTAATTGCTTAATTGCAATCAAAATACATATCGACGATACTCTGACTCAACCTCGTATACTAAATTTTGAAGAAATTGGAATAACCTCTTTAGGTTCGCGGTCTAGAGTGGTTACTCTAATTTCGTCAAAGTTTATATACGAGACTAGCTAATGCCCCGTGGCTTTGCCTCCTTGTAATTTTTCAAAATGGGCTAGTTCCTTATCGCGTGCGAATTTCGAAAAATCCCTTCTTAGTACACCTCTAGGATACCTACTCAAGGTACATGTTTGCCAAATTTCAAGTCTCTAGCTATAGTGGTTTAGGATGTGCGTTGTCTGTCAGTCAGTCACGGTACTGTTTTATAGGTAGGTATAGATTGTGTCAGATTACCTACCGTCGATATGTACATGGAAATAAATGTTTGTTATTTTAAAGTATGAAGGTTTTCGGTAACTTTAGCTCTACGTAAACTATTGACACTTACATCAAAAATAAACCGCTAGGAAGCCTTGCTTTGAACACTGCGTTTTGAATTAGCGAGTTGAGGGTCGAGCACGACTTTACGAATGCTGCGTAACGTTACGGTTATCGTATCGATATCGAGAAACCTCATACCTAACGACCGAATAGCCTAGTGGTTAGAGACCCTGACTATGAAGCTTGAGGTCCCGGGTTCAAATCCCGGTCGGGGCATATGTTTGTATGATGAATATGAATGTTTGTTCTCGGGTCTTGGATGTTTAATATGTATATAAGTATGTATTTATCTATATAAGTATGTTTATTCGTTGTCTAGTACCCATAGTACAGGCTTTGCCTAGTTTGGGACTAGGTCAATTGGTGTCAAATTGTCCCATGATATTTATTTATTTATTTTATTTACTAAATTTTAGTTCCAAATACGCTCACGGGCGGGCGCTGTTCCAAACGTCATACAAACTCGACCACGTTTACTATTCGATTTTACGTTACGCAGCATTCGTAAAGTCGTGCTCGACCCTCGGTGTCATATTTAATGTTACTTAATAAGGAAGTGAATGTATAATTTTTTTAGGAGTCACTAAATTACGTTTGCTTTTGTTTTGTATTATCTAAAATATAAGCATTTTATTTCAAAAACACTTTATAGGTTACCTTATCTCAAAATGAAAAAAAAAACGGAACCCTTGTAGGACGATTTTGTTGTCCGTTTGTCTGTATGCCTGTACTGCCCTGAATCACAAAACGTGTCACGAAAAAGTTTGTTAAGAAATTCGCGGTGCGCGAGTTTGACTACCATTAGTGTTTGCTACCATTTTATTATAAAAAGTAACATATTTAATATAGTAATAGGACTGAATATAAAATATTATTTATCCATGATATCATATTAGCCATGATAGCCTGGTGGTTTGATCTATCGCCTCTGAAGCAGAGGGTCGAGAGTTCAAGCCCCAGCTTCGGAATTTATGTGCGAAATCACATTTGTAATTTATCATGAGCTTTTCGGTGAAGGAAAGACATCGTGAGGAAACCTGCACACTCCTGCGAAGAAATTCAATGGTGTGTGTGAAGCTCCCAATCCGCACTGGGCCCGCGTGGGAACTATAGCCCAAGCCCTCTCATTCCGGGAGGAGGCCTGTGCCCAGCAGTGGGACGTAAATAGGCTGATGATGATGATGATGATGAAAACATATTCTATGAAATTTTTAGATACTGGCTTCCATAACATTTTATAAGCTAGAAAAGAGTACAATGAATACAAGTTCATGGAATTACAAGTCTTAATGCATATAAAAAGCAGGTTTACATGCCTGTTTATTTAAAAATAACGTAATCAGCCTATTAAGGTGTAAGGACAGCAACGATACGTGTTGTCAGAATACTAATTCGCCAATTTACACTGCCAGTGTTCGGTTTACAATGAAAATATTTTATGATGTCACTGTGTTTGGTTCAAGCCAGTCATAATATTTAGTAACGCATCAGGTCGGTTGCTTAATTAATAAAAAACCGGACAAGTGCGAGTCGGACTCGCGCACGAGGTTTCCGTACAATAAATCCAATGCTTTTCCCCAGTGTTTTAAGTTGTCCAGTATTAGCAGAGGCCTGAGGGTCGAGCACGACTTTTCGAAACCTGCGTAACGTAAAATCGAATAGTAAACGTTGTCGAGTTTGTATGACGTTTGGAACAGCGCCCGCCCGTGAGCGTATTTGGAACTAAAATTTAGTATGAGGTTTCTCGATCTCGATACGATAACCGTAACGTTACGCAGCATTCGTATAGTCGTGCTCGACCCTCTCTGCTCCTAAGCAAAATGTACGCAGTGTGGGATCATTTTAGACTGGTCTGTAGCATATATACAGACAGACATATAAATTCAAGATTTTCACAGCTTCAAGGGACTGCAGGCTTAAAAATTTGATATTAATTTCAGCCTGCTACCTCCACGCGTTCCAAAGAATGACAGACGGACAACAAAGTGATCCTACAAGGGTTCCGTTTTTCCTTTTGAGGTGCGGAACCCTAAAAAGGTGTGTAGTATGACGTTTGAAAATGTTTATATTCGTAGGCATTGTATGTAGGTATGTAGGTATGCCGCTTAAATTTTGATTTCGGAACCGCAACAAATAATAATAATAAAACAATTTGAATGGGGATGTTTCCTTTGACCACGACTAAAAGATGAAGTCAAAGTCAAAAGTATTTATTTGCCAGAACACAGTAAATAAATAAATATCATGGGACAATTGACACCAATTGACCTAGTCCCAAACTAGGCAAAGCCTGTACTATGGGTACTAGACAACGAATAAACATACTTATATACATATTAATCATCCAAGACCCGAGAACAAACATTCGTATTCATCATACAAACATCTGCCCCGACCGGGATTCGAACCCGGGACCTCAAGCTTCATAGTCAGGGTCGCTAACCACTAGGCCATCCGGTCGTCAAAAGTAAAAACCTTAGTCCTGATTATTTTCTAAGGTCCGACCGAGACAGTTATTTTAGTCTCGGTAGAAATTTTGGCGAGATTGGCCGAGATTGGTCGGACCTTATAATTTTCTTCGATTGCCATAATTACTCTTTTTTTAGTAGTATTTTGCTTGAGCTTCCTTCCCTTTTATACTTGGTTTGTGGTTGTCAGTAGAGTGTATAATTATTCTGTTGATTTGGTGTCTTTTGCTCTGTATTTTTATCCCCCGACGAAAAAGAGGGGTGTTTGACATGTGTATCTGTGTATCTGTGTGTCTGTGTATCTGTGTATCTGTCTGTGGCATCAAACGACAGCTAAAGCACAGAATACATAATACACTCAAGAGCAAAAAAAACGGGTCACGTTGCATGGAATTGCTCATACAAAGTGATCCGTTTTTGTTTCTCTTGAGTATAGTACGAGTAAAGGGGCATGATAGCCTGGTGGTTTGACCTATCGCCTCTGAAGCAGTGGGTCGAGGGTTCAAACCCCAGCGCGCACCTCTGAGTTTTTCGGAATTTATGTGCGAAATCACATTTGTAATTTATCATGAGCTTTTCGGTGAAGGAAAATCATCGTGAGGAAACCTGCACACTCCTGCGAAGCAATTCAATGGTGTGTGTGAAGTTCCCAATCCGCACTGGGCCCGCGTGGGAACTATAGCCCAAGCCCTCTCATTCCGAGAGGAGGCCTGTGCCCAGCAGTGGGACGTAAATAGGCTGATGATGATGATGATGAAAGGGCACCTATGGATTGCCAAGACCAAAGGTTAAGCCCGTGTATTGCATAAACTTCCTCGTCAGTTTACCTGTACATTTTTATGTTTGTGTTTTTGTGCTAGGTTGTGTAGGTTGGCAACGCATCTGCAAACCCTCCGGGGTTGCGGGTGTCTATGGACAGTGTTGATCACTTTACTATCAAGTGAGCACTTGCTCGTTTGCCTTCCCCGTCGTATAAAAAGAAAACACCTAGAAATGGCCTAAACTTCAACTCGCTTTATGTTAAGATTGTTTATTTACCCCTAACCCCTAAAACTATACTTATACCATTTTTAGGTATAAATAAGAGGAATCACATTTAATATTGTTAAGTAGCTAGGTAAGGATTGATAGCGTCCATAAGTTTATTATTAAGTAAGTATGTTGAAATAATTAAAGCATATAATATGAATTCTAAATGTTACACTACACTGAATAAATTATACCTACCTCTACTTAACAGGTTTGTGGTTCGTGTATCAACCTTGATGTGTAAGTTTGCATTAAGATTTTTTTTTCAAGTACCTACACATTAATGCAAATGGCGTAATACTAAGTTACCATTAAGATCTTTAACTATAATAGTACCTATAATAATATTTATATTATTCTGCATTATTTGTTTCTGCTTGCAAACGTATTAAATTTTAACTATAAAATTTAAAGCATTTTAATTAATAGAATCACGCATCGATAAAACTATAATAAGCTGTTTACGTAATACCGAAAACAAAAAACTAAATTAAAATAAAAAAGTAGAAAAACAGCCAACAAATACCTATAGAAATAAAAACAAAACTTACACTAATACACCTTCTTTATAAAACTGTTTTGTCACAGATTATGTTTCACAAACTTTCCACTTTTCGTAAAAACCACTGCACAGTCGCGATGTTTCCGACGCCGGTTACGTGTGTCTTTTGCGCAAACGCGACACGTACTGTGGGGCTATGCGCGCGCAGGCCTCGAATCCAAAGCAGTAAAGAATACGATTCACTTGCTGATAGCTACTTGCTTGAGAAAACGGATAAACAACATCGAAAAAGGTACAAAAAAATTTGGGATAAATATGGCTGTTCTTGTGAAGGATTTTGACCTTTTAATGTTACTCATGGTAGGTGTACGTATATTCGAACAAACTCAATCAAAACCTTTTCGCTGCAAATGTCACATTTTAATACATACAGTAATATGGCATACACATCTAAAAAAAAAAAAATCTTTTCTTTATTCAAGCAAATAGGCAGATAAATGCTCTTTTACACGTAATTTTTTTGAGTCTACCAGCGCTTTCGGAGAGACCATGATTGCCAAGAAGAATGCGAAGCAAGAAACTTGGCACAAAGTATTTTTTTTCTTTAAGCAAGTTACATTAGCTCTTACAATACTTAACCACAGATGAATTAAACGAAGAAAAGTCACTGTATCATTAGAAAATAAAGAAAAATTACATTATTTTACAAACAAGTGTAAAAAATAATTAATACTTAGAATAGGATAACACTTTACTTTACGGGCACGATTATCTGCCAAAGAAATCATTGTGAAAAAGTTCCACAGTGGTACGCGATTCTGCATGCTTATTGTCTAACTCGCTCGCAATCACCATCGAGCTCATTTGTATTGGTATCGGAAACAGCTAGCTGTCACAGTCATACAAAAACTGACATTTCGATCCGATGACGAGTGTCAAAATAGTGACGCAATAAACCTGCGTTTCTTTGAATGTACCTCATAATTATATTTATCTACACACATATCATAAGTCCTCTATAATGCGTTCAGAAACCGTTGAAAATAACCAGCATTGCAGTACGCCATCGCCTTCTCGCCGACAGCCCCCACCAGCCGCCGTAAGCAGTACTTAAGCCGCCGTAAGCACTTTTCGGTATCGAATTCGATGTTTCAAATTTGAAAACCAACGTAATTTACAATCATAGTGAAATAAAACGGATCACTCACGTATATAAGTCGAGTTCAGTCCGACATGTATAATTAATAATGTGATATTGTTTTTTTTTTACAAAAAAAAAAACAGTTTACGAAACGTCAGCTCGGTATGTTTGTCTATGATTAAAAAAAACAGTCAAATTCGTGACAGGTATGGGTATGATATATGCCTTCTGCTTCTTAACCCATCTTAGAGTACTTATAATATGTGTATAAAGTAATGTATGAAACTCCAAATAATTACGCCTTAAAACACTCATTATGTAGCAGTTGCATAAACTACTATTATGAACTGTAGTGTTATTTTTATAACGCGGTTTAACTCATATTATATAATGGTCGATGCAACTTGTGACCAAAGGAGTGGCAGTTTTCTGTCTCTAAGAATCAGCATCGCCTTATTTCGGTTTAATTAAGTTTTAAGTTTTAGTTCAATCAGTATTAGCTTGGATTTAATGTAATTGTAAATTGCTTTTATTATGTAAATAAGCAGTAAAAAAATATTGAAATAAAAGAATACGACCCCTGCTCAGTATAACCGATCAAATTTTTGAAGTCTTTCAAAAAATCTTTTGGGGGTGGTAGGACCTTGTGAGAGGTCCGTCCGGATCGCTACCACCATCTTACTCGTTAATCCTGCCGCTAAGCAGCAGTGCTTGCACTGTTGTGTTCCGGTGTGGAGAGTATGACAGCCGGTGTAATTACGGGCACAAGAGGCATTTCATCTTAACCCTCTAGGTTGGCAACGCATCTGCAAACCCTCCGGAGTTGCGGGCAGTGGTGATCACTTACCATCAGGTGACCCACTTGTTCGCTTGCCTTCCTCGTTGTATAAAAAAATAATAATAATAATAAAAAAATAAAGTCTCCAACGGATTTCTAATGAATTGTCTCGTGTTTTTTTTTTGCGTAGCTTTCAATAAATAAAAATGAAACGTGCGCTAACTGGAATTTTTCATTCCGATGTTATCAAGTAATACTTGAACCTCTCCTACAGGCCGCGCGGTGGATTAAGATCGCTCGGCGAAACTGGTGGGGGCAATTTGGCGCATCTGTACAATTAGTACAGTACAGTACAGTAATGTACAATTGCGCACAAAATTGTTAAGTTCTGAGTGTATTTGCTTGTGACTTATTTTGCTAGTATGTTTATTCAGAATCTTGGTAGTATTTTTACGTGCTTTTAATTACCCATGATTTAATTAGTTTCCTTTTAAACATAACAATTCACGTCGTAAACAATTTTTCTGGCTTGCCATGTTCAAACTTTATATTTAGGCATTTTTTTCACTAACTACGACATCATAACGTACTTACTACTAATACAGTAAAACAATCCGTGCGCAACAGTGCCCTAAGCACGACTTGTCGAATCCTGCGTTACGTTACGGTTATCGTATCGTATCGTATCGTATCGTATCGTATCGTATCGTATCTCATACTAAATTTTAGTTCCAAATACGCTCACGGGCGGGCGCTGTTCCAAACGTCATACAAACTCGTTATAGTTTACTATTCGATTTTACGTGACGCAGGATTCGACAAGTCGTGCTTAGGGCACTGTACTCAAGAGACACGTGACGCGTGAACGAAGCGAGGGAGGGGAAGAACGCCTTGATCTACCAATAACGTGTCGGCGCCAGCGCGCACCCTCCCCTCACCCCTCTGCGCAACCAAATAGACCTAAGAATTGACTTCTGCGCATCCCCCTTCCACTTTTGACAAGCGATCATAATTCGCCGCGCGACCTATACGTATTTATTCTTAGAACCGTGGTTAGCAAAATATGTTTGATTTTGTTTTATTTGCACACTTTTTTATTTTGTGTCTGTAGTAGCTTCGTTGAAAAGGATCCCTATGTCATTATTCAAAATAATTGTAATTTAAATTTTCACAGATATTTGACCTGGAGACCCTATACATCTCCTGCTCAAATAAAACGTGCCAGTAAAGTAAAGTGTTCTGGTTTTGCTGTTTTAATAATTACTTTTTACACTTGTTTCTAAAATGCGGTATTTTTTTTTTCTCTCTTAATCTTTTAATGACAGAGTGAGGTTTCTTTGTGTGGTTTGTCTGTGGTTGCGTATTGTAAGAGCTAATGTAACTTGTTTTTAGAAAAAATGACTTTGTGCCAAGTTTCTTGCGGCGCATTCTTCTTGGCAATCATGGTCTTTCCGAAAGCGCTGGTAGACTCAAAAAAATGACGTGTAAAAGAGCATTCAACTGCCTATTTGCTGAATAAAATTTTGAATTTTGAATTTTGAATTTTGAAAATGCCTTCGCTTTAAATTATTCTCGGACCTTTTTTCAAATGTATTTTGTCCAGGGATACAGGTTTTAATGTGCAAAACTAGCTACCCAAGCTACAGATGCGTTCACAATAATCAAAGCACGGCTCTATTGTTATGGACATAAGAGCTTGTGTAGGTCTTTGTGACCGCTTCGGTTGCTTATAGGTTTGACGAGCTCCCGATATTTCGATGCAGTTACATGCATCATGATCACGGGCAAACACCATGCATGTAACTGCATCGAAATATCGGGAGCTCATCAAACCTATAAGGTAATCGCGGTCCATATCCCGTTTTCATTATGTCTGTTGCAATCAACCGCGAATTATTTAAAACTGTTATATATGTGCATGTTTGAGAAAAGCACCATTCATACCACGGCGTGAAAAGAGGTTGCCAGCCTTTTAACACTGTCTGGCCTCGCTACGCTCGGCCATCTAAGATAATGCTGCTTCTGGGCCCTACTTCACCAACTTTACAATTGTCAGTTTAGTTTTCAATGACAGTTCGGTGTCAACTGCTGACTTGAAGAGCTTTTGTTTTAGCACGCTTCATGTTGTCAAAGAAATGTAGTTTGAATTGTCATAGAAAACTGACAATTGTGAAGATGGTGAAACAGGGGCCTGCTGATGCCTGTCCAGTCCAAGGACCTGAAGGTCAGTATGTCCTAAGAGAGCTCGCATGATAAACAGTTACGTATTTATAAAATGTACCTAAATGTGTTTTTAGGGTTCCGTACCTCAGAAGGAAAAAACGGAACCCTTATAGGATCACTTTGTTGTCTGTCTGTCTGTCTGTCTGTCAAGACCCTTTTTCTCTGGAACGCGTGGAGGTAGCATGCTGAAATTAATATCAAATACTCAAGCTTGCGGTCCCTTGAACCTGTAAAAAAATCAACCTTCTAAGACAACGCAATCAAAAGATACAGTCATTAAAAAGGCTATTTCCATACAAAATGCCAATATAAGTTGACCCCACACTGCGTACATTTTGCTTAGGAGCAGGGCCCTGCCAAAACTGGACTTCTTAAAACACTGGGGAAAAGCGTTAAAATCTTTCTACGGAACCCTCGTGCGCGAGTCCGACTCGCACTTGGCCGGATTTTTATTTTCATTTCACTGTATTTATGACACAGCATCGAGGCGTTCAGCCATAAAAAAAGCTGTAAGCCGTATTTGCTTTTTGGTTCGTTATGACATTCTGCCACTACGCCTATTAAAAAAAACCGGCCAAGTGCGAGTCAGACTCGCGCACGAGGGTTCCATAGAAAGATTTTAACGATTTTCCCGTGTTTTAAGAAGTCCAGTGTAAGCCGAGCCCTGCTCCTAAGCAAAATGTACGCAGTGTGGGGTCAACTTATATTGGTCTTCGAAATCTAGAGACGGACATAAAAATTTAAGATTTTGAGACTTTTCTGAGTGGTTGTACTATAAGAGCTACCTTCATACCAAATTTCAAGTTTCTAGGACAACTGGAAGTACCCTTTAGGTTTTCAAAATACGGCAATTTGTATGGAAACGACTTTTTTAATGACTGTATCTTTTGATTGTCTTGACCTAGATGCTTGATTTTTATACAGCTTCAAGGGACCGCAGGTTTAAGTATTTGATATTAATTTCAGCATCCTACCTCCACGCGTTCCAGAGAAAAAGGGTCTTAACAGGCAGACAGGCAGACAGACAGACAGACAGACAGACAGACAGAAGGACAACAAAGTGATCCTATAAGGGTTCCGTTTTTTTCCTTTTGAGGTACGGAACCCTATAAACAATAAAGATTGCTTGCTACATTTTGAAGTTTTTTATTTATATAAAATCGACATGAACATAACTAATAACACGTTATTAACAAATTTCAATAATTTTAAATAGCAAATTTAATTACAAAATTACATATTCGAGTAATAATTAAATTCCATTTGCCGCGATTCAAAAGCGGCGTTTTATAGCGAAAGTGCACGCTCTTTTACAGATAACACCCGTGTTTCGACCACTTGCACTTGTTAGATAACTCTTTACACGTGCAGAAAAGTTTGGTTTACTTAATTAACTCAGGTACTTTAGTCAAGTCAAACTATGCGTCAAATAACAACCGGCCACAACAACAATTTTCCCATATACAATGACAATGCAAAGAAAAATTCGTTAAGCAGCTGGACTTGAACCAGCAACCTCGGTAATCCGTACCACGCTCCACCAATTAAGCTATACTTAACGATGGTGTACCTAACGAATTTTTCAATGCCTTGTGTCATATTTTATTTGGAAGATCTCTCCTCAGCGCCATCTATGAGTAGCTTAATCAAGCAGCTCACCCACTACGGAACTTCTACAGTTACGCATTAGTGGCAAGAGATGGAGCTATTTTCTGAATCAATGAAAATAATCGATTTATTGATTATTTTTGTTTTTATTTTTAAGAAACATTCATAGAATGAAATTCAACATACAATGACAATGCAAAGAAAAATTCGTTAAGCAGCTGGACTTGAACCAGCAACCTCGGTAATCCGTACCACGCTCCACCAATTAAGCTATACTTAACGATGGTGTACCTAACGAATTTTTCAATGCCTTGTGTCATATTTTATTTGGAAGATCTCTCCTCAGCGCCATCTATGAGTAGCTTAATCAAGCAGCTCACCCACTACGGAACTTCTACAGTTACGCATTAGTGGCAAGAGATGGAGCTATTTTCTGAATCAATGAAAATAAATCAATAAATCGATTATTTTCATTTTTTTAACAATTTTCCCGTTTTTCCCCAGTGTTTTACTTTGTCCAATGTTGGCAAAGCCCTGCTTCTAAGCAAATTGTATGCAGTGTGGGGTCATTTTATATTGGTCAGTGACACAGACAGACAGATATAAACATTTTAGATTTTGAGATTTTTCTGAGAGGCTTGTGCAATATCATACCAAATTTCAAGTTTCTAGGACAACTGGAAGTACCCTTTAGGTTTTCACAGTACGACAATTTGTATGGAAACAACCTTTTAAGACTGTATCTTTTTATTGCGTTGACTTAAACTTAAAAGTTTGATTTTTTCACAGCTTCAAGGGACTGCTGATTGAGTATTTGATATTAATTTCAGCCCGCTACCTCCACGCGTTCCAGCGAAAAAGGGTCTTGACGGACAGACAGACGGGCAACAAAGTGATCGTATACAAGGGTTCTCTTTTTCCTTTTGAGGTACGGAACCCTAAAAACCTTTCGATTTTGATTTTGTATCGCTGGTCGCTACGCTGTGCTGGCGTTGTTTTGTGTTCATTAAAGCTTACCGTTTGACGTTTCAACTTTAGGTTTTCACAGTACGACAATTTGTATGGAAACAACCTTTTAAGACTGTATCTTTTTATTGCGTTGACTTAAACTTAAAAGTTTGATTTTTTCACAGCTTCAAGGGACTGCTGATTGAGTATTTGATATTAATTTCAGCCCGCTACCTCCACGCGTTCCAGCGAAAAAGGGTCTTGACGGACAGACAGACGGGCAACAAAGTGATCGTATACAAGGGTTCTCTTTTTCCTTTTGAGGTACGGAACCCTAAAAACCTTTCGATTTTGATTTTGTATCGCTGGTCGCTACGCTGTGCTGGCGTTGTTTTGTGTTCATTAAAGCTTACCGTTTGACGTTTCAACTTTACGTTTAATATACCAGGCCCACAGAGCAAATGCAAAGAGGAGAGGGCCTAAGCAACTGTGCACTGTGATTCCCAAATAGGTCCTGACGTCATCACAGTGGGCGTGGCCTTAGTCAGTGTACTGTCATCGCTCGTCCTGTGCACAGCTTTGTCACCGGTAGTGAAGCGGACGAAAGTGTGGACTGTATATTGAATGAATGAAAGATGAAAACTAGCTGAAAAGTGGTTTAATAAGCAAATAAAAAGACAAAAGGAACAACACAAACCAACCACTAGCACTACTGACAAGACATTGACAAAAATATTAAAACAAAAGTAAAAAAGAACATAAAAAGCGTCATATGATAAAAACTAACAAGGAGTTTGCGACATCCTGCCCCTCGTGCAGCATCGCACCAACTGGATCCGCGGACCAAGGCCAGGCAAAGACCTCATGTGGCCAGTTTCACCAGTTTCTTGAGGGGGCGGCGCAGCATACCAACTTCTGTGGCAGATATACCATGAAATGCACAGACTAACCCGGTTAACCAAGGCCAGCAGAGCCTTAGGTGGCTAACCAGACCAGTCCGTAGGGGCCAGGCGAAGCAAACCTCTTGTGTGATGTGGATTCGTCCACCACTCCCTCTTTGCCAGACACACGCGTTCTATCGTAATATTTGACCAATAGTATACCTAAGCTCTTTCCTGTCGACGTCGATGCTAGCTTGACATAATTGTTCCTGTTGGCGGCAGAGTCATTCGTTTCTGGTCGATTGGAATCAGCAAAGATGAAGCAAGTTCAAAAGGTCGGATAAATTCGAAATAAACCACCGTTAGATGTGAATGGAAACAGCATCAAGTAGTGCTTCTGACAATCCATCTCAAAATAATCATCTAAAGGCAAGCCAGTCTTATGTGAGGTTTTTAATCGTAGGAGGCATCGGCATAACTGTTCTTATGTGGCAAATCAGGGATTAAAAGTGGCCACGGAGCGCGCTGCACTGCGTAAACGAAGAACCAATATAATGTGTCGCGTGACTCCTAGAAGACCATAACTGCTGGGGTGACTTGTCTTGGGGTGGAATTGTTCTTCCGACAAGTACGCGACGGGGTGGCAAACACGTGCACTCCAGCAACCATAACTGCTGGCGCGACTTGTCTTCGGGTGGAAGTGTTCTTCCGACAAGTCCGCGACGCGGTGGCAACATTTGCACTCCAGCAACATGGGGAATCCGACATCAGCAACATCGTTTTCAGCTCTGCTCTTGCCAGCCAACTCCAATAGGTTGTCTTCTCCCAACACGGGCGACAATATTATGAGGCAATAATTACCGAAGCTTCCTGATTAAAAAACACGTAACAAATATAAATAACAGTCATAACATCAATATGGAATAAAAAACAACAAAAATTACTAAAACGAGGCAAAAGAGTGGTGGACGCTATGACATTCGCAAAACCATCTTTCACTAAAAGAGGTTTTAGTGATTAGTGACATAAAATCTACTGCGGTCCAAATGTCACGATTTGGCCGCAACCTGCTAAACGCGTGCAGGTTATTGTTATCTTTTATTACTTAGATTTTAAACCTATTAGTTGATATTTTTTGAATTTCTTAATAATATGTAACCTGTATTTGGATAATTGGCCTGTTTCCAACACAATTATGTTATTGTTATACGGAATAAAGGATATTATTATTATTATTATTATTATTAACGCGGAGTAAATAAAACAATATCAAAAGCAACCAACCACACCAGATTGGGCAGCATGAGTCCAAAAGACTTATTTGATTATTTTTGGACCCTAGGCAAAATGAAATAAATTGTTGCGTACAGCGCCCTCTTGGGACCAAAAAAAAACTGGTAAGTGGTCGAGCTGCTAAAATAACAATAAAATAATTGACGCAAAACTTTAAAGAGTAGCGGCCGCGTCATGCACGTTGCGTAGTTGACGTTTTTTTTTTTTTTTTGGAAAATGTATCAAAAGGTTTATTATGCAAACTAAATGTTGTATTAGAACAATTTGTCCTAGTACAACTCATAAAATTGCGTGTACGGCCATGATAAGTAGCAGGACACGCCTCCGCAGAGAGAGTTCCACGTATCATGTGTCTAAAAAGATATTGCGGAGATGTGTCAGAAACGCGATCGAAATTTTGAGGCCGTGTGAGGCCGGTTCTCAAACGCTTAACGGTGCTGCTATGTGTCGCTTTGCATTTAGAATTACCTGCTGGTTCATGTCTGCGTTTGTTTTTAGCAAGCAATTGTAAACGCTCTTGCGCTGGACGCTCGTCGACGACGAGATGGCAATGGAGTTACATACCCAGTTAGAGATAGTTCCAAGTTCTTTGAGATCGTTACCCAAACGTGGAAGGCTCTTCAAACTAGAAACTTCCTCGAATACGATGAGCTCGGGGCGCGCGAAGTTGTCCTCAAGTGCGCGCATGACTACCTCCGGGTCCTCCGCCGACATCAGCAGCGCCGCGACGGCCTCCCGCGCGGGGCCGCGGACTGCATTTTGCAGTCGGTTTACGTTCTCTAGAGCAGAAAAATTGATTTTAGTAACGTCGTAGGTCCGTTTGAATGGTAGCCATTGTAACGTGTTACCAGAAAAAGAAAACAATTCTAGTTTTTTAACACTGGGGGCGCTGGCGAGCGCCTTGGCGGCTGCGGCGGTGTCGGCCACAGCTTGCAAGAGAGTGGTGTGTTGCCGTAGGTCTGTAGGGAAGAGCGGCGGCGTTATGCCGGCCGCCTCAGACACTTTGGCAGTTTCGTGATGCTGAGTTGGTTGACAGTGGTCGTTAATAAAGGATGTAGTCGCCCGAGCAGCTGCCGGCTTTAGAACCAGGCTAAGGTCTGGAGATGGAACAGAGGAATAGTGTTCAAACCCAACTACAGGAGTGCCTTTATCAACATTGATGAGTTCGTTATGGTTGCGATGGTGTTCTATCCATTTGTGTGTGCGCTCAATGCTCACCTTGCTTGAGACGTGACTTCCAGTCTGACTGCCAGCTTCGGCGTCGATGGCGGCGGGTTCGGCGACCAGCTCACTTTGCTCGACCTGCTGCTGTAGCGCTGCAAGTTGTTGCTCGCGCTCGCGCTCCCGCGCAGCGAGCTCTTGTTCGCGCCCCAGCTGCCGGCGTAAGGCAAGCGCTTCGACCGCGGCCTTTTGTGCCCTCACCGTTACCGATGAACGCGAAGCCCTTGTATGAGCGGTATGTGCGCTAGGGGCCTTACTAACCTGCAGACCTGAGCAGCTTTGCTGCGGAACATGAGTCGACTGACTAGGCTCCACGACGGGTGCGCTAGACGCTATATTAGGTGAACGAATGATAGGCATGGCTTTGCTTTTACTGCGGGTGATCATATAAAATCAAAACGAAAGTGTAAATAAATTTAGATATAAAACTACGATGACAAACATACTAAATGTTGAGTGTTTACTAAATTTACTTACGTGGCAAATAATAGTACGAATTTTACAAAAACGTCAATACGAAAAAATAATTACACTGGAAAATGACGGGAGATGGACCAAAATGAAACGGACGAAAGTGTGGACTGTATATTAAATGAATGAAAGATGAAAACTAGCTGAAAAGTGGTTTAATAAGCAAATAAAAAGACAAAAGGAACAACACAAACCAACCACTAGCACTACTGACAAGACATTGACAAAAATATTAAAACAAAAGTAACAAAGAACATAAAAAGCGTCATATGATAAAAACTAACAAGGAGTTTGCGACAGGTAGCATGTTCGTGTTATTTTCATGTTACTAAGAAGAAAAGGATGAAGTGTTGTGTTTCATCATGTAAAAACTACTCGGATAGACGTTCTGATGCTATGGATGGCATCACATTTCATCTGTAAGTCATTTCTTGCGTAATTTATTTAAATAGTTCTAGAAAAATCTCATTGCGTGTCGGCGTCTGCAAATATAATTCTACTTGACAATAGACGGCAGCACTGTGTCTTGGAAAATAAAAATATATGGGTACGTAGAGCTCAGTATTAATATATTTTAAAATCATACGTACTGAAATTGTTTCTGCTTACAATCCTAAAGACTTTTTAGTCGCCAAAATATTATTTTTGCAGTTTTTATAATCATTTTTTAAACAGGCCTACATTTAGTGACATCTAGTGTGCGGTAGTTAAACTACGTAGTAACATCGACCCAGAATGAAGCGAGAGTTTCGCTATTTGCCCGGTAGATGGAAAATAAAGAAGTGGGCGTGATCTAACACCCCCTCACCCCGCAAAATATCACGCGTAGTTTCATAGATTAATTACAACACCTCCTCTTTGTATTAACTCTGAGACCAGGCCCCTCACCAACTTTACAAGTGTCAGTTTTCAATGACAATTCGGTGTCAACTGCTGACTTGAAGAGCTTCTGTTTTAGCGCGCTTCATATTGGCAAAGAAATGTAGTTCAAATTGACATTGTAAACTGACAATTGTAATGTTGGTGAAACAGGGCCCAGTAGATATCACAATCTAAAGTACGGAACGAAGCGCCTAGTCTTTGAACAGAATTATTCTTATAGGACTTCTGGCCGTGCGTATTGCGACAAGCACTTTAAAATTAAAATCGCTGATAATAACATTACAATTGATGATAATTATAATTGAACCAAAAACAATTACTTTGCTCACCCGCGACCACTAATGACAAATAGTTATATCTGTGCGAGCAAGATGAAATTATTTTATTATTTTTTGGATAATCTGGGTTTTGTTAAGTAATTTGACCAACATTTTAAAATCACTTTTTGGATGATGTTTACATTTTCATGAAATCATTTTAGTTACGAAGCGCATTAAGAATATAAAGGTTCATTCATTAAAATATCAATAGTTAGAGTAAGAAAAAAAAAAGATTTTGTGTTTTTTTTCTTTTTTCAAGGGGGGAGGTGTAGTGTGAGCTGCGCCTCACACACACACTCTCCCATCATTATGTTATAAATAGATGTAAGTCTTAGATAATAAACGCAGTATTTACTCGCAACCAGTGTGTATCACTTGTTTCCCAAACTCCCGCCTTCACAGTATGTTTCCATGCAACACCTATGCCTCCACTGCTACACGAATCAACACATGCCAGACCCAACTATCACCACCACCACTAAACTAAGCGCTGACGCGTTTCGGCACTCTCCACAAGGCCATTTACGAAACACAACAACAACCGCTCAACATGCCACCACTTTCCACTACTCAAAAGAAGTAGGGGAAGGTAGTGGAAGTGGTGGCATGTTGAGCGGTTGTTGTTGTGCTTCGTAAATGGCCTCGTGGAGAGTGCCGAAACGCGTCATTGTTTAGTTTAGTGGTGGTGGTGATAGTTGGGTCTGTGTGGCATGTGTTGATTCGTGTAGCAGTGGAGGCGGAGGTGTTGCATGGAAACATACATATGCCGCACAGATATAACTATTTGTCATTAGTGATCGCGGGTGAGCAAAGTAATTGTTTTTAGTTCATAAATATGGACCTCCGCAAAGTAACGCTTGATTCAATAAATTAAATAATTATAATTAATTAATTATTGTACCTACCTGCTTTTATCTCGTTGTTTGTAACTTGTTTTTTTTATACTATAAGGAAGGCAAACGAGCAAGTGGGTCATCTGATGGTAAGTGATCACCACTGCCCATGACACGCAACCCCGGGGGTTTGCAGATGCGTTGCCAACCCAGAGAGCTAAGATGAAATGCCTCTTGTGCCCGTAACTACACCGGCTGTCATATGCGAATGAAAATCTTAATCTTAGAATTAGGTGATCGGTCACACTTTTCTTCCACCTTTTACGTTTAACTCAAACGTAAACTTGGACGTTCTTTATATAGATTTTGTAAAAAACAAACGTACAAAACTGTTAATAGTAGGCCGTAATAGCCTAATGGTTTGACCTATGGCCTCTCGAGCAGGGTCGTGGGTTCAAACCCCGGCTTGCGCTTCTGAGTTTTTCGGAATTTATGTGCGGAATTACATTTGTAATTTATCATGAGCTTTTCGGTGAAGGAAATCATCGTGAGGAAACCTGCACACACCTGCGAAGCAATTCAATGAAGTGCGTGAAGTTACCAATCCGCACTGGGCCCGCGTGGGAATTATAGCCCAAGCCCTCTCATTCTGAGAGGAGGCCTGTGCCCAGTAGTGGGACGTAGAAAAAGGCTGGTGATGATGATGATGAACAAAACTTATTTGACAACGCTTACTCAGATCTGCGTTTAGGCGTTACGTTATCACTGACACACGCCCCGTATCAGGTATCAATGGGAGATAACGTTATCTGATACCAATGAATCATTCTACCGACAACAGACCTGTATACGAAACGTTTGACACATTTTTCATACTTTTAGATCAAAAATATGTCAATTTCAACAGTGTCTCGACGAGTTTATAAAATTAATTAAAATATTGTTCTTTGTAAGCAAAATTTTGGTGAAAAATTTGATATAGATACCCAAGTGTGTGATTAACTTTACTTAGGTACTGTAAATTAAATTTATATGTGTCGCGGTTTAATTTGTCATACCTAATAAACAAGTTGGTGTTATCCTTATATCAAAGTTACTTCTGAACTCGTGTTTAAGTTCGTCATACCATAAGGACGTTGAATCGGTGACAAATAAAATGTGTTAAATTAGAACGAAATAAAATGTGTTAAATTAGAACGAAATAAAATGTGTTAAATTAGAACGAAATAAAATGTGTTAAATTAGAACGAAATAAAATGCCAAAATGAGCGCAAAAGATAGCGATAAGAAACCGAAGGACAGCGAATGTTATTTCTGCAACGATCTGTTCGAATTAGGGCAGTTGCAGGTAAGTATGTCAATAATACCTACAATGATTTTCAGTATGAGTTCAGGGTATCGATTTTACAGATTCTTGTGAAATGCCGCTAGAAATTTTTGAAAAAGTTTGATGATTTTGAAATACTTGCATATTAGTTAACTAGTAACGTAAGGACGTAGTGACCTATTAGTGATTATCCTTAACAAGTCAAAATTGTAACGCTAATCCACGCGGTAATTTTGTAGTATTAAAGAGTTAAAGCACTAAGGAGGTATTAATCACTAATAATTAAAACACACCGTTCAATGTTCAATACACTCAGCAAATTCTAAGAAAGTCGCGAGAGAAGTCTGCCGGGGTATCTATTTTTGACCACGGACTAACGATAGTAGCGTGCAAAGGGAATGTTCCATAAAACAATAAAAAAAAAGAAAAAAAATCAGTTAATAGTTATAACTATATAATAAGCAACGCACAGATTTTCACAAATTTCGATTGGTAATATGTAAAATTTATACCCAAATACTAAAATAGGTAACACCAAGTTATCTAAGGACCGACCACAGCGGTGCGTAATAATACATTGTGTATTAAGGGCCGTAGGTAAGGAATTACTAACAAGGTTCTAGTTGAAGCCTGAAGTCGAAGATTGGGGGCTTTTTGAACCGAGGTGCGTAACGTAATTCCCATTGCGGCCCGTGAAACATACACAATGTATTTAACACTTTAATGCAAACGCAAACTTTATCTTTTGATCGTTGATTAAATTACACTTAGGCGCTCCGAATCACACTGATCCGTTATTTTTATTCCACCAGGCCCATCTGAAGCAATGCGGCAGCATCCTGGAGCAGTGCCCGCTGCGCTGCGGCGCCTGGATCCAGAGGAAGCACAAGGACACGCATGTCAAGGACTGTCCCAAGATGGAGAAGGTATGGGAATAAACTAGAAACACCCCGGGAACGGCTCAAGGCCAATAAATACGAGTGTCTCGGCGCCCAGTACGAGTTCGTCGCATTTGGTGTCGAGACACTCAGTTCGTGGGGCAAGGGCGCGCGTGGGCTCCACGGAGCTCTGAGCAAGAGCCTGAAGGAGCCAACAGGTGACCCTCGCGCAGGCAGCTTTCTCGCTCAAAGACTTGCCATAGCAATTCGGCGCGGGAATGCTGCCTGCGTAATGGGCACCCTGCCCAAGGGTCCGAATTTAGATTTTAATTTTTAGTTTTATTCTTGTTATTTTTAAGTTAGTTTTAGTTCATTCTTATTTTTATAAATCATGTAGATGTAGTCATTCTATTATATTAATTTGTACAGTGTTTAAATTACTAAACCATTTAACTATTAGAAACATTGATATACAAAAATAGACAGATACGCCACCGCTTCATCGCGCGCGGACAAGCAATTATACGTGATTCGGTGACTTGGTATCCTTTGATGTGTGACATTATGTCAGTCTAATAACAGCTAATGAGTAAGGGCCGCATTTTTTCAGCGCTGAACAGGTGCGTGGCCTATCTTTAATGTTTTATATCGATGGCTAGAAACAATTAATTTTCGAGACTAATACCACGCCACACATACATAATTTTCTCTTGTCATAACTCCCGAGGGCTGTATGGGAACCCACGGTGCGGCGCGCCACGTTTCCTCGCAAGTGTCATGAAAAACAATGCACTATTTATTTATACATGTTCACACAAAAATTGGTACGGTTATATTTAATTCCAGAGCCGCAGCTCTTCCTCGCCCACGCATGCGCGCATGTCGGACCCCGCGCCCCCGGAGCCCGCCAAGAACCACACGTGGTCCCCCAGGCCGGTGCCCCTGGACGACTGTGTCACCTACCTTGAGAAAGAAGTCGCCAATATTAAGTAAGTTTTACAAAGTTGGGTCCAAAGTTTATTGGATTAAAGCGAGAAATCCCGTCATATTGGTAATTAACTGCACAATACGTTTTATTTTTAAACCCCGACGAAAAAGAGGGTTTACAAGTTTGAGCTGTATATCTGTGTATCTGGCTGTGGCATCATAGCTCCGAAACGAAGAGACCGATTTCGATGCGTTTTTTTTAAATCGAAAGCTAGTTTAATCGAGATGGTTCTCAGCTAAGTTTCATTAAAATCGGCTCACCCGTTTTTATAATATTGAACTTTGAAATGACAATGTCATGGGTTTTTCAACTTTTCTAAGTTGGTCAGGTCATGCTTTAGCACGCTTTAGTGACTAAAGTTTAGTCTAGGGGCCTGCCCTTCATTCTCTCCTCAACAATTATCATACATCATGTTAGGAATGATACTATTGACTACATTTGCATTGATATTCGCAATGGCATCAAATGATACGATGTGTGTGCACGTCGTGTTTGACAGATGGTGAAGTTCTGCCTTAAGCATCTTCATTCAAATAATATTCCGACCGCACCGTACCGACTTCATATTTGTGGTAGGCTACAAAACTGATAGCTATAGGGCCCCTTCATACTAGCGTTTTTCAAACGTCGGCGTCTCATGAACGCGCAGCATCTCGCGCAGTTCGCCACATTCGACGCTGCGCGGGCGTGAAGGAAGGCCCTTGATTATCTACTTTAAATTTGAAGGCAGTTTTACTTTTTACTTAAAAGATTTTTCCACTTTAGGCTAGTCCTAACCGAAGAAGTCAACCACCGCGACGTCCAAGCTTCCGAGCACGAGACTCTTCGCTCCAAACTCATCATAGTGGAGGAACGAAGCCAGCATTTCCTCTCGACCCTCGTTTCTCTGAGAGCAGCTGTGGATGACGAGGCGGAACGCGCCGCCAACTGGGCTGCCCAGTTTAAGCATGACTTGGCCAACGTGCAGCTGGCTTTGCAGGTATAACCATATGACATTAGCTGACGGATAATGTTTTCAAATCGTTCATTTCAGTCTAGCCAAATGCGTACGCAGGATTTTGTTCAGGGGGGGACACAGTCGGGCTCTTTGGTAATTTTTTTCTATATTCGTTCGGTTTTTGGTGACCCTTATTTCTGGGGGGAGGGGGGAGGGGGAGGGAAGGGTACTACCCCACTTCCCTCCCCCCTCATCACGTCCATGAGTCCAGTGAATGAAGACGATGATGAATGAGCGGATGCCCGTGCGTGTATCGAGTCTTGTGAAAAAAAAACAGCAACCATTTAGTTGAAAAACGACGTGTTCACCAAAAGTTGTAAGTAGTAAATTGTAGTTTATCTAACCAAAAAGTAAATTCGAAGAGCGCCATTTTAGAATAACGTACTTACCTAACCAACAATCTTCTACTAAGTACCTACATTTAAGCTATCTGCAGCTATGGTGAAATAAGTACTTTACTCATATCGTATAACTGAGTACATTTCCGCAGTAGTAGCGATGCAGAAGGAAGGAATCCACCAATGGGATAGCTGTGCTTTACTTGACTAGCAAAATCCTATATGACCGCTCCACTGTCGCAGAAACCTACTCAGTTATGCGCCAAGGGTACAGTTCACCACCAAGTCATTCTGACTTCCACCCCGGTGTGCTACATACTCCAGGAGCTGCAGAGCCAGCAGCTGACGACGGCGATGCGGCTGGAGAGCACCGTCAGCAGCCTGCTCCACGAGCAGAGGGAACGCGAGCTCCTGGAGACGGCGCTGACACAGCACGACACCAGGATTCGAGCTGTCAACAAACTAGGTCAGTCTAGCTTCCACTACCACCGGGAGTGTCGCGGTAGAATAACCATAACAACATAATATGCAAAAAATATGCATTGCAATTCTTATTGTTAACCTTAATTTAAAATTTTGTAATCCTTCTATTTGCTTATGTATGTAATGTATGTTCTTTTTAGCATTACAGGCGCTTTGGTTTTTACTGTAAGTCCGTAAATGCAAATTGTATGAATAAATAAATAAATAAATAATAAATAACGGCTGAGAGGATAAACTCAGGTGTGTCTTTAGTGGGTATGCTCCTCTCCTCGTTCTGATTATCAGGGGGTGTGCATGAGGAGAGAGTCGCACATAACTACCCCCCCAAATAATTAATTTCCCCAAGTATTAATTCCCAATCCGACCAACACGTAACGGGACACCATCCAACGCCTCCCCCTCCTCTGCCACACGAATCAACACATGTAACACAGGCCCAACTACCTATCACTACCACCACTACACTACACTACTGACGGGTTTCGGGTCTTTACAAGCGTTATCGATCAAAGCCGTTAGGCAGAAGCGGTAGAACCCTCTATCCGCGTTTAATCCGCGTTTATCCGTGGTATTCCGCTCGCATGACTACTAATTAAAATCTCTAATATTAGTATCTAATGCATCTTGTACTCCGCGGAAACATGGACGGTGTACAGTCGTCACGTTCGCTCACTGGACCGATTCCACCTGAAATGTCTGCGCAAAATTCTCGTTTGATTTCGTGTACCAAGCGTACATCTAAAAATTCAACATTAAGTATACTTCTCTATTTCCAGAGGACGTTATAGAATACATTAAGCAGACGGTTGAAGAGGAGCGCGCGCGCAACGCCGAGAGCCGCGCCGCGTTGGAACAGGAGCTGGTCGAGGCACGACGCTCTTCAGAAAAGCTGGGGCAGCTGGCAGCTGTAAGGGTGCAGCTGCAAAGCACTGCTAGTGACAGACCGGTAAGATCTTAATGACAATAATAGGCTCGTTGACTGATGACAAAATAAAATAATTTTACATTTTAACTTATCAAGCTTCATAAAATACTCATAAAAATTCGACGCCTCACTTATTACTGCAATTTAAACGATTTTTAATTTAACAAAAACCAATCAAGTTCACGCGACCTTGTAATTTCTATACTATACTCTTTTTACTAGCTCTGAGGTTAACCAGTTGGATTTGAACCAGCTAGCAAATTTTTTCATACTTTGATTTCACGGGTTCGATAGTGATTTTCTTTTACGCTTCCGCTAAAGATTTAGACACTTTTGATAGTGGTTTCCCACATTCCTCCTTAGGTTGGGTGCATTGGTGTCATTACTGTCGCACGATATTTAAGATAAATGTCCCTGTGCCCGAGACTGCCCCAGTTGTTGGCACCTTCAACCTTATGTCCTAGCGACAGAGTGACACACGGCTGTCAACTATTGGGCATTACGGTGTACGTCAAGCATTGGGACGTTGACCTTATCTATTTATCTAGGAGGAAATCACGGGCACAAGAGGCATTTCATCTTAGCCCTCTAGGTTGGCAAACTGGTGATCACTTTTACCATCAGGTGGCCAACTTGCTCGTATATTGCGCATATTCCAGGAATACGACCGGCTAGCAATCCTCGAGCTGGCTACCACCGAAGCGCGCGCAGAGGCAGCCGAGCACGCGGCGCGCGTCGACGTGGTCGCGCGGGACCTGCGCGCGCTCACCAAGTCTTACTCCAAGATGAGGAGCGAGCTGGCAGACTTTCAAACCAGGGTCGGCTTTCAGAGGGCTGAGTTCGGGAGTGATGACGGTGAGGATATTCAACAATTATGGGGGAAACTTGTAACCTGAAAATCAGGGTAGGATGAAAGCTTCGTTGATGAGGCCAAAAGTTCAGGCCAAACATTCTGCTAATTTGATTCAAAACTTCCAACAGCTTTTGGCAAAGACATGAAAGGACATGTTCGGAGCGCAGGAATCTGGCGAAAAATCGGATCAAGTCTGGAACACTATAACTTACTGCGTTTTAAGATAAGCATGTCCGACCAAGCTGTGAATATGAGCGACGCTTGTCTCCAATGAGGGCTAGGCCAAAAATCCGCTAGGTACGCTAGTGAGGAGTTACGTCTATCTGTCAATTTCCACCAATCATAGGCCTGTAGCTTGCCATATTTCCAAACTCCCCAGCAAAAATCTTAAAAACAATGACTATGTCGTTCAACATGAAACTACCGTGAGACTAGTGAAATACACGGATCACTCAAGTATGTCAGTCGAGTATAGCTAGACTTGTTTCGGACTAATCCGTAGTCCTTCCTCTGGGAGCAAACGCCACGCCGGTGGGGGTGATGTGATTAGTGTAGTGTGCTACCCTACCTTTGACAATAATAAAAATGACGATGAAAACGAGGGTAGTCGTGAGCCGCCGTCAGCTGCGCCGAACAGCCGCGCGAGCAGAGCTACGGCGAGCAGTTCACGTCTCGCCACCGGCGTGGCGTGTGCTCCCAGAGGAAGGACTACGGATTAGTCCGAAACATGTCGGGCTATACTCGACTGACATACGTGAGTGATCCGTGTACCTATTTCACTATGAATGACTATGTCTAACGCAACTCTCTGCATATCCAGGACACCTAATCTGGCGCATCGACAACTTCACAGCGCGGATGAAAGAAGCCAAGGAGAGCGACGCCGTGCTCACCAGCCCTCTGTTCCGGACCAGCAAATATGGATACACGCTCAAGGTACAGGCGCCTGTACTCCTTCATGCTCTCTCTAAGTCCCACACTCTATCGAATCGCAGAAAAGTTCGGTAAGAGATCAACAGAACTTCGTTCAATCCAAATTATATAAGACTACGGGGTAGGCAATTATAAAATGAAAAAAGTTGTTGTAGTGACATAACTACAATAGTTGGACATATGCTACCGTGGAGTTTTTTGTAGACATTATGATGTTCTTCAATATTGTTGTACATTATTTTGTTCTATCGCTAATAGTTTCGGCAGCGAATTCGACGAAAGACATTTTAAGACTCATTTTTCTACACCTTCGGTTACATTGTTCAAATTTTACCAAGGATCCCTAATTTTTTTCAAAATGAAATGTAGCCTATGTCAAATTGGAAGAATGTAGCATTCTATTGGTGAAAGAATTTTTTAAATCGGCCCAGTACTTGTTGAGCCTATTCATTACAAACATACAAACATACAAAAATAGGTACAAATCTTTCCTCTTTATAATATTAGTGTAGATGTAGATGTAGATAGATAATAATATTATGTGAGATTTTGTCAATGTATTGTTCAATCTTGTTTTATATACTACCTGGATCCTGTAACACAGGGACTCCTAGCACAGGATCCAGAAGCCGGTTTTATGTTGTATATTTTTCGAACAATAAACTGTTTTTCATTATTATTTTTTTTTCAAATTCAAAATTTTATTCAGCAAATAGGGAGTTGAATGCTCTTTTACACGTAACTTTTTTGAGTCTACCAGCGCTTTCGGAAAGACAATGATTGCCAAGAAGAAACTTGTCACAAAGTTTCGAGTATTCTTCTTGTCATCCAACAGTCGCGTTCTAATTCGAATTTCAGAGTAACTTCTCTGTATTTTTAACCCCCGACAAAAAAGAAGGGTGTTATGTTTGACCTGTGTATCTGTCTATGGCATTATAACTCCCAAACGGCAGGCCCGATTTCGATGCGGTTTTTTTAACCGAAAACTCGAAAGATCGAGATGGTCCTCAGCTAAGTTTCATTAGAATCGGTTAACCCGTTTTTGAAATATTGAGCTTTGAAATGACAGTGTCGGGGGTTTTTCAACTTTTCTAATCATGTATTCCATTGTCAGGCGGAACTAAACCTGAACGGCATCGGGAAGTGGAAAGGGCGGCACATAACGTGCACCATTCGCCTGGTAGGTGGCCCCTACGACGCATTACTGGAATGGCCTTGCGACATCCCCGTCAACATCGTATTACGAGACCAGCCTAACAACCGGAGCCAGGTACTGAAAGTCTTCATCTGTAACAACCTTGACGCCATCTTTCATCCGTACGAGAACTTGTAGCGACTCCCAGCGCCATCTAGTCTGTTTAAACTGACCAGCCCGCAATCCCGGGGGTTTGCAGATGCATTGCCAACCTAGAGAGCTAAGATGAAATGGAGGACTCCAATAGAGAGATCTCTCTCCAGGCAGATGTTATGCCTGGGGACCGAAGTCCGAAGGAAGAGAGTTGGAAGTTGTATTTATGCAACCGACTTGAGAAACTTCGTTACCGCGATGTAGAACAGTGACGTCACTCGCGTGTGGCGCTAGGGTCGCTATACCTCTTGTGCCCGAATTACGAGTAGGTGTATGTCAGTCGATGCTATCGCCGACTTACTTTTTTTTTTATTGAAAGAGGGAGGCAAACAAACAGGTCACCTGATGGTAAGCGAGCACCGCCACCCATGAGAACCAGCAACCCTAAGAGTCACAGGTCCGTTGCCGACCTTTAAGGAGGGAAAGGGAGGGGGATCGGGCCACCGGCACTCTCACTTACCGAACGAAACGCAACAGGGGTGCTGCTTCACGCCGATTTTCTGCGACAGGGTGGCACTTCCCCGAACGAGCCGGCCTATTCGTACGGCAGCAAATAGCTACAGTATGGCTGTTCCACTACAATTACACTACTTCTACTAATTCTTAATTGACTGCCGGATAGCCTAGTGGTTAGAGACCCTGACTATGAAGCTTGAGAGGGTTCGAATCCCGGTCGGGGCAGATGTTTGTATGATGAATACGAATGTTTGTTCTTGGGTCTTGGATGTTTAATATGTATTTAAGTATGTTTTTATCTATATAAGTATGTTCATCTGTTGTCTAGTACCCATAACACAAGCTCTGCTTAATTTGGGACTAGGTCAATGGTGTCAATTGATCCATGAAATTAATTTATTTATTTAACTCTGCTATCCATCAGGCAATGGACATCGTAAAGTCCATGCAGGTTCGCCGCAAGTCATCGTCGAAACGCCACGACTACGACGACACGGACGAGAAGACCCTGGACAAGTCCGTGACGCAGCTGAAGCGGCAGTACATCTTCATACCACACACCAGCCTGGACAAGTTCGAGTACGTCAAGGGGGACGTCGTGTTCTTCGAGTTCATTGTTACCCAGTAACTCAGATTAGTTCCCGATTCGCCAAATTATTGTTTCGTCAGATTCTTGTTTCGCCGAATTATTGTTTCATCGGAATTTTACGAAAAACCCAAGAAAACTGTGGAAATATCGTCGGTTTACCTACATAATGTAATAAATGGTCATTTTCATTTAACTTGTGCTCTTAGGCGTTAAGTAGGTGCTTAAGTTATGTTTAAATCACATTTTTGACGAAATGTATTGTGTCTGACATTGACCGACTGACGGTCAGTTTTGTGAAGACTGCTAACCATAGCTCTGCTAACTAATTTCGACGGTACTCTGACTCAACCTCGTATACGAACTTCTTAGAACAGGAAAGTAATGGAGATGTTAACGCGCGATTTCTCTCTGCCAAATCTCTAACATTAAGTCTGACCAAAATGATTAGGGTCTGTTGATTGCTAGCGTGTTTTTGGCATTTGTGTGACAGTTTTGTTTTAGTGTGAGTTCCTAGGAACGTAACAAATTTTGACAGGAGCGTAGACGTGTGCTGCACGTGTGTGTTCCTCGTCCCCCTCAAAAAGTGGCAGAAGAATTGTAGTGCATAGATAAGCCAAAGGCGCCTCCCGTCGGTCTGCTTTATGACCAACTTTTACGAAATTGTAATAACCACTCTAGACCGCGAATATAAAGTGGTTATTCCAATATCGTCAAAGTTTATATACGAGGTTGAGTCAGAGTAGCGTCGACTTGATTCACTGAAAACGCCCAAATGAAAGGTAGATTACGCTATTTTTTTGAAAATACGAATCTAACCGATTTTTACGGGAATTAGAATTCTTAAGAATTGCCCAGAACAGTTTGTGTGTAAATTGGCAACAGTTTCACTTTTGTTAAAGATAGGATTTGATAGCAGCATCAACATTTCGTTTCTCATAAACTTTATAAAGGTCTGTCTGTGGTGAATTATTAAATAAGGTATTGAATTGATTGATTCATTGACAACAGAGGAACGGTTATGTGAGAGAGATAGCATGCAGGGCAGCTGCAATTATTAAATTGTATCTTCGATAAATTAAAATCACCTTCGTAAAATGCTACATTATCCTAAAAAATTACATACGTATATATAATGTAATAACCAACCAATGACAATTAGGGTAAGCCAATATATTTTATAATAAAACATTTATTTACGTTATTCGTATTTATTTCATAACAATCATTACCACATACATCGGAAGGATATTATATTATAAATAACAAAATTCTTAAACCTAAAAACATAGAAGCTCTTATAGACGGCGACTGATGACAAATTACAAAAATGTAATTTCGCACATAAATTCTGAAAAACACAGAGGTGCGAGCCGAGGCTCGAACCCACGACCCTCTGCTCGAGAGGCCATAGGCCAAACCGCTAGGCTACCACGGCCTTTTGACACAATACAAGACATAAATGCATTTTAAATATATTTATATATTAATTATATTTCATTTTTACAGAATACATTTATTCGAAATAAGGGACATGCAACCTTTATGCTTTACATAAAAGGCTCAAATTACCGTGTCAACTTTTCAATGATACTTAGCACCAGAAAATGTTATACCACTATATATTTTGGGAAGTCTTAAATATAATGACAATAAATAATGCTCAGTCAAAAACGGATAAAGGGCGCGGTTGACGGGCGAGCTTTACCGCAGTTTTATAGGCTCACCGGTAACGCAGCAAGGCTCGCGGTAATCTTTACAGCGGTAATGCTCGCCCGTGGATCCCAACAACACCCGCGCAGCCAGGCCAGCGGTAACCTTTACCGCAGTAACGTTCGCCCATTGATCACACCCTTAAAACAATCATTAAATGCGGAATTAAGAAACACTGCTGGATGGACATACATATGTGGGTACACACAGTTCTATATTTAATGACCACTTCGATGTGTTTTCAACTGGCTACCTAAGTGGCATACATAATGTGAAATACATATAGTGAAACACATAATTAGGTCTTAAAACACTCGTGTGATCTTAACTATGAAACTCGCCAAGGCTCGTTTCATAAAACCACACTCGACTTTTATGGACCAACGTTATTGTATCAGTTGCATAAACTTACTATTTAATTCAACCGTATTTTATAGTCTAACGATATAAAAATATGTATTCATAATTATCATGTTTGTGCGCTGACTATAATAAAATTGTACTGACATTACAAGAAACACGAAACTCTAGTAAACTGCTCGAATACTTAATTCCAGCCAGAAGTATTTCTGCATCTTTCCATAGCAGTGCGGTGGAATCGTAACAAAATATAGGGGAACACCCCAAAACTCCAAAAAATCATAATTCTGAAAGCATCATTAGTCCGAATTCTCATTATTCCAAAGCCTATTGTTATGGCGTCCACGGACCAGGAGACGAGCTGTCGGTAGGCCTCCAACAAGATGGAGCGATAAAGATCGCGGGACCGCGGTGGATGCGGAAAGCACAAGACAGATCTGAGTGGTGAGCCTTGGGGGAGGCCTATGTCCAGCAGTGGACGTGTTTCGGCTGACATGGTGATGATGAAGCCTATTTGTTGCGCTAAACCTGCTGGCGTATTCGAGCATGCCCCAGACGCCGAGTCTGCGAACCTTGCAGTTCAGAGCAGCGACTTGTACTGCACCAGGAACTCCTCCTCGTCGACGAGCGACGTGTCCAGATGGTCGTCCTCGTCCGTGTGAATGGCGGTCGTGAGCCGCTTCAGGGCTTGCTCGCGGGCGCGCTTCCTGGAAACAACAGTTTAGGCTCCATGGTACCAAAGTCGAGCAAACATGGTAATAAATAAACATAATGAAAACGGGATATTGACCGCGATCGTAGAAATAGAAAACATGCAACTATTTAAGAGTGCATTATTTCAACATTTAATAAATAAATAATAAATATCATGGGACAAATTGACACCAATTGACCTAGTCCCAAACTAGGCAACGCCTGTACTATGGGTACTAGACAACGGATAAACATACTTATATAGATAAATACATACTTATATACATAATAATATTAAACATCCAAGACCCGAGAACAAACATTCGTATTCATCATACAAACATCTGCCCCGACCGGGATTCGAACCCGGGACCTCAAGCTTCATAGTCAGGGTCGCTAACCACTAGGCCATCCGGTCGTTTAAGAGAAAAGGCATACTACTCAGTACAAGAGTTCCTTAATGATAAGAGTGACATTATTTAATTTAACTACTGCTGTAATTTGATTGTATACTATTGTTTTTATCTTGTTTCAAATCCACTGTGACATTTAATTTTCATTCTATCTTATTTTCAATCTGACATACCTAGACCTACCTAAATCTCATATTTTATAATTTTGATTAAGTTTTGATTAATTTCGGTTATTATTTTTTGTTTCAGAAGGCACGTTTTGAGCAAAAATGTATTTTTATGCCTGCGGGCGAAACATAGTGATACTAAATACGTGTAGCACCCTGTACATTGATTGATTAATTATATTTATTTTGACGATCCCTAGTGGAGAACATTCTTTGTAATTCTATTTTATTTTGTATAATTTTGTTTGACATTTAATTCTTTGTTTATTTAATATTATTATTTTAATATTATTTCTTAATAATTTTTTGACGATTTCAATATTTAAATTCTTTGACTTGACATGTGCAATTTAATGTAATTTTATATTGAAATAAATAATCTAATCTAATCTAATCTACACGTTCTTATCCACCTATGTTGAGAAATAAAGATACTTTGACTTTGACTTTGATTACCTTGTAGCTTTGATGAGCTCTCGATAATTCGACGCAGTTACATGATCACGATCACGGGCAAACTGACGAAACGAGTAACATAAACACTGCTTAATTTGGAACTAGGTCAATTGGTGTCAATAATCGTCCCACGATTTTTTTTTTGCGGATGGTAGTACTTTGTGCGAGGTCAGTCCGGATCGCTACCACGATCTGACTAGATAATCCTACCGCTAAGCAGCAGTGCTTGCACTGTTGTGTTCCGGCGTGGAGAATAAGACAGCTTAGGAAATCACAGGCTCAAGAGGCGTTTCATCTTAGCCCTCTAGGTTGGCAACGCATCTGCAAACCCTACGGGGTTGCGGGTGTCTATGGGCAGTGGTGATCACTTACCACCAGGTGACCCCATTTGCTCGTTAGCCTTCCTTCCTTGACGCATGTGGCATCTGCTAGGCAAGCGCGCTCCATCGTAGACCACATCTTCGCCTACCATCAGGCGTGATTGTGGTCAAACGCAAGCCTATATAGAGTATAAAAAAAACTTACTTTTTTTCCTTCAGTCGCTTCTTGTCTTTCTTTTTCGAAGAATCTGTGCTAGTAGAGGGGTTCGCAGCATCCACGGCTGAAACGTTACCGATCTGTTATAGTACTGTACCTATTGCCATAATAAAGAAAATAAATAAATAAATATTAGATATTTTTTTATATACTAAATTTAGTAGGCCGAGAACGAAGTTTTCGAATTCCGCGTAACGTTACGCTATCGTATCGAAATGGAGAAACCTCATACCAAATTTTAGTTTCAAATACGTTCACGAGCGGGCGCTGTTCCAAACGTCATAAAAATTTCTGGATAACGTTACGCAGGATTCGAAAACTTCGTGCTCGACCCTTAGTTTCTAAATAAGTGGTACAGTCACCAGCAATAATATATGATTATGGACAGCACTGCAAAAATATCTGATCATGGTAGAAGGCAAAAATATATGTCGACATTCGACGGCAATAAGATCTGATATGTTGTGACCGGCATAAATATCGTTCTTGGGTAACAGCATAAGTATCGGACACAGAGTCGCTTAAAAATATCTGATACTTGACGAAATCAAAAATATGTGATCAATCAGCAAACATGAACTTAATTCAGTAGTATTACGAATCTAATTTGAATGCAGCGATCTGACGCTTCTCGAAAACAGTGCGTACTTGTCACTGTATATGTCTGTCTCATGTTTTGTTTTATCTAAATCCAACAAATACAGTTCTTCGTTTCTAATATGACATACCCTGTTGACGTATTATTTTTCCATATACTTTACCAAGGAGTTTAACCGCTAATAAAAAAAAACTTCAGGCACAAAAATACTGTTCTTATTTTAAAAGCTAAGAAACGTGAGATAGATATACGTAGTGACAAGTATGCACTGTTTTCAAGAAGCGTCAGATCGCTGAATTCAAATTAGATTCGTAATACTAGTGAATTAAGTTCATGTTTGCTGATTGATCACATATTTTTGATTTTGTAACATGTGAGATATTTATGCGGTCCGTGTGATTTGATGTTTTTGCTTCCAAAGTGAATACATATTTATGCTGGTGACGAGTCACTTAATTTTGATTTTGTATAGTATCAGATATTTTTAAGCGACTCAGTCTCCGATATTTATGCCCTAAACCAAGAACGATATTTATGCCGGCCGCAACCCATTAGATCTTTATGCCGTCGAGTGTCGTCATATACTTTTGCCTTCTACCGTGATCAGATATTTTTGCAGCGCTGTCCATAATCATATATTATTGCTGGTGACTGTACTTTTGGTTTGGTTTTTGTGTCGGGGGTAAAACACTTTCAAATAACTTATTGAATCGGGCGTTCATTTGCGGATGTACATATTTATGAACTAAAAACAATTACTTTGCTTTGCTTTGTAGTATAACCGGTGGCATGTTGAATGGTTGTATTGGTGCTTTGACAATGGCCCCGTAGAGAGTGCCGAAACGTGTTAGCGTTTAGTGTAGTGGTGGTGGTGGTAGTTGGGTCTACATGGAAACATACATTTCTCGTATACTTTTTTTTCGTATACATAACTATTTTTCTATTTTTCGAGTGTGGTCGAGGGTGAGTAAAGCCCATCCATCCATCCATCCATAGCAGCCCTCAGTTCTTCGGACATAGGCCTCCTCTCCATGTCTCCACGCCTGACCATCCAGTGCCATCTGCATCCATCCCCCACCCGCTTGTCGGCAGATACCGTCCTTCCACCTCATGGGTGGTCTCCCCCTACAGCGAGTGTTTGCGCGAGGTCTCCACTCGAGTGTTCGTCTCGCCCCACGGTCGCGGTCCATCCTGGCAATGTGCCCCGCCCATCTCCACTTAAGGATGCGCAAAGCAATTGTTTTTATTTCATAAAAAAAACTGAGAACCTCCTCCTTTTGAAGTCGTTTAAAAGAGAGCCACCGCAGCGCTGGATGGACGATGTTCGACGGCACGGAGGTCGAGACTGGATGAGACGGGCACAGGATCGCCAAGAGTGGAAGAAGAGGGAAGAGGCCTATATCCAGGAGTAGGTCAACAAAAGGCCAACATGATGATGATGAAAATGAGATGAATTTGGTGCTTAGTTTCCACTGACCGTCCTCTGTCGGGTTGGCGCCGGCCACGAGCCAATCCACGGCGCCGCTAACGTGGTTGCGCGAGCGCTTGAGAGCTGACTTCGCTTCCTCTGGCGCGTACCCCATCGCCTCTAACTAAACAAATATACGGCCTATAAACCCATATACGTAAAAAACTTAACTAAAGCACCTATTACGCATAGTTGTGTACAGTTTGTAAAAAAGCGCTTATGCGCTTAATCTATATATATAAAAATGAATCCCTATTTCCCTTGGTCACGGCATCACGCCTGAACGGCTGGACGGATTTCGCTAATTCTTTTTTTGTTCTGTTCGTTATTATCAGGAGAAGGTTCTTATGAAAGAAAAAAATAAGGAAATTGCGCGGAAAATTAGAAAATTTAAAATTACTTAACCACCAAGGCGGAACAAAGTTCGCCGGGTCAGCTAGTAAATTATAATAACTATCTCGCGCGAGAACAACTGCCCGTCCTTATCTGTCACTGCGTGCAACGGGACGGGTAATATTATCTCGCGCGACAAACAAAGTCGCGGCCAGTCGTGCCAGCCCTACAGAAGTAAAAAGAGAGCTGGTTACCTCGGCAACCAGCTTGTTGTCGGGCTCCACGAGCGAGTCCTCGGAGCTATGATGCCACAGACAGATACACAGATACACAGGTCAAACTTATAACACCCCTCTTTTTCGTCGGGAGTTAAAAATAATTATTGGAACAGCAAAACCAGAACATTTTACTTTACTGGCAACTTTTAATTGACCAGGAGATGCATAGGGTCTCCAGGTCATCATCATCATGTCAGCCGAAAGACGTCCACTGCTGGCCGGCGGCCTCCCCCGCGGCTCTCCACTCTGACCGGTCTTGTGCTTTCCGCATCCACCGCGGTCCCGCGATCTTTACCAGGTCGTCGCTCCATCTTGTTGGAGGCCTACTTAATTTTTTTTTTGTTTAAGTTTCTGAAACTATCTGTGTACTGAGCAAAATATATCAATGAAAGCCACTACCAATATGATACTATTGTGGCGACCCGGCGCCATCTGTCATCGAGTCGGAGTACCAACTTAGGACATTCTAACGACTCCTAGCGCCATCTGTCATCCAGTAGCCGCATCAACTTGCGATATTCTAACAACTCCTAGCGCCATCTAGTCATCGAACGTTCTTCGCAGTTCTGCGCTACATCACGCTGACGAAGTTTCTCAAGTCGGTTGCATAAATACAACTTCCAACTCTGTTCCATTGGACTTCGGTCCCCAGGCATCTGCCTGGAGAGAGATCTCTCTATTGCGGTCCTCCCCACACTATCAATACTATTATGTAGTTACCTACTTGTACCATATTAGAAGTACAACATTTTATGTTGGTTTTTCCTTGCACCGTTGGAAGTATGTAAGTTGTTCGTCAAATCTTGCAATTACTTAAATTAATTTGCAATTTGGATTTGGATTAAATCTTGCAAGTGAATTTTAAAGCAGTTATCCTCATACGATTAAGATGAAATTTTGCATACTTATGTAAGTTCAGTGACAATACAATAATCTGCTGGTGAAATTCTGGTGGTGCGGCCAGGATCGTCTCCAAAGGAGGGAACTCTTCAGCGGTTAATGGCATCAACTTGAAATTTGGTATGGATGTGTAAGTTAGATGTCAATGCACGTACATACAACAAAAAGTACAGTCGACAAAAAAAACTTGTTTTCAACATTTTTATGATTAGGTTTATTTATAACTATGTTTTGCGTTTATTTTTCAGGATATGTAAGGAGGCATTGAACCGTGACAAATGGCAGAAGATCGTCCGGTTATTAAGGAAGGAAACAGATTGGCTGCCTTCGAAACCGCTTGTGATTTGCTCAAAACATCTCGTTGAAGAAGTCAAGATTGACCCAAATGTTTGTGTCAAAGTTGACACAAGCGATTGTGACATGTAAGAGCTGCAACTGAGAAACTTAGTGTACCTAAGTAGGTGCAAACTTTCGGTAATTTATTTTTTGAGAAATTTTGACTGTAGTTATAGAACTATAAAAAAAAATATTCCGACGAAATGAGAACCTGCTCCTTTTTTTGAAGTCGGTTAAAAAGAGTTATGTTTCTCATGTCAATAATACGAGTAGTGTTGTGTCCTTTCATTGTAAAATGCCTACGTTGAGAAGTGGAAATACGTAACACAGTTTTAGGCTGCATATTCACCAGAGACGTGGCTAGCACGGCTGTGATGGATGCGCTGCCTTGTACCGGCTTTTATGCCTAAAATATGAGTCTATATTTTATTATAAGTCATAATCATAATCATCGTCATCACCAGCGTTTTTATGTCCCACAGCTAGGCACAGGGCTCCTCTCAGAACGTAATGCTTCTGATCTATCACCAGTCATAACTCATTTTTCTCTGAAATTAAGTATTGAATTAGAATTTGAATTGAATTTGAAGCATTAACCGCTCAGGGTTATTATAAAATAAACCTAATCCTATCCTATCCTTTAAAGTTTCACAGGGTGATTTATTACTATTTTTACAGGATATTAATTAATAAAGTACTGTTTTCTTTTTACGGTTTCGGAGAAAAAAAAGAGTAATCACCAGTGATAGATTATCATAACTATTAAACATTATATTAAGTACGACTAAATTTTTTCAACGATTTCTTTTGTTTCCTAGACAAAAAATTAATCATAATACCTAATTGCAATTAGGTAGTGTGTAATTAAAATGAAATGCACACACAAGAAGGCCACATCAGTAAGTGTAGTTTTCTTCTATTTTAGGTTAGGTTAAAGCAGTTTTTTTTTTAGAACGTTTGTTTTAAGTTTCCTATAACTCTTAATTTCAAAATTCGGTTATCATATCAATGTTATGAATGTTATGATTATTGAATAAATGAACAAGTTCTGTAGTGTTTTTTTTTTTTTCATTTTTTATTTTATTTTTAAAAACTACCTAGTTCTATAAACGTCATGTCAGCAAGTCTAAAACGTCAACAGGAAAAAAAACTGTTTCCCCACGACTTTGCGTAGACTCCAGTTATCGCTATCCCGCGGGAACTACACAACTTTTCGGGATAAAAGACAGCCTATGTTTCAATCTAGGATACAAGCTATCTCCATACCAAATTTGAACCAAATCAGTAGAGCCGTTTGAGCGTGAAGAAGTAACAAACATAACAGTAGGTATACACTTACCCACTCAATCACCCACAAACTTTCGCATTCTTAATATTAGGAGGAGAATAAATTATCCTAAAATGCAGTTAAAGTTCGTTTGTCCTTTTTTGTCAAATTGACATTTCCGTTAGTAAGAAGAAGACAAAACATATTTTGACTAATGGAGGCTTGAGTGACGTTTACGAATAATGGCATTAGATTGTACGATTATATTGCACGAGCCGAAGGCGAGAGCCCTGCATGCACTCGGTGCAGATAAGTGTGCGTTACGATGCCGATTAGTGTGCGCTACGATGCTGATTAGTGTGCGTTACGATCCCGATTAGTATGCGTTACGATGCCGATTAGTGTGCGCTATGATGCCGATTCGATTAGTGAAGTGGCGTTCAAATTGGTATTTCTGTTATGGAGCTACGATGTCACAAACATACACACAGAGACGGATAGTCACGTCAAACTTATAACTCCCCTCTTTTACATCAGAGGTAAAAAAAATACATATTTTTTACAGGAGTGGGAAGACAAACGAGCAAGCAGGTCACCTGATGGTAAGTGATGACCGCTGCCCATAGCCATCTGCAACACCATTGCCAACCTAGAGAGCTAAGATGAAATACCTCTTGTGCTCATAATTTACTCGACTGTCTTACTCTCCGCATCGGAACACAACACCGCAAGCACTGCTGCTTAGCGGCAGATTTAACAAGTAAGGCCCGATACACACGACAGTTTAAAAAGCATCGCGTTTGAAAAGCGCCGATGTGTGAATAAATGCAAATAAATAAAATCGTTTCAATTTATCGTGCTTGCTCCTGCATTGCTCGTCCGAATGGGGCCTAAGATGGTGGTAGTGGCAGTCATTACATATAAAAAGAGGTAGATATGTCATCAGCACGCCGAGAACGAAGCGCAGCAAAGGCCACAATTGTAGCCAAAGAGGCCTCAGTCGCTCTCGAATAAGGTTCAAACTTGCGCGCAAATGTCAACATGTTCGAAACATGTTTTTCGATTGTCTTGTGAGCACATGACGTATCTGTACTTATAATATCTGTCTGTAGGTTACCCTGAGCGAGTTGAGTTCCGCCTCGGCCGCCGCGAGCAGGCGCCGCGCCTCGTCGCGCTTGTTCTGGTGAAAGCACACGATGCCTTGCAGCAGGTACAGCCGGAGCAGCAGGGCGCGCTCGTTCGCTGTACAGACAAACAAAACAGGTTGTACGAACTCCAAATGAGATAGCCGCACAGTTTTAACCTTTCACTTGGCAGAACTGAAAAGAGAAAACCTGAATTCTAGTCTCTTCTGATTTTATATCAACTAAAAATGTGTAATGAAATAAAAATACAAAAATACTGCTGTAGATATTGATTGATGATTCAAAACAAAACTGTTTTGTTGGCACATTTAGTCCCCTAGTAAGCCCTGCGTCAGTGCCCTTGAGCCCTGTCCTGTATGTTGCGCAGCAAGTTTTGCAACGTTGCAGGGTATGTACATTGAACGTTACACCGCATGTTGCTGGCACATGTAGTCCCCTAGTGAGCCACTAAAGTCTTGTCAAGAATGTTGCGCGGCATATTGGGGGCACCATGTAACGTTGCAGGGTCTGTACATTGAGCGTTACACCGCATGTTAGACACATTCGTCCCCTAGTGAGCTCACCGTCGGTGCCCTTGAGCCGCAGCACCCTGGCGCGGTCCCGCCCGTAGCTGGCGGCCAGCGCGGTCTCGGCGCGCGCCAGCCGGGCCGCCGCGTCGGGCGCCGCGCCCAGCGCTTGCAGCGAAAGGTAGCACCACGCCACGTCCAGCTGCAGCACCGCCACGTTGTCCACCGACGCCAGGATCGAGGACCGGCACTCGCTGCCAACACAAGGGAACCGGTATACTTATATACCTATAAAACAGTACCGTGACTGACTGGCTGACAGACAACGCTCAACTTAAACTACCTTGAGTAACCTAGAGGTGCATTGAGGAGGGATTTTTCAAAATTCCCACGGGATAGGGGATGAAACCGCATAATAATTTTCTCTCTCTAGCAATTAAGTGATTATTAGTAAATAAAAATTCTCAAATATATTGACATCTGAATTATATTAATTAAATTATTAATTTTAATAACTCTTTGACATAGAAAGTATCAACTTAGTAATTTAATTTAATTATATCATGCATGACTAAAAACTTATTGTAATTAATCGCTTTTATATCACCATATTTTGACATCATATTACTCTAGATTTAGCTTTAATTAAGTATTATTGTGTGCCCTCACAGGGCGTCATGGACTGACTTACAAAAATGTAACATCTTTATTACAATGTACATGACTATACAATGAATAAATAAATAAATAAATAAACTTTTGAAATTTTTAAATATGTCACGATGGCCAAGCCGCGAGGCATAAGCTAGTTATTCATAAACAGTATTTGATTTATTTGTACCTGTATTTTGCAAAGTAACGTTATTTTGGTAACGATACTACAATCACCGAAATAAATACTGGTACCTTGGTAACCATACCCGACATCAACACGAAGCGACGACACCAGCTTACTCTACTGCCTACACCTCTCTCCCCTCAACACTCAATGTAAGAAAGGGACATACGTTATGAGTACCGGTAAAACATTTCGTTACCAAGCCTCTTTTCACAAAATACTACACGTTTATACCTCAGCTGGCTGTCTGCTTTCAACTGTTTGTGCAACGTCCCCCACCATCAGCGCTCTGACGCCTCTAGCTCCACTGTCTGACGTGTACAAGTACCTGAGCTGTCTGTCTGCCTCCAACAACAGCACCAGTGCCAGCGGGTAGTCCTTCTCCCGTGCGGCCGCGCGGCCCCGCTCGTGTAGCGCTAATCCCACCATCAGCGCGCGGCGCTCTGACGGAGGCAGCTCCACAGCTTTCCCTGATTGGTCTTCTAGCTAGAAACGGAAATCACAATCAACTATAGAGTCTGGCTACTTAAAATTGACCTTGTTCAGTAAAAAAAAAACCAGGAATCAGGCCCCTGTTTCACTAACTTAACAATTGTCAATTTTCAATATTTATTTATTTTTTTACAACGAGGAAGGCAATCGAGCAAGTGGGTCACCTGATCGTAAGTGATCACCACTGCCCGTAGACACCCGCAACCCCGGAGGGTTTGCAGAGCGTTGTCAACCCAGAGAGCTAAAATGAAATGCTTCTTGTGCCCGTAATTACACAGGCTGTCTTACTCTCCACACCGGAACACAACAGTGCAAGCACTGCTGCTTAGCGGCAGGATTAGCGAGTAAGATGGTGGTAGCGATCCGGACAACCTCGCACAAGGTCCTGCCACCCGCAAAATGACAATTTGGTGTCAACTGCTGACTTGAAGAGCATTTGTTTTAGCGCGCTTCATAATGTCAAAGAAATGTAGTTCGAATTGTCACATAAAACTGACAATTGTAAAGATGGTGAAATACGGGCTTGGTAATAAGATTTTATGCCGGATCACGACCAAGATCGCAGCATTTCTCAATTATGACATCGAGAAAAAGGCATCGGTGTTTATTTCGGTATTTTTTTTTATACGACGAGGAAGGCAAACGAGCAAGTGGGTCACCTGATGGTAAGTGATCACCACTGCCCCTATGAGTAGATGTGATCTGGGTGTCTATACACCCACAACCCCGGAGGGTTCGCAGATGCGTTGCCAACACAGAGAGCTAAAATGAAATGCCTCTTGTGCCCGTAATTACACCGGCTGTCTTACTCTCCACACCGGAACGCAACAGTGCAAGCAATTTGTAACCAGAACAATATTACTCTCCACATTACCGGTAAAAATATAATAAATACCGGTACTTTTCCCGGTAATGGTATCAGTCCCTGAGTGAAACAGTTATTATTTATTTACTTTTATTTATTTATTTATTTTATTTGTTTACCTTGATATATTCATCTTCAAAGTCATCCGCACATTCAGAGAGCAACATAGCATCATCACGAGTTGATTTCATCTCAAGATACATCAGATCTTGCTTCTTTGCTTCTTCAGGGTTTACTGCAAAACATTTATTTTTAATTTCTGCATAAATAAAATAAACTTTTGTGGAGGGAAAATAAAATCTAGGTCTAACCCTTTAATTTTTGGTTGTAACAGTTTTTTTTAAATGATCTGAGTTGACCCATAATAATGAAGAACAATACTCACAAGCCATTACCAGAGCCATGATTTGAGCTCCGTTTTTGACGCCCTGCTCCGCTAAGCTCATAGCAGCTTGTATCACCTTGCCATTAAATATTAGTTTTATTCTGAAAAAAAAAGCATTTTTATATAACGTCTGTGAAGCCTTCTACTTCAACCCAGAGGTGCGCGGGCGGACGACACGGCGACGTCACGACCATCGCGCCCGCTGCGTCGCTACTCGCCTTACGATCTCCACCGACCGCGGACACCTCCCAAATTAATTTATATTTCCATTATTATTAGTGTTAAGGCGCTTCCCTGACCCAGACGCTGAAATGGCTGCTTTTTAGAGCCTTTCTGTAAATTATTTAAACAATAAAAACAAAATACATAAATGCATTAAGTATCTATAACATCTTAACTTGTTTTTCAATGTTTCATTTTTTTTTTCTATTTAATACTTATGATATCTGTTTCACAAGTAAGTCAAGTTGCAATTAATATTCTGTTACTACATCATAAGCATAATGTACTTTGACTTGTGACATACACCAATGTATAGAGAATTTAATAGGCTGGGATTTCTATGTTTAACATTATTAAAATACCTTTTTATAATCATCATCACATTTATAACATTTGTAATTTATCATGAGCTTTTCGGTGAAGGTAAACATCGTGAGGAAACCTACACACTCCTGCGAAGCAATTCAATGATGTGTGAAGTTCCCAATCCGCACTGGGCCCGCGTGGGAACTATGGCCCAAGCCCTCTCATTCTGAGAGGAGGCCTGTGCCCAGCAGTGGGACGTAAATAGGCCGATGATGATGATAGTGATGATGATGAATCATCATTTAGAATATTTTAAAATTTTTAAATAAGTAATTTACGTAATCGGTGCGAATTTTGAAAAAAAAATTTTTTTCGAAAAGACGCGTTATTTGTGATAACACTGTAAAATGAAGTTAGACCGATATTTAATAGATGTCGTCACTAAAACGAAGTTGTTTAGTAGAAGTGAGGTGGGGTGAGGAAGGCGCGAAGCGTTCAAGGTCATCCTCTCAGGGAAGCGTCTTAAACTTGTACATTTGTAACGGCGATTAAACCAGCGCTATATTAATACAGTCTGCTTATTTTCATATAACGTCCCGCAGGACCCTAACACGTCGAATTTAAGTAAATTATGCCATTGTTTCGCAAAGTGTCTAACTGAGAGAATCTAACTGAATTCCTATTAAAACAAAACTTACAGTTATAGTCTTATATTCCATAACCAAAAGTCCTAATTACTTGATATTTAGATTTTGCTAAAAACACTCTAGTGTTAAGTTGTAAATAAGCAGTTACACCTCTTCATGAATTAACTGAAGAATCAACACCTATTGATCTTGTGCCAAAATAAGCAGAGCTTGTGTTATGGATAATAGACAAGGAACAAACCCTTATGTAGGATAAATATATACTTAAATACACATATTAAACATCCAAGACTCAATAGCAAACATTTGTGTTCATCATACAAATATCTGTCCTGACCGGGGATCAAAAACGGGGCCTCAAGCATCATACTCTGGTTCTTATCATTAGGCTATCCGGTCATCTAACATAAGTTATGCTATTCCATTTGTATTGACTCTTAGTGAAATTATGTATAACTATGTAACATCATAGTGAATCTAACCTTGACCCGTTGACACTAAGCTCATTAGCAACGGAGCTTATCAGCTCTCCTCCGACAGCATCCAACGTGTGCTTTACATTTAGCACTTTAGGCTTCTCTCCGGGCACCGTAGCTTTAACCCTGAATGTTGCCAGCCCCGTCTCCTTGAACTCTGAGTTGGCTTTGGAACGGTCAATGGAGTGGAGCTGCAGCTCATGCAGCACCGCAAGGACCAGAGTGTCGGGAAGGGACAGCTCGGTGGCAAATTTCTTTGAGAGTTCCTGTTATAGTAATGCCTAGTTGATCAAATCGGCAGCGTTTTTTGAGTGTTTAAATTATTGGTGTATTGAATTACTCAAATATATGATCATTTTCAGTGATCAAACTGATTCCTGTTATTAGTTTTTATTACATTAAAAATCGTCTTAATTGCAGTAATAGATGAGGTCTCGGTTTTTTACGAATACTTTTAGAAGCTTCATAAAGTGAACATAAAATTAACTTGTAACAGACTTCAATACCTGGATTCTTTTCGTTTTAGCTTATTAGTAACATTATTAAGGATGATAAAATTATCAAGGATATCTTAGAGCAAAATGATGGCAATGGTATGGCAGGGTGATTGGTTTAGTAACAAAGAACTTGATAAAAAAACATTGTGAATATTATGCAATATTTGACCTTTAGTATAAAGAATTCGTGATTTTTTTAATTCCAATTGGAATTTCTCTCTAATTAAAGTTACCTATTGCAAAGCAAGTTTATTTTAAAAGTCTTCATAATGTTAAAACTGTCACACAACTTCGCGCATTCTGGAAAAGTAAATAAAGTCGCACAAAGAGCGAGAGTTCAGATTTTAATGCAGACTAAAAATAATCTAGTCTGTTCTTATATGGCTACATATTGACCGCTTAACCAGCTGTGTAAACAAAGAACTAACCTTTAAACTCTCGGAAATAGAGTTATCGGGCTGTATAAAAGGTGACTCCCACAATTTGATTCTTTCCTCGTTCAACTTCGCCCTCAAGCGTATCAATAAATCTTCGTGTTGGAGATTAGACTCCATCCTGAACACTCACAGATCACACAGCGAAATGGCCTAATGTTTTGGACGTGATGCAGCGGAATTTGATGCTGTATCAACCCAGAAAATCTTACAAGGAAAAACTTCGAGGAGGAAAACAATACAAATTGCTTGACATTGACAGTTTAGAGGCGTTTTAAGATACCGTCATCGTCAGCTGTTAGTATGAAAAAAGTTTGTCTTTTGGATTTTGGTTCGTTCTGGGCCGTGTTTTATAAAGCTACAAGTTACATTTACAAGCGGAAGTCTCATTCTATCACCCTTTGTTAGAAAGAGACTTCCACTTGTAAATTGTAACTTGTAGCTTTATAAAACACGGCCCTGTATTCTGAGCTCGTTAACTAATACTTAATACATTTACAGTAAATAAATCAAAGTTGGGACCTTTACTTCTTATCCGAATGATTTTGGTTGGCTGTACAAAATAGTTTAAGAAAAACAAATGAAAAACTACTCGGGGAAAGTAGATGTCAATGTCAATTTTGCTTAAGAAGCTTGATCAGAGATGGCGTTGTGGAGGTCCACCAACGTTAAATAATAATTAAAATTTGCGTTTACACGGTGGACTGTTTTGAATCAGCCATGGAATGGTATTGTAATGAAATCATAATTTTAGTGCGACTAAGTCACAATCAGTTTAACGACTCAAATGTATTAAAATAAGCTAGACCGCAAACTTCCTAGTTTCCCCACAGATGGCGTTACTGGTTCCCTTTTTATGATACCACTAGCATAAAGTGTCCGCGGATTTGCCCCTTATAATAAATAAATAAATTACCTACTTATTTACTCCTCAAGAATAAAAAATCAGGTGGAAAATAAATAAGTAGGTAACAAAACATCAGTTTTGCCTTTTGCCGTTTTTGAGATATTGGACATTGAACATTGTCGGGGGTTTAACAACGTTTCCAAGTTGTAGCTTTATATAGATTAGATACCTAGCAAAAGTCTTATCTAATTATCTATTTCTGTATCAAATTTTTTCGTGTCATTGTGTTACCGATATAATAATATTTCCATAAGGGACCGGTTGAGTCCCATGGCCATGGCGTATGAAATATTGGAAAAGTTAAATTGACTTTTGAGAGTCGTGTGTACGTACAAGATTAGCGTCTTACCTGATTTCATATTTATGAGTTAAATACGTATTTTACTGTGCAACTTCGGTTTTTTTTAATATGAAAAAGAAGGCAAACGAGCAAGTGGGTCACCTGATGGTAAGTGATGACCACTGCCCAAAAGATACAAGACGATATGAGCTACAAAACCTTTCAATCCTGTAACTTAAACTCATGAACTTTTACAGGATAACTTTATAAGATTCTTACAAGAGCATGACCTTATAAACGCATCTTATAAGACTTTTCAGCAGTTTGATTTGCAGATGCGTTGCCAACCTACAGAGCTAAAATATTTTACCCGTGATCATGATGCATACTGTAACTGCATCGAAATATCGGGAGCTCATCAAACCTAATAAGGCAATCGTTCGTCGTAAAGTCAATATCCCGTTTTATTATGTCTAATGCCGCGATTAACCGCGAATCATTGAAAACTGTTAAGCATCGACTTATTTAATTTTTAAAGAATTGTCCTCCAACTCCTAACCGTTATGGAGTTGTACCTTCCATTATCAGCTTATCAACATGGGATGATGACTACCGGACGCAAATATTAAATATTTATTATGATAAAATTAAAATACGTATTATGATTGTGTTTCATGTATTTTCTACGGCTATTCAAAATACATGAAACACAATCATAATACGTGCCTATAAAATTTGAAGGCTGCCCTCAACTTCCTTGGGCTCCCATCATCAGATCCTGACTTGGTGACAATGAAACCACCTCGGAAGTAAGTATACTCTTTAGAATAAAAACGAATTTTGAAAATCGGTGTATAATTTACGGAATACATAATATAAAAAAATAAATACATACAGCTGTGGAACAAACCTCCCCTTTTTTGAAGTCGGTTAAAAAGGCGAGTTGCCAGCCTTCAGAACGGGAAAAGGGACATCCCAAACATTTTCCAGGGATAAGGATTTAAATACCGCATTTCGTTTAATCACCGAATTTATATAATTCGTAGAACTGTCACCCCTCGTTATGAGTTAAAGCTATTCCGTTTGCTAACTGAGTACTGAATCGTTGCTTCTTGAAACTTCATTAGAGAGTGGACAGATTTGCTTAGCTCATTTACGCCCAAAATAAAAGAAGCTGTACTTTATCGGTTTATTTTATTTAATAAACCAAAAGTAACATAATTAAATAGGTATATACAAAGTAAAAAAAACCTGGAGACGGTCGGTTGCGAAAGAGATCTCCCAAGTCGGGTATCACTGGCGACCTTGGAGCCACAGCACTGGATCTTGATGCATGGACGTCCCTACTCCTAGGGCCCTGCTGAGGGGTTACAGAAACACATCATCATCATCATCATCATCATAAAAAAGTTAATATTTGAATTTTTAGGGGTGTACACAGACGAGTACAATGGGCGTATTAGGACCACTAGAGCCATCTATTAACATTACACGTAATAATCAATAAAACCACAGACAAAACTTCTCAAATCTTGCTTCAATTAGCTACACACGAGGTACAGCCCCCCGACCACGAAGTGCAAAATTCGAACTTCGTATCGTGCCGTCCCGCTCACTCTCGTATTAAATAATATTAGCTTGAGCGGGACGACACGATACGAACTTCGGTTTTCGAATTTCGTAGTTTAGGGGCAGAGCCCTTAGTGTAATCAAAAAGCACAGAATACGTCTCGATCGCGTTTGCGTTAAAGTGTCAAATAGTATGAGAATTGTTAAACGCGAACGCGATCGAGACGTATTCCTTGGCCTGGGGATCGATTTTTGAATCTCACTTGGTGACTAAATTCTCACCCATGATATTGATATCACTATTTGCCAAAAGCCGTATTTTTTAATGTCATACCCGTCTACTAACATGCAGCTAATTTGCGTTTCTGTCATAGACAAGCGAGTCAAAATAGTGGATTGAGGTTAGCTGTCACTGTCAGTGGTCAAGAAGTCACTCAGTGGCCACTTTTACGAGTGGGAGGGGGCATTCGTATTGGATATTATAGGCATGAGAATTTAGTCACCGGGTAAGATTAAAAAATCGACCCCCTGGTCTGAGATTACACTAGGCACTCAGAGGCCCGAGTAAGAACATACGAAACCTGCTCAACGTAATGAAGTAGTAAACGTTATCGAGAGTTTTATAGACATCATCCTTGGCATGATAGAATACTATGTAAGTATGTCTATTCATTACTATTGCAATAGCAATAAATAAACAACAGTTATTTTTTTACTGCTCATGCAATTTAGGACAATTCTCGTTTCACACCTATTGAACTTTACTAGTTAATTATAGATCTCATAAAATTTTTAATTAAACTATAGTAACGTGTTTAATCTTACTTTACTGTGCAATCCAACACTGAAGATGGTTCGGCTCGCTTTACTCTGCAGTAAGTAAAGTTTAATACAATAAGGCCACGTTAAGGGTGTTACCATACCAATCGTTCGAGCATCGATAGACATCGATCGATTAGTGTGGTAGGTAGCTTTTTTTTTTTAATATAAGTATATCATGGGACAATTGACACCAATTGACCTAGTCGCAAATTAAGCAGAGCTTGTGTTATGGGTACTAGACAACGGATAAACATACTTATATAGATAAATACATAATTGAATACATATTAAACATCCAAGACCCAAGAACAAACATTCGTATTCATCATACAAACATCTTCCCCCTACCGGGATTCGAACCCGGGACCTCAAGCTTCACAGTCAGGGTCTCTAACCACTAGGCTATCCGGCCGGCTTTGGCTGACGGATATGCTTACCATCCGATCGATGTTGATCGATTGTATCGATCGACATCAATAGATTGGTGTGGTCTAGTAGAAACTATCGATCGACGACGACTGTTCCATTCTACCATCGATTGATATTATGGTGTGGTAAGTAACACCCTAATAAAGGCGCCTCCTAAAACTTTGAAAATGTCTTTGTTAGTTATTTTTTTTTTTTGACCTGATCTATCCCATAGTGAAATAAACGGATTACTCACGTATGTCAGTCGAGTATAGCCCGACGTGTTTCGGACTAATCCGAAGTCCTTCCTCTATCCCACTGCTGAGCAAAGGCCTCCCCCCCATACTTCCACTGTTTCCGATCTTTGGCACTTTTGGGCAGTGGTGATCACATACCATCAGGTGACCCACTTGCTCGTTTGCCTTCCTTGGCGTATATAAATTAACTATGAGGTTTAAAAAAAAAATCTCTCATATGTAATTGTCAACCAGCAGAGACAATGTATGTATGGGAGACTGTTTTTTTTAACCCCCGACGAAAAAGAGGGGATCTGTGTGTCTGTGTATCTGTGTGTCTGTGTATCTGTGTGTCTGTGTATCTGTGTATCTGTCTGTGGTATCATAGCTCCCAAACGGATGGACCGATTTCAATGCGGTTTTTTTTAATTGAAAGCTAGTGTAATCGAGATGGTTCTTAGCCAAGTTTCATTAAAAGCGGTTCACCCGTTTTTGTAATACTGAACTTAGAAATGACAATGTCGGGGGTTTTTCAACTTTTCTAAGTTGGTTAGGTTAGTTAATATTTACTGGAGTTGTAATAAAAATGTAAATGACAAAATTACATCATCATCAATCTTTTTGACGTCCCACTGCTGGGCTATAGTTCCCACGAGGGCCCAGTGTGGATTGGGAACTTCGCACACACCATTGAATTGCTGAAGTGTGCAAGTTTCCTCAGGATGTTTTCCTTCACCGAAAAGTATATGATAAATTGTCATTCCGCACATAAATTTCGAAACAAAAAGATTACAGGGATGCTCCTAAGAGCCAGGAGATGAGTAGGTCTAAACCTACTCATCTTCTGGCTGAATACGCCAAGGACAAGCAATTACAGGTGATTAGGTGATTCGGTGACTTAGTATCCCTTGATGTTTGACAATAGGTCAGTCTTATGACAACTAATGAGTGAGGGCCGCATTTTGTCAGTACGGAACCGGTGCGTGGCGTATCTTTAATGTTTTATGTATCGATGCCCCTAGCTGAATTCTTGACGGTTCATTAAAACGCACCCTGTATTACGTGACTCCGCAGTAACCCTCTGCATCATCCAAGCCAATTCCTACGTGCTGCTGACAGCCAATGTGGAGGACGTCCACTCCATCGCGCGGCAGATAGCCCAGTCTCCTGTGGTGGAACAGGTGAAGAGTATCTGGCGACGCGCGAAGAACAGCTTCAATGAGAGCTACGAGAAGAACGGCCATAGAATGAGAGCTGACGACTCAGGTATGACCCGGAATCGGGTTAATGACTGATGCCACAATTAATAGTACTTTTTGATACAAGTGTAGAAAATGCGGATGGTAGGACCTTGTGCGAGGTCCGTCCGGACTGCTACTGCCATCTTACTTGCTGGTCCTGCAGCAGTGCTTACACTGTTGTATTCCGGTATGGAGAGTAAGACAGCCGGTGTAAATACAGGCACAAGACACATAATTGGGTTAGCTCTCTAGGTTAGCAATGCATCTGCAAACCCCCTGGGATTCCGGGTGTCTATGGGCAGTGGTGATCACTTACCATCAGGTGACCCATTTGCGTGTTTCCCTTCATTGTCGTATAGAAAAAAAATACACTTGTACCGAATGACGTTTTCAATGCAATTGACCTATCATCGGGCGGGTACGGTCGCCTGCGGTGAGGCCGTGCGCCAGCGTCTTGGAAAAGTAAAAAGCACTAGCGCGAAAAATCCAACTTTCCGCACGATAGTTTTTGAGCAACTGTGTTTATTTAAGTGTAATTCAATGTGTTTTTTACAGGAAACGAGAAAGCTGACAGCGCCGAGAACGAGAAGATACGCGAAGAGCGTCGCAAGGCGGTGGAGGAGCTGCTGGACATGGGTCGCAACGCCACCACATACATCAAAGCCATCAAGGACATCGTGGACAGGATTTGATCGCGTCTTACCTAATAAATAAAAATAAATTGGGAAACAGGCGTCTGGTATCATTCTACCACAGCGCACTTCCCTATTGATCCCCACCCCTCATGACACCCCATTTAATCCATGTTTAACCCCTATTAAATCCATGTTTAATCCCTTTATAATCCATACTAGCTGTTACCCGCGACTTCGTCTGCGCAGAATTCGTTTATTGCTATACCGTGGAAACTAAGTAGGGATATAAGTTCTGTATAACAATTAACTGTCCATCATCGTTTAGGTCTATTTAATTTGGGAAGCCATTCTCAAGAATGATGGCCTGGAAGCCTAGATATTGTTTTTGGATTCTTTTCATTACAGGGGGGGGGGGGGGGGGGGCTATGGCCACTAAGAAATTTGCTACCTGCAGCGCCAGCGTAGTGATTTACTTTTCTTACTTACTTAACGTATGGAATTTATTTTGGCTGGCTGCGCCCCCTGAGCCCCCTCTTTCCTTCCGGTGGCTTAGTGTTTCGCTAATTATCAATGGCTTGGAGGAAAGAGTAGTATTTGTGTTCTTTTTATAGCGGGGTGCTGCGCCCCCCGAGCCCCCCCTCTTTCCTTCCGGTGACATAGTGGTTCGCTACTTATCAATGGCTTGGAGGAATGAGTAGTGTTTGTTTTCTTTTTATAGGGGGGGGGGGGGGTTGCGCCCCCCGAGCCACCCCTCCTTCCTTCCGGTAACATAGTGGTTCGCTACTTACCAATAGCTCGTGGGAATGAGTAGTATTTGTATGCTTTTATGGAGGGGGGCTGGGCCCCCTGAGCCCCCCCCTCTTTCCTTCCGGCGGCGTAGTGGTTCGCTACTCATCAATGGCTTGGAGGAAAGAGTAGTGTTTGTGTTCTTTTTATGGCGGGGGGCTGCACCTGCTGCTGTGGCTGCTGCTCTTTACTTGCTGCAGGTGAGTGGTCCGCTACTAATGAATATTCTGGAGGCAATACCTTTTTACATTTCTTGATGCAGGGGCCTGCCTGAAAGAGGGCCCCGGCAGTACAGGAACCAAACGGTTATGAAAATAAAATTTAAGTAGGCTCTAATGATCCTCTACTTGAATAAAGGCACAATAATGAGGTACCAGTAAACGTAGGTAGGTAGTAAACACCAAAGAGTTTGTGCACTGTTCTGGAGTAAGGTTAAAACTGTAGATCTATGGTTAAAACAAATGTCATAGTGGCAGAAGCGTTTACTTCATATCACGTTTGTTGTTATTCGAATGATTGTATTTTTTGCTCCCTCTCTGTAGTTATTTCTTTAGGGACCTGACGACTACTGTGATTTTACTTGTGCGATGCCGATAATTGCACTCTGGATCGGATTTACAATTTCGGCTACACGATTGCGGATGACGGCATCAAGACTAAACAGTGGCATCAATAATGCTCGTATTGTGTGTTGGAAGAAGATCTTATGTTTTTATTTGTATAATAGTGAAATTTAAATGAATAAATGGCATAATAATATACATTATGCTGTTTTACTATATTATTATTTTCTTAAGTCTCTAAAAATAGCTAAATATCAATTAAAAAGAGATTCAATTGATTGTCTTCGCTGCAGAACCGTTTCACTACAAATGTCATATTGACATACCATTCATCCGACAAAGAAATCATTGTAAATTTTGTTTTGAAATGGTTCTTCGGGGGTACGCGATTCCATTTTCTCAAATTACCGTTATCCCGCGGAATTTTTGCTGTTTTCCGGGATAAAATGTAGCCTATGTCATTCACGGATGTTCAAGCTATCTTTTTGTCAAGTTTCACCATGATCGGTAGGGCGGTTTTTGCCTGAAGAGGTAACAAACAGACTGACAGAGAGACAGAGAGACAGAGTTACTTTCGCATTTATAATATTAGTTAGGATGTTTCCTTAGCCCTGCTTAATACCTGTTTGCTCCCTGTTTAAACCCCACTTAATCCATGTTTAATCTTTATTCAATCTACGCTTAATCCTTTTCTATTCCATTTTTAATCCCTGCTCCATTTGATCACTGTTAAACCCCATTTAACCAATGTTTAACCACAAATTAATCCATGTTAAATACATTTAACCACTGCTTAATCCCCATTTAATCATTGTTTTATCCCCATATAGTCCATGGTAAATCCCTTTTTAAATTATTTAGCCTCTGATTAATCCCCATTTAGTCTATGTTTAGTCCCTTTAATCCTTGCTTAATCCCCATGTGATCATTTTTTAATCAATATATATAAACTATGATTAATCGTTTTCTAGTCCAAGTTCAACCCGTGCTTAATCCTCATTTGATCCTTGTATAATACTCAGCTTAAAATCTTAATTTAATTCTCATTTAATCCATACTTTACCCCCTATGTTTTTATTTTAAGTTAACGCTTAATAAATAAAAACATTTACCCCTATTTAATCCATGTTTGATTCCTTTCTAATCAATGCTTAACTCTAGCTTAATCCCGTTTGATCCTCCTTTAATCCATGTTCAGCTACTATTTATCATCTGGCAACACTAGGTAGATGTAAGTAATAGACATAGACACTCTGTAATAATGGGAATTTGGCGGGAAACCGATGAGAGTGGATCGTGTCGTTAATTGAATTTTAGTTTGTGTGCTTAATGTTGTTTGGTGGATAATAAAGATAGTGTATTATACAACAAATTGACGTGAAAGTGCCCAGCAAATGAAGAATTCAAGTGAAAACGCGTATTCCCTCTGTTTGTGACCCCCAAATATCCGCCGGCTGCTGCTCGCCGTAAAGTACACTATCGCTTTACGGAAGGCAAGAGCAGTTGACAGGACGTGACTAGGACAGACTGACACAACTCTGACGATGACAGGACTTTAATATACAGAAATTTACAAAACACATCAGACGTGGCTGTATGGACTCAGTTCCTTTGCCTATCCCTTATGGGTAAATAAAAAAAAAAAATCTGTAATAATTTCATGTGTCCCTTTATTTACATATTACATTTCAAAAGATTCAGCATCGCAACAGACAGTCCTTTAGTAATGGGGTGTCGCTTTCTGTCCCCTCAAGGGTACGGAACTCTAAAAGGAAAAACTTAAAGAGGTAGATACAAAATGAAACTAATATTTACTTTCAATAATTTTATTGGCTATATGAACGTTAAAACCGTCTCCAACACAGAACTAATAGTTACAAATTATAGGATAGAACGAATACAAATGTGTTCGAGGTCCCTCCGGATTGCAATCACCATCTTCTAGCAGTGCTTGCACTGTTGTGTCCCGGTGTGGAGAGTACGACGGCCGGTATAATTACGGCCAAAAGAGGCATTTCAACTTAGCTCTCTAGGTTGGCAACACATCTGCAAACCCCCCGGGGTTGTGGGTGTTTATAAATGGGTAGCGGTGATCACTTACCATCAGGTGACCCATCACTCGTTTGCCTTCCTTGGCGTTAAAAAAAAATAGCATTACCGTTCTTACAAGTAGATATTTCCTTTCAGGACCATGTCGCCACTTTGCTATTAATTGCACACACGCAAAAGCATACTCACTGGTGTAATTAGTCACTGTGGATGAGTTTTCACAATTACAAATGCTGCAAAACACCAGTTTAGAGCACGCCGACCTTTCAAGCAATACTGAGTCACCTTTTTTTATCCCTTCAGGGATAGGCAAAGGAGACGAGGTCCACACATGCCTGCAATTTTTTTGGCTGAAAGACTTGTCTTTTGTATAGACTTCAACGTAATACCTGTTGTATGTTTGTATTTAATAAAATACTTGTTTGGCACTGTTCTTTTATTTATTTAATTAGAAGATACAAAGAGGCTAACAATGGCTGACAATGGTTGAGTTCCAAGAGCACGCGAGATGTCGCGACCGACTCAGAGTACACAAAACTAGTAATGTCCTATTATACTAGTGATGTCCTATTATACTAGTGATGTCCTATTATACTAGTGATGTCCTATTATACTAGTGATGTCCTATTATACTAGTGATGTCCTATTATACTAGTGATGTAACAATACCTACTTGTTAAGGCCAAAGCCAAGTCATTTGTAGTTGCTGAGTCACAATTCGTACACTTGTGGCGTACGGATCACAAGCACGGCGCAAAGGACGCGACCTTGCGACTTCTATTTTTTTTTTAGTTCCGTGGTCTCCACCAATAAAGTAAAGACGTGTCGTGGTAACTTAGTAGATTCGCAGTTGAGTGCACCTTTTGAAATGCCTCTTAGTGGCTGCTGGGTCTGCAGTGTCCCATTTCTTTTGAAAGCTAGTCAACTGCATATTTATGGAATGTAAGAAACTACCTATATACCCACTTATGGTTGAGTGACAATATTTGAATGTTTCCAAGCTTCTTCTTATGGGAGAATGTTTTTTATTATTTTTTTTTCAAAGTATAAATTTTACTGGGGTCTACATTTAGACCTACTCAACCACTGGCTGAAGTCTTGATCATTAAAACATAACCTATAGATCCAAAAAACAAGTGCGAGTCGGACTCGCGCACGAGGGTTCCGTAGAAAGATTTTAACGCTTATCTCACCGGTGTGAAGTTAGCAGCCTAAAGTTAGCAGCCTAAGATAACCCGACCAAATAAGGAAGTACTATTTTAAACAGTATGTTAAATCGAAGTTATAACGTTATAATAGGTATCAAAGCTTGCTATTTCTATTCAAAACGTGTATAAACATAAGTTATCACTTTGATAAATAACACCAAATAGAGTAACCAATAATAATTTTTTTTTGCGAAAATTTGAGAAAGTGCCCTATCTCAGAGAAACAGAAGTCAAGCCAGGAGTAATGGCCATATGTGTCGTATAGCTACACCACGGGAGCTCCAGAAAACAATGAGTCTAGAGTGATACCTAACTGTGTTTGGGAGATGAGAGCGGTCAAAAGTTAGCAGCCTAAACGCGTCCAACGAAAGAAGTCGAAATTCTACGAGATAGAAGTTAAGCCAGGAGTAACTGCTATATGTCGCTTATAGTTAGGGCATAAGAGCTCACAAAACATCAAAGTCCAGAGTGATACCTTCCTCTGATAAAAGAAAAACAAAGGAGGTAACTCTAAAAAAATATTTTTTTTGCAGTAACCAGGTATGGTACCAATTTTCAGCTAAACGAAGTAAAGCCAGGGGTAGTGAGTATATACAACGTGTAGCAGCATTACCGAAGGTCTAGAAGAGCGCTCCTCCTGAGTGATACCTAACTTCGATAAGAAGAAACAGAAGGGACAATCCGCATGAAACTTTTTTTTGCGAAAATTTGAGATAGTGCCCTATTTCACAGAAATAGAAGTCAAGCCAGGAGTAATGGCTACATGCGTCGTATAGCTACACCACGGGAGCTCCAGAAAACAATGAGTCTAGAGTGATACCTAACTGTGTTTGGGAGATGAGAGCTGTCAAAAGTTAGCAGCCTAAACGCGTTCAACGAAAGAAATCGAAATTCCACGAGATAGAAGTTAAGCCAGGAGTAACTGCTATATGTCGCTTATAGCTAAGGTATAACAGCTCACAAAACATCAAAATCCAGAGTGATACCTTCCTCTGATAAAAGAAAAACAAAGGAGGTAACTCTAAAAAAATATTTTTTTTGCAGTAACCAGGTATGGTACCAATTTTCAGCTAAACGAAGTAAAGCCAGGGGTAGTGAGTATATACAACGTGTAGCAGCATTACCGAAGGTCTAGAAGAGCGCTCCTCCTGAGTGATACCTAACTTCGATAAGAAGAAACAGAAGGGACAATCCGCATGAAACTTTTTTTTGCGAAAATTTGAGATAGTGCCCTATTTCACAGAAATAGAAGTCAAGCCAGGAGTAATGGCTACATGCGTCGTATAGCTACACCACGGGAGCTCCAGAAAACAATGAGTCTAGAGTGATACCTAACTGTGTTTGGGAGATGAGAGCTGTCAAAAGTTAGCAGCCTAAACGCGTTCAACGAAAGAAATCGAAATTCCACGAGATAGAAGTTAAGCCAGGAGTAACTGCTATATGTCGCTTATAGCTAAGGTATAACAGCTCACAAAACATCAAAATCCAGAGTGATACCTTCCTCTGATAAAAGAAAAACAAAGGAGGTAACTCTAAAAAAATATTTTTTTTGCAGTAACCAGGTATGGTACCAATTTTCAGCTAAACGAAGTAAAGCCAGGGGTAGTGAGTATATACAACGTGTAGCAGCATTACCGAAGGTCTAGAAGAGCGCTCCTCCTGAGTGATACCTAACTTCAATGAGAAGAAACAGAAGGGACAATCCGCATGAAACTTTTTTTTTGCGAAAATTTGAGATAGTGCCCTATTTCCCAGAAATAGAAGTCAAGCCAGGAGTAATGGCTATATGCGTCGTATAGCTACACCACGGGAGCTCCAGAAAACAATGAGTCTAGAGTGATACCTAACTGTGTTTGGGAGATGAGAGCGGTCAAAAGTTAGCAGCCTAAACGCGTCCTACGAAAGAAATCGAAATTCCACGAGATAGAAGTTAAGCCAGGAGTAACTGCTATATGTCGCTTATAGCTAAGGCATAAGAGCTCACAAAACATCAAAGTCCAGAGTGATACCTTCCTCTGATAAAAGAAAAACAAAGGAGGTAACTCTAAAAAAATATTTTTTTTGCAGTAACCAGGTATGGTACCAAGTTTCAGCTAAACGAAGTAAAGCCAGGGGTAGTGAGTATATACAACGTGTAGCAGCATTACCGAAGGTCTAGAAGAGCGCTCCTCCTGAGTGATATCTAACTTCGATAAGAAGAAACAGAAGGGACAATCCGCATGAAACTTTTTTTTTGCGAAAATTTGAGATAGTGCCCTATTTCCCAGAAATAGAAGTCAAGCCAGGAGTAATGGCTATATGCGTCGTATAGCTACACCACGGGAGCTCCAGAAAACAATGAGTCTAGAGTGATACCTAACTGTGTTTGGGAGATGAGAGCGGTCAAAAGTTAGCAGCCTAAACGCGTCCTACGAAAGAAATCGAAATTCCACGAGATAGAAGTTAAGCCAGGAGTAACTGCTATATGTCGCTTATAGCTAAGGCATAAGAGCTCACAAAACATCAAAGTCCAGAGTGATACCTTCCTCTGATAAAAGAAAAACAAAGGAGGTAACTCTAAAAAAATAATTTTTTTGCAGTAACCAGGTATGGTACCAATTTTCAGCTAAATGAAGTAAAGCCAGGGGTAGTGAGTATATACAACGTGTAGCAGCATTACCGAAGGTCTAGAAGAGCGCTCCTCCTGAGTGATACCTAACTTCGATAAGAAGAAACAGAAGGGACAATCCGCATGAAACTTTTTTTTTGCGAAAATTTGACATAGTGCCCTATTTCACAGAAATAGAAGTCAAGCCAGGAGTGATGGCTATATGCGTCGTATAGCTACACCACGGGAGCTCCAGAAAACAATGAGTCTAGAGTGATACCTAACTGTGTTTGGGAGATGAGAGCGGTCAAAAGTTAGCAGCCTAAACGCGTTCTACGAAAGAAATCGAAATTCCACGAGATAGAAGTTAAGCCAGGAGTAACTGCTATATGTCGCTTATAGCTAAGGCATAAGAGCTCACAAAACATCAAAGTCCAGAGTGATACCTTCCTCTGATAAAAGAAAAACAAAGGAGGTAACTCTAAAATAATATTAGAATTTCGTAGAATTTCGGCTTATGAACTAAAAAACAATTACTTTGCTCACCCACGACCACTAATGACAAATAGTTATATCTGTGCGGTAAATATATTTGCCGCACAGATATAACTATTTGTCATTAGTGGTCGTGGGTGAGCAAAGTAATTGTTTTTTAGTTCATAAGCCGATATACATTTGCCGCACAGATATAACTATTTGTCATTAGTGGTCGCGGGTGAGCAAAGTAATTGTTTTTTAGTTCATAAATATGGACCTCCGCAAAGTACCTAATACCTAACTTCGATAAGAAGAAACAGAAGGGACAATCCGCATGAAACTTTTTTTTTGCGAAAATTTGAGTTAGTGAAATTAGGTATCACTCAGGAGGACACGTTGTATATACTCACTACCCCTGGCTTTACTTCGTTTAGCTGAAAATTGGTACCATACCTGGTTACTGCAAAAAAATTATTTTTTTAGAGTTACCTCCTTTGTTTTTCTTTTATCAGAGGAAGGTATCACTCTGGACTTTGATGTTTTGTGAGCTCTTATGCCTTAGCTATTAGCGACATATAGCAGTTACTCCTGGCTTAACTTCTATCTCGTGGAATTTCGATTTCTTTCGTTGAACGCGTTTAGGCTGCTAACTTTTGACAGCTCTCATCTCCCAAACACAGTTAGGTATCACTCTAGACTCATTGTTTTCTGGAGCTCCCGTGGTGTAGCTATACGACACATATAGCCATTACTCCAGGCTTGACTTCTATTTCTGTGAAATAGGGCACTATCTAAAATTTTCGCAAAAAAAAGTTTCATGCGGACTGTCCCTTCTGTTTCTTCTTATCGAAGTTAGGTATCACTCAGGAAGAGCGCTTTTCTAGACCTTCATTAATGCTGCTACACGTTGCATATACTCACTACCCCTGGCTTTACTTCGTTTAGCTGAAAATTGGTACCATACCTGGTTACTGCAAAAAAAATATTTTTTTAGAGTTACCTCCTTTGTTTTTCTTTTATCAGAGGAAGGTATCACTCTGGATTTTGATGTTTTGTGAGCTGTTATGCCTTAGCTATAAGCGACATATAGCAGTTACTCCTGGCTTAACTTCTATCTCGTGGAATTTCGATTTCTTTCGTTGAACGCGTTTAGGCTGCTAACTTTTGACAGCTCTCATCTCCCAAACACAGTTAGGTATCACTCTAGACTCATTGTTTTCTGGAGCTCCCGTGGTGTAGCTATACGACACATATAGCCATTACTCCTGGCTTGACTTCTATTTCTGTGAAATAGGGCACTATCTCAAATTTTCGCAAAAAAAAAGTTTCATGCGGATTGTCCCTTCTGTTTCTCCTTACCGAAGTTAGGTATCACTCAGGAGGAGCGCTCTTCTAGACCTTCGGTAATGCTGCTACACGTTGCATATACTCACTACCCCTGGCTTTACTTCGTTTAGCTGAAAGTTGGTACCATACCTGGTTACTGCAAACAAAATTTTTTTTTTTAGAATTACCTCCTTTGGTTTTCTTTTATCAGAGGAAGGTATCACTCTGGACTTTGATGTTTTGTGAGCTTGTATGCCTTAGCTATTAGCGACATATAGCAGTTACTCCTGGCTTAACTTCTATCTCGTGGAATTTCGATTTCTTTCGTTGAACGCGTTTAGGCTGCTAACTTTTGACAGCTCTCATCTCCCAAACACAGTTAGGTATCACTCTAGACTCATTGTTTTCTGGAGCTCCCGTGGTGTAGCTATACGACGCATGTAGCCATTACTCCTGGCTTGACTTCTATTTCTGTGAAATAGGGCACTATCTCAAATTTTCGCAAAAAATAAGTTTCATGCGGATTGTCCCTTCTGTTTCTCCTTATCGAAGTTAGGTATCACTCAGGAGGAGCGCTCTTCTAGACCTTCGGTAATGCTGCTACACGTTGTATATACGCACTACGCCTGGCTTAACTTCGTTTAGATGAAAATTGGCACCATACCTGGTTATTGCAAAAAAAAATATTTTTTTAGAGTTATCTCCTTTGGTTTTCTTTTATCAGAGGAAGGTATCACTCTGGACTTTGATGTTTTGTGAGCTCCTATGCCTTAGGTATAAGCGACATATAGCAGTTACTCCTGGCTTAACTTCTATCTCGTGGAATTTCGATTTCTTTCGTTGAACGCGTTTAGGCTGCTAACTTTTGACAGCTCTCATCTCCCAAACACAGTTAGGTATCACTCTAGACTCATTGTTTTCTGGAGCTCCCGTGGTGTAGCTATACGACACATATAGCCATTACTCCTGGCTTGACTTCTATTTCTGTGAAATAGGGCACTATCTAAAATTTTCGCAAAAAAAGTTTCATGCGGACTGTCCCTTCTGTTTCTTCTTATCGAAGTTAGGTATCACTCAGGAAGAGCGCTTTTCTAGACCTTCGGTAATGCTGCTACACGTTGCATATACTCACTACCCCTGGCTTTACTTCGTTTAGCTGAAAATTGGTACCATACCTGGTTACTGCAAAAAAATTATTTTTTTAGAGTTACCTCCTTTGTTTTTCCTTTATCAGAGGAAGGTATCACTCTGGACTTTGATGTTTTGTGAGCTCTTATGCCTTAGCTATAAGCGACATATAGCAGTTACTCCTGGCTTAACTTCTATCTCGTGGAATTTCGATTTCTTTCGTAGGACGCGTTTAGGCTGCTAACTTTTGACCGCTCTCATCTCCCAAACACAGTTAGGTATCACTCTAGACTCATTGTTTTCTGGAGCTCCCGTGGTGTAGCTATACGACGCATATAGCCATTACTCCTGGCTTGACTTCTATTTCTGTGAAATAGGGCACTATCTCAAATTTTCGCAATAAAAAATTTTCATGCGGATTGTCCCTTCTGTTTCTTCTTATCGAAGTTAGGTATCACTCAGGAAGAACGCTTTTCTAGACCTTTGGTAATGCTGCTACACGTTGTATATACTCTTTACCCCTGGCTTTACTTCGTTTAGCTGAAAATTGGTACCATACCTAGTTACTGCCAAAAAAATATTTTTTTAGAGTTATCTCCTTTGGTTTTCTTTTATCAGAGGAAGGTATCACTCTGGACTTTTATGTTTTGTGAGCTCGTATGCCTTAGCTATAAGCGACATATAGCAGTTACTCCTGGCTTAACTTCTATCTCGTAGAATTTCGATTTCTTTCGTTGGACGCGTTTAGGCTGCTAACTTTTGACCGCTCTCATCTCCCAAACACAGTTAGGTATTACTCTAGACTCATTGTTTTCTGGAGCTTCCGTGGTGTAGCTATACGACACATATAGCTATTAGTCCTGGCTTGACTTCTGTTTCTCTGAGATAGGGCACTTTCTCAAATTTTCGCAAAAAAATATTTATTATTGGTTACTCTATTTGGTGTTATTTATCAAAGTGATATCTTATTCTTATACACGTTTTGAATACAAATAGCAAGCTTTGATACCTATTATAACGTTATAATTTCGATTTAACATATTGTTTAAAATGGTACTTTCTTATTTGGTCGGGTTATCTTAGGCTGCTAACTTTAGGCTGCTAACTTCACACCGGTGCTTATCTCCAGTGTTTTAAGAAGTCCAGTGTAAGCAGAGCCCTACTCCTAAGCAAGATGTACGCAGTGTGGGGTTAACTTATATTGGTCTCCGAAATCTACAGACAGACAAAAAAAATTAAGATTTTAATAATTTTCTGAGTGGTTGTGCTATAAGAGCTACCTTCATACCAAATTTTAAGTTTCTAGGACAACTGGAAGTACCCTTTAGGTTTTCGGATTTCGGCAATTTGTATTGAAATAATAGCCTTTTTAATGACTGCACCTTTTGATTGCGTTAATACGCTTCCCTGAGAGGATGACCTTGAACGCTTCGCGCCTTCCTCACCCCACCTCACTTCTACTAAACAACTTCGTCTTAGTGATGAAATCTATTAAATATCGGTCTAACTTCATTTTACAGTGTTATCACAAATAACGCGTCTTTTCAAAAAAAAGTTTTTTTTCAAAATTCGCACCGATTACGTAGGTAAATTACTTACTTAATTTTTTTTAAATATTCTAAATAAAGGCCTGGTGCCCAGCAGTGGGACGTAAATAGGCCGATGATGATGATGATAGTGATGATGATGATGATGATTATAAAAAGATCTAATATATAAAGTCGAAAAACCAGAACGGGATAAAAGAAACGAGACAGAGCGAGATGGCGCTCTACAACACCACTTTGACACGTTTCTCCCAAACAACGCATTATTTCTCCGGATTTTTAAAGCAATTCGATTCTTTGATCTTGGGAATCGCGAAAAACTTGAGAAAATATGATATTGGGTGTGTAAGTTTTATATATTAAGCAAAATAGAATCGCAGGTTCGAATTTTGAGCCAAATGCGAGGTGATCTATTGTCTATGCCAGTGTTGCCGTTCAGGGATAAAGAAAGCCATTCATTATCCTGCATTGCAGTCTACGGAATTTTACGGAAGTTTACGGAATTTTATCAACATAATTTTTAATTGATAACATAAAGCAAAAAATACGTGTCCAATATTTTTTTCCGATAATCTATCTGACGGACTAATTAGAAATATTACTTTTTACCCAGAGGACACATTCCTATTGCTACAGAGATTCCTAATATTCTACGCGGAGCCCGGGCGCTCTCTAGTATTTTAATAATGTTAAACCAATGTATAGAGAATATATCCTATTATCCTAGCTTATGAAATTCTCTATACATTGGTGTATGTCACAAGTCAAAGTAAATTATGCTTATGATGTAGTAACAGAATATTAATTGCAACTTGACTTACTTGTGATGCAGATATCATAAGTATTAAATAGGAAAAAAAAATATATGAAACATAAAAAAACAAGTTAAGATGTATTTTGTTTTTATCGTTTCAATAGTTTACAGAAAGGCTCTAAAAAGCTGCCATTTCAGCGTCTGGGTCAGGGAAGCGCCTTAACTTAGAAAGTTGATTTTTTCACAGCTTCAAGGGACCGCAGGCTTAAGTATTTTGACCCTAAAAACATCCCGACGAATTGAGAACCTCCTCCTTTTTTTTGAAGTCGGTTAATACCCGTGTGATGATGATGAAGCGTATAATTTGATAGTCTAAAAGTAATCAGATTTAAGTAGGTAAGAGAAAATAAAAAGTGTGTAGTTTTATACATTTAATTTGTAGTTTTGTTGTAAATGTAATTAAAACATCGTGATCGTATAACGGCAATTAACTCCTTTACACTGAAACACAAAAATATATATACTGAGTAAATAAAAATAAACAAAATAAATAATATCATGGGACAAATTGGCACCAATTGACCTAGTCCCAAACTAGGCAAAGCCTGTACTATGGGCACGAGACAACGGATAATCGTACTTATATACATATTAAACATCCATGACCCGAGAACAAACATTCGTATTCATCATACAAACATCTGCCCCGACCGGGATTCGAACCCGGGACCTCAAGCTTCATAGTCAGGGTCGCTAACCACTAGTCCATCCGGTCGTCGGAGTATTAAGTATCTTAACATATTATAAGGAGCTTGGCTATTTTTATACGCAGTAATTTACAGCGGTGAAATAATATTCATGAAAGTGATGAGCTAAAAAGGATTCGTATCAATAGGTAATATTACGATACAATAGCCTAACCATAAAATTTTCATTTTTAACGAGCTTTTTTCAACTGTACTTTTCGTTGTCTGTATGTGTATTGTCATCCAACTTACATATCCATGCCAAATTTCATGTCGATGCCATTAACCGTTGAAGAGTGTTCTGTGGAGACGATCCTGGCCGCACCACCAGAATTTCACTACCAACCAGCGCCGTGTTTTATAAAGCTACAAGTCACAATTTACAAGCGGAAGTCTCTTTCTAATAAAAGGTAAAAAAGCATGGCCCAGATTATTGCATGACCGAACTTACATAAGTGTGCAAAATTTCAGCTAATAATAATTAAAATTAATAATAATTTCCTCGACCGTACGTCCGTGATGGATAAACTGTTGGAACCAAATTCAATTTGTTGTCACCTTATGTATTCACTACACAGCTATACAATAAAGTTTTTTTATTCTAATCTAGTCTTGGAAAAACTTTAATTATCGTGTATACTCACCCACGCCTTGCATATGGCTCCCCGACACTGAAATTTACAGGATTACGTGGTTCATAGTTCAACCAACTTAAAATTATAAACAGAAAACCCGACTGCAATTCTGGGAAACAATAAACCCTATGTCACTCCCACAACTGAGACGAATCCAATGACACCTCATACGTTGAAATCCGTCAAACGGTTTAGGCTGTAGAGCGTGCCAAGGAATTAGACATACAAACGCTCATTAAAAAGTTTATCTTATTTAAAAAGTCCCTTTTTCGGGATATAAGTGTTTAATATAATTAGTATAATGTTTATAAAACTCTTGCGTTACTGAGTGACTGACAGACAACGCACAGCCGAAACCCTTGGCCCTAGAAGGCTGAAATTTTGCATAGAGGTTGCCTTTATGATGTACGCAATTGGGGATTTATTGAAATTCCCACGGGATAGAGGATAAACGGGATTTTCATGCGCATACAAGTCGCGGACACGAGCTGGTATAAAATAGGTACAATTCTTACCGTAGCTTTGCACCCTTCGCCTTCACACTAAGTGAATTAATTATATAATTATATGAACATGTATTATATATTACAGGCTGCGTTTTAATGAACCGAAGAACTCAGGCAGGGCTGAGCAAGTCTAAGTGAGAAAACTGTGAATATTTTTTTTTCTTAAATGAGTAACATCATTCTCCCATACATATTGTCAACCAGTAGAGGCACGTTTTTTTTAATTATTTTTTCAAACGAGACGTTTAAATTTCTTAAAAAACTGATTTTATTGATGACTAAGTATTTTATTGAATCAGGCGTTACTTTGCGGAGGTCCATATTTATGATCTAAAAAACAATTACTTTGCTCACCCGCGACCACTAATGACAAATAGTTACATCTGTGCGGCAAATGTATGTTTCCATGCAACACGAAGCACAACAACAACCGCTCAACATGCCACCACTTCCACTACTCTGAAGTACTCTGAAGCTCTTCCTTCTTGAGTAGTGGAAGTGGTGGCATGTTGAGCGGTTGTTGTTGTGCTTCATAAATGGCCTCGTGGAGAGTGACGAAACGCGTCAGCGTTTAGTTTAGTGGTGGTGGTGAGAGTTGGGTCTGTGTGGCATGTGTTGATTCGTGTAGCAGTGGACGCGGAGGTGTTGCATGGAAACATACATTTGCCGCACAGATATAACTATTTGTCATTAGTGGTCGCGGGTGAGCAAAGTAATGGTTTTTTAGTTGACTAAGTATTTGCATGTCATCCGAAAACTGGAAGTGGTTAAATTTTAACTTGCAAAATTTGATTGCGGATAGCGCGGATAGTTTGTCATAGGGAATCAAATGAAAAGCTAGTAACTATACTTGAACTAAAGGTGGACTTACGCCAGCTTGACACAACATGCCTTCGCACTAAGAAAAGTAAAAAAAAAAAAAAATTTAGCCTAGCATGTGTGAGTTTAAGTGGTTTATAGTTAAGTAAAGTTGAACGAGCAAATGCTTGTATCTAACCCTACTTGTTCGAATGTCAAACGCATCGAGGTGAACGAGCAAGTGTGTGATCACCACTGAGGGTCGAGCACGACTTTTCGAAACCTGCGTCACGAAAAATCGAATAGTAAACGTTGTCGAGTTTGTATGACGTTTGGAACAGCGCCCGCCCGTGAGCGTATTTGGAACAAAAATTTAGTATGAGGTTTCTCGATCTCGATACGATAACCGTAACGTTACGCAGGATTCGTAAAGTCGTGCTCGACTCTCTGCCCATGAGCACCCGCAACCCGGAGGTATTTCAAATGCGTTGCCAACCTAGAGGGCTTAATACGAAATGCCTCTTGTTCTCCCGATTTCCTTTAAGTACTCTCCACACCGGAACACAACAGTGCAAGCACAGCTGTTTAGTGGTATTATTAACTAATTAATTATGGGTTTTACCGTCACTAGACATCCAGGCCCATAGCACTGAAAAATAAAGTACACTTAGTGTCGATTTCATCAAAGTCTTAACAGTATAACGCTTACTCTCTGAGGGTCGAGCACGACTTTTCGAATCCTGCGTAACGTTACGGTTATCGTATCGAGATCGAGAAACCTCATATTAAATTTTAGTTCCTAATACGCTCACGGGCGGGCGCTGTTCCAAACGTCATACAAACACGATAACGTTTACTATTCGATTTTACGTGACGCAGGTTTCGAATATTCGTACTCGACCCTCTGATACTACCTATAAATGTTAAAATACTATGGCGATTTGACATTCGTTTGGTAAGCTTTATACCGAATTAAAAACATTAGTGAAATTGACCCTTATGGTAAGTAGGTAAGTAAGCAGTAGTTTTAGTATTACCGAGAACGGTAAAACGGGCTGCACCTAATATGTATGTGTAATGTACAATGTAACATTACTATGATACTTACAGCAGCTTTACAGTCTTGATCATAACACTAGAATAAGAAAAAAACACATAGCCTTTTAGTGTAATTAAATTATTCTACGAGTATTGGTCTGTTATGAAAATGAAATTGTGTTTATCTACACACATATCATAAGTCCTCTATAATGCGTTCAGAAACCGTAGAAAATGACCAGCATTGCAGCACGACGACGCCTCCCCCACCATCACCACCACCAGCAGGTCCAGCAGTAAAGTAATAGTCATTACGACATCGAATTCGATGTCGTAATGACTTTTCGATAACGAATTCGATGTATCGAATTTGACAACCAACGTAATTTACAATCATAGTGAAATAAAACGGATCACTCACGTATATAATTCGAGTTCAGTCCGACATTTATAACTATTGTGATGTTTTTTTTCTTTTTTACAAAAAAAAAAACAGTTCACGAAACGTCAGCTCGGTATGTTTGTCTATGATTTAAAAAAAAACAGTCAAATTCGTGACAGGTATGGGTATGATATATGCCTTCGGCTTCTGAACCCATCTTAGAGTACTTATAATATGTGTGTAGATAAAGTAATGTATGCAACTCCACATAATTAGGCCTTAAAACACTCATTATGTAGCAGTTGCATAAACTACTATTTATTTCTAGATCATTCGTCCTGACGATCGTTGAATAAGACCCATACAGTATTAATTACTTTAAATTGTGGTACATAATTATTATTATTTAATACGTTATAATTATGTATAATACATAAGTAAGTACTCACAGCTGCTACACAGACATTATCGTCGTTGACCTTTAACGAGAGCATAATTATAACGACATTACAATACCCTATTATTGCGGACAAAATCCCAGACAAATAAAACTATAAAAAGTAAAAAATAAAATTTCTAAACTGGGCTGGGCTTTATTTTTCTATTTTGTATTTTGTAGGCCCTACATACGGCACCCGACTGCGAAAAAGTTAACACAGTTCCTAATTGAAGGATCAGGCCCAGAAATTTATTTTTTTACTTTTTACAGGTGTTTTTATGTTGGGGACTTTTGAAATTTTTATTTAATTATTTTAGTTGATACAACTTGTGACCAAAGGGCTGGCAGTTTTCTCTCTCAAAGAATCAGCATCGCTATTCAGCGAGGCAACGCTGCCAACCTTTTGGGCACTATGCCACGGGGGCCTTATTTAGGTTTAATTTAGTTTTAAGTTGTAGTTTATTTAGTTTAAGCTTAGATTTAATGTCATTGTAAATTGCTTTTATTATGTAAATAAAGTATTACCAATTATTTTGTCACTTTTTGCATTCACTATCCAAGATAAAGTCATTTTCATTGTTATGACAATGTGTCAACCTAATACTGCCTACCTATAATGTGTGTGTAATGTTGTATGTGTGTGTAATGTTGTACGTGGATACTTACCCCAGCCTCACACTTCGATCCTGAACACTTAAATATAATTAAAAAAAAATTGTATACTCATTTAATAAAATAAGTAATGTACAGTCAGTGCCAAAAGTAACGTGACATTTTTGTAGGTACTCTAGCTATTTTTGACACTGTCTATAAAAGTAGGGAAAATCTTACCCTGACGTCACATTGTTGACCTGTTATTGCCTGTGAAAATAAATGATTAAACATGTTTTTATATGTACATTGCGAGTACTAATTTACTCAAAAAACAAAAAAGGCAAAGGCGTGGCCGCGAAATTACTTTCGATCTATCTATGGGTATAAATCAACACTGTGTTTAGACACCATTAAATTTATAAGCAAAGAACTGTTGGATTTGTCTCCGCTCCGAATAGCAGAATAACCATTAAAAGCGGGGGTAAAATTCACCAAAAAATAATTAAGAAAATTGTTTTTATGTACATTCTGTATGGAACGGCGGCTCCTGTGGCGGCCTAAGAGACTTTTCCTTACTATAAAGACTACATTGTCCAGCAATGGCACACAATACTGGGATTTTTAACAAAATGTACCTTGAAAAATGTTATCGCTACGAAAACCAACGAGATAGTGCTTCGTGACATGGTGGAATCGATTCCATCGCAAACTATTTCACGCACAAATGGTGGCTAATTGGATGAAAGCGGTTACTCAGATGAATTATCAATCAGCACAAAATGAAATAGGAAATAGGCATTCATTAGGTATTTGTGCATTCAGTGCACGCGAAATTAATGATTGCATGTACCTAACAAAATGTATGTACCATCGAACGATTTGATTCCAGGGGGTCGATTTTTGGGTCTCACCCGGTGACTATAATTTAGTGATTTCTATACCTATTTAGGAAACGGGGTCTCTACGTCTCTAGTTGATAAGGACCTATTATAAAAGATGTTGTTTTGGAAAAATATCATCGATCTTGATCGTGATCCGGCTTGAAATCCAGTTACTTACCTGATTCCTGGTTTTTACTGAACCAGTGGTCTACGCTTTCGGCCTCATCTTCGCTTACCATCAGGGTTTTAGACTAATAATATTAGTGTTGTCTCGTAAATGACATGAAATTACATACTTACATGAACCCTGAAAGCAATACACTCTTTTTCTCTGGGCAGTCGTGTAAAAATGAAACAAAACACAAACATTGTTAGTCTACTAAGCTTCGAGAAACGGAGCCCAGAGGCCCGAGCATGAATATTCTAAAGCTGCGTCACGTAAAAACGAATAGTAAACGTTATCGAGTTTGTATGACGTTTGGAACAGCGCCCGCCCGCAAGCGTATTTGGAACTAAAATTTAGTATGAGGTTTCTCGATCTCGATACGATAACCGTAACGTTACGCAGGATTCGAAAAGTCGTGCTCGACCCTCAGGTGAGACAGGGATCAAACGTTGGTCAGTTTTTAATAATAATAAAGAACATGATTTCATTCTTAATCAGTTAATTTTCTTGAGTCACCTTTAATTATTAAAGTTTGCTTGATTTTTGAAAGTGGTTCTTGCAAGTTGACTGTATTAAAATTTAAATCTAGTTATTTTATTAAGTGTAATAATAATTAATTATGTAGGAAAAAAAAGTAAATATCTAAAGCTAATTTAGAAATTATTAACTACCTAACTTAAATTGAAATTACTAATTAAAAGTGAATAAGTGAAAGCATTAAAACTATAAATCCTTTGAATGTAGAGTGATGCCAACTCATGCTTTTCAAAATTGTCGCGTTTTTGCAAGGTCAACTTTCAGCAGTCAGACTCTAGTTGAGTAATTCTGTAGTCATTCGCTCGCTTTCGCAACTATTTCAGTAGATCCGTTTGTCTCTCTTTTTATCCAATGACAGTGAGTCTGGCGGTATTTTCTTAGGATAGTACAGGAAGGAGACTTATTTTTTACATATCCACATTTGGCAGTCTATTTGCAGCATTTTCAATTTTGCTGCTACGAGTTCAATGCGCTTAGAAACAAAGCTTTTACGAGACGCCAGTATTATTATATTAAAACGTGGATTTATTATAATAATGGCAATCTCATAACTCAAATTCAAATTCAAATAAATTCAAAATTTTATTCAGCAAATAGGCAGTTGAATGCTCTTTTACACGTCATTTTTTTTGAGTCTACCAGCGCTTTCGGAAAGACCATGATTGCCAAGAAGAATGCGCCGCAAGAAACTTGGCACAAAGTCATTTTTTCTAAAAACAAGTTACATTAGCTCTTACAATACGCAACCACAGACAAACTACACAAAGAAACCTCACTCTGTCATTAAAAGATTAAGAGAGAAAAAAAAATACCGCATTTTAGAAACAAGTGTAAAAAGTAATTATTAAAACAGCAAAACCAGAACACTTTACTTTACTGGCACGTTTTAATTGAGCAGGAGATGTATAGGGTCTCCAGGTCAAATATCTGTGAAAATTTAAATTACAAAGGGATGTATAGGGTCCCAGAATTAATACTATAATATAATACTTAATCTAAATGGCTTAGAGATGTATAGTCTCTAGGGTCAATTTAAATTTAAAATCAGCAGAGGTGTAAAACGCCTACACGGTCAAATAATAAGTATAATAATACATGTACATAAACTGGAGATGTATATGGTCTCCAAATGTCAAATAACAAAAATTGATGAAATATACATTTCATGTCATCATGTCAAATAAATAAAACATTATTTTTGTCAATTGTATTACAATTAGTACGCAGCGGACAACGGCAACAGAGCCGGACACCATACACGAATATCTTCGGGACGCAGCCAAGTCACATTGATGTCCTAATTATCTTCTGTTTTCAGCCTTGGCCAGGTGGTGCCATCATATAAGTAACATAAGTAACATAAGTAACGACGGCCAACCCTTTTCATACTTCACGTTACGTTTTGTTTTGATGGTTCTAGTTACGAGATTGCTAGTATAATAATTAATTCACGTTACCGTTTAAGTTTTTTCGTGACATATCGGAAAAACTTAAACACAAACTTTTTCTAGAGTCGCGTATTGATAAAGTACAAAGTACTAGTAATTAAAAGTGCATTTCGGATGCAGTTTTTGAGCAGTTGACATAACTGCATCGAAAAAGCAAACTAACTGCGCAGTCCTCTTGCAGTCGGCGTGCTGTTCTGACGACTGCACACCAGCTGCAAGCTGCAGTTCTGTTGCAACTGCATCCAAACTGTTAAGATTTCTATGCATGCAACACTGTTTGATGTCTGTCACTTGTGACAGCTAACTTTGCCTGCCCCTTCTTCTTCCGCCTCCGACGCTTAAGGATGCGTTTCTTGTTAATCTTGTTCTGCTCTCGTATATATCAATATATTGTAGTGTAATCCTTAAAACGATTTCAACTGTATTTATGGGAAATGGTGGTCATCACAAGTGTTGTTTTTATTGCTTATTTGTCCGAACCACACCCTGCGCTGAATATCGCGTGGTCATCCAGCCCTCATCTCATTACAAACTGCACTTTTGCAGCCGGACTGCAGCTCAGATGCAGCCAGTCTGTAATGGGCCTTAGATGGAGAATTAAAGTGAACACCATGAACGTGAAACTTAATAGGAAAACAAAATTGTTACAATACAGTCGCATGCGCTTGACGTTAAAAAACCGGACAAGTGCGAGTCGGACTCACGCACGAGGGTTCCGTAGAATGATTTTAACGCTTTTCCCTAGTGTTTTAAGAAGTCCAGTGTTAGCAAAGCCCTGCTCTTAAGCAAAATGTGCGCAGTGTGGGGTCAACTTATATTGGTCTGCGAAATCTACAGACAAACATAAAAAATTAAGATTTTGAGACTTGTGAGTGGTTGTGCTATAAGAGCTACCTTCATGCCAAATTTCAAGTTTCTAGGACAACTGGAAGTACCCTTTAGGTTTTTGGATTTCGGAAATTTGTTTGGAAATAGCCTTTTTAATGACTGTATCTTTTGATTGCGTTGACTTAGAAGTTTGATTTTTTCACAGCTTCAAGGAACCGCAGGCTTGAGTATTTGATAATAATTTCAGCATCCTACCTCTACGCGTTCCAGAGAAAAAGGGTCTTGACAGACAGACAGACAGAGAGACAGAGAGACAGACAGACGGACAACAAAGGCCTATATCCAGCAGTGGACGTCTTTCGGCTGACATGATGATGATGATGATAAGTACCTACTTACTTTTGTCACTGCCCAGGATGTTGAGTGTCTCTATATACATGCAAGTAAAATTAAATCCATTCATCAGTAGTGCATGGTTCTAGTTTTAGAAACGTCGCCCAGTTGCTAACGAGTTCTGTATTTCATTAATTAATTCAGACTGAAACTTTGCTAACTCCTTAACACCTAAAAACCTCGGAGCGTCGGCGCAGTACACAGATGCAAAACTTTTATAAAATTATTTGCAAATGTCGTGGAATCACATTTCAAATTTATACTAGCGGCTCTGTGAGTTGTCGACCTCGTGAGCTCATTTTAATAAGTTTTTATTCCTTTCTTTTTTTTTTCACAAAACGGGTCCACACAAAAAAATTGTTTATTTAACGAACCTGCTCGCAAAATTTGATGAGAATCGAAGTGTTAAATTTTTTAAACTCGACGCAAAAAGAGGGGTGTTATAAGTTCGACCGCTATTTTATATTAGGTTAAAAACAAAATTTACAGTCTTACGGCTAAGCTGAACCAATACACCGGTAAATTCAATTTAAAAATATACAGTTACATATAAGATGAAATAACACAAAGTAGCATTTAAATCTATAAAATGCGAGAAAACACTTGACTTCCATCCATCGCCTCGGAGAACTTCAGGCATGTGCAAAAAACGTCTGCCCATCGACTCGCAAAATTCGAAAATCGGAGTTCGTATCGTATCGTCCCGCTCACTCTCGTATTAAATAATTATTAGCGTGAGCGGGACGGCACGATACGAAATCCGAATTTTGCCTTCGTAGTAGGGGCGGCAGATTCGGGTGCCGCCGATGACAGAAGCGAGTTGAGACACTTCAGTGCCCGAACCGCTGGTATGTGATACCGTACGAGTCTTTGGTACCGCTATGTGTGTCTGTGAGTCTGTCTGTGGCACGGTTGAACCGATTTGAATGCTATTTTTTTTTATTTGAAAGCCGGTTGTCTAGCAATGGTTCTTCGACATGTTTTATCTAAACCGGTTGAACCGTTTTCGAGATATCACATTTAGAAATGAAAATGTCGGTGGGGTTTTATACACGGGGAGTAATATGACAGCTAATTATTAACACATCGACTCTGAAATTAGTACTCCAGTTTGGACAGTTCAGTTACTGCTGCTTCATTGTCTACTATGTTAAACTCGAAGTTATTCGTGTTTGTTCATCGCAGCTAATTGCGTAACTCGTGCATATGTCATTGTAAAGTTTATTGTTGGATCCTGACATCTGGAAGTACTATTGTAAATCCACAAATGACTTGTAAATAACTGAGGGCTGTTCTATGTAATTATTATTTGTTTGTGCGAAACCTTCCCTCGTACAGTCAGCAGCAGAAGTAGCTAAGCAACTAAAGCGATCACTCTTATGTCTATAACAATAGAGCCGTGATTAGATCATTGTGAACGCGTCGGTTACTTAGCTACTTTTGCTGCAGACTACTAAATAGGAAAGTACTGTGAGTCGCAGCCTAACTGGACACGGCTGTTTGGGTAGATGTAGCTCTAGTGGTTGCTTAATAGCTACGAGATGCGTGAGAAGAAGGAACGACACTTGTTTTTAATGATTTTTAATATATTTTTTCCAATAAGCGAATACACGACTTTTCGTCGAAGCCAACTGTCAGAACATAGCACTTGTTTGCTGTCTCCCCAGACACCTTGAATTCGTCTTCAAATAACGAACTAACTCTACACATCGACACACAGAGAGCGATCTACTTACAGTAGCTTAATAGATAGAAATAAACTACGATAACATGGCCCGCCCCTTCAAAATTCAAAACGCTTCAATGCATTTGTTAAAGTAGTTACCTCTATTTATGAAGCACCAGCAAGACAGCAAGACAACCTTCTGGACACCAAATGTCAGGGCGAACGTTTCCGAAACGCATATGCTCATTTGGACCTATAAATCTCTCTAGTCTCGAATTGCGGCACACTTTCGACAAGATGACAAGCGAGATGACAAGCTATGACCCAATCACGACGCATTCCCCCGGCCCGCTCACCGCGGATTTATCGTAATGATTTTCCAAGTAAATTATAGAAGATGCGGTGTCAAGAGGGTGGTTGCTCCGTGCTCAGTCCCAACAAAGTCCCAACGCATGTGTGTGCTGTGCTGAGACAGCCGTCAAACAAAAATAAATACTCGGATTAGTTGTTCGACTAGTCGTCTCACTTGTTGCTAGCAACACAAAGTTTATTTCCATCATGCTGGCAAAGGATGTCTATAGCTCTATGCTATGCATACTCTATAGGAAGCGTGGCTTCCGTCTTGTCTGTTGATATAGCGTTAGAGCGCCATGTTTTTTATGTGTGCCCTAAAATGTGTGTTTAATTAATTGGTACAATAAAAGTCGGTGAACAGAAAACGTGTGTAAATCAACTCCGCAATAGCAACCTACAGTCCACGCTCGAAACATCACTAAACAGTCAACATATTGAAATAGTAATTTGGAGGGGCGGGTCATTTATCGAAGTTTATCTCTACATTGGCGGTGAGCAATGAATTCCTCCTAAATGGTTATCATTATTTTCTTTTTGACTTACGATACCCTGTAAACTAAGTCTTCCGACGGCAATGAGGAAAACAGTGCAAAAACATTACGGCCTCAGAAAACAATTAATTACCCCACAAAGGCTCAAATCGTTTTTCTTCATTTTTCTAATAATTTATGAACAAGCTTTACGGTCAAATGCAATTAAGTAAGACGAAATAATATTCGACTGCGGTAGTTTTTTTTACAATATGAATCCATTATATTCCAATAAAACAGTAGGTTCTGTGACTAACTGACTGAAAGAATATTCGAATTGTATTGAATGCTCACTCACATCCGACACCCGGGCTAAGAGTCTTATCATATCACACCAGCGATTTGCGAGCGAGTGCTTCATTTTAATATCGCTCGCGGCGAACACGTTGCGTGATCGCCTCAATACAACACTCGCTAGTAAATCGCCAGTGTGATAAAGCTGTAAGGGAAATGCCTGCCGGAAATCCTGGACCAAAGACTTTCAACGAACCTACACCCTGGCTAATTTCAAGCCGCGTTGTTTGCTAGTTAGAATTATTCATATTCATATTCATTTATTGATTGCTTTGTGTGTACAAAAGGTCTTGTAATATTTATGTTTCAACACAACCCTGAGAGGGCACCGCAATACACTACAATAGGATTAATTATCATTTAACTAGTTAAGGACAATGATCCGATACCAATTGTTAAGATTCTTTTTAAACGCTAGTTATAGGTACATAAATTCTAATTAAACGTAGAGTAGCAGAGAGACAAACACTTGTTTATGGTAATATTAAGTCTACCGACTTTGGTTTATCTAGTTGTTAATGTTGGAATCTAAATATTCATCGATTGTGTAGTATGTTTTTTCTGCAAGAAATACTTTTAAAGTCTTAATAAATTTGTTAATATTTGGTTATTTTTTTATTCGCTCAGGTAGTTTGTTGTAATTAAGAGTCTGTTTCAAACGATAATAGGTATATTTCTAGTCTTTCATTTATTGTTTATTTTTCTCCTACAGGTACCCCGCTAGAAGTTAGACCCCGTGAACTCGTAGCCTCCCTTCTGATACGCAAGACACTGCAACTCAGTATTGGTCGTGATACTTGCATTTGTGTTCTAACATTTGTAATTGCGGAAACTTATCCACAGTGTGCAATTACACTGATAATTGTTTGCGGGATTGCGTAGCGCTTTTTCCTGCGTGCATTAATAGCACGTGAAGGGTACACGGAAATAACACGAGTAACCTTTGCAACTTTTTGAGTTATCGCGGTTTGAAAGTTTGGAACGATGTAATATCCATATAATTTTCGCACACATCTTTTTTTAAAGATATAAAAAAGATAAGTCATCTACTTAAATATTTATAATTATTTGTAATTGAGTAGTCTAATGTGTGCTCTACATTTTGAGATTGAAATCTCATTTAAAAAAAAAGTGTCTAGACATGTTCTTTCCGTGTACCTACTCTTCAAGTGTAATAGAAAATACGAACGATAGCATTTTTATACTCTTTCGATTAGTTCTGTGGTGCAGTAGGTCTAGCACAACTCACAGTGCGACTTCTATCTTGCGCGAGAACAACTGCCCGTCCATTTCTGTCACTCAGAATGCAACGAGACGGGTAATATAATCTCGCGCGACAAACAAAGTCGCGGCCAGTCGTGCTAGCCCTACAGATGTCGATATTAGTAGAGTGAATTGGACGTTGGACGTCTGAAGGAGAGACTTAGCCTAGACAGACATGAAAAAAGATCACGTAACGCCAAGGATACTTTAAACAAAATTTATTCAAATTCTCATTAAGTGGAATCTACCAAATTATAATTAAGTACCTGCTCTTGGAGCAAATTAAATCATTCCTTGCGACTGGCATCGGATTTGATTACAAAAGAATCTGGCTTAGGCGGTTATTGTTTAGAGAGATTTAATTAAAATAAAATTTACGTAATGACTAAAAATTACGGGACGTAATAAAACAGCGGAGAGATTGCTATGGAACCGCTTTGTGACATCTTGCTTGTGGACTACTATTCCAAAATATTAGGAGTACTATTACCTAGTACAAAATTGGTGAAAGATGTCAAAATAATATCATTTTAGACCAAGGATCATGGAAAGTAAACGGATTGATAAAGCCCCATACTTTGAATCGTCAGCGCCATCTACCTTGCTAGAGTGACACTTTAGAACCGCTGTTTTGTTATTATTTGATCCGCTGGCTGACCTTGGCGCCATCTAGAAATTGCCTGAATTTTAAGATAACTGCAGGGAACGATTCGAAGTATGGGCTTTGACACTCCGTATACTATCCTCCTTGGTTTAGACTAAGTACCTCTCATCTGAGCTTTCGAAAGTACGTGTAAATAACCGATACCTCACTTATTATTGCAATTTAAACGATTTCTAATGTAACAAGTTTAAAGACACAGTTTGATCATTGAAACCATTGACTTACCAACACCATGGACTTCGGGTTGGCGCTTGAAAACGTCATAGCCGAAAGACCATTAAAAAAAACCACTTATCGAGCGTCAGCCAGTCTTAGTTTCAAACGTCCATGGAGTTAGTAAGTCAATATCTGAAATTTATGACGCCATAGTAATCCAATACAAAGTTCTTACTGAGCATTTCCAAAAAAGTTTCTGGTTTGACCAGCTATACCCATTTATTTTTTTGAAATATAGTCAAGTCGAGAATCAAACTTGGGCACCATTTTGATTAAATATAGATTTCCAACATTTTTGCATTTTTTTTTCACTAGCGTAATACCAAAAATTCTCTAGACAGACTCAATGCGGCTTTCTACAGCCAATGCATTAATAAAGATTTGGTTTGGTGCCATATTGGTTAAAATATATTAACTAAGGCCCGGTGCAGACCGGGCCAACTGCTGACCGACCAAACCTTTGAATCGCAGCTAGTCTGCAGTTTTGTTAGTTGCAATAGAACTGCTATGGAAAATGCATAGGCAGTTCGCAATTAAAATGCAGACGGAATGCAGCCTGTCTTTAACGGCTCTATTGTAGGAACTGCATACTGTGCCCTAAGCACGACTTGTCGAATCCTGCGTAACGTTACGGTTATCGTATCGAGATCGAGAAATGTCATACTAAATTTTAGTTCCAAATACGCTCACGGGCGGGCGCTGTTCCAAACGTCATACAAACTCGTTATAGTTTACTATTCAATTTTACGTGACGCAGGATTCGACAAGTCGTGCTTAGGGCACTGATGTTTTAGACAACAGAGTTAAAATATTGGAATCGTAACTTACCTAATTTCTGTCCTTACAAAAATAAAAAAAACGTACCTACTAATTTCCGATTCGTAAAGTATCGTGACAATCAAAACGAAGATACGTGTCTTTAAAATTGATTTTCGCGTGAAATTGTGTTTCAAACTACACGTCGATAGAACCATGTCGTACGCCGTCGGTGCGTTGTTTGTAATTCTTGGAACGAATATTGAAGTAAATATACTATTTTATTTATTATATAATAGAACCGTGACTTTAATATGTTTTATTTTTTAATGGAAGTGGAAGAATAACGGTAGAGGTAGATAAACTAGTGGTCATGCTTTCGATAAATGTGTGATTTTTTATTTTTATTTTTTTTTTACGTAATTTCGGTGGGCATTTTTTTTTTCTACTTTTGGTGAAAATGACCACTCGTTGGGATACTCTTTTGAATTAGTATTTCAATGATACAAGAGGCACCAATTTAAAATGATTAACTAAGTAGTAATGAGACATTGACAAAAAAGGTGCCACCGAAATTACGACTTTATTATTATAAATACAATGAGTATTATTCTTTTAATCCTTTTAGTTATCTTTCCATACCGCGTACCCCTATTTTTTTAATTTTAGTGTTCAGCAGAATCTTGCATCTTCGTGAAGGATGGAGAGGCGTCGGCACTAGCCAGGACCCCCTGTAAATACCAACGTAGACCTGAAACAGTGGACGAAGCCATCGTACAGGCTGTAAAAGATTTGGGGCATGCAGCGGGAAAAGCAGAAGACAAAATTGTTGAGTTCTTCACAACAAAGTGGTGGAGGAAGAATGGCAGAACACAAAATAAATAAATGAAAAGTTGCTTAAATCAATAAAAATGCTATTTTATTTCAACTTTTATATTTTCACTTTAAAAAGGAGACCGAATAGATTATAGCTAACCTACCTAGTTTTTTTTATACAACGAGGAAGGCACGCGAGCAAGTGGGTCACCTGATGGTAAGTGATCACCACTGCCCATAGACACCCGCAACTCCGGAGGGTTTGCAGATGCGTTGCCAACCTAGAGGGCTAACCCAATTATTTTTTTCATTCCCGTTTTATAATTTTATTAATCGTAGGTTTACATAGTAGTTAATTTCATCATACGCTCGATTTTTTCCCCAACAATTAGTTTTCAGTTGTTCATACACTGTTTACAGTGATCTCCTTTAGAGAGAAAGCCGACGGAGCTCCGCTACGCGGGGCTCCATTTCTGGATTGTTTGCCCTATAGGCATCTGACGCTACCCAACCAACCTATTATTCAAAATTCAAAATTCAAAATTTTATTCAGCAAATAGGCAGTTGAATGCTCTTTTACACGTCATTTTTTTGAGTCTACCAGCGCTTTCGGAAAGACCATGATTGCCAAGAAGAATGCGCCGCAAGAAACTTGGCACAAAGTCATTTTATCTAAAAACAAGTTACATTAGCTCTTACAATACGTAACCACAGACAAATCACACAAAGAAACCTCACTCTGTCATTAAAAGATTAAGAGAGAAAAAAAAAACGTATTTTAGAAACAAGTGTAAAAAGTAATTATTAGAACAGCAAAACCAGAACACTACTTTACTGGCACGTTTTAATTGAGCAGGAGATGTATAGGAGATGTATATTGATTTTACTAACTTAACCAAGGATTTGGATAAAATGAAAATTACCGGTTTGAGGAAAAAGGCTACCGGGATTTTTGAGTAAGTATAATAAAATGTTATTAAAAGCTACGATTGGTGAAATAATAAAATGAGGAAAAACGCGAATCGAACAAAAATATTGAGGAGCAAAATTTTTCCATTAAATGTAGGTTAATTAAAGACTAAAATAATGTTTTAGAATGTGCAAACAACGTTCATCATATTCAATTTCAAGTCATTGAGATGACCAGCTGTGACAGATAGACTGACATAAGAGTTCTTTCTTTACCATTTTGGTACGGAACCCTAACAATGCTAGGTGGCAACGGCAGAAGCGTAAGAAGTCATGTGTTTACTGCTTAAGTATTATAATGGCGTCAACTTTGGCGTTACTTTTCTTTTCGATGCGATTAATGATTGCTGTTTTTAGGGTTCCGTACCTCAAAAGGAAAAACGGAACCCTTCTAGGATCACTCGGTTGTCCGTCTGTCTGTCAAGACCCTTTTTCTCTGGAACGCGTGGAGGTAGCATGCTGAAATAATACCAAACATTCAGGCCTGCAGTCCGTTGAAAAAAATCTAACTTCGAAGTCGACGCAATCAAAAGATACAGCCATTAAAAAAGTAGATTCCAAATTTTTAAAGGCTCAGAAAAAATAAACTTGATTCCAAATTGTGAAAGACCGTGGCATTAAAAATACAGATACCTACTTAGTGACATAAAAATTGATTTTAGCGTAAAATTGAGCTTCAAGGCGAATGCTGATGAAACCATGTCGTTCACCGACATCGGCGCGTTGTTCGTAATTGTTTATTTGGTGAATATAAAGGTAAATTAGGTAATTATTCAATAAAACACGAAAACATGACTAATCTTCACTAAACATTAAGTTCTCGTATCGATACCACCATTGTCAAAGTGAATTAAATTGGCCGTTAAGCGACTAAAAAGACAGACGTCGAACGGACTAGCCAGAACTAACTAAAATGTGATAGTTAAATTAAACTTTAAAATAATCCCTAACACAAAAAACAAATCCAAGAAGTAATAAATAAAATCTGCCGGTTGACTCTTTCACTTTAATGTATAGGTAATCGTATTTGTTGGTCATTATTTATTAATAAATTTCGATTTCAGCTAATTGCATGCATCCTTCCACCGCGTGAAATCACAGTGCGTAAAATCATCTACTTGCGTCGCTATAGAGAGAATGTATGTAATTTTTAAGTACCAAATACGCCCACGCGGGGGCGCTGTTCCAAACTTTATACAAATTATATCAAAAACGTTACTACTCGATTACGTTACGCAGGGTTCGAATATTCGTGCTCGGACCTCTTTTGTTGTGTACTTGTATCTACACGGGTTTTGATAAAGAGGATAACAGTTAACAAAATGCTGTTAGTACTGGGCTTGGTTCCCTCTTGCATTGTTTTCTTTATAATTTCAGTGCATTGGTACGGAGTGTCAGATTTCTGTGAGCTTTCATGTTTTTTTTTGTTATTACTTAAATAAGCACATAAAAGTATTTACAAGTAAAAAGTTTGTATTTTTTGGTTTAATTTAAATTTGTATGCATATTTAGTACTTACGTAATTAATAGATTTTTTTAAATAAGCATTTAATTTTGCTTATGGCAGTGTAGCACAGAAGGTTGCGTCGTTGGTGTGAGTACCTAATCATAAACTTTTATCCTCTTAATTGTTATGTACCTATTTTTTTTTTCATTTTTATATGACTGGACGCTTTATGTCCTTTATTTTAATTCTAGTGCATTGGAAAGAGATGCAGAGCGACGGTAAATAAATAATAATAATAATAATAAATATCACGGGACAATTTGACACCAATTGACCTAGTCCCAAACTAAGCCTGTACTATGGGTACTAGACAACGGATAAACATACATATATAGATAAATACATACTTATATACATATTAAACATCCAAGACCCGAGAACAAACATTCGTATTCATCATACAAAAATCTGCCCCGACCGGGATTTGAACCCGGGACCTCAAGCTTCATAGTCAGGGTCTCTGACCACTAGGCTATCCGGTCGTCAATAAAAAGTTTATTTGATTACATTTTTTGATTGGTTATAAAAAAAGTTCAGCGGGTAAGAAATCCAATACAAACAGACGAATTGTTAGCTAAGTAATTTCATGTTTGTTTCTAGTGTGATGCCGCCAATTGTCTCGCAGTTGTAAGTCTATTCTCCTGTAGCTTTGTTTTGCGTTACCTTCAAAAACTTAGGTTTCTTTACGCAAACGTTTTACTAACAACAAAAAACTCACGATCTCAATGGAATACTGTTTTTATGCTTTTGTATTTTTTTGTATTTTTACGGTTTTCCCGTTAAAATCTACCTGTTAGGTAAATATAAAAAACACTCACTGAAACAAGAATACACGGAGAACCAGAAAAAAAATATGGGGATCGAACCTGGATCCTTGACATTGTGTCAAGTGCATTACCCTAATACCAAAGTTAGTACTAACTTCTCAATCTCAAAAAATATTGGAATGTTAAGGATCCGGGTTGTATTTCTTAGTTATAGTATTTTGCAATATAATTAATACGTAGTAAACAAATTTAATTTTCAGTGTTTAGGCAAATTTTGTCATGCCGAGGCAAGTACAATAAAGAAAATAAAACATGCAAAGTGTTTCTTTAATTTATCAATAACCTACGTAGGTAAACTACTCTGAGTTTTATCAATAACCTACGTACAGGTAAACTACTCTGAGTTTTATCAATAACCTACGTACAGGTAAACTACTCTGAGTTTTATCAATAACCTACGTACAGGTAAACTACTCTGAGTTTTCCCATGGCAAAATGAGACAAACTGTGTAACTAGTTGATGAACAAATCTGACATGAAGTTGTTGTTTCTCTTACCTTGCAATGGTTAAACTCGAGTAATTTACCTATAGGTAGGTACTTACCTTAGTTCATGTTGTAATTAATAAAAAAAATGTATTTCAGTGTAAAGGACCTCAATGCAAACACTCTTTCAAACCGTTAAGTATCTTATCTGCTAAATATTATTTAAATTAAAACCATTAAAAAAAGTTAAATTACAAGAACCAAAATTAAATTATAGATCTTGAATGTAACGAGAAACACTGCAGAATTATTTATTGTATTATTTAAAGATTGGCTGAGCACAATATTTTACCTTAAATGTAATGGGTACCGTTCTGTTTTTTTAGAATCGGAAGTAACAGCGTCTCACCAGCCAAACCTGTTCGATACGAGAATGCCCCAGATGCCCCTAATCCGTTCATTAGTCCTAAATGGTACTTTGACAGAGATTTTCTCGACTACGTCGAGAAACGATGGAGGGGCAAAGAAAACTATGGAACCAGCAAACACAGCACCGGTGCCCCCGAGACTGTCACCTTTTCTCCCCTGGCCCCAGTACCTGTTACCGAAAGTTATTGGACTGACACTACCGAATTGCCTCCTCCATCACCCAACCACTCCAAATGGTACATCGACGACAGGTTTTTGGATTACGTGGAAAAGAAATGGAAGGGGAAGCATGGTCTTCTTAGAGACAGTGCCCCTGTTAGGGGTAAAAGTATCTCAGTGTCCCCGCCAGTTGCAAGGGCCCAGGAAAACGATTATACTCAGGAAGATCACACTTTCGTCGAAGGCGTAGGTCACGTTGTCCATGATGTTGCGTCTAACATAGTGCCCTTTGAATACATTTTCCATCCTGCCTGGTGGGGAAGACGGCGATAAAATTTAATGAAAATGTTCCGCTTAAACATGTCTTTATTTTCTGCCTAATTTTTAACCCCCGACGAAAAAGAGAGGTGTTATAAGTTTGATCTGTGTATCTGTGTATCTGTCTGTGGCATCACAGCTCCTAAGCGGTTTGACCGATTTAGATGCGGTTTGTTTTAAATCGAAAGCTAGTGTAATCGAGATGGTTATTTGTCAAGTTTCATTAAAATCGGTTCACCCGTTTTTGTAATATTGAACTTTGAAATGACAATGTCGGGGATTTTTCAACTTTATTAATTGTAAATTATTTAAAACTCACTCTTTCGATTTGAAACATTGTCGTATTGAGCTGAAATTTGGCGGGTATTTTCTAAGCCCCGGTGACATTGTAATAACAATGAACAGATAAAAGTATTCTTTATTGAACGCCACAAAACAATACAAAAATTACCCTTAGCAGAAAAAAAGATAGTGAGTGAGTGAGTTTAAAATCATATTAAAAATGACGTTTTAAACCTAAATACCAGAGAAAACAGTGAAGTAATAGTATAATTTGGAACATTTCTAAGATTCCAAAAAAAGTAGCAACTGTTACGAAATTGCATGTAAGTATAGGTATATACCTATTAGGACCTTCAGGAAAACTAAGAAAATTAAAAAAATCTTTTAAAAAGCTCAGACATAAGATAATTAATTGTAAATTGTGAAGGACTGTGGCATTAAAAACACAGATAATGACTTCGAAATTGATTTTCGCATAACATTGTGATTCAAAGCAAAGTAAAACCATGTCGTACGCCGGCGTCGGCGCGGTGTTTGTAATTGTTTATTTAGTGAATATTAAGGTAAATAATTATTCTGTACAAGTAATAAAACATGAAAGCATGTCGTTAAAAATCTTTACTAAATAAACATTGTGCTCTCATATCATTACTTAAGACTACATTATTAAAGCAACTTGGTTTGTGTCAAGGTGTCAATTATTAGTCTAGTGTTAAAGTGCCAAACATTAGAAAGCTTAACTTATTAAATTTAAATGTATTTTTAGTGTGATGCCGCCAATTGCCTAGCAGTTGTAAGTTTATTCTCTTACACTTTTATTATTCAAAGTACAAAAAAATATTAAACCGAAATCACGATTTGTCAACTTCACATCTATTACTTTATTTTTGAATTTTCTATTAAGCAAACAAATTTGTTCACAAATATTTCAAGGAAGCGTTTTTTTTAATTACGGTTCCTTCTAACAAGATTTCGGGACTTAATCAAGACGTAAATTATTTTAAAATTACGTCGGGGTTTCGGCAGTGTTTCTACCGTCGTGGTCAAGAGTAGATTTTTTTTTACGTCTATTTAGTGCGTTTTACATGGAACAAAAAGTTTGATAACTTGTACGCCCCGTTTTCTTTCTGAGTTAAAAACACCCCTTTGAAAAGGGTCACCAACCTATCTCAGCCGCAGACGGTACTATATTACTATAAATAAATTAAATTGGTTTTGCTATCTTTTTGTTTGGACAGATTCGTAAGATGCAATGTAATGTAGAAACATTTAACCACAAAGGGTTTTAAATTGATTAATTAAGAGATATACTGGGGAAATGGGGAGAGATTATTCTCATCTCTTACTTACTTTGAGATTCAATATCTAAATTAGAATTTTATACACCAGCAGAGGAGTGCTAAGTGAATCCATGATACACATTATCATGGATTCACTGACATGGATTAACTGGCGGGAAAGCGTGTTAATTTCTAAAGTGACAGTGTTGCTGTTTTAGCGTTGAAATTTCAACTTAGTTGCAAAATAAGAGATAGATAACCAAGCAAGAATCAACGCAGAGAGCTGTCTTAGGTGGCTAAGCAAGCGTGTCTTAAGGAATAAATTTTGGTGTTCTGTAATTAACAATATGTAAAATGTCTTTTTCAGTGTTTGGGTAAATTTTGTCACGCCGAGGTACGTTGAAATATATCTTAATTAAGAAGGTCCAATTTTTGATGTACAGAGTCGGTTCATTTTAACAATCACGTACAGTTTGTGTTAGACTTAAACGGCTGGATAACTTCACAGTGGCATTTAGTTTGAAGCGTACTTACTGTACAGTCAGCTATAGAGAAAAAGTACGACGGTGGTAGCTACAGTGGCGGGGTAGTGCTACTACTGCCTATCGTTATCTTTGCCCGAATTTATATTAGGAATAGTTTACATTACATTTGAGTCCATAAAGCGAACTTAGAAGTAGGACAGTCAACCGAGAGCCGCAATGTAATGTAACTTACACAACTTTTCATACTAGCGTAACAGCGGGATTATCCTATGAACATAAATTAAAAAAAGTGTTTTTTTTTTCAGTGCAAAGGACCTCAATGCAAACACTCTTTTAAACCGTTAAGTATCTACTAAATATTTATTTTCTTAAACTTTTGGACCGTTATAACAAATTGAATTCTGTTAAAGTGTAGAGACCTAAACTAAATATTGTAAAGATAGATTTTGCTGAAGTTTTTCGTTGTACCTGTCATTAAGCACAGTATAATTAATAGCTTAATTAACATTGAAAGAAACTGACATTGCTGTAATATGAAGACAATATTCTCAATAGCCAGTGGCACTTGACAGCTTCTTGTCAAGTAAACAATGTCAGAAAGATCGTTTGAAGATATACGCACAGTAGTTGGCAGGGTTGTGGTTTGTCAGGGCAGCATAACATGTAGCCACGACATAGGAGAGAGACTTGGAGATACAGACGCGTAGGTTAGGTCGTTTAAAAAACGTCCTGCGTATAGCCTCTAATTAAATTAAGTCTTCTTTTGCAGAATTTTAAGAAACAGCGTCTCTCATAAACCAGCCAAACCTGGCCGATACGGAGCTGCCCCAGATGCCCCTGATCCGTCCATTAGTCCTAAATGGTACTTTGACAGAGACTTTCTCGACTACGTCGAAAAGCAATGGAAAAGCAAGAAAAACTACGGAAGCAGCAAATACAGCACCAGTGCTCCCGAGGCTGTCTCTCCGCTGGCCCCAGTACATATTATAGGAAATTATTGGACTGACACTACCGAATTGCCTCCTCCGACACTTATCCACCCCAAGTGGTACTTCGACGACAAGTTTTTGGATTACGTGGAGAAACAATGGAAGGGGAAGGGGAAGCATGGTCTTCTTAGAGACACTGCCCCTGTTAGGGGTAAAAGTGGCTCAGAGTTGCCAGTTGCAAAGCCCAGGCATGGGAGTGGGACAATCGTCCATGATGAAACTAAAAGACCTGTCAACAATATCTTGGAAGGGGCCGGTCATATTGCGCATGATGTTGTGGCTAACAGTTTGCCCTTTGAATATATTTTCCATACAGATTGGTGGGGAAAGCGACGACAAAATTAAATAAAAATGTTGTACTGAAAAGTTTGTCGTCATTTTTAACCCCCAATGAAAAATCTAAAAAATACAAAAAGATTTTCCAATTGAGATCATGAATTGATTGCTTTAGTGCGCCATCTCGTTGAGCCTTGGTAAACTGATTAGTTTCGAAGGGGTGCGTTGTGTTCGGTTTACGAAGCAATCGCATAGGTGGCGCTAGTCACTGCAAAAAGTGATAAAAACGAGCTGAGATTTGAATACATAGGAAAAATTCGAGCCTTACCTAAATACCAATTCTGGTGTAAGGGTGGGCATGCGACCCGGAGTGTCGAGGTTCCGGGTTCGATTCCCGGGGTTGGTATTTTTCTGGTTTTTTTCTGTGTATTCATGTTTCGGTGAGTTTATTAAAAATATAACAGTAAAAGAAATAAAGAAATGATAAGTTGGATGATAGTACAATAATCTGGTAGTGAAAGTTCTGGTGGCCCGGCCAGAATCGTTTCCGCAGGAGGGAACTCTTCAACGGTCAATGACATCAACTTGAAATTTGGTATGGATATGTAAGTTGGATGACAATACACGTACGGATAGCAAAAAGTAGAGTCGGCATTTAAGAAATAAAAAAATAACAGGAAACTTATTATAGTGTACTCTAAGATGTGGGTTCAAATTCGAAAGCTGGTAAAGCAATTTTAGGGATTCTAATATGTGACTGACGAAATGTGTCGATAAAATACATTAAGGTCGACTTAATAATTAAACGGTATGTTCAATTTCTCAGCATTTCATCCAGTTTCTTTTGGTAGTATAACGCAAGAACAAGTTGCCTACTACCATATAAGTTTTGCAGTTTGCAACTAGCTGCGATCTATACGTAGACGCATAGTTACGCCTGCAGTGAAAGAGAAGTTAATAATTTAATTTTTGACTTTGATGCAACTGAATTACATACAAATTACCTACTCTAAAATATGTACACATACCCACATGCCATCCAGCCGTGAAGAGGGTGTACTTGGGACGACCGAGTTGTCGTAGGCCGATTGGGCGGCCCAGGTACCACAGGAGGGACGAAGTCCATAAATGATCTCAATTGGAAAATCTTTTTGTATTTTTTTATTTATTTTTTCCAATTTTTTATTTTTATTTTTACGGTCTTCCCGTGAGTATCAATTATATTTTTAATAAACTCACCGAAACATGAATACACAGAAAAACCAGAAAAAATACCAACCCCGGGAATCGAACCCGGAACCTCGACACTCCGGGTCGGGTGGTATTTTAAAAATACCAATTCTGGTGTAAGGGTGGGCACGCGACCCGGAGTGTCGAGGTTCCGGGTTCGATTCCCGGGGTTGATATTTTTTCTGGTTTTTCTGTGTATTCATGTTTCGGTGAGTTTATTAAAAATATAATTGAAGTCCTTATAGATCTTTCGGACCTCGGGGTGGATGGCTGGCAAGAGCTGGCCCAAGACCATGCCAAGGCATGGCGTAATCTGGTGTCGGAGGCCAAGATCCACTTCGGGTCACTGCGCCCAGCTAGTAAGTAAGTACCTACATGCCTCTAAACGCAAAAATTGTAATCTCGTATAAATTGGTCTGTACATGCACTTATGTACCTAATGTTCTGGTGTTAAGCTGTCGTTGTGGCAACGCACCTGCCATAGTTTAAGTTCGTTTTAGGGTTCCGTGCCCCAAAAGGAAAACGGAACCTTTATAGGATCACTTTGTTGTCCGCCTGTCTGTCTGTCTGTCAAGACCCTTTTTCTCTGGAACGCGTGGAGATAGCAGGCTGAAATTAGTATCAAATATTCAAGCCCCTTGCAGTCCCTTGAAGCTGTGAAAAAATCAAACTTCTAAGTTAACGCAATCAAAAGATACAGTCATTATAAAGGTTGTTTCCATACAAATTGCCATACTGTGAAAAACCTAAAGGTTACTTCTAATTGTCCTAGAAACTCAGAAAGTCGCTCAGAAAATTCTCAAAATCCGAATTTTTTATTCTGTCTGTATATGTCACAGACCAATATAACATGACCCCACACTGCGTACATTTTGCTTAGGAGCAGGGCTCTGTTAACACTGGACAACTAAAAACACGGCAGAAGCAGGGAAATCTTTGTCCGTTTTTTTTTATCATAGACAAACATAATTGAGCTGACGTTTCGTAATGACTGTTTTTGTTGATTGTGGTAATGATAGTAATTACCCTACAGTTTCTGAACGCATTAGAGGATGTTTATTGTGTGTAAATAAACATATATTTGCATAGTCCAGTGTCAATACCCGCGGGTGTTTTCTCTATATATATTAATCATTTCAAACAAGCAACAGTAATTTCTCTCACAAAATCTGAAACAAACCGAGAAGTTGTTAAAACAACAAACGATATTGCCACCGACATTGGCTTAACAAGGAGTTAAGTATCGCTTTATGTATTATACTTATATGTAACTGCTAAATTAAAAAAGTTACCGTTATGGAAAATGGTTTAAGTTAAATTGCCTCACTTCACAAAACACTTTTTACGGGAGTTACATATGATCTTTCTCAGTATACGTATAAGTAAATGTGTATAATGCAGTAATTAACCGTTACAGTATTTTGTTTTCTTTATGAACGGCAAATAAACATTTGTTCGTTTACTGTGAAAATAAAAGTACTCATCACGAATACATCCCTACGATAGATCTGATCAGACCAAATTTTACAACAATAATAATAATAATTTTACAACTTTCATCTAATTTCTAACGAATAATCGAGAAAAATTGCAAAAAACATGTAACGTTGCCAGATCATCAGGAATAAACGCCCTTATATAACCCCATGTGGTCTGGATTTTTTTATGCATGAAAAAAATATATAAAAAACCAAGTTTCATGAAAATCAGTTCAGTCGTTTATTGGAACATTAAACCACAGATTACTTAATAGGTAGTTACTAAATGGGGTTTTTCAACTCTTCGAACTAGTTAAGTTACAAAGATTATTTTCAATTTAACGCAAATATGGTACCTCTTCTTACCCAGAGGGTCGAGCACGACTTTACGAATGCTGCGTAACGTAAAATTGAATAGTAAACGTTGTCGAGTTTGTATGACGTTTGGAACAGCGCCCGCCCGTGAGCGTATTTGGAACTAAAATTTAGAATGAGGTTCGATACGATAACCGTAACGTTACGCAGCATTCGTAAAGTCGTGCTCGACCCTCTGAAGTGTAATCTCTAAATGCTCTAAAAAAAGGCAGGTTATACATATCTATAAGTACAGCCGCCATATTACTTTTCCCCTATCTCCACGACTCTTGCAAAGCAATCACTCATGGTATGACACACTCATAGCATTATCGTTTAGCCTCTAGGTGGCCTGAAAAAGATCATTAATCATAGACTTACTCGAAGCAATCGCTTACTGATACGTTTTCGTTTTAAACCCCGTCATGAAAAGTAGGGTGTTACTTATTATTCTTACTGATTCGTCTATTTTACTAAAGTACTGTTGGAAATTCTTGTGATTGGTAGGTACTTTTAGCGAGAAGGGTATATTGATATTCACGTAGATGTTATTTCTGAAGCCATTTGCGGGTGGTAGGACCTTGTGCAAGGTTCGCTGCCACCATCTTACTCGCTAATCAGCAGTGCTTGCTCGTAGTGCTAGCTTGTAGTGCTTGAGAGTAAGACAGCCGGTGTAATTACGGGCACAAAAGGCATTTCATCTTAGCTCTCCAGGTTGGCAACGCATCTGCAAACCCTCTGGGGTTGCGAGAGTCTATGGGCAGTGGTGGTCACTTACCCTCAGGTGGCCCACTTGCTCGTTTGTCGTAAAATCCGGCAGGGTAATTGCGTAACTATTTTGACAAACATCGGATTGAAATGTCGGTTTTTGTAAGACTGCGGGTCCATCACGACTTTACGATTACTGCGTAACGTATAATCGAATAGTAAACGTTGTCGAGTACAAACTCGACGTGTGAAACAACGCCCGCCCGTGAGCGTATTTGGGACTAAAATTTAGTATGAGGTTTCTCGATCTCTATACGATAACCGTAACGTTACGCAGCTTTCGTAAAGTCGTGCTCGACCTTCTTCTACCTAGTTGTCTCCGATACCAATTGTCAGTCCATACAAAATGAACGTGATGACGATTGCGAGCGAGTGAGAAGCAAGCGGGTCTCTTCAAGTCTAGAGAGAATAAGCAACCTCCTCAGCTATTTACACTTTCCAATCGCTGGTCAGTTAACCTAACCAACACAGCAAAGTTGAAAAATACGATTACACGATAAACCGATTTTTATTGAACTTAGCTAAGAACCATCTCGATTAAACTAGGTTTCGGTTAAAAATCCGTTCATCCGCTTAGGAGCTACGATGCCACAGACAGGTACACAGATACTCTTTTTGCGTCGGGGGTTATAAAGCCATCCATGTGAGACTGAGGCCAATCTCAGAGAATGCGAGAGATAAAACAGCCGAAATGTCGCGAGTAAACGTTATTTTATACTTTTTTATGTCGTTTCATTACCTGTATTGTGAAGTTAGAAGTCCTTTGTGTGAAGAGACTAGCACTAGAGAACGCCCACGGCTCCTCCCGCGTGGAATATTATACTAACGCAAGGAATCTCTATAGCAATAGGAATGTGTCCTCTGGGTGAAAAAAGTAATATTTCTAATAGTCCGTCATAAAAAATAACGAAAAAAAAAATTGGCCAAGTATTGTTTGCTTTTCATGATATCAATAAAAAATTACATAGATAAAATTATAATTTTCCGTAGACTGCAATGCAGGATTATGAATGGATTTCTTTATCATAGTACATAGCTCGCTTTTGGCTCGAAATTCGAACTTGCGATTTTATTTTGCTTGAACAAAATTTACACACCCAATATCATATTTTCTCAAGTTTTTCCCGATTCCCAAAGTCGATGAATCGAATTGCTTTAAAATTCCAGAGAAATAATGCATTGTTTGGGAGAAACGTGTCAAAATGGTGTTGTAGAGCGCCATCCTAGTCTGTCTCGTTTTTTTTATCCCGTTCCGGTTTTTCGCTTTTATATACATATTAGATTACTTCATATTTACTACAGGCGTTTGGCAACACTGATTTCGATGCGGCTTTTCTAATCAAAACCTAGTTTAATCGAAACAGTTCTTAGCTAATTTTCATTAAAATAATTTCAGCTGTTTTTGAGACATTGAACTTTGAAATGACAATGTCGGGGGTTTAACAACTTTTCTAAGTTGGTTAGGTTAGTTAATATTTACTGGAGTTGTAATAAAAATATAAATGACAAAATTACATCATCATCAACCTTTTTGACGTCCCACTGCTGGGCTATAGTTCCCACGCGGGCCCAGTGTGGATTGGGAACTTCGCACACACCATTGAATTGCTTCGCAGGAGTGTGCAAGTTTCCTCACGATGTTTTCCTTCACCGAAAAGTACATGATAAACTGTCATTCCGCACATAAATTTCGAAAATCTCAGAGGTGCGAGCCGGAATTTGAGACCACGACCCTCTGTTTGAGAGGCCATAAGTCAAACCACTAGGCTGTAACGGAAATAACCTAACCAACTTAGAAAAGTTGAAAAACCTCCGACATTGTCATTTCAAAGTTAAATATTTCAAAAACAGGTGAACCGATTTTAATAAAACTTACCTAAGAACCATCTCGATTAAAATAGCTTTCGACTGAAAAAACCGCATTGAAATCGGTCCACCCGTTTGAGAGCTATGATGCCACAGACAGATACACAGATACACAGACACACAGGTACACAGATACACAGAAACACAAATACACAGATACATATGTCAAACTTATAACACCCTCATTTTTGTCGGGGGTTACAAATAACATAGGTACTTACATGAAAAGTCCCATCGCAGGTATTTTCATTTGTTAGATCAAGCCATTGAAAGTCAGGCGTCATTGTGTGAGTAAAATACGGAGACAATTAACATGATAGATGGGGCAGCGATTTTTCACATCCCCGGCGATGGCTGGAGTGTTATTAGTCTCGTCTCGGGGCTGCGGTAACACAGGTTCTCGATCGCTTTTTTTATTTGCTGACCGAAAGAAGTGAGTGAGAGGAGTGAGCTTGGACGAAAATTCTGTCTGCCGTCTGAGGGTCGAGCACGACTTTACTTCACGAACTTTACTACAAATAGTAAACGTTGTCGAGTTTGTATGACGTTTGGAACAGCGCGCTGCGTGAGCGTATTTGGAACTAAAATTTAGTATAAGGTTTCTCGATCTCGATACGATAGCCGTTACGTTACGCAGCATTTGTGAAGTCGTGCTCGGCCCTCTGTCCGGATGTTCTCCTAAAGGTCGCATTTGTCAACCGATTCTCGTCAAATTTTGTGAGCTTAATTTTTTTTTGTCGATTCGTTTTGTGGAAATTTTTTGAATAAAGAAGACGACAAAATGTCCAATAATGACCCGATCTTAGTGAAGTTTTGTGACCTGCAGCCTTATTGTCTTACTTACTCGGGATCACAATCGGCTTGACGGACGAAAGTGATCGCGAATGCGAGCGCCTCGAAACGTTGTTTTCGTTCTACGAGCATAGAGACGTAAACCTATAGAGACGTAATATAAGGCGACCCGACCCAGTCTAGTTGTCTATGATTTCTCACTGATATATTTCGCAACACATTTGCTTTCCGTCAGTTTCGACCATAAACTAGAACCGAAGACGGTTTGACTTTAAAATAGAAATCACCATCAATTTACATCATCATGTCCTGTTGTGCCGTTAAATGGTGCAAAAACAACAGGAAAACATGTAGTGTAACAACAAACAATATCGCTTTTCATCGGTAAGTCCATTCCTTTATTTTACCAAAATATTTTCAAAAATTTGATGAATGCAACGCGGGTCAAGTTAAACTGGAGAGGTCCGTCACGTGTCCACTCCCCGTCCTTTTTGCTCTTACTGTAAACATGTACGTCTATCTCTTATTATCGTAATTACCCTTGTGACGCCAATGGCTCACTAGCCATTGGCGTCACAAGGGTAATACACGGCACTCCGTGTAGTGCATTTATTTTGTATTGTCTATAGTAAAATTATCCAGTAAATGATTATTGTTAGTACATATATCGGGTTTTTATTTGTGGATTTTATTTACCACTATTAGTACCTAAATACTTCATGAGTTTAATTATAATTATTTTTTTCGTGTATTAAGATTATAACAACGTTATTTTATTTAAACTGTATTCTTTTTTTTTAAACCCCCGACGCAAAAAGAGGGGTGTTATAAGTTTGACCGCTAGTGTGTCTGTGTGTCTGTATGTGGCACCATAGCTCCTAAACGGTTGAACCGATTTGAATGCACTTTTTTTTATTTGAAATCAGGTTTTCAAGCGATGGTAAACTAAGAGTTAAAAAAACCTTTAGTGATTCGTTGAACTTTAGAGGATCAAGTGAAATAAAACGGACCACTCACGTATATAAGTAGAGTTTAGCCCGACATGTTTCGGACCAATTCAAATAACTCCCACTCGCTGTCTTGCTGCCACTGGGTCGTGCGCTCCAAGAGAAAGGACTACGAATTAAGTCCGAAACAATTAGTCGGGCTAAACTCGATTTACATACGTGAGTGATCCGTTTTATTTCACTAGATTCTCTAAATTTCAACAAATGACTAAAAGTTTTTTTAACTCGTTTAGTTTACCATTACCACAAAAAATTTCAAAGTTGGTGATGATATCTTATCTTGTCTTATACTACTTGAAGCCATTAGTTCCGTTTCCAGGTCATTTCAAATTGAATTTCTTAGTTGCAAAATTAAAGTCACAGGCAAAAGCTAGTTACTGATATAAAAGCAAGCATAAAAAAATGCAAAACCTTTTATCGATATCGATAGAAAGCATCAAGTCGTTAACGCACGCCTCTAGCGATCGGGTTCGAAATACTAGGGATCCCCCGCACCGCAGCTAGTTGACAGAATTGTTTTCTTTCAAATTTGCATGTATTGGGTCTCTATAGGGATAAGTGCTCGTAGCTTTCGTATAACGAAATGATTCCGATTCAAACTCATGTCAAACTAAATCATTCCGAGCTGTCATTTAGCCTACAGTGAAACCAATCGTTCGTTCAATTGGCTTGTAAATGGCAGGCAGGCAGACAAGACCGCGGCTTGGCCGTGATCCACATTCAAGGCTTACCGGAGAGTCCATAAAACCGCGGTACCTAGGTCGCCCGTATATCACACTCTTACCTGACTACGAAGCTAGAGGACCGACATTTGTATGATTAATTAATACGAATGTCTGCTCTCGAGTCTTAAATGTTTAAAACGTTGTATTTGAGTGTGTGCGGTTATCTGTATGGACAAGAGTCGCTGGACAAGACGAGTCCTAGAATGGAGACCCAGAGCGGACGCTAGAGGGCGCGGCAGACCACCGCAGCGCTGGATGGACGATGTTCGACAGCACGGAGGTCGAGACTGGATGAGACTGGCACAAGATCGCCAAGAGTGGAAGAAGAGGGAAGAGGCCTATATCCAGGAGTGGATCAACAAAAGGCCACCATGATTATGATGAGTTATCTGTATAGGTATCTATGTTTTTGTACTGCTGTTACATAGGAACCCCGTCCACGCCTTTTATGAATGTATCGACTGTATAAGTCGGAGTAACTCTCCATTCCCTATACAGGTATTCCTATACCTAGTTCAGGGGTCAGAATATAAGGAATCTTTTATAACTTAGTTGTACCAATCCTAGTTTATATGTTTATGTACCATTACCCTTGTAACATCGTACAATAAATCATTTTTATTATTATTATGTCTCTTTATTCTTTTTCAACTCTTATTTTTTATATTTTTCTAAATTACATTAAACACAATATAAAACAAAAAAAACATAAAAAATAGTCTTCGCCTGTGGCGGGGCAGGGGCCCCAGCCAGCGGCGGTCCGGGCGACAAAGTAAGCAATCTCCTCACTAATCGCGCCGTGTCCAGGATCACCGCTTTCTGCATCCGACTCTTGATCCAGCAGCCTAATGAGAGTCTCTTAAGATGATGATCGAGGCTTTTTGCTACGAGTCCATTGGCGCTAACGACTATCGGAACAATCATTGTTGAGTCAACATCCCACATGGCGGCAACCTCAAAAGCGAGATCAGTATACTTACCTAACTTATCCTTCTCCGCCTTTATGAGGTTTTCATCATGCGGGATGGTGATATCGACAAGTATTGCCCTCCGCGTCAACCGCTCTAATATCACGATGTCAGGTTTATTGGCTGGGATAAACCTATCTGTGATAATAGACCGGCCCCGGTAGAGCGTGGCACGGTCGTCATTATTATTATTATGTTTGTCTAGTTGTCTTGTAGGACCCATAACACAAGGTCTGCTTAATTTGGGATTAAGTCAATAAGGGCTATGGCTAGTTAGAAATCCGTTAGGAACCCTAGTGTTGTGTGAAGGCTGTCTATCAATTTCCACCAATCATAGGCCATTAGCTTGTCTGTCTCTCATTGGTTGGTGGAGAATGACAGATAGACTTCACTCCACACTAGCGGATATTTGACTCGCGATACTCATTGGTAAAAACAATTACTTTACTAGACATAATGAAAATGGGATATTGACCGCGATTACCTTTCGCGAATGCCAGCACCGGGGGGGCTAGCACGCGTGCCATTAAATAAATAATAATAAATATCATTGGACAAATTGACACCAATTGACCTAGGCCCAAACTAGGCAAAGCCTGTACTATGGGTACTAGACAACGGATAACCATATTTATATAGATAAATATTCGGTCGTCATTTTGTCGCTTTTTGCTCAGTGCGTCCTTCACTGATTCCATCACTGCGCGACAAGCGACAAAATGGCGCGCCGTGCTACATGTGCAGTTTTCATTATGTCTAATGCAATTAACCGCGAATCATTCAAAACAATTACTTTGCTTACCAACCAATGTATGTTGCTAATAATGCATGTAACAGAAATTTATCAGACTGGCTTAGGTATAATATTGTCATCGTGGTAATGGTAACGCCACAGCTCGTTGGGATCCGGTGACAAAAACCCTTCGGCATTGGCTAATAGTCGGGGATTGTCAGGCTGTAAACTTACTAACCTAATGAAACGAGCAAAGCCGCACTAGGGTGTCATTCTATGGAACTTGCTAAGTAAACAAATTGTCTCTGAATGATGAATTTATTATAGCGGTTTGTTTACATAGTTAGCAAGTTCCATAAAATGACACTATGGATTGCAGTCCAAAATATATATACTTACTATGACAACTTTTACCAACGAACCGATCCTGTTACTTACATTTTATAATTACTTAGTTATAATGTAAACTATTTTTCTCTTGGAAGTGATGTACTTAATGTCTTTATATGAGTTAAATGTCTTTAAACCGAAACATGACGAGCTTTACTCGACTGACATTACGTGAGTGAAAATTTCGCTATTCTCACTGGAAAATTACAAGTCTAAACTTGATCGAAATAGCTTAGGTACAGACTGCTTTCACATTGATGACCGAATAGCCTAGTGGTTAGAGACCCTGACTATGAAGCTTGAGGTCCCGGGTTCGAATCCCAGTCGGGGCAGATGTATGTATGATGAATACGAATATTTGCTTTTGGGTCTTGGATGTTTAATATGTATTTAAGTATATGTTTATCTATATAAGTATGTTTATCCCTTGTCTAGTACCCGTAGTACAGGCTTTGCCTAGTTTGGGACTAGGTCAATTGGTGTCAAATTGTCCCATGATATTTGTTATTATTAACTTACGGAAGTGAAACGATAAGCCTAGCATACTTACGGGAAACTTTTAAAAGTTAAAACCTTGGAGCGAATATGGTTGAACAAACAAGATGTTGGTTGCCAGGTGAGGTAGAAGCGTTAATTGCAGCCTATGAATCGTATCCTATAGAAAAGTATAAAATAAAGAATACAAAAATTGTGTTAATAACCTAACCAACTTAGAAAAGTTGAAAAACCCCCGACATTATCATTTCAAAGTTCAATATTTCGAAAACGGGTGAACCGTGAACGGAAGAAACTTAGCTAAGAACCGTATCGATTAAACTATTAGCTTTCGATTAAAACACATGTCAAACTATACAACACCCTTCTTTTTGGGTCGAAAACAAAAAAAATAAAACAATCTTGTGCAGAAATCAAATGTCGATTAATGAAGTTATTTTTTTATTACAATGCCATAAGTAATCGTTGGAAAACTACATAAATCAAAAAGGTTAATTCAACCAAGAACGAACAAAAAAAACCCGGCCAAGTGCGAGTGGGACTCGCGCACGAAGGGCTCCGTACCATTATCTATAAAAACGGCAAAAAAAATAATGTCTGTTGTATGTCCCATACAACGGACATATTTTTTTTGGCTCCCGCCCCACTTAAATATTTATTTTATTCTGTTTTTAGTATTTTTTGTTATAGCGGCAACAGAAGTACATCATCTGTGAAAATTTCAGCTGTCTAACTGTCACGGTTCATGAGATGTAGCCTGGTGACAGACGGACAGAGAGACGGACGGATGGACAGCGGAGTCTCAGTAATAAGGTCCCGATTTTTACCCTTTGGGTACAGAACCCTAAAAAGAAAATACCAGAAGCGAAGCTGATTAGAATTATAAATAGATAACAAGCGCCTTGGGATGTACGATTTTGTAGCCAAGGTTTTATCCAGACTTTTATTTTATTTATTAAAAATGTGGGCGGCGTCCGCTTTTGTACTTTACGTCTGAGACGCCATTTTAAATTCTGGCCCCTATTTCACTAACGCGTTAACTTAACAATGTCAGTTAACTTTAAGTACAATGACAATTCCACCTACATTTCATTGCCAATACGAAACGCGCCGAAACTCAAATGCTTCAAGTCGACAATTGACACCTAATTGTCTTGTAACCTGTATAGGTAGGTAACTATTGGCTAGTTGCCGACTCCTTGCGAGATATGCCCGGCCCACTGCCACTTACTTTTTTGTTATAAGGTGATTTGTCCCCTCTAAGAAAATAGTTAAGACAGAATGAACACAGCACAGACTGATTGTCTTGTACAGCAAACACCTTAGGTTTCTGACATAATATCAGCACTGCAGGTTGCTGCAATACATGCCGGGTCAGCGCCTATTCACGACATCATCGCATGTGTCTTAATTTGAACAGTACTTAAAATTTATATTGTAAAATGTCTCTTTGAGGTTTGTATGTGTTTGTTGTGAATAAAGTTTGTATCTATCTATCTACAGCTTGCTAATTCTTTGACCTATGTCGACTTTTACTCGTAAAAGGTAGCTGTCCCGAAGTCACGTTTGACGTAAACATACTAAACATTTGTTCGCGTGTCGTTACTTCAGGGCGAACTACTAACTTCACTAAGTAGTTATTAAATAATCCGTATGTTTTACTATCAACAACAACGTTCTCGAACTTAAAAAATACTACCAGATTCCGTCGTTGTAACCTAGGGAAGTTAGTTCGATCATGTAGCGGGTTTCCGTGCGCATATATTTGAGCTCCTAACAATCCGAACATGTTTTGGGCGGGTGGGAGACACGCCGCCAATTGTACCTATTTACATGTAATGTCCTTGTCCTTGGTACTGTCGTGCCTTCAATGTAATGAGTAATGACATAGGTTTATCAGTAGGTACCTTTAAATAAATAAATAAATATCATGGGACAATTGGGATGTACCAGTTTTTGACAACCTATGCTAATTCAAAAACCATTTCGAGGAATATGTTTTCTTAACAATTTCTAATCATCAGATTTTATTCTAATGATTTTATTAATAAGTTATTGCTATTTTTTCATTTAACTTTATTTTGACCTTAATCGTTAACTTACTTAACTTACTTACTTAACCTGTGATTGGTCTGCTGGGAGTCCTAATTACAACTGTGGTGTATAATTATTCTTATTTTAACGAAACTTTCAGTCATACTTTTGTTACAAAATAAAAATAAAATAAAATAAATAAACACTTACAAGCAAAATTAAGCTGGTTTGATATTTAAATACATTAAAATAATCGAATCATTTCGATGTACAAATTTAGCTAAAAAGGTCAGGACCATTTGCATTTTTATCTGACAGCTTTTCATATGTCGCTTTGACGTTTTATTCAAACACGATTACCTAATTTGTTTACGATATCTGAATCGAAATTTCAAACTCACCATGTATGAATTTATTGTACAAAAATATAGGAACATATACAAATGAGGAACATTAAGAAGGCCTATTTTATCGTTTTTTTTTTTATACGACGAGGAAGGTAAACGAGCAAGTGGGTCACCTGATTGTAAGTGATCACCACTGCCCATAGACACCCACAACCCCGGAGATGCGTTGCCAACCTAGAGATCTAAGATGAAATAAAAAAAGAGGGGGTTAGATTTTTCGGTACATCCCCATTGGCACCAATTGACCTAGTCACACACTAGGCAAAGCCTGTACTATGGGTACTAGACAACGAATGAACATACTTACATATCTAAGACCCGAGAATAAATATTCGTATTCATCATACAAACACCTGCCTCGAGCTTCATAGTCAGGGTCTCTAACCACTAGGCTATCCGGTCGTATTTTCAAGGTGTAAGACCGACTCTTAGGTATAAAGCATGCGGTTGTTTTGTGCGGAAATCGCATCGTTAGTCGCATACGATCAACTTTTGCCTTGTTTGCTCAATGCTGCGTTCACCGCGTAAAACAATATTTGGTAATAAGATTATCTGAGCGCCTAGTGTAATCGCCGACCAGGCCAAGAAATATGTCTCGATCGCGTTCGCGTTTAACAATTCTCATACTATTTGACACTTTAACGCAAACGCGATCGAGACGTATTTTGTGCTTCTTGATTACACTAAGGGCTCTGATGTAAAATTATGTGCGTCAAACGCATCGCGTTTAATGTAGCGTTTATCGCATAAAACAATCGCGCGCCTAATACGTACTTTTATTTTTCTTTATATAATTAATTTGTGGCTATACGCCTATTGTAAAAGCTATTGTACCTTGTCTTTAGAAAAAAACAAACACTCATGGTCTTTCCGAATTCACTGGTGACTCAAAATTTACGTGCATTTTGCCGCCTAAGTAATACTTAGCTGTCTACCGAAAAAAAAATCATTTCGCATTGATAACGTAAAGCCATACCATATCTAATAACCACCAAAACTGAGCCCGTGACGTAACTCCCTTACAACACCGCGGCTTTCTAAGCCGATTAAATTGTACGTCCATCAACCATCATTCATACCGAAGCTATTTAACATTAATTTACATGTTAAGTAATGCCGTAAATATCCGTATACCATGTAACTTATACAGGCGTATGAATGTGTGTGTCAGCCGTCACGCACCAGTATAGCTTCTAATTGCCTCCATTCTATACTTTCATGCTATAACCATTAATATACTTAAGCATCGGACTCAGAATACAGAACAAACCAGAACCCGCGAGCGCGTCTAAAAGTGAGGGAACTAAAAACATACTCTTAATTTAAACAGAGTAGTTTGGCGCAGTCATCTCCGAGTTCTTGAGTTCGCAGTGTATCGTGACGTGTTTATACGAATGACAATACTAATTAATCCCTTCTCGTGACTTTCTTACATACAGAAATGCCGTTGGGCTTATAAAAAACAGAATATGGTTAAATTTCAAATATAAACGGGTAGCGAAATCAATAAAGTTGATTTTCAAATACCTGTTCAATGATACCGCGCTTGATATAGTTTGTAGACTTTTCTATTTTTTATTTTTCACAAATGGCGTCTGATGGTCGCCATATTGGATTAAAATTATTGTAATGTCTTTATTGAGACCCGCAAGATTAACACGAATTGATTGACGTCAGAATTATTAAAATCAGCGAACGCGTTCGGTGACCGAACGATGTACGTTTGTATGTATGTTTCTAAAGTCTCTAGAGTGCCACAAAGGAACAAACATACATACATACGTACTTACATAGGTTGATAAACACATTACCCTCCTTTGCGTTTCGCAGTCGGGTAAAAATGGACTCGCTCCGTGGCGTGCGATTATGACTGAACGCGGCTTCTGGTTTATTGTGTATTCTGAGACATCGGGATGTGCCCTTTGGAACATTTTGAAATAGGAACGGCGCCGCGGCTCATATCGCTGGCACTTATTTTAGTGAAACAAATTGCAAATAAAAACACTCCTATATTCCGTGTGCGTGAGGCGCGTTTCACGCCTTGACGAAACTCTAGCCTAACCTAACCTGGCTAAGTTGAGTAAGTATGTGACAATTTGCTTTTTACCCGACTGCGAAATGCAAAGGAGGGTAATGTGTTTTTAACGTTTCATCATCATCATCATCATCAGCCCACGTCCCACTGCTGGGCACAGGCCTCCTCTCAGAATGAGAGGGCTTGGGATATAGTTCCCACGCGGGCCCAGTGCGGATTGGGAACTTCACACGCACCATTGAATTACTTCGCAGGAGTGTGCAGGTTTCCTCACGATGTTTTCCTTCATCGAAAAGCTCATGATAAATTGCAAATGTAATTTCGCACATAAATTCCAAAAACTCAGAGGTGCGAGCCGGGGTTTGAACCCACGACCCTCTGCTTGAGAGGCGATAGGTCAAACCACTAGGCTATCACGGCTTTTTTTTATAATTTAACTAAACCAATAAAATGCGAAATGTGAATTTGCTAAAGATTCGTTTTTGAAATTAAATTACAGCGATGAGTTTTCTGGGAATTGAAATTTGGCGAAAAATGTTTTGCCCAAAGGGCAGTACACCCACGACATTTAATGTAGTATTACCGGTATCGTATTACCGGTATCGTATTACCGGCTCGAATTAAATTGACGTTGTAAAAAATTCAGCAACGTAAATTTTTCCAGACACTGCTGTAACATCGATTCCTGACGATAAAGGTTTTTCTAACACAAACCAAGAATTTTCAGAATTATAATTTTTTAATTACAAGGAAAAAGGGAATGGTTGCCTATGGGTAATTTATTATGAATGCTAAGTGATTTCGTGTAAAATTTCTTAATGAAAAGTCGAGAGAATTAATTTTACGGTGATGGTCCGACGAGCTGATCCGTTATTTAGTGTGCACACTGAAATATTAATTAATTAAGTTAAGCATAATACGGATCTTTAATTTTTTATTTGGTCAGTCAAACATTTCACTTGACGTTATTCTACGTGACTGTTATGTACTACAGAGACCCGAGTAAGAATAGTCGAATCCTTCGTAACGTAATTGAGTAGTAAAGTTATCGAGAAATTTGAAAATTGAAATACTCAAGATACTGAACAACTTTTCCCAAGGAACATGGGTCGAAATATGAAAAGAAAAATTGGTCTCTTCATACTATCTGTGTCAGCTGATCGGACATTTGAGTATGGAAAGACCGATTTTTTAATGATTGGATTAGATTAAATAACATGAACCTAATGTATTTGATGTTTTCTGACTGAGTTTTAAATCATCATTTTTTTTTTAAATCATGGGACAAACTGACACCAATTGACCTAGTCCCAAACTAGGCAAAGCCTGTACTATGGGTACCAGACAACGGATAAACATACTTATATAGATAAACACATACTTAAATTAAATACGTATTAAACATCCAAGACCCGAGAACAAACATTCGTATTCATGATACAAACATCTGCCCCGACCGGGATTCGAACCCGGGACCTCAAGCTTCATAGTCAGGGTCTCTAACCACTAGGCTATCCGGTCGTCAAAGAGTTATACGAATAATGACTGCAAGTTTTCAATAATTATCAAAACAGTAATTTCCAGCCTAGTTACGTCCCACTGCTGGGCACAGGCCTCCTCTCAGTATGAGAGCGCTTGGACTTTACTCATTCGCAAATTCAGAGGTGCGGGCCTGAAATAGACTACATTTATCAACGTTTTAGTTCCACAATGTAAATTATTTAATCGATAAAAACAATACTTTTATAAAAATACTTTAAGTATCTAATAACATCTAACTTGCCTTTCCACGTTTAGTTTTTTTCGTATTTAATACTTATGATATCTCCATCACAAGTAAGTCGTAAATATTCAAATCACAATTCGTTTTCTGTTTCTACATCACAAGCATGATTTACTCTGACTTGTGACATACACCAATGTATAGAGAATTTAAAAGGCTAGGATTTCTACGTTTAACATTATTACAATACCTTTTTATAATATTTTAAGTAAGTAATTTCCGTGGTGCGAATTCTGAACGATTTTCTTTACGAAAAGACGCGTTATTAGCGATAACACTGTAACTGTGGTTATTTATTGTTTTATTTTATCTATTTATTTACTAATAACATTAGTCAGTTAGATCGATAGTGGATAAATGTCAGCACTAAAACGTGGTTTAGTAGACGAGAAGTTGGGTCAGGAAGGCGCGGAAGATTCAAGGTTATCCTCTCAGGGGAGCGCCTTAATAGGCTATAGGTCAAACAGCTTATACTTACCTACCTCTTACATGCTATGTTTTTAAATGAGATACGGTTTCAAAACTGAACGATACTGGGAAAATGCTGTCAATTTTATCCAACGCCATTTCCTGCATACAAATGGCGAAGGCGTAACTTGATTATCTTAGATTATTATTTAAATTCAAAAGCGTCTTTCAAAGCCGTTTCTTTGACGCGTCTTACGCGAACACACTTTTCCAAAAGTTTGTAATTTACATTTTATATTGAGGATAAATAGAAAATTCAAAATGGTTGCATTTGCTGTCGGGTTGAGGGCTAAAAATTTTTTTTTACCACCACCTTATTAACGTGAAATTGCTGGGCTATAGCTCCTATGCCGGTCCGATGCGAACTGGGAGCTTCACGCACGCTGTTAGCTGGAAGAGATCCCTTTTTAGGGATAAACTCGCCTTTGTAAGAAAATTGCCTAATTCTATTACCAAAATAATTGGTAATATAATAAATAGCCTTAGGCAATTTTCGTCTGTTAGCTTTCATCGCTGTAATAATAAAACAATTAAATGTCCAAAAAGTAGTTTTATTTAAAAAGATCAATTCATAACATATACACTTTGTCGAAAATAACATTTTATATACATTATTACAATACAATTACACTTACAAATAAATGATACATTTAAGTACCTATAATAAATATTTCGTGATAGTTTACTATTTTATTTTTTACATTACGGATCCGACAAACAATACATTGTAACCCAAAGATCAGCTGTATTAAAAAAAGTTTTATTAAAATGGAATTTTTGAATCAAACATTTTTGCTGATACTCGTGTACACCAAATGTCAAGCGAATTCAATATCCCGTCACTAGACGTAAGCCAAGATTACTCTCAAACATTGAAACTGACAAATTACATACGAACATTTCAAGTTAAATAATGAATTCTCGTAGCAATTATTGTTCAGGAAAAGTCGGAAACATCAACTCTATACTTAAGAAAATGGCTTTATTAAATTAGGTTTCAATTCAATTTTGTGATAAATAATGGCCCCATCGATCGATGCGATGATTCCGCCAAGCAATGTCGAGGTTGGATAAGACACTGGCAAACGACCTCTGGTCTTGTACGGTAAAATTGTCAGTGTTCGGGAAAATACCAGCTACTAAAATAAATTCAGTTTATTTATTAACTTAGAAATGACAGGAGTAATTTGAAAAGCCCTCTGATCCAACATACAATGACAATGCAAAGATAAATTCGTTAAGCAGCTGGACATGAACCAGCAACCTCGGTAATCCGTACCACGCTCCACCAATTAAGCTATACTTAACGTTGGTGTACCTAACAAATTTTTCAATGCCTTGTGTCATATTTTATTTGGAAGATCTCTCCTCAGCGCCATCTATGAGTAGCTTAATCAAGCAGCTCACCCACTACGGAACTTCTACAGTTACGCATTAGTGGCAAGAGATGGAGCTATTTTCTGAATCAATGAAAATAATCGATTTATTGATTATTTTCATTGCCCTCTGATCCTACCGGCTGCGCCAAGAAATACTTTCTAACTTCATGGTTTCTGAATACAACTTAGGAGGACGGTTTAAATATATGAGTTAAAAAAAAATGCCATTTTTAACATGAAACTATCGTGAGACTCAATCATAGTGAAATAAACCGATCACTCACGTATGTAAGTCGAGTTTAACCCGGCATGTACGTGAGTGATCCGTTTATTTCACTCTGATTTGAATGCCATTTTTATTCGATCTAAAATCGATGCCATGGTTCCTAAGAACAGATTTCCCTACCTACCTCTTATAGTTTCTGACATCTCCCTACTGACCCATTTAGATTGATCACTCTGTATATTGATATTCATGTGTCGATGTTATGTTGTTATGCACGAACGCCAAAATAACCTTTTTATTATAATCCGAGCATGTCCTTGAGGTCCATTAACCAAGGGTCCCCTTTCCAGTTGCCTTTTTACCGTTTATACAACGAGGAAGGCAAGCGAGCAAGTGGGTCACCTGATAGTAAGTGATCACCACTGCCCATAGACACCCGCAACTCCGGAGGGTTTGCAGATGCGTTGCCAACCTAGAGGGCTAAGATGAAATGCCGTGCCCGTAATTACACCGGCTGTCTTACTCTCCACACCGGAACACAACAGTGCAAGCACTGCTGCTTAGCGGCAGGATTAACGAGTAAGATGATGGTAGCGATCCGGACGAACCTCGCACAAGGTCCTACCACCCGCAAAAACACACCCGCACCTTTCGGTTAAATAAGAATATATGTTAACATTATTCTTTAGTATGTGCTGGCTTCACTCTGACAGGCCCTTTCCCGCTATTAAGTTTTATCAAATATCTGTAACACGAGACCCCTAGCACAGGATCCAGAAGCCGGTTTTATGTTGTATGTTTTCCGAATAATAAACTTTTTTTTTTTATCTCTAAGCCATAGCCACAGAACTAAATCCGGATAGAAGGAAACAGTGTAGGCACTTCGTGTGCCCAAAGGAAGGGCTGAGAACCCGTTACGCGTCCCACCTCCCGACCGGTCAAAATAATAATAAATAAATAATTACATTTTCAAACGCCACCACAAAAGTTGAAACTATTACCTAATCGAGGTATTTCCCCACTAAATTACGCTCGTGACGTGATGTCAAAATACCTACGCAAAGTGTCACACGCTCTGTTTTTCTGTGCTCGTAGCATACCTACAATATGCGTTTCTGCAAAGAGTAACTGTAAGGCTGCAGAAGACGTAAACGTCTCGGTCGCGTTCGCGTTTACGTCTGAACTGAATTACTATGGGCACGTTAGCAGTGCCACTAGTGGCACGTATCGACAACAAACCATCTTCATACTATTTGGCATATGCTTAAGCCTTTGATTACACTAGAGCTATACGAGTGTTTCTAGCTTTGCTCAGCGTAATTGACAAAACGTGTTATTTGTGATAACACTGCGTAACATGAAGTTACACCGATATTTAATAGATGTCGCCACTAAATACGACGTTGTTTAGTAGAAGTGAGGTGGGGTGAGGAAGGCGCGAAACGTTCAATGTCATCCTCTCAGGGAAACCATTTAAAAGGCCGCCATATGACTTATTCTTTATGGTCGTTGATAATGGATAGTGCTCCTAGCATACATTAGTTCAGCTTTCGTACCGTATAGATTAATAAGAAAATTCATGTGTTGGCTAACGGCTCTCGCATAACTCAAGTGAAACCGCGTATAAACCCCGCATTGGAAACAATAAATTGGCCCATTAAGCCAACTAACGGCAATAATATATTTAACAAAAACCTCTTGAAAACAAACTACAGGCCATTGAAAACAGTCTTTCTGCTTTAAATAACCCTGAAATCACATTATAGATGTTTCGACTGTCATAATAAAGGCTTTGTTGGAAAGTTAAGTTAAAGTTGTAAAGTCTTTGTTTTATTTGACGAAAGACTGCCACATGTTTCTATTAAGTAAATAGATGAAGGTTGAAGGCCTAAAACTTATTTATGAACTAAAAAACAATTACTTTGCTCACCCGCGACCACTAATGACAAATAGTTATATCTGTGCGGCAAATGTATGTTTCCATGCAACACCTCCACCTCCACTGCTACACGAATCAACACATGCCACACAGACCCAACTATCACCACCACCACTATACTAAACGCTGACGCGTTTCGGCACTCTCCACGAGGCCATTTACGAAGCACAACAACAACCGCTCAACATGCCACCACTTCCACTACACTACTACACACACTACTACTACACTGTACTACTGAGTAGTGGAAGTGGTGGCATGTTGAGCGGTTGTTGTTGTGCTTCGTAAATGGCCTCGTGGAGAGTGCCGAAACGCGTCAGCGTTTAGTATAGTGGTGGTGGTGATAGTTGGGTCTGTGTGGCATGTGTTGATTCGTGTAGCAGTGGAGGTGGAGGTGTTGCATGGAAACATACATTTGCCGCACAGATATAACTATTTGTCATTAGTGGTCGCGGGTGAGCAAAGTAATTGTTTTTTAGTTCATAAATATGGACCTCCGCAAAGTAACGCCTGATTCAATAAATTATTTAAAACTTATTTATTTAGACTTTTAGTGTTCTTAAACGCCTGTGGAAATATAACTGAAGGTTGGTACATCGTATAGACATAGTAAACATACTTATTATTAAAATATTTCAATAATTTATGTTGTAATACCAATAAATATAGAAAATATAATTAAAAAGACTTGCTTTTACATTTGATTTTTGGGTGAGTCAACCTAAATCTCGTCTTTATGGACTGAATTTTTCCAATATTCATGCATAACCGATTATAAATGTTTACAATATCAAACAAAATATTTAAAAAAAAACGATACAAAATGTCTTTCTTGTTTTAAATCGGTTTTACTTTTTGATAAAAGATTTTTCTATAGTAATAATCGGGGAACATACATAAAAAAATATACGTAAGTACGTAATATCCGACAAATTGAGAACCTCCTCTTTTTTTGAAGTCGGTTAAAAAAAGCTATACAAGACTGGCAGGTGTAGGAAGATTGAAAAAGCGCCGAGGTTTCTCCACTGAGCTTGTAAATTCCGTGGAAGAATGACATAACTTATCAATAACGCCCCTTATTCAATAAATAACACGGCGGCAGCGTCGCATTAGGAAATTGATAGCGGATATGATGGGTCTATAAGAAAATTGGGGCAAGTTACGGCTAATATTCAATCTCGATACTGCAATATCTGATCCCGGAAAAACGGTAGGCTAATATGTCTATAGGAGGTCACGACAAATTTTCTGACGAATTGCGCAGTCAGACCGACATATTTGGCATCAGAGAGGTTCTCTTTATCCTGTAAACCCAGAACAGATCACTTAAACGATCGTTACCAAATTTGTCGTGACGTAATAATACTATTTGTGAATTTTAATTATGCAAATATTGAGCCCAAGATAGTTTGAATAAAACTTTCACTACTGCACGTACGTTTATTGAAAAGCTTGCACTGTTAGCAAGGTGACTGATACCCAGGGAGCGAAATTTTTGGTGCCAGTGACATCATTTATGACGTAAATTCGGACATAGAATGCTTTTGTACAAACAACATTGCTACACCCCAAATGATTCTTAATTAATAATGCAATCGCCTGAGTTAGTATTTTTTAAGGTTTTTCTATTTAGGTTTTTTATTTGCTTTTGGCTGTTAAAATATGCTGACAGCAGGAGCAATATTTTTTATTAGTATTTGACTGCAAAAACCCTTAACTTATGGGCTATCTATCGCAATTCAGCGCGGGAATGCTGCCTGCGTGATGGGCACCCTGCTGAGAGGTCCAGGTCCAGGTTTGGTAGGTAATATTTAATTTTATAAGTTAATATTTTTATTTACTTTGTAGGTAGTGTTAGTCCATTGTACATTTGTTTTAAATAAATAAATCTGACGTAATTAACCTATATTAATATACCCTATGTCACTCTCACAGCTGAGACGCCTCTATGACTCTTCATAATTATGTTGAAATACGTCAAACTATAGGCCGTAGAGCATGCCAAACAATTAGACATACATACTTTTTCCTTCAATTGGGGAAAAACAACGGACGAATATGTTGACACTATAAGGGTTCCTTGTTGACCACGTAACTCTGAAAACCTTTTTCAAATCACGAGAATAACAGTGTTGTCTGCTTTATCAAGCTCATACAAGAGGATCCTATTTTTTAACTATAATAAACACCTTTTGGCGTCTTTACAAAGGGAACATTTTGCGAAGAGCACAATGGCTCCATTTACCTGCTCTAACCGTGGGTTAAATCCGATTTATTTTTGCATTAAATTTTTCATGTTTTGAAGCATTTTGAAGAGGGTCATATTTTTATAAAATTTTATATTCATGAACTAAAAACCATTTAATTTTCTCACTTGCGACTACACTTGTAAGACAGCTGTCTATGCGACGAACGTATTTTGTCATGCGTCACCTCCACTACCATACGAAACAACACAGTCAATACAGTCACATGTCACATGGACCCATCCATCACCACCACCAGTAAAATATGCGGTTAATTGCCTTTAGCAGCTAATTACTTAGCTGTTTTTAGTTTGTGAATATGGACATCCGCAATGTAGGTAGATATCACCTGGTTCAATCAATTTTACATTCTTTTGAAAAAATTACACTTGTATCGAATTATAACAACAAAATTAATTTTCTTTGTACAAAGGAACGATATGATAATTACTTAAACGTTTTGGGTTTACATCAAGAATGTAAATGTTACATTCGTAACAATCATTAAATAGAATACTTATAATGTACTAATGTACCTTAGAGTACAAAAATAATGAGTACATATTTAGTGAGGGTTAACTTTTTCGTAAATTGGCAGATTTTTTAAGTGCTGGAATAGATAAGATTAGATTATTTATTCATCCAACAAAAAATACCTTAATTAATACATATCTAATGGCCACAGTTTTGTATGGAATACTCTCTAGTAAATTTTTACACTTTTCATTATCACACTGATTGTGATCAAAATTATACTCGTAATGTATGAAAAAATTGCTGCTGCTTAAAGCAAGTATTCAACACTGCTTAAAATATTACTTATTCTGTAATTAATATGCGGCAAAACTAGCTCTGAACATTAAAAGCTAACTTTGTATAAAAGCAATCCTTTCAGCTAAATAGTACATTCAGTAGAAAGATTTTCTACGTTTTAATATTCCGTAAAAAAATGCGCTTTACTCTTTCACCGGACGCGACATTAAATGTTTTTCTGAATTTCAATCTACAGACATTTACAAAATGTTCATACTAATAACATTTAAAAAAGAAACATAGATTGAGAGAAGTACCTACCTAATACCAGATAGAGAGACGTGGAAGTCGAGAGGACAGGGTATTTGCCCAACAGTGGGACACCATTATAGACTGACCACAGTTATTGACAATATAACAGCTAGATATGCTAATCTTGGTAAAAGGGTATGGTATAAATTACATCTTCTCTCTGCTTATAAATTACGATCCAGTATAAAAAGCTAAAAGGGGTCATGCCATGCAACCCAGCATTTGCTGAGACTATAGCTAATTTCTATAAATATTTTTAACTTTTTGTATGTAACACCTTTATGTTGTGGTTATAAACGATTTTTAATTTATTTTTTTAATTTATTAATGTGACCAATAACATATCACTAATCATAATCACCCGTGTATCTGAATAATCTTTCATCATCAAATTATTTCCAACTACTGCCTATTCAAAAGCTGACATCACAATCCTTCAGATCTTCAGCAGTGACCAGGTGCCTCGTCTCCTTGCTGTTGTATGGTGATGACTCTGCGCTGTTGAGGAGGCAAGATTCCGTGTCTTTGGAGTAGTTGGCCTTCCACCGGTCTGAGGATAGGCTGCAGGTGTCGGAATAGCTTCCTCGGCGGAAGACCATGTGACTGATGCGGTTCCTCCTGCGAAGACGAGCTTCGTTAGAACCGTAGAGCTACACTGTTCAAAAATATCTAGGGATGAAAATTATGTGCGAACTCCCATACGTAGATCCCTAGACATTTCTGAGCAGTGCAGGTAACTTGGGCATTTTCAGAGAAATAACTAAAAGTCTTTAGGTACTACCCACACAGCCGTAGCATTCTTTAACTTGCACCCTGTACCTTGATTGTGAGTAATTTCATTATACGTTAAATTAATAATCATAATAAATAAAGATTACGCTCAAAGAACGTTGCGCAATACCCGAAAAAAAAGAGGAAGACCTATAAAAATAAATGAGATCTCATCAAAAACAGTCCAAAATGCGGAGTCTCACAACACAGACATTCTTTATGTAATGTCTATGGAAGCATCTGCATAATCTATTTGGTCATAAATTTCTATCTAATTAACTACCAACCAACACATTATAGTGACCGTATCTTTGTTTATCTTTGTTCAGCTTGACTTTGCCTATCAGTCTTGACTTTGTCTGCGTGTCTTAACTTAAGAGATCGTTAGGGACTGATGTTTATTGACAAATGTCGGTACATGTAGATAAGAGTACATTCCTACATTTACAAATTAATAACTGTAGATTCAAATGTCACTACAGTCTTCCTGCCGTCTTTTGACCTATCCGTCTTAACTTGGTCTATCTTGTATTTACCTACCTGTCTTGACTTTGTCTATATCGTCTTGTTTATTTGACATTTCTCAGTCTATTTCTTTTTACTTTGCCTATCTTGTCTGTACCTACTTGTGTTGACTTTGCCTACCGTCTTTTGTCTACCTGCCTTTTCTCTACCAATTTCTCTTTACTTTGCCTATCTTGTCTTTAACTACTTGTGTTGACTTTGCCTACCGTCTTTTGTCTACCTGCCTTTTCTCTACCAATTTCTCTTTACTTTGCCTATCTTGTGTTTACCTACCTGTCTTGGCTTTGGGAGCGCACTCGCACCAGCGCCGACCCATCAGAAGTGTGGTTGACGGTGGTTTCTCTGATGCTGGAGTGCTCCCGGTAGTGCTTGCTCTTGCTCTTCGACCGACCAAAGCAAAGGGTTTCTTTGAAGGCGATTCGGTACCTGAAAGGGAAGGTGTGACTTGAAAATTGGAGACATCCGTATAGGCCACAAAGACACAGAGTCCTTTGTGTAAACTTTCACGTCGCAGAATAGTTTATTGTCGATACGTGCCACTAGAAGCACTACCAATTTGCCCATGGTAATGGAGACGTTAAAGCGAAGGCGCTGGAGTGGTTTTCTTGTATCAAAACTTACACTACAGTGTCTGAAGAAAACTGTATGTAGAAAATTGTATGAAGTTGATATCGCCCAATCGTTCCAATCAAGTAGAGTATTTTTTCCCAGTTCTAGTTTTCATCACTATTAGCCTATTTACGTTCCACTGCTGGGCACAGGCCTCCTCTCGCAAAGAGAGGGCTTGGGATCAACTTTAAGGGTCAATTGTGTATCTTCGATAGTTGCTACCTATTTATGATGCGGTGTAGTTTTCTTTTAATTAACAGAAGAGGGGGATGTTTCAGTGTTACCAAATCTAAAGTAGGACATATCTGTCGAACGTGTTAAACGAACGAACGTGTCGAACGGGTCAAAATTACAACAAGACCCAAAAGAAGATTTCAACTTGAGTGAGGTAACAACCAACCAACTAAAGAAAGTTGGAAAACCCTCGAAATTTTCATTTCAAAGTTCAATGTCTCAAAAACGGCTGTACCTATTTTGATGAAACTTAGCTAAGAACCATAATCTCAGTAAATGGTGGCATGTTGAACGGGTGTTCTGGTGCTTTGATAATGGCCTCGTGGTGGTGGTGATAGTTGGGTCTATGTGCCATGTGTTGTTTCGTGTAGCAGTGGAGGCGGAGGTGTTGCATGGAAACATACATTTGCCGCACAGATATACCTTACTATTTTTCACTTGTGGTCGCGGGTGAGTAAAGTAATTGTTTTTAGTTCATAACCATAATATTCCAGCTTTCGATGCCACATACACAGACGTACGTACACAGGTGTATTCCTTGATCGACTATTATAATGCAACGTCTCATATTTACATCATTAAATTAACAGTGCGACATCCGTCCGGATCGCTACCACCATCTTACTCGCTAATTCTGCCGCTAAGCAGCAGTGCTTGCACTGTTGTGTTCCGGTGTGGAGAGTAAGGCAGCCCCCTAGGCAGCCGGTGTAATTACGGGCACAAGAGGCATTTCATCTTAGCTCTCTAGGTTGGCAACGCATCTGCAAACCTTTTGGGGTTGCGGATGTCTATGGGCAGTGGTGATCACTTATCATCAGGTGACCCACTTGCTTGTTTGCCTTCCTCGTCGTATAAAAAAAACAATATCATTAACCAAAGTTTAGGGTCAACTAATCAATTAACCTAATGTATTATCAAGTTTGATTGGATAGGTATGAACTTGCAGTCCACCTTTACAGCGACAAGATCCTTTCCTTCCATCTTTCCTCGACCAGAATTGAACTTAACTACATCGCTGTAAGAACCAATTTTACTCCTACAGTTTTAGGACTTTGTGACTTAAAGATTGCGTTGTGGCACCAAGCGGTTGAGTTGAAGTACTTAACAACTCAAACTGGGGCTACTGGAGGATCTGAACAGACAAACACTCAAGTTTCGTGCTCCTTTGAGTACGCTACCCGCAGAACTAGGTAGAGGCAAGAGTGTAGTTTAGGCATAGTTTACATAGCGCAAACCCCGGCAGGCTAGGCCGATCTGTCCCATTTAAAATTTACCAGTGTTTAACCACTTGGTAGGTTCTGGGAGTCGATTTTTGAATCTCACTTGATGACTAAATTCTCACCCATGCCACATCATCATCATCATCATCATCAGCCCACAGCAGTCCACTGCTGGACATAGGCCTCTTCCATGGCGCGCCACAACACTCTGCCTTCGGCCCCGCGCATCCATCCGCCGCCAGCAACCCTCCTGAGTTCGTCCGTCCATCGTGCCTCAGGACGCCCCACACTACGTTTCCCCGTTCGTGGTCTCCATTCGAGGACTCGTTTGCTCCACCGTTCATCGTTCCTACGACATACGTGGCCAGCCCAACGCCATTTCAACGAACTAATTCTTTGAGCAATGTCGGTGACTTTAGTTCTTTGTCGGATAATGTGATTGCGGATTTTATCCTTCAAATGTTTATTCCACTAAATACCTAGGTATAGTCCTGGACCATCGACTCTCTTGGCACAACCATAATGACTACCTTAACGGAAGAAACTAATCTGGATTTTCAAAATATTAAAACATGTGGCATCTGCCAATCTACTAAAACAGCTATATATTTCGCTAGCCCAGTCTATTATAACTTACTGTATCCCGATATGGCGTGGGGCTGGCAAAACCAAACTGTTGGAAGTGGAAAGAGCTCAAAGATTCTTACTCAAGGTAATGTTCTCCAAACCCCTTAGATATCCTACTGTTGACCTATATAGGGAATGCAATCTCTTGTCAATAAGAAAACTATACATAGAATGTTGTATTGTGAAGCTACACAAATCATTGATATATGTACCGGCTATCCGTAATAAAAGGAGAATAGGCCATGTTGCACCAACGCCTTCTACCAAATCTAAATTTGCTAAGAGACAATTGGACACCAATCTGCAAAAATGTATAATGTCATAAATAAAAAACTAAACATCTATCCTCTGCAAGTTCGTGAATGTAAAAAAACGTTACGAGCTTGGTTAGAAACTCTAAAATATGAGGAAATTGAAGCAATGCTTCTCTAATATTATAACAATTACTTTTTATTACTCATTACTACATACACAAAACTGCACACACAGACACACACACTCACACATCACACACACACATACTATTTTATTTTATACCATAATCAAAATAAATATTGTTGTTATTTTGTTTAGTTATATTTAGTATAATTAATCAATAATTTGATTAAGTATTGGTTGTACCTACACATAATCTAATGTGTTAATTGCGGGAGAGCGGGATCTCCTAACACAGGTATTTTGTACTTAATGGGAGGTTCCAACCTTCTCTAGCATGTAAAAGGCTGTTTACCAATAAAATTATTTTTGATTTTTTTGATTTGATTTGAAAGAAACCCCTAACATTGTTCTCTCCATAGATCGCTGAGTGATCCGGAATTTATGGACTAACCTCGCAGTCAAGGTCCACCTATGACACTGACATCACTATTTCGCAAAGACCTTATTTTTGAATGTCATACCCGTCGACTAATTTGCAGCTAATTTGCGTTTCTGTCGTAGACAAGCGAGTCAACATAGTGGATTGAGGTTAGCTTTGTCACTGCTAGTGGCCAAGAAGTCACTCAGTGATCTCATTTACGAGTGGGTGGGGGCATTCGTATTCGATATCATAGGCATGAGAATTTAGTCACCGGGTGAGATTCAAAAATCGACCTCCGGATACAAAGTTTCCGTCAAGTTACCAAAAGTTCCTTAAAACAAGTATTAGAACCTTTGGGATTGTCTACAGTAGAATGAGGTTTTCGTTTTCAGGTTGGTTGCAGGCGTATTAGTTTGTTGGTCAGTGTTGGTCATCCTAATTCCAATACCACAAAAGCGGCTGAACCGGTTTTAAAGATACTCAGCTGTAAACTGTCGCAATAATAAAAACAACTTTCTGTAAAATAAACTGCACACAAATGCCACAGACGGACACACAAATATACTCGTCTAACTTATAACCCTATGGTTCATCATCATCATCATTATCATGTCAGCCGAAAGACGTCCACTGCTGGACGGCGGCCTCCCCCGAGGCTCTCCACTCAGACCGGTCTTGTGCTTTCCGCATCCACCGCGATACCGCGATCTTTACTAGGGGCCGATTTTTGAATATCGCCCGGTGACTAAATTCAGTGATTTCTAAAAAGTTTGTATTTTTGAATGTTGCCGGTGACTAAAATTCTCATGCCCGTGATATCAAATACGAATGCCCTCACTGACTCGTAAACGAGATCACTGAGTGACCTCTAGATCACTGGGAGTGACAGCTAACCTCAATCATCAAAATCATAATCAAATAAGCTGCATGTTAGTAGACGGGTACCTATTATGATAAAAAAATAAGGCTTTTCGAAAATAGTGATACCAATGTCATGAGTGAGAATTTAGTCACCAAGGTGAGATTCAAAAATCGATCCCCTGGTCGTCGCTCCATCTTGTTGGAGGCAGCTCGTCCCCCGGTGCCCCTATGGTTACTAAAATCTATTCTCTTGCTTACCTGTGACTCATGACATTGTACAGGATAGGATTCACAGTCGCGGACACGTAGTACAAGCCGCCAGCCACGAAAAACAAGCATTCATTGATGGCTGAGTAGTGTGGCGACGCCGTGCCGTATATGTAGAACAAGCGTTGGAAGTGGAACGGCGCCCAGCACACGAAGAACGCGATGACTACTGCAGCTGTAAGGAAAAACACGTGTACATTGGTGGTTAGGTTAGGGAGGACGGTGATGATGGACGTTAAGAAGGGCCATTGGACATCTACTTAACTCGAATTTCGAAACTAACTAGTTTATGCCCCGCGTCTTTGCCCCCGTGAAATAATATGTCAAAAAGAGCTAGTTCCCAATCCCGTGGGAATTTCGAAAATCGCTTCTTGCATCGCTAGGATGTTTGCCAAATTTCAAATCTCTAAGTCTAGTGGTTTAGTCTGTGCGTTGTCTGTCAGTCAGTCAGCCAGTCAGTCACGGTACGTTTTATCGAAATTAATGAACGAGTTTGCGATTCCACCGATGATGCATTTTTTTCTCAAATCCTAAAATTTCTCTAGTAAGAAAAATCTACCAAGGGTGAGTCGGACTCGCGCACTGAGTAACATAATTTAACTGCTACTGGGTAAATCAACTGTTAAGTGTTGCTCGTTGCCATGGCGACGTCTCCTCGGTCACTCACTAAAAGAACGATTTTCTAATGTACAAATGTACCAAAAGTTAGGAGTTGTAACAGTTATAAGCCTATTTCTTCGTGCCGTATCTCCCAAGGATGCTAGTAGAGTAGTAAATACATGAGCAACTGTATCGCTGTTGTCTCCTGAGTGACGGGACAGAATAACAACCTAAGGCATTTCTTTTAATTAATATTTCTTATATTTGCAAAGCATCATCTAAAACTGTTCTAAATTTCAAGTCGATAAGCATTAGTACTGACCTGTGTACCTGTGACGGACGGACATCACCGAGTTACACCATACCTAAGGGTTCCTTTTTCACCGTTTTGTTACGGAACCCTACAAAAGCTTGATTCGGTATATGATGGAGAAGTCCCGTGCGGGAATCATGGGCCATCCTTTATTCATGGGATGGGCCTCCGCCCTGCAGTAGAACGTATGGGCTGGATTGTCATTATTCTATGCAGATTTGAGCGATGGGAACCGACTGTAATCACAATGTAGCCGCAGTAGCTCAGAACACAGAACAGACCAGAACCCCGAGCGCGCCAAAAAACTGAGGCAACGAAAACAACTTTTTTCAATCGTAAGCTAATTTCATCGCGATGATTCTTTAAAAATCGGTTTAACCGTTTTTGAGATATTGAACTTTTAAATGAAAATTACTAAGGTTTTTCAACTTTTCTAAGTTGGTTAGGTTATTATTAGAGTCACGTGTCGTTGTCCCTTATCAGCCATACGGTTCTCAGTCTGTATCTATGACATCCTTATGCAAGGTGAACTTTTCTGAGTGTGTTCGAAACGCTCTTGGCCAATTATACAAGTCTTACCTAGCCAAAGGTTTGTGTCATCATTACCTATTTAATTTTTCATCAGATTACGTCATTTGGCATTGAAACTACATATAAATCCAATTGAGCTATACTCGACTGACATACACGTTTCTTTCACCATGATTGAATCTCACGGTAGTTTCATGTTATTCACAGAAATATTTAGGTATCATCATCATTATCATCACCAGCCTTTTTTACGTCCCACTGCTGGGCACAGGCCTCCTCTCAGAATGAGAGGGCTTGGGCTATAGTTCCCACGCGGGCCCAGTGCGGATTGGGAACTTCACACACATCATTGAATTGCTTCGCAGGTGTGTGCAGGTTTCCTCACGATGTTTTCCTTCACCGAAAAGCTCATGATAAGTTACAAATGTAATTCCGCACATAAATTCCGAAAAACTCAGAGGTGCGAGCCCGGGTTTAAACCCTCGACACTCTGCTTAAGAGGCCATAGGTCAAACCACTAGGCTATCACGGCTTTTTTTTGTTTAGGTATATCGAGATAGAAAAAAAGAGTTAATTAATGAACAACAAAGCTTTTAAACGAAAGTTTAATGTCGCACGTAGATAGTTTAATGTCGCACGCAGAAAGTTTAATGTCGCACGCAAAAAGTTTAATGTCGCACGCAGAAAGCGATAGGCAGCGGACTAGTTCGCGATGAGCAAATGAATCTTTCGTGAATTGAATTGTTGTTCAAATGATTTATGTATTAAACATGGTAAATTATTATGTAATTCAATTCTGTGTAATCCCTTTTTGTGCCCTGCCCGCACCCTACCGTTTTGTTCGACCTCCGCTCTCCACCGCAAGCATGACAAGTTACATAAATTGTCACATTGTGGAATAAATTACTACAGTACATTTAGACGACCGGATAGCCTAGTGGTTAGAGACCCTGACTATGAGGCTCGAGGTCCCGGATTCGATCCCCAGTCGGGGCAGATGTCTGTCTGATTTACAAATGAACTAAAAACAATTACTTTGCTCACCCGCGACCACTAATGACAAATAGTTATATCTGTGTGGCACATGTATGTTTCCATGCAACACCTCCGCCTCCACTGCTACACGAATCAACACATGCCACACAGACCCAACTATCACCACCACCACTATACTAAACGCTGACGCGTTTCGGCACTCTCCACGAGGCCATTTACGAAGCACAACAACAACCGCTCAACATGCCACCACTTTCACTACAGGAAGTTGAGTTCATAAATATGGACCTCCGCAAAGTAACGCCTGATTCCATAAATGATTTACCAATGTTTGCTCTAGAGTCTTGGGACTTATGTATCTACTAGCTGTTGCCCGCGATTTCGTCCGCGTAGATTCCGGTTATCGCTATCCCGCGGGAACTGTATAATTTTGTCCGAATAAAGAGTAGCCTATGTTATTTATTTATTTTCGGAGAACCAACAGCTACAAATTAAAGATTAGGTTATTTAATAAATAAATATCACGGGACAATTTGACACCAATTGACCTAGTCCCAAACTAGGCAAAGCCTGTACTATGGGTACTAGACAACGGATAAACATACTTATATAGATAAATACATACTTATATACATGTTAAACGTCCAAGATCCGAGAACAAACATTCATATTCATCATACAAACATCTGCCCCGACCGGGATTTGAACCCGGGACCTCAAGCTTCATAGTCAGGGTCTCTAACCACTAGGCTATTCGGCCGTCAAAATTTCTATAGTAACATATATGTTCCTCGTTATTCAAACTATCTTCTTACCAAATTTCATCTAGATTCAGCGGTTTTCAGCGGTTTTTCCGTGAGGAGATAACAAACAGATAGACAGAGAGACAGAGTTACTTTCGCATTTATAATGATAATATTACTTAGGAAGGATGTATACATACAAGTCTGTTTATCCGTTGTCTAGTACCCATATAACACAAGCTCCATTTAATTTGGGACTAATATGTAAAAGTATGTGAATTGTCGCACAAAATAAAGATAATTATATGTCAAAATGATATAATTCCCCAATAGATGGCACCTTCCAATTCTATAATGTACGAGCAAGGCGATAAAATCAAGAGGACTGCCAATGGCTATACAATGTCGCGTTCCTGTAAAATAATGAGCCCGCTGTAGCTAGTTTCACTATAGAGAGGTCTCTGTACCATTAATTTTGTATGACACTTAGACCTCTGGCTAACACAATAGCGCCATCTATGAATTGAAAGAAAAAACGAATTTATATGGCGCTATTGTGTTAGCCAGAGGTCTAAATGTCATACCAAATGAATGGTACAGAGATCCCTCCTTAGTAAAACCAGCTGCACCAGGCTTATTATTTCAAAGGAACGCGACATCCTATAATAGACACTGGCAGTCCTCTTGGTTTTATGGTCCTTGGTACGAGTATACGTGACTGATACATTTACTTTGCCAAGTGCCTCTTTCCACTTTTCTTGTTCTGGACTTGACAGCACCTCACTATATGTATGTATCACATACGTGTCATATTCTCTCACATGCTCCCGTGCACCCTGTATAACTAATTACATCACATGTATATTTTGTGGAAGACTGGAAGACCTGCTATTGTTTAATAGCAGGGTGCACGGGAGCATGTGAGAGACGTGACAGACGTCTGTCTATTCTGCCTGTCTGTGCCCTAAGCACGACTTGTCGTATCCTGCGTTACGTTACGGTTATCGTATCGAGACCGAGAAATCTCATACTAAATTTTAGTTCCAAATACGCTCACGGGCGGGCGCTGTTCCAAACGTCATACAAACTCGTCAGAGTTTACTATTCGATTTTACGTGACGCAGGATTCGACAAGTCGTGCTTAGGGCACTGCACTTCTAAAGCACGTACAAAAATTGTTCTTTTCCTTACAAAACTAAGAAATAAATTACTTGCAAGTTCAGTAAAAGTGGAGTTTTAATCGGTGCCTCGGGAATTGTTTGGAAAAGAGTTGGGTCTTAAGAGCTTTGCTTACTTTAAAGGATAACGTTTTTTTTTCTTTTGTTCTTTATTTTGTGAACAACATAATTATACTAAGCGCCTGAAGTTTATAACTAGGTATTCCAAAAATTACTTGAACATGAAGTGCAAACTAAATATTAATTAACACGACAACTTTTTTAACAAGTGCTCGAATAAAGAAGTTTTCAATTTGCCCGTACAAATTTTTAGGTACACGACTCCCCAAAACTAAGTAATTTAAATTTCATACCTATTTCCCTGGAGAATGGGTAGGGTTCTGGTTTGGGATGCGACCTGTGTCGATACAGTAGCACCCTCACATCTCCAGGGAACCACACAAAAAGCTGGTGCGGCGGCAGAAACGGCTGAAAATAGAAAAAATTCTAAGTATCAATCTCTCGGTCCGAATTATAATTTTGTTCCTGTCGGGTTTGAAACTTTGGGTCCATGGGGTCCCAGCGCTTACAAGCTTATTTCTGAGTTACAAAAGCGCTTAGTTGATGCAACTTGTGACCAAATGGCTGGCAGTTTTCTCTCTCAAAGAATCAGCATCGCTATTCAGCGAGGCAACGCTGCCAGCCTTTTGGGCACTATGCCACGGGGGCCTTATTTAGATTTAATTTAGTTTTAAGTTGTAGTTTATTTAGTTTAAGCTTAGATTTAATGTCATTGTAAATTGCTTTTATTATTTAACAAATATAATTATCAAGGTGCATGAATGTGGAGGCTAAAGAGGTGTGTAAGGATCGTGGCAAGTGGCAAGCCATAGTTTCTGCCTACCCCCGTGGGAAGAGGCGGGATTATATGTATGTATGTATGTGTAATTATCAAGGTATTGATTTAAACTTTCGCGACTTTCACACATTATCATGATCACATGATCCCTTCGAGACCACGGACGCAACGGAGCGTCCGAAATGTCCAGGTATTTACATAATACATATTTTGACGTGATTAAGTCCCGAGTGTCATGCTAATTATTCATAATTGATCTTCAGATGTACCTTGTATAAATCAATATACAAGTATTTGTGAATATATCAGCCGGTGTAATTACGGGCACAAGAGGCATTTCATCTCAGCTCTTTAGGTTAGCAACGCATCTGCAAACCCCCCGGGATTGTGGGTGTCTATGGGCAGTGGTGACCACTTATCACCAGGTGACCCACTTGCTCGTTTGCCTTCCTTGTCGTATAAAAAAAAAGTACATCAGACAGAATTTAAAAAAAAAAACTTCGAAATTTTAATTCGTAGCCATTTTGCTGACTAACAAAAATTCATTGCAAGTTAAAAAATAAAAATTGCAAAAACGTAACATTTCAACAAGTATGAATGAATTTTATCAGTATAATATAGATTATACTGATAAAATTCAGATATAGATTCATTATAGATCTGTCAAATCGAATAGTAAACGTTGTCGAGTTTGTATGACGTTTGGAACTAAAATTTATTATGAGGTTTCTCGATCTCGATATGATAACCGTAACGTTACGCAGCATTCGTAAAGTCGTGCTCGACCCTCAGTTCGCAAGCTGAGCATTACCGGCTTAATAGAGTGAACCAACAACGTACAGTAACTCAAACTATGGTCAAGCACTCAACTATTGCCAAGTCGCACTCAACAACCGCCAAGTTTCACCAATATTGAACAAGTTCCGCCAAGTTTGGCCATGCCTTGAGTTCCGGCGATAAATTAAGTGCTCGGTTAAAGGTTGTGTTAAATTGAATTATGTTTCTATGCAAGGTTGTTTTTGTTGTGAAATAATTATTCATCATCATCATCATCAGCCTATTTACGTCCCACTACTGGGCACAGGCCTCCTCTCAGAATGAGAGGGGTTTAGCTATAGTTCTTCCCACGTGGGCCTAGTGCGAATCGGAAGCTTCACGCACACCGTTGAATTGCTTTGCATGTGTCTGCAGTTTCCCTCACGATGTTTAGCTTGACCAAAGAGCTCGAGATAAATTGTCGCACATAAATTTCGAAAAACTCAGAGGTGCGAGGTTGGGTTCGAACCTACGATAATCTGCTTGAGAGGCCTTAGGCCAAACCACTAGGCCATCACGGCTTCATTATCAAATAATTATGTAATTGAAATTATCCTGAACATATCCACTTTTCAGGAAAGTTGTAAAATAAACCTAACCTAGCTTATTCTGCGTAAACCTGGGGGTCTATTTTTGAATCTCACCGGTGACTAAAATTCTCATGCCTATGACATCAAATACGAATGCCCCCAACCACTCGTAAACGAGATCACAGAGTGACTTCTTGACCACTGGCAGTGACAGTTAACCTCAATCCACTATGTTGACAAGCTTGTCTATGACAGAAACGCAAATTAGCTGCATGTTAGATTCTGCCTGTTCTTGTGTTGGCTAACACACGTGTTTAGGTTAGAATTGTGTTTTCACTGCGTTTTGTACGCATTTTCTCATTGAGATTCTAAATTTTCTGTTGGTGGTGGTTAAGTGTTAAGGTAAGTGGTTGTTTACGTCCTGTGATGTCCAGTATAGGAGATGAGGAGCCTCCCGATAGGGGGGGGACTCCACTGCCCTCGCATGCATGTATTCCCAATGATTTCCCCCTTATTACGCCCAAGGTTGGTGAAAAACGTCCCTTGGATAACCCATCGATACCCGACGATCAGACTAAAAAGACTACACCGCCGAGCGCTTCCAAGCAACATACATATGTTCGCCCAGGTTATGAGAGCGGATCTGACTTGAAGTACCTAGAAAATGACTCAGGCCCGTTTGTAGTTCAGGTTACGCGTGTTACTGACAATCTTCCCTCCAACCAATTACGCGGGCTCAAGATGGCTCAGATCATCTACAATAGCGGAGTAGCAGGCATTAAAGAAATGAAAAGTGTTGGTAAGAGTAAGCTAAATATTTATTTTGCCACAGGCCGGGAAGCTAACTCCTTCATTAAAAACCCAATTTTGACACAGCACAAGCTTGCAGCAGCGATTCCCAGATTCCAGGTGTCCCGCATGGGGGTGATAAGAGAGGTTCCTTTGGAATGGACTCTGGAGGAACTTATTAATGGCATTGAAAATACGTCTGATTCAGGTCTTGCTATTAAAGCTAGACGCCTCAACAAAAAGAGATTCATTGATGGAAAAGTGACTTGGGAACCAACTGAAACCGTGGTTTTGACCTTTTTGGGCCGAAATCTTCCGGAAAAAAATTATATTTACCACATGTCCATCCCTGTGGACAATTCAACAATTCAATGCCACAAATGCTGTAGATTTGGCCATATCAAAGACCAATGCCGTTCAAATCCGAGATGTACCCGATGCGCTCAGAACCATGCTGCTTCAGATTGTTCTGTCCCTGACTCAGGCGTGTCCTGTCTATTCTGTTCTGGCCCTCATGCTGCCACTGACAATCGTTGTCCTGAATTCTCCCGCCAGAGGTCAATAAAACTTGTTATGTCTACAGATAACATAGGTTATGTAGAAGCGGCCAGGAGGTTCCGCCCTGTTCGTTTGTCATACGCTGACAAAATTTCAAGTAATAACCCTACAAACTCCCAACAGTCTCCTGTGTATGAGGATCCTATGTCTTCCCAGATGTCACACTCTCATATGCCTGCCGGCTCTCCCTCCCAACCTCCCAGATCTTACAGAAAGACTGTCACCATTGAGCGTAGACCCAAACAAATCCTTGGAAAGACCTATGATGCAGCGGCTCACAGATCTATCACTTACACTCCCCAGTCGTCCCTCCCCAATGGCTGTGCATTGGGACATCACGACAACTCTACTCCTAATGACAATTTAGCAGACTTGATCACTAAAATGCTGATCAATCTGTTATCAAAGTTTTCAGATATCATACCGTACACTGTCTTGGAAGCCCTCCAGGGCCACATTAGTTCTGCTATTAATAAAATTATTCAAGATGGCCAATCACCATGTAATACAATGGAATGCTAGAAACATTAAAAATAAAAAACATGAATTAGCTCACTTAATAAATTGTTATAGTCCAGTCCTCTTTGCCATCTCTGAGACCTGGCTGAGGCCTGGGACCCTTTTCAGGGTGACTGGTTACAGCTGTCTCAGGGACGACAGAGATGATGGCTGGGCAGGTACTGCCCTTCTGGTAAGAAGGAACTTTCCTTTTTCCCAACTACCTATCCCATCCCATTCCCCAGAGTTGAATGTTGTTTCAGTTCGTGCTCTTAACATTACTTTTGTTTCTGTTTACATCCCTCATCCTTCCCCCTCTATATTACAAGAACTTTCCTCCATCCTGTCTTCTCTCCCCAGTGCATTTATTATTCAGGGTGATTTCAATTGTCGCCACACTTTATGGGGCAGCCACTGTTGCGACTCAGTAAGTAAGTAAGTAAGTAAGTAAGTAAACACTTTATTGTACAAAAAATAGGATAAAACACAAGTCAATCAGTCAGTCAGTCTCATCCCATCTTTTAGACCTCACCGACGTTATTGACCTATGTTTTTTAAATGACGGAACGCCTACTCGTAGAACTTCCCCCACCCAAAACTCAAGCGTTCCCGACTTGACTCTTGCATCTCTAAGTTTAGTTACTTCCCTGTCTTGGTCAGTCACCCCTAATTCTCTTGGAAGTGACCATCTTCCTATTGTTACTACATTGCTTAACTCTTGTATATCTCCTTCCCTCATCTTCTCACCGCTTTTAAAATACAGGCTTGCTGCAGCAGACTGGAGCAAATTCCGGGAAGTATTATCAGACAAAATCAGTGAAATCACAGATGTAACTAATGATAACTTCTTGGTCGTATACTCACAGCTTATTGCTGCACTCACTTTTGCAGGGGATAACTCTATCCCAGTCAAAAATGCTGCACGGGATAAAATACCCTCTCCAGCTTGGTGGGATTCTGAATGCTCTGCTATGGTTAAAGAGCGGAGGCAGGCTGAACTCCATTTTGCGACAGATTTATCTATGGAAAGCTATCTAACTTTTCAACGTACATCAGCACGTACTAAGAGGTTCCTAAGTAGTAAGAAAAAACTTGGCTGGCGTTCCTTCTGTGAGTCCTTATCTCCTAGGGCTCCTCCATCTTTAGTCTGGAGGAAAATTAAAGCATTTCGCTGTTCACAAAACGATAACAACGTCAGCACTAATCTGGTCTCCTGGCTCGACGATTTCATAGCTAAACTCGCTCCCCCTTTTGCTCCATCCCAGGACGGCCTCGGAGGCTATTGTTCCCCCTCATCTCCATCTGAAAGAATGAATGAATCCTTTAGTTATGAAGAATTATGCTGTGCCCTAGACCACCTTCGGGATTCCACTCCTGGCCTGGATGGCATCCCATACTCTTTCATTTCCCAATCTTCAAAATCTGTACAACAAATCTTTCTAAAAATCATAAACGAAATTTTTATTTCGGGGAATGTTCCGGATGGATGGAAAACCCAAATTATAATCCCAATCTTAAAACCTGGCAAGGACCCATCTGATCCGAACTCCCACAGGCCCATCGCTCTATCCTCAGTACTTGCCAAAATCATGGAACACCTTCTTAAAAACAGATTAGAATGGATTCTAGAAAATACTAATAAACTGTCCTCAACTCAATTTGGCTTTCGAAAGGGTATGGGTACCATGGATAGTTTGAGTATCCTTACCTCGAACATTCGTATAGCTTTCTCTCGTGGCGAACATCTGGTTGGTGTTTTCTTGGACGTAAAAGCGGCTTACGATAATGTAGATCTTCCAATACTCAGGCAGAAAATGCTCAATCTGAGTATCCCGGTGAGGATTGTTAACATTATAAGCAATATGCTCATGGGTCGCTCGATCCTAGTCCGATGTAATGGATCTTTAACGTCACCTTATTTCGTGTGGAAGGGTCTTCCGCAAGGGTCGGTCCTTAGCCCTCTTCTCTACAGTTTGTACACTGCTGATCTCGATACGTCCGTTAACTGCTTCTGCAAAACTCTCCAATATGCTGATGACATAGTCTTATACAGTTCTTCGAAATCTCTTGTAGAATCTTCTAACTCCCTAAATTCCGCTCTGTATTACCTTGATTCGTGGCTTAGTGATCATGGCCTTTCTCTTTCTCCCAATAAAAGCAACGTCGTTATTTTCTCCCGTAAAAGGAACGTCCCGAACATTCACATCCATGTTAATGAATACCCTATAGTTGTCCTTGAGAAGGTAAAATTTTTAGGGGTAATTTTAGACTCCAAATTATCTGGAATCCACCATTTAAATTATATCTGCCAAAAAGCGGAAAAGAATATAAATATTCTACGTGCATTATCTGGAGTCAGATGGGGCTCCCATCCCTACAGCCAAAAGCTTCTATACAACGCCATTATCAGGAGCCACTTTGATTATGGAAGCTTTATTTTGGAACCCTGTAATAAATCTGCGTTGTCCAAATTAGACAGGATCCAGGCTAGATGCCTCCGTATAATCACGGGCAGTATGAAATCCTCCCCTACCAAAGCCCTCCAAGTAGAATGTATGGACCCTCCTTACCACCTTCGAAGACAGTACCTGGCTGATCGTTTTTTATTCAAAATTCTCCAAACGTCTTCTCATCCCCTAATCCCCATCATAGAGTCCCTTACAGAATTGGTTAGCACCTCACTATATTGGGCTCATAAAGTCCATCCTCTCCTTGTAAATAGTTTTAGAAAAGCTTCAGACTTTCCAGTTTCAATTTTTCAAAATTATAAAAATCCTCTTTTTGAAACAGATTATAACAGTTTAATATTCCAACCCAATGTTCGGCTTAATTTCGGCATTTATAAAAATCAATATAATGCAGATAGTATCTTCAACAGAGAGATAGGAGAAAATTGGTCTGATCATCTCATTTTATATACTGATGCATCCAAACTAAGGGAGGATGGTCCAGTGGGCGCTGCTGTGTGGATTCCGAAATATAAAATTATACTGAACTTCAAGCTTCCTCCTGGTAACTCTGTTTATTCTGGTGAAGCAGTCGCCTTGTTTGAAGCAATCTCTTTTGTCAAATCTCATAAAATCCCAAAAATGCTTATCCTTTCAGACTCTTTAAGCTGCTTACAAGACATTTTGAAGCGTCCATTCCACGCTAAAAAAATTTCTGCATTACCCTACAAATTAAGGAATCCCTTTACAAAAGTTACCTTCAAAATTTAGAAATAGTTTTAGCTTGGATCCCTGGTCACAGTGGCATAATAGGTAACGAGACTGCAGACCTGTGTGCGAAAGAGGCTATTGAAATAGGCAGTAGCAAATATACACAATGCTTCTCCCGTGACGCCAGGGCTCTCGCATTACCCCAAATGCGTGATAAATGGAATGCTTGCTGGCAGGCTGCTCGACTTTGTGATGGCAAGCATTATGGGAAACTTCAACCAGATCTGCCCTCAAAGCCATGGTTCTTCGTATGTAGATCGATTCCCAAAAACATCACGTCAACTATAATCCGCTTACGTTTGGGCCACGTGTGTACTCCGGTCTTCCTGGCCAAAATACGGGTTCGAGACCATTCCTTGTGTGAATGTGGCATGGACGAGGGCACCCTCGATCATATGTTCTTCCACTGCTCTAAAATCGTTACACCCTTATATGACCTCCTCCCTTCCAAAATTCCTCGTCCTGTTAATATAAACTTTCTTCTCACACTAGTACACACTCCCCTTGTAAATGTTCTATGTAAATTCATAAAAATTAACAAACTGTATTTGTAGGTAGTCTAACAAATTAATGTATTCGTATGTGTTGTCTTTTTTAGATTCTCATCTGAGTACCGTACCGCGCGTCGAAGCTACCGAACAACGGTTCAATAATTACCGATAGTGTCTTCTTCAACCTCGACATTGGCGGAATCATCGATAGTATCGATGGAGCTATACTTTTTTTAAAAATTGAATTGAATTGAGCTGCATGTTAGTAGACCGGTATGACATTAAAAAATAAGACTTTTGCCAAATAGTGATATCAATGTCATGGGTGAGAATTTAGTCACCAAGTGAGATTCAAAAATCGATCTCCTCCTAAAATAATTATTGTCCGAAATATTTTCGGTTTCAGAAAAATGATGACGAACAATCATTCGAATAAACATTATGACTAAAAAAGTTCAACGAGACAAAGGGAGGGTCCCCGACCCACATGAGGTTTAAATGTCAAGGTTTATTAAGGCAGTTAATTTACATTAACTGGTTTATTCAGTAAACAGGAAATTCCAATTGATCGGATTAAATTGTATTGCAAAAACTGCTGTCGTCATAAAACTTTTATGTTATTTGTACTGTTAAACCATTAGTTAAACGTTTCAACTTAATAGGATTACTTTATTAATGTTTTGTATGAGAGAGAGAGAGAGAGAGAGAGATAGAATTATATGACTTACAGGATTGAAATGGATAATCGACGTTTAAAATATCGAAAATCAAAACACCGAAAATACTAAATGTCGATAGCCGATACACCGAAGTTTAAAATATCTAATTTCAAATAAAAGTATCTACGACGTGGCGCTAACGATGGGTCTCATAAGGAAGCTCAAAGTCACTCAGAGAGCGATGGAGAGGGCTATGCTCGGGGTTTCTCTGCGGGACGGAATCAGAAATGATGATATCCGCAGTAGAACTAAGGTTACCGACATAGCCCGAAGAATTGCGAAACTTAAGTGGCAGTGGGCAGGGCAAATAGCTCGCAGAACTGATGACCGATGGGGTCAGAAGGTTCTCGAATGGCGTCCACGGACCGGGAGACGAGCTGTCGGTAGGCCTCCAACAAGATGGAGCGACGACCTAGTACAGATCGCGGGACCGCGGTGGATGCGGAAAGCACAAGACCGCTCTGAGTGGAGAGCCTTGGGGGAGGCCTATGTTCAGGAGTGGACGTCTTTCGGCTGACATGATGATGATGAAAGTATCTACAACATTACTTACGTACGTAAGCCGAACATTGAAATGTCGAATGTTTATTTGACCGAAAAGTTTAAAATCCCGAAAGTTAATATACCTACTTATCCGTCACGTCGTCCGCTTAAAAATTTTAAAACCCTTTTTCGACCACTTCTCGGTATCCGATTGAGCTGAAATTCGGCAAACTTATGCAAGTCCGGTTACAATACAATAATCTCGTAGTGAAATTCTGTTGGTTGGGCCAGGATCGTCTCCATAGGAGGGAACTCTTCAACGGTTGATGGTATGGACTTGAAATTAAATTTGTAATTACAGGTACCTACTGACATAAAACTATAAATAAAAACTGAAAAACTTATTTTAGGTTCCAACTTATTTTAGGTTATTAGGTTAGGTTAGAATTGCGTCAAGGCGCGAAGCGCCTCAACTACGCGGAATAGGAGCTCCGCGAAGCGGAGCTCCGTCGACTTTTTCTCGCAGCTGTTGAATTATCATTTGACTAAATGTTACTTTAAAACAAACTAATTTTGCGACTCAAAACTAACTTTAACTAACTTTGAATTTTGCGACTCAAAACTACTTTAACTAACTTTGAATAGCTACGTGAAGAAGTCGACGGAGCTCCGCTTCGCGGAGCTCCTATTCCGCGCAGTTGAGGCGCTTCGCGCCTTGACGCAATGCTAACCTAACCTAAAATAAGATTTTTAGTGTTTGTTTATAGTTTTATGTCTGTAGGTATAATTACAAATTTAATTTCAAGTCGATACCATCAACCGTTGAAGAGTTCCCTCCTATGGAGATGATCCTGGCCCAACCAACAGAATTTCACTACGAGATTATTGTATTGTAACCAGACTTGCATAAGTATGCCGAATTTCAGCTCAATCGGATACCGAGAAGTGGTCGAAAAAGGGTTTTAAAATTTTTAAGCGGACGACGTGACGGATAAGTAGGTATATTAACTTTCGGGATTTTAAACTTTTCGGTCAAATAAACATTCGAAATTTCAATGTTCGGCTTTGCGATCATAGGTCATATCAAATTTCGGTCTTTTCGGGCTTTATATATACTACGTAGACCAAAATAACTATCGACATTTTGACTTTCGGGATTTCTTACTATCGGTCATTTGAAAATAGGTATTTCGAACGTCGGTATATCGGTTATCGGTGTTTTGTACTTTCGGTATTCTAAATTTTGATGTGTTAAGCGTCGGCATTTCAATTGGTAGGTATTATGATTTGTCGGTATTGTAATACATACCCGTAGAGTCTGGCAAACAAAAGTTGAACCTTGTAGTTATTTCACTAGCAACACTATGTGTGTCTATCTGAGGTGTCATGTCGTGTGTCAAATTGAAATTTATCTGAGACAATTGCGGATGTGTGAGTGACCCTGTGTTACCCCGTCATTTTTTACCCTGTCATTTTTTGAAATTGCCGCGTTTTTCCTGGTACAGCTTTCGCTGGCCAGACTCTAGAACTTATTCTTAATACTGCGTTATTAAGTACGTGTTCATTTTGACAGTTTTTGTATGGGCTGACAATTGGTGCTGGAAAAAGCTAGTCATTGTCATACAAAAACTGTCATTTCAATCCGACGACGAATCTCAAAATAGTTAATCTTCTATCCCCATATAAAGTAGGTAGTTCTGTGCTCGTAGCTTATCTACAATATGCGTGTCTGTAGGCCGAGCACGAGTTTTCGAATCCTACGTAACGTTATCGTATCGAAATCGAGAAACCATAGTAAATTTTAGTTCTAAATACGCTCACGGGCGGGCGCTGTTCCAAACGTCATAGGTACAAATATCTCGATAGTGCTACTACTCGATTTCGTTACGCAGGATTCGAAAACTCATGCTCGACCCTCCGCAAAGAATAACTGTACCTAAGGCTGATCATCCACCAGAGCTGTACGAATATCTCTAGCCTTGCTCAGCGTAGCTATGTAAATTAATGGTAGTTTTTTAGGGTTCCGTACCTCAAAAGGAAAAAACGGAACCCTTATAGGATCACTTTGTTGTCCATCTGTCTGTCTGTCTGTCTGTCTGTCTGTCTGTCTGTCTGTCTGTCAAGACCCTTTTTCTCTTAAATTAATATCAAATACTCATACCTGCAATCCCTTGAAGCTGTGAAAAAATCAACCTTCTAAGTCAACACAATCAAAAGATACAGTCATTAAAAAGGCCATTTCCATACAAATTGCCGAAATCCGAAAACCTAAAGGGTACTTCCAGTTGTCCTAGAAACTTGAAATTTGGTATGAAGGTAGCTCTTATAGCACAACCACTCAGAAAAGTCTCAAAAATCTTAAATTTTTATGTCTGTCTGTGGATTTCACAGACCAATATAAGTTGACCCCACACTGCGTACACTTTGCTTAGGAGCAGGGCCCTGCTAACATTGGACTTCTTAAAACACTAGGGAAAAGCGTTAAAATATTTCTACGGAACCCTCGTGCGCGAGTCCGACTCGCACTTGGCCGGTTTTTTCTAACCTAAATTGCATGTCAACTATAAGAACTAAATACTCTACTCGCCCACGGGACACCCAAGGCTGGAACCGCGGGCAGTCGGGCGCCGCGGTGATTAGTCAGTACGAGTATCATTGTGTACACGGAAGACAGAGGTAGCCAACCGTTGATCCGCGAAATCATAAACGGAGTCTTAGTTAAGGTCCCGTTTATTGCCCTTTGGGTACGGAACCTTAACTAGTGACTCTGCGAGCTGTAGACCTCGCGAGCTCATTCCAGAACAACAACAACAATTGCACACAACAACCACATTACTATTGAACAATTTTTTTTTTAAATGAATCGTATAAAAACAAACTCACAGTTACAAACGCTATAACTATAAGCTTTTCAAAGAAGTAAGCATGAATGCAATCGTTCAACCAATCATTAAAGCTTGCAAGAAAACATGCAAGCAAGCAAGCAAGTAGCCTATAGTCACTCGCCAGCCTTTAAACTATCTCCATATAGGTATAAAAAATATAACTTTAATCCATCGCAAAACCACAAATAAAGGCTATGTTATGACGTGTTTCCCGTGGGAATGAGATATTTTTCCATGGTAAAAAGTAGCCTATGTTACTCTCCAGCCCTTCAACTATGTACAAAAAAAACAAAGGCAATCCATCGCTCAGTCAATGAAAAAAAGTCAAACAAAGAAACACACTTTCACATTTATAATATTAGTACCGATCTGCTGAATTACGTGGCAACTGAAAATAATCGTCGTCCAAAACATTGACTCACTAACGCTATGGACTTTGGGTCTAGTACAAAATTCACGAAATATGTGTCCCAGTAAATCACGGCATTTTTCGATGACAGTCGTACGTCATAGCGCTGTCGTACGACCAAACTAAGACTGACTGACGCTCGATTAGTGGTCTTTTGGTTCGGATGTTTTCGAGCGCTAAAACGTGAGCTCCGCCACTGGAAAATGTTGGGCTAAGTTATTTGTCTGTTATTATTTTGCCAATGTAAACGTGAAATATAGTATTCAGATGAATCTTTTATTGTCTTCTTAATCCTACCGAGAAACGTGTGGGTTACATTCTTGATATTCTTTAATTCCTTGTATTATTATGCATGCGATACATAATATCGACCCCATAGAAAAAGTAGCTGTAGGTAGTCGTTTTTTTCCGTTTTGAGATACGGAGATTTAAACTCACAAGAACTAAAAAAATAAGTCCATGGTGTTGGTAAGTCAATAGTCCAAAAGGTTGTAGACCACTGGGAAAACAGACGAGGCAAGGGTCGAAGAATTTAATTAAGTATGCAACAAGGCACGCACAGACACACAATAGTTAGAATTTCTTTATTAAATCGCGATTGCGTGATAAACTTTGGGTTGTGTCACTTCCGCGTATTCGCAAGTATAAGTTTGTCCGCGTAAAATAATAAGGTCAGCTGTGTGTAAAAAGTCATGATAGCTCAGTGGTAAGGCCTATGGCTTCTCGAACAGAGTATCGTGGGTTCGAACCCCGCCTCGCACCGCTGAGTTTTTCGAAATGTATGTGCGACAATGTAATTTATCTCGAGCTCTTTGGTCAAGCTAAACATCGTGAGGGAACCTGCACACACATGCAAAGCAATTCAACGGTACAATTCAATGCGTGAAGCTTATAATTCGCACTAGGCCCACGCGGGAACTATAGCTAAATCCCTCTCATCCTGAGAGGAAGCCTGTGACCGGCAGTGGGATGTAAAGAAAGAGCTGGTGATGATTATAAATACCCCTGCCCACTAGTGCCTACATTCATCATCATCAGAGCCGTGTTTTATAAAGCTACAAGTTACAATTTACAAGCGGAAGTCTCTTTCTAACAAAAGGTGATAGAAAGAGACTTCCGCTTGTAAATTGTAGACAGGGGTATAATCATACGGTTTAGATGTAGTCCCTTTTTAAAGTCCCATAGTACGAAAGGAACCATTTTAATTTTGCCATGTCCTTCGTCTGTGTCTGTGGCATAGCTCAGCGACCTCATCATCATCATCATCAGCCCACAGCAGTTCCACTGCTGGATGTCATGCATCTTACTACTAAGCGATTTTTATCACTGTGCTTGTTGTATTTAGATCGCCGAAGTCGGAGAATCAATCTCAGTCCCCCAAGACACAAATCTTTACCTAGTTTGGGGGTCAGAACCACGACTTTTTATGTGATCTCTCGGTCCATCCCTGCTACTTTCCAAATATTGTAACCTGCTTAATTTTGATTGTACAATAAACCATTTTTATTATTATTATTATCATTTATTATTATTTTATTATTATCTTCCATGACGCGCCACAACACAGCACTGTCTCTGGGTCCTCGTAGGTATCCATCCGCCGTGCCTCAGGACCGTCCCACACAACGTTTTCCTTATCTATACCTATAAAACAGTACCGTGACTGACTGACTGACTGACTAACAGACAACGCACAGCCTAAACCACTGCACCTAGAAACTTGAAATTTGGCAAAGGTATCCTAGAGGTGCACTAAGAAGGGATTTTTCGAAATTCAAACGGGATAGGGAACCAGGCCATTTTGAAATATTTGACGGGGGCAAATCCGCGGGGCATAAGCTAGATTTTTCATAATGTCCAATAGAAAATGGCTAGGCAAAGTACATTTTACGGGGAAATAACTGTCATAAAAAGCGTTATTTATGCTGTAATTTTTATAATGTAAAACACATGTTGAGCAACGAAGGGCACTGGTGGGAGGAAGATAATATTGAAAGTAGCATATTATTATTGCACCCAAAGGAAACATTCCTTCATATTTTTCTACTGGTTATTTTCATATGTGTAGGTAACATCAAAGTATACTTTTTACCCGACTTCTAAAAAGGAAGATCTATGTTTGACTGTACGTATTTTTAAAAAGAATGTACTGTTTTTTTTTTAAAGAAAACTTACAACTCCACTGAAGACTATACCACAGTGTAAAGAGCTTATACCTATCAGTGGTTTGACGCCTTTGATGTTTGCGTAAATGCCGATACCGCAACCGCATGGCCAATGCACCAAGGAGGGTGAAAGTTCCTAACTAATCGGGCAGTGGCGGCGTATGCAAGGGGGCTCGCCCTGCCCGCCCCGCACCCCGCACCCCCCCCGCATCATTGACCTGTCTAGAGGCCTTTGTCGGACGACTGTATAGACCGTGACTATACTCTTTCGCAAAATTGTGTTTCGATTCGAAAAAGGTAAGTACCTAGTTATTCCTATTATTGTGGTTAACACAGTCTAATTCAGTAAGTGAACTTTAATTATGTAAACTAACCTAGCGTCCTGATTATGTGAACTAACCTAGCGTCCTGATTATGTGAACTAACCTTGCATCCTAATTATGTGAACTAACCTAGCAGCCTAATTATGTGACCTAACCTAGCATCCTAATTATGTGAACTAACCTAGCAGCCTAATTATGTGACCTAACCTAGCATCCTAATTATGTGAACTAACCTAGCAGCCTAATTATGTGAATTAACTTAGCATCCTAATTATGTGAACTAACCTAGAGTCCTGATTATGTGAACTGACCTAGCATCCTAATTATTTGAACTAACCTAGCGTCCTGGTTATGTGAACTAACCTAGCATCCTAATTATGTGAACTAACCTAGCGTCCTGATTATGTGAACTAACCTGGCATCCTGATTATGTGAACTAACCTAGCAGCCTAATTATGTGAATTAACTTAGCATCCTAATTATGTGAACTAACCTAGAGTCCTGATTATGTGAACTGACCTAGCATCCTAATTATTTGAACTAACCTAGCGTCCTGGTTATGTGAACTAACCTAGCATCCTAATTATGTGAACTAACCTAGCGTCCTGATTATGTGAACTAACCTGGCATCCTGATTATGTGAACTAACCTAGCGTCCTGATTATGTGAACTAACCTGGCATCCTGATTATGTGAACTAACCTAGCATCCTAATTATGTGAACTAACCTAGCATCCTAATTATGTGTACTAACCTAGCGTCCTGGTTATGTGAACTAACCTAGCAGCCTAATTATGTGAATTAACTTAGCATCATAATGATGTGAACTAACCTAGCGTCCTGATTATGTGAACTGACCTAGCATCCTAATTATTTGAACTAACCTAGCATCCTAATTATGTGAACTAACCTAGCATCCTAATTATGTGAACTAACCTAGCGTCCTGATTATGTGAACTAACCTAACATCCTAATTATGTGAACTAACCTAGCTTCCTGATTATGTGAACTGACCTAGCATCCTAATTATTTTAACTAACTTAGCGTCCTGGTTATGTGAACTAACCTAGCATCCTAATTATGTGAACTAACCTAGCGTCCTGATTATGGGAACTAACCTAGCATCCTGATTATGGTTTTCCGTGACTGTGCCTGCCGCGCCTCGCCGTGCACGCTACCGTTGACCCCATTCAGGGTCCCTGGACTGCCTGCGTTGGTGCACGATGACCTGAAAGCAAACGTTTTGTTAAAGACTGGAAGAACCTCATCATCATGTGTTGACGCCTAGCATGTGTGTGTGCCGGCGGCGTGTAAACACGGCTCACCCACGTATGTACACGGCGAGTCAACTAGCAAAGTTTTTTTATTTAAGTTTATTTATTTCCAACGATTCCATTCCAGCTATCACTACCTGGCCCCTATTTCATAAACTTGACAGGCGACAGGTTACAACGACAATTCGATCTACACTTCGGAGTTAATATGAAAACTGGTAATACAAAAACTTTCAAGTCAGTAATCTACACCAAACTGTCTTTGTCATTTGTCACCTGTCACGTTTATGAAACGGGGGCCAGGCCTATATGTCACCATCTTTACAATTGTCAGTTTTATGTGACAATTCGAACTATATTTCTTTGACAATTATGAAGCGCGCTAAAACAAAAGCTCTTCAAGTCAGCAGTTGACACCGAATTGTCATTGAAAACTGACGATTGTAAAGTTGGTGAAATAGGGGGCTGAGTTCGCACATTTGGTCCTTCTACCCTGGATATTTTACGCCACGCAACTGGACGAAGAACAGTCAGCAGCAGAAGTTGCTAAGCAACCGATGCGTTCACAATGATCTAAGCACGGCTCTATTGTTATAGACATAAGAGCTTGTGCAGATCATTGTGACCGATTCGGTTGCTTAGCTACTTCTGCTGCTGACTGAACTAAGGAAATATTTACTGCGCTGACGTAGAGACGCTAAGAGAAGCTAAGAGAAGCTACGAGAAGCTAAGAGAAGCTACGAGAAGCTAAGAGAAGCTAAGAGAAACTACGAGAAGCTACTGTAAGAAAGATAAATTAGCCGAGACAGGGCACAGCACAGACACAGAAGAAGTAGTGGTATTATTGTGAGTTCGTTCTAATTTTCGTTAACGTAAATACCAAATTTCAAGCCAATCCAAAAACTGGAAGACCAAACTTACATACATACCTACATTGCTAATTAATAAAATGCTTGTACAAACTAAGCCTGCTTGTTTTCTAAAGATGCCTAATTCGTGCATTTGTGTCTCGTTTTAGTAGAAGCACAAAAATCCTACAACGCAATCAATCTTTCATTTTATTGCCTTCCCTGGATTGTATTAAGTCGATAAACATTAATATTAATAGGCTTCTATTTGATGTTTACGCAAACAAAAGTTGCGCCAAGCACGAACGGAAGTCCTCACGAAGTACATTATACAAATGTAACTAAACGGAATTAAAGATGAATCGAAATCTGGACGAGTATAATAATTTTATCTAGGTACACACATTATCAGAATAAGTCCTCTAAAAAATCTACAATACATTCCAAAACCGTAGAAAATGACCAACATTTTGACAACAGAAACGCAGCATCTTAACCCTTAATTTGGCAGTGTACAGCATGATGGACATAGACAGTACATAGCACAAACGTCATAAATGAATTTTTCCGCTGTTCAAAATTATGTCATAATCCAAAGTCACTGAATGTCAAATATCATTAGCAATAGAAGTTTACTTAAAACATTTTTCTTCTGAATCATCATCAATATCTATAGCAGTCTTTTTGTATTTTTTTTTTTTTACTACACATTTATAGTAGATATAAAATCAGAAGAGACTAGAATTCAGGGTTTTCACTTTTTAGTTCTGCCAAATTAAGGGTAACATCGAATTTGATGTCGTTATGAGTTTCAAATTCGTAAAATCTTCAAAAACCAACACAATTCACACAAAAGAGTTTGAGATAGATCTCAATGACTGCCAGGCCCTATTTCACCAACTTTACAATTGTCAGTTTACAATGACAATTCGAACTACATATTTCTTTGCCAATAAAACAAAAGCCCTATAAGTTAGCAATGGACGCCGAATTGTCATTGAAAAGTGACATCTGTAAAGTTGGTGAAACAGGGGCGAGAATCGGGGCCTATGTCAAAGTTCTTGTCATTTTCAGGGTTACCTATATTAATCATAAAATTAGCGGTCTGACGACAGGCCCCACGAAATATTGGTCCGACTTTAAAATTTTAGCTTCGTAAAGCGGAAATAAAAAAACCGGACAAGTGCGAGTTCGACTCGCGTGGAGAGTGGAGAGGGTTCCGTGCGTTAGTTATTTAAATTTCAATTTGCTGTATTACTTTTATTGCCATAGATTTCTTGTAGGTTTTCCTGTAATTTATAGGCAAAGAACAATTTTTTGTATTTTTCTCAAAATATTCTTAATAGTTAGGGAATGGTAAATTTTCGCCTATTTTCTTAAATAACTTCAAAACCATGTAACTATTTAAACATTTGATTGAAATGCTTACAATGAGCCATTTCATTTCATATGTAACACGATGTAGTTTATCAAAACTTTTTTTTCTAATTAGGTACCCCGCAAAAGTGGCCCGTCTTTGGGTCACCGACTTACATTATGTGAACCAAATTGCAACTCAATCGGTCCATTGGTTTCGGAGTAAAATAAATAAAATAAATAAATATCACGGGACAAATTGACACCAATTGCCCTAGTCCCAAACTAGGCAAAGCCTGTACTATGGGTACTAGACAACGGATAAACATACTTATATAGATAAATACATACTTATATACATATTAAACATCCAAGACTCGAGAACAAATATTCGTATTCATCATACAAACATCTGCCCCGACCGGGATTCGAACCCGGGACCTAGTCACGGTCTCTAACCACTGGGCTATTCGGTCGTCAAATTGATTAATTAATTTGCCTGTGACAGACGGACACAGAGACGCGAGTCATCTAAAAGGGTTCCGTTGTTTTCCTTTTGAGGTACGGAACCCTAAAAAAACCGTCCCATCTGCCGTTATGACGATTAATAAAAGCTGTTGCTCATATTACATTACTCGGTTAGCAGCGGTATGCTGACGAAGCCATAAAAATGCTAAAATTATGATACAAAAATATTAACAAGCTTTAGACTGAAATTAGGCCGTTACTCCACGACTTTATGTTGTAATTTGGAAAATGTAAACCTAAATTATAATTTTAATTTGAAGCATTGACATAAACATAAGGATATGCCCTATGGAATATTTTGAACACAGGAACGGCGGAGCGAGCTCGCCCGCGGTGAGAGACGCCAAACAGCTGCTGTCGGTACTAATTAGTACCATAAAACTGGCAACAAAAACCAAGTTACCATTATTCCGTGTCCCTAACACCAAAGTTAGTAGGTACTAATTGAGCAGGAAAATTAGTAGTAAAACGAACGCATTATAGAGGACTTATGTATATAATATGATGTACTTACGTATGCAGATAAAAAAATAAGAAAGAAATATAAAAAAGACACTCCAATGAAATTACTATCTGGCAAGACTAATAAAATTACGCTACAACGCGATGCTGACTTTGTGATACGTCTATTACAGACGATTTATGGCGTTCCGTCTGGAAGACAATGCCTCCTGAGGGTCGAGCACGACTTTAGGAATGCTGCGTAACGTAAAGTCGAATAGTAAACGTTGTCGAGTTTGTATGACGTTTGGAACAGCGCCCGCCCGTGAGCGTATTTGGAACTAAAATTTAGTACGAGGTTTCTCGGTCTCGATACGATAACCGAAACGTTACGCAGCTTTCGTAAAGTCGTGCTCGACCCTCTGTGGCTTTATATAGATAAACCAATGCGAGAGCCACACACTCTACGGCAGGCTTGCTTATATTTATGGTCGCATCCACATATTTCTATCGTTTAGGGACGTAGAGGTCTCTGTAGGTACTTTCTCGCGCCGCGGTTTTTGTCCTGGCTCCAAGGTTTTGCCAGATGTGACCAATTAATTATCTCTACCTAACATGACAGGCATTCTTCCCGTACCCATAGTTACTTGAGTAAATCTTTTATTTACATTAAAAAAACAGGAACATACGTTCAACAGGGAAGAGAGCGCATAACAGAACTAAGTACATCTGGATAGAAGATTATTTTTTATACAACGAGGAAGGCAAACAAGCAAGTGGGTCACCTGATGGTAAGTGATCACCACCGCCCATAGACACCGGCAATTCCGGAGGGTTTGCAGATGCGTTGCCACCCAGAGAGCTAAGATGAAATGCCTCTTGTGCCTGTAATTACACCGGCTGTCTTACTCTCCACACCGGAGCACAGCAGTGCAAACACTGCTGCTTAGCGGCAGGATCAGCGAGTAAGATGGTGGTAGCGATCCGGACGGACCTCGCACAAGGTCCTACCACCCGCGACTAGATCGGGATAGACTTTGTTCCCAAGGAAACTCCGAAGCTTGAAACTCAAATCCAGTCCTGGAAACCAAGACTAGAGAACCATACAAACCCAAAAAACTCAAACTCACAACATTTATTGACATAAAAACACACTACATCACAACGAACACATTTCTTACTTACTACGAGTAATACATATTAGAGTTGTGCCTACTCGGTCTTTAAAGGGAGCGCTCCTATCTCGTTCAATCGGTGAAAGGAACTAGTTCGGACTTTTAGTTCCTTTAGTTCAGTAGTTCAGTGAACGAGTTGGAACTGTTTTGATCTGTCAAGGACACGGAACGGAATGATTGTTGTTCATCTCGCTCCCATTTGCTCTAGAGACACTTTGAACGAGCGCTATTTACATCGCTCCTCGGTTTCGGTCACTCTCACTCGCTCCGTTCCGCTCAAGCGATTCATCCACTCCACTCCTCTACCTACTGTGCCCTAAGCACGACTTGTCGAATCCTGTGCCACGTAAAATCGAATAGTAAACTATAACGAGTTTGTATGACGTTTGGACCGCCGGCCTGTGAGCGTATTTGGAACTAAAATTTAGTATGAGATTTCTCGATCTCGATACGATAACCGTAACGTAACGCAGGATTCGACAAGTCGTGCTTAGGGCACTGAACTAAAGGAGCGAAGACCGATTCAAATCGTGCGAAAGGATTTAGTTCCTTTCGGTCCGCGACGGGAATTCATTCCTAACAGTTCTTAGTTCCTGACTGACTCAAACCTAATACACATAGGAAAAGAAAAGAAAACAGTAAAAGAAATAATATAAACGAGGAGAGACAATTAGAAACGTTGCGCTATAGTGAGATGTCAAAAGGACTCAGCTCAGCATGTGCTGTAGCCAGGGAGCCACAGCGCTGGTTTTTCAGCTGAACCCCGGCGAGTGTGCACCCACGCAACTGTGCCCTAAGCACGACTTGTCAAATCCTGCGTTACGTTACAGTTATCGTATCGAGATCGAGAAATCTCATACTAAATTTTAGTTCCAAATACGCTCACGGGCGGGCGCTGTTCCAAACGTCATAAAAACTCGTTATAGTTTACTATTCGATTTTACGTGACGCAGGATTCGACAAATCGTGCTTAGGGCACTGAACGCGTAATTAGGGATACCTGTGAATAGCGATACGGGAAGCCATTGATTCACAACGACTGCCCCCCGACTACGAAGTGCAAAATTCGAACTTCGTATCATGCCTTCCCTCTCAAGCTAATATTATTTAACACGAGAGTGAGCGGGACGATACGACACGAACTTCGATTTTCGAATTTCGTAGTATGGGGGCTGGGGGCCGTTCGACCGTGAAGTTTGCTCAGAGGCCCAAGCACGAATATTTGAAGCCTGCTTAACGTAACGTCATCCTATCGAAATTGAAAAACTTCGTACTAAATGTTGGTTCCAAATACGCTCACGGGCGGACGCTGTTGCTGTTCCAAACGCCATACAAATTTCTCAATACGTTACTACTCGATTACGTTACGCAGGTTTGGGCCTCAGAAAGATGGAAACTACGCACCTAGGTTGTAAGCATTTACTTGTTTCGGACTTTAATGCCGAAAGCAGTGGTTTGTTTCTAAGATTTATAACGCTAAGATTCTTGCGGCTTCCGAAGCGCTAGGAAAATTAGTATTTTAAGTTCCAAACGATTAAGTTGCGTCAAATGAAGGTTTTCCCCCAGCTAATGGACTAAGTACTTTGAAGTACTTTGAACTCTTCTCAGAACTATGAGACTTGAGAATAATAGTGTCCTGAAGCGATAAACTACATGAAATGATTTTAGGTGTCGTCCTAATTGGACGATATTACGCGATACACAACACCAGTGCCCTAAGCACGACTTGTCGAATCCTGCGTTACGTTACGGTTATCGTATCGAGATCGAGAAATCTCATACTAAATTTTAGTTCCTAATACGCTCACGGGCGGGCTCTGTTCCAAACGTCATACAAACTCGCTATAGTTTACTATTCGATTTTACGTGACGCAGGATTCGATAAGTCGTGCTTAGGGCACCGTTCACGCAAACGGCGCCCCACTTCTTTAAAAAACAGCTTTGCCTCCGAGGTCCAACAGCCGGTCGTCTCCATGGCAAGCGGAACAAACATATAATTGTTATATAATATATATAGCATCCATTAGTTAAAATAGGTTTTGTCTTCTTCCTACTTACGGAAATGTCAATGTGACAAAAAAGGACAAACGAACTTTAACAGCATTTTAGTTAAAATAGGTTTATGAATAATAGGGTAATATTTTTAAGTAAGTATGTACTTCAACGGTGAACACGTAATTGTAAACTAAATCCTCGACCGAAATATGTTTCGGCCTGTCTCGGCATTTTAAAACGATAAATTTATCGATTCTGTGCCCTAAGCACGACTTGTCGAATCCTGCGTCACGTAAAATTCGAATAGTAAACTATAACGAGTTTGTATGATGTTTGGAACAGCGCCCGCCCGTGAGCGTATTTGGAACTAAAATTTAGTATGAGATTTCTCGATCTCGATACGATAACCGTAACGTAACGCAGGATTCGACAAGTCGTGCTTAGGGCACTGAAGCGGAGTGAGAAGGAATATTGTAACCACAGGAGTAAATAAACGGAACAGAGTATAATGTTCATACAACCGCACGAATCGGTTGCACTACTACAAGCACCACTGGCCGCTTGTCGCGTACGCGGCGAAACCGGTTGACGCTGGCACAGCCAGTGGACAATCTCAGGGTCGGTGCGACGCACGTTGTTTGCTTTGGTAGTTGCAAATTTGGATATTTTGATGTAAAAATGTGATATTTTATTTTAATGATGGTAAAATACAAATGGGTTTTCTAATTATACATCCTGATAATTTTATCGCATTTGTTGAATTGGTCGAGCAAAAGTTTCGCGAATATTTCGATCTTGAAATAAGTAAATATTGTCAATGTTGGCAACGAAATACTTAAACGTATTAAAGATTGTAAATTTCATATGCCCTGTGAGTGTTTTCCGTTAGATTACTTGAAAAAAACTGTATGTTAGATTCAAAATTTACCACAACATTAAAAGAAACAATAAACTATTAAAAAACAAACATTATAAAAAGAAAATTACTAGGGTAAGTAATTTGTAAAGTACTGAATACTGAATAATAAAACTAGTTAACAAATGCTTTGTATAATTTGTCTTAACCTATTGTGACAACCCTACCAAAATAGGTAACAATTTTGCACGCTCTTAAGAACATTTAACTCTGTTCCGTTTATCTACTCCTGTGTTGTAATTACGATTGGACGATGTGTTACATTCCTAATCTGCATTGAATCCGCATGCTTATTTAAAAAAAAAGACATTCTCCCATACATCGTCAACCAGCAGAGGCAGTGATTGTATGGGAGAATGTTTTTTTAATTATTTGTTCCAAATAAAAACTTTACAGGGGTGATCACTTAGCCTTACTCAACCCCTGGCTGAATTCTTGACGGTTCATTAAAACGCACTCTGTACACAGGGTGTTACAAAAGTACCCGTAAAGAAGAAAGGGGGTAAGTGGTCCATTATAAAGAGTCCATATACAATATTTGAATCACTGTCTGAAATAAAATTAAAACTATTTTTTCATACAATATGCAAAATAAGAATAAATAACAAAGTAGAACGGAATCTCTTTTGACCGAGTCCAAAACGCCGCCATTTATATACCTACTTCCCCCTTCACGTCGTTACACCCCTCTGTCGTCCAGGCGTGTTGCCAGGGTTGCTTACTGTTAAAATATTACTTACTTCTAAAGATAATATCAGTAATCAGTAATAATCAGTAATCAGTCATTTATTTGCTCAAACATGGTACAGAGAAGATGGTTTACATACGGTTTATTGTGCTACATGTTTCATCACATAGACATGCAAATGGTTTTAAGTTGTGTGTATCACATGCATAAATTAACTATCGATATTCTAAATTCACAATGTCATTTAAATAAACTTGAACGGAATAGTAAGCCTTGGATACTAAAAACGTATACAAGGCATGCTTAAAATCTTTTATGCTTTCTAGCTGAATAATATTTGTCGGTAATTTATTAAATATTTTGGGTGCCATCCCAAAGACACTTTTCGACAAAAAAGCGGTTCTTGATGGCTTATAACAAATTTTCCTATGCTGACGTATACTATTAAATTTTGAGAATTGGTGTATCTCTAAAATATAAGTTTTTCTTTACTTTGAAATCATTATTTCATTCTAGTTTTACTAAATATGAGATTTATAAATCATTACGTACTTACCTACACATTATAGACACATCTAAATAAGAATTTACTGTAAGTGCCATACCAAATGAAGCCATTTATTAAGTAAATATTACCTACCTACAAATATAAAAGAAATACATATAATGTTATTATTGTTCTGTGTGTTGTATTGTAACTAAGCAGTATAATGAAACAAGACTCAATTGCGTTTCTCTGTAAAAACGAAAGATTTTTTTTATTTACAAAATGTTCTTACATACAATATCTTATCTAAACAATTACATGTTTTACAAACTGAATATTCACTCACCTGTAAAAACGAAAGAAACAACATTTAAAGCCATTATTCCAAATCTTTGTTTTATCCTTAGGAAAATTAAACTATGAACGTTAAAATACAACCCACTTTCATTTCTTATCAAAAGACAGCCGTCAGTCATGACAGCTGTCAAATGCAAAGACTAAAGAAAAGCACAATGAGTACAGTAAGTACGGAGGTTTTCTTTACATCCCCCCCCCGGAGAAACAATTACAAGGAGCAATCCACGCAATTGTTCATTTATTAACTAACAATGGAGACAGCTTTGTGACGTGGTAAAGGTTTGATTCCACTTTCTTATGTCCGGCATCAACTTCATAGATTGAATTGGAAATTTTCTTCAAAATTGTGTATGGTCCAAGCCTCAATTCTTCCCTCTTCTTCCTATTTAGCCGATTCCCATTTTCCACATAGACACTGTCTCCCACTTCCAGCTTATATTCTTCTCTATGCAAGTCAAATATTCTTTTATTATAATCATGAGACTTCATTGTGTTTTCAAAGGCCAGTTTTCGATCTCTTTTCAGGTCTTTTCTTGTACATGTTGGCTTTAATTCAAGTGGTAGAATATTCACATTTTCGCCCTCCAGAAGATATTTTGGTGCAAATTTTGTGACTGTGTGTTCTGTTTCGTTATATTTTTCTACACATTTCTGTGCAATAGTTGTCCAAGCGGTTTTCTTACCGCTTTCATTTATTTTACATCTTATCTTGTTGACCAAAGTTTGATTTAATCTTTCATTTAGTCCATTGGAAAATGGTGTATCCACAGCAGTAAAAACCATTTTAATGTTTTGGTTCTTCAAGAATTCCTTAAATTCCTTGGAATTTATGCCAGGATATTGATCCGATAATACCATATCTATATTGTAGCTTTGTGTCACATTTTTCAATAGTTTAATAAAATCACCGGCGCTTTGATTTCTTGATGTAATAATAGAAGCATACCTTGTGAAATGATCAACCAAAAGGTGCAAGTATTTTTTTGTTGACCGTGATCCTCCAAAGCCTCCAATGGTATCAATAGATACAATTTGAAATGGATGTGTTGCTGGACCTAAATGTGACATAAGGCCATATTTTGACTTTCTTCTTGATTTTTTTTTTTGCAAATCTCACATTCATCACAAACTCGTTTGATATTTTCGATGATGTTCTTGGCTGTGTAAAATGGTGATATTGTATTTGTCATCTGGGTTCTCCCAATGTGGCAGTAAGTATCATGGACATCCTTTATTAGAGTCTTGCTAAATTCTTCTGACAATACGATTTTTTTCCTTCTTTTATTCTTTTTATAGTAAACTCCATTCTCCAGTACGGGTTTGATTATCCTATTTTGTAGGTCTGGATTTGTGTGTTGGTCATTCTTTATGTCTTGTAGGTTTATTAAATTTACTACTTTTAAAAAGTCTTCAGTATTGTCGTATGGTTCTAGAACTGGATTTCTACTCAAACAGTCTGCTTCTTGATTTGTTTTTCCCGTGTTATATTTTATTTGAAAATTATATTGGGATAAATAATACGTCAAATCACCTAATTCTTCGTCAGTTCTAGCCTTGATGTTCATATTTTCTAGTGGCATAAGATCTGAGTAAACTATAAAATCTTTTCCCATAAGCCAGTGCTGCCAATATTTCACCGTTTCTTTAATTGCCAAACATTCTAGATATATTGCCTTCTTCTTTTCTTGGGCTTGGGTTAATATTTTTGAAAAATAAGCAACTGGTTTAACATCCCCGTTTGTATCTTTTTGTTTCATCACCGCTCCCACTCCTTTGATACTAGCATCCGTATAAATGTAGATTGGCAGTTCAGGATCAAAGATTCTTAGAATTGGTTTTGAACACAGCAATGTTTTTATTTTATCAAATGATTCCTGACACTCTGCAGACCACACAAATTTCACGTCTTTCCGTAATAAATTATGCAACGGATCTAGGATAATCGCACTGTGTGGCACAAATTTATGATGAAAGTTAACTTTTCCTAGGAATTGACGTATATTTTTTCTTGTTTTTGGAACTGGGAAGTCTTTTACAGCAGTTAAATAATCCTTCAAAGGTGTAACCGAATTGTTTTCTATTATGTGACCCAAATATTTAGCATAATTATTCGCAAACGAGCATTTTGAAAATTTTAGTCTGAAGCCTTTTGTTAGTATTGCCTCCAGTAGTCTTGAGATATGTAGTGTGTGTTCTTTAAAAGTTTTCGAGAAAACTAGGATGTCATCTATAAAATTTACTGCAAAACTGGAGAGTTTGTATTTTCTTATGATGTTGCTCAATATTCTTTGAAAAATAGCCGGGGCAGTTTTTAATCCAAATGGGAGGCACGTCCATTGGAAATGGCCTTCCTGTGTAACAAATGCTGTTTTATATCTATCTTTAATTTTTAAAGGAATTGACCAAAACGCTGAATTTATGTCAAAAGTAGAAAAAGAGTTACAATTTACAGTTTTTACCATCAAATCCTCAATCAACGGAAATGGTTGTGATTGAGGGACGACAATTTTGTTCAATTCCCGGAAATCTATACATAACCTTGTTTTCCTTTGATCTTCTTTTTTATATGCCAGAGTTACTGGAGCAGCAAATGGACTATAAGATTCCTCAATCAAGTTCTTATTCAATAGTTTTGATAATTGGTTCTCTATTTCCTTCCTATCTTCCATTGTGCATCTGTAAGGACGTTTGTAGCAGTATTTATCGACCATTAAGTCAATATGGGCTTCATAATCTCGTACAGTACCAATGTCATACTTATCTTTAGCAAAAACAGGTTTGTACTTTTCTATCAACTTATCAATTTCAGTTTGTTGGTATAAATTTAAATGATTCACCAACATTTCAAAGTTGTCTGAGTTTATATGTTCATTGAAATTTATGTCGTATTTGTTTTTTTGTCTCATTTCTCGCTTTGATACATCAGAGAGCAAAAAAAATCCTTCTTCATTTATGTTACCTACTACATCAGCGATTTCAACATTTCTTGAATTGGAAGTATCACTTTCCAAGTAATTCTTATCACCTTCATTTGAGGTTATGATTTTTTCTTTTGGATTGTTACCTTGCATGATTTTTAATTCTTCATTTTGCATTAATTTGAATTTTTTTATACAATCCAAACCAATTAGAAAATCGTAATTAAAATTTTCATTATCTATTACAAATATGTCCATAAACTTTTCAGTATTGTAGATTTTTATTTTTAGTGTTACCATACCTTTTGTTTTCTTGTCACCATTAATAGTCTTCAAGTTTACCATCTGCAGATCACTTATATATTTTTTTTTGTATCTTCAATAATTTTGCATTAATTAATGACACATTTGAACCCGAGTCATAAATTCCTGAAATTTCTAAAGTGTCATTTATTAGTAACTCTACTTTTATTAATGGTGGGACTTCTAGTTTTTTGGGTTTTTCTCATTTAGTTCAACCTCCAATTCTGAGTTGTTAACAGTTTTCACAACTGATTTTTGATTTTTCCCTTTAAACCAGCAATTTTCCTCAGGATGGTAACGTAACCCCTTTTTCTCATTAACACAGGTCTGGCATGGTTTCTTCTCATCAATTTTTTTGTATTTAATGTCAGGATTTTTCTTTTCGATTTTATTTTTCCCAACTAGATGTTCCAATTTTCCCATTTCTTTATAGAGGTCCTCAGTTCCCTGTAAAGTGCGTCTGTCAATTTTATCAGCCACATAGTTAGGGAGGCCAAAAGCTATGAGGTCTACAAGTGTCCCAGTATCAATAGATTTTCTTACTTCCAGCAATAATTTTTCTTTTTTTAAAGCATAGTCAAGTAACGATCCTGTTTGGTATTTAAAAGCAAGAGCATATCTAATGGGCGACCATCCTTTGTTTGCAAATGTTTCACAAAACATTCTCTCCCATGTGTTCCATTCCGATTCTATCGTGAGTTTCATAAGCATGCAGCTGTACCAGTCCGCACTGGCATATTCCAAAAAATATTTTAAAATTTCAATTTTCTTAATATCCTCTTTAATTTGGAAGCGTTCACATTCTTTATTGAAATCCTTGATCCACTGATAGGCATTTAAGTTTCTACCAGTGAATTTCTCAATCATAAAATCCTTTGCCATTTTCCCTAAATTTTGGGTTTCCAGTTTTTTCTCTTTTCCTTCAAGTAGTTTCTCTAACAGTTTTTCCAACGTTTCATTTGAGCCGCTAGGTATAGATTCAGCATTATTCGCTTTTTCCAAAATTTCTTCTAGGTAGTAGTCATTAAACTGCAAGTTTTGTTCTTCATCTAAATATGTTTTCGATATATCATCTGTCAAATTTATCCATATTTTCCTTGTTTGATGTCTTTTATTTAGTGATTTTCGTACCTTGGCATAGTTCGGAGTATTAGCAATGGCTTGGTGTTGGTTTACGGACTGGTACTCGGCGGGTATTCCATAAATCTGCCCGTCAGGGGTAGCTATTGAGCTTATGCATATGATGTTTGTTTTTCCGTCTGTTGTTGGTTTCACAACAAAGTCAAATCTCAACTTTTCCATATTTCTCGAAATATTTGCAGAAAATGTTGTTTTATAATGTTATTATTGTTCTGTGTGTTGTATTGTAACTAAGCAGTATAATGAAACAAGACTCAATTGCGTTTCTCTGTAAAAACGAAAGATTTTTTTTATTTACAAAATGTTCTTACATACAATATCTTATCTAAACAATTACATGTTTTACAAACTGAATATTCACTCACCTGTAAAAACGAAAGAAACAACATTTAAAACCATTATTCCAAATCTTTGTTTTATCCTTAGGAAAATTAAACTATGAACGTTAAAATACAACCCACTTTCATTTCTTATCAAAAGACAGCCGTCAGTCATGACAGCTGTCAAATGCAAAGACTAAAGAAAAGCACAATGAGTACAGTAAGTACGGAGGTTTTCTTTACATACATACAGGCTCACGTAAAATTATTACAACCTGACTAGCTAGCTCGTTTAACGAGTACTCTAATATCGTGACTTTGATCCCGTCCGGAGCGGGAGTTTCCGTTCCACTATGTTATTATTTATTAGGTAGGTAGGTTTTTTGACGACCGAATAGCCTAGTGGTTAGAGACCCTGACTATGAAGCTTGAGGTCCCGGGTTCGAATCCCGGTCGGGGCAGATGTTTGTATGATGAATACGAATGTTTGTTCTCGGGTCTTGGATGTTTAATATTTATATAAGTATGTATTTAGCTATATAAGTATAAACATACTTATATAGCTTGCCTAGTTTGGGACTAGGTCAATTGGTGTCAAATTGTCCCGTGATATTTATTTATTTATTCTTATGACCCCAACCCTATATTTTTTACGGGTTATTTTGTAACACTATGTACCTATACCTTGCCTATGGTCACAGCGAAATAAAGGCAGTTAAAATTCTCATTCGAAGGCTTCGCCGTAAGTCACGACTTATCAAATAAATTGACTGCAAGATTGCAGAGAGATGTTACCGCCAGGAATCTTACATCGGAATTCCCGTCGTGGCTTGATACACCAATTTAGAACGGAATTCGATTGATGGTACGTGCTGTAGGGTATCTTCATGATTACATTAAAGTAGCAGTCAGTATTTCAGGGAGGATATTAAAGTAAAAATGTCTGACTAAAATGTTTTAGCTATTAAACTTAGTGCTACCGAGGATACTACCACACCACCATACCATAGATAAATGGTCATTTTAGAAGCTAAATGTCTTGTTCAATGTTTGAAATATACAAAATACATGTTACGCAGTTCAAATATTATACACACTGTTAGTTACACTATTAAATTATGTCGACTGACCATTATATTCCCTGAGTGCATGTTTTTATACATTTCGTTATTATACTGCTACTAGCTTATACCCCGAGGCATTGCCCCTGTGAAATATTTCAAAACTGGCTCGTTCCCTATCCCGTGGGAATTTCGAAAAATCCCTTCTTAGTGCGCCTCTAGCATACTCAAGGTATTATGTTTCCCAAATCAAGTCTCTAGGTAAAGTGGTTTAGGCTGTGCGTTGTCTGTCAGTCAGTCCACGGTACTGTTTTATAGATATAGAAGATAGAAAGTATACATTCGTTTGCATGTAATTGAAGATTAGAAAATTGTTAACGTCACGGCGAAAAAAACAGGCATGCGTGGCCATCAAGCAATCAAGCGGTGAAGCGTTTGTTCTAGTCGACCGGATCCGTGTGCGGTGCAGCAATTAATGGCCTATCCGGCGTAACGCCGTTGTCTCTGTGACACGTACAGTAAGCATCAAAAGTTGCAAAGCAACCAAAGCGGTCACAACTATCTGCACAAGCTCTTATTTCTATAACAATAGAGCCGTGTTTAGGTCATTGTGACCACTTCGGTTGCTTAGCAACTTTTGATGCTTACTATACCGACAGGCTCCTACTTCATCAAGTTTACAAATGTCAGATTACAATGAAAATCCGGTGTCAACTGCTGACTTGAAGAGGTTTTGTTTTAGCGCGCTTCATATTGGCAATGAAACGTAGTTCGAATTGTATGTATGTATGTATGTACGTATACGTATATCTCTTTATTGCACATAAAACAAAAAAATAACAGATAACAGAACAAAAGCAAATGTACAAAGGCGAACTTATACCTTAAAGGGGTCTCTACCAGTTAACATTCGGGCGATTGACAGGACATCAGAAAAAAGAGTAGACATACAGATAAAAGCTGTCATTTAAGCTGACAATTGTAAAGTTGGTGGTGTATGGTTGGTGGTGGTTTACCTAAATTTGACATTCATTTGGTTAATAATGTCCGTAAACAGGCTATATTTTTGCTGCAGTATGTGACCGGCAACTATAGGCGTCTTTGTCTAGCTTTCATAATAAGAGTCAGACAGCAATAGTTGCCGGTCAAATATTGCAGAAAAACCTAGCCCGTTTAGAAGGCCCTTCAAAGCCGTGAAAAAAATCCGGTCAAGTGAGAGTCGGAGTGCACTGAGGGTTCCGTACAAATTTATATGTAAGTAAATACTTAGTTCATCTTTCACGGGAATCGAGTCTCGAAGATTTTTCCCGCTTTTCCTGAGTGTTTTAAGTTTTTCAGTGTTAGCAGAGCCCTGCTCCTAAGCACAATAGACGCAGTGTGGGGTAATTTTATATTGGCCACTGACATATCACAAACAGTGACCGACATAAAGCTATAAGCTAGTTTTTAGGATAACTGGAAGTACTCTAAAGGAATTTGTATGGAAACGGGTCTATAATGACTCCCATAAAAAAATTATCCGATTTTTAAAGCCCATAACGTTTTAAATCATAATTTTTCTTCGTCATATTATTAGAAGTCATAATATTAAGCAATATAAATTGGAATCACGATTTTCTTATGTCATAATTATTGTTAGGACTAAATAAATAAAGTCATAACGTTCAATGTCATGGTAATAATGACACTTCCCAATATTAAAAGTAATAAAATCTTTTGTAATAATTAGTGCAAGGTCTTGTTTCGCTGGTCATAAATATTGTTAGTCACAAGATTACTTCGTTATAACAGTCAATGGCATGGTAATATTACACTTCATAATGTTAAAGGTAATATAATCATGTATCTTTTAACATGAAACTACCGTGAGATTCAATCATAGTGAAATAAAAACGGATCACTCACTTATATAAGTCGAGTTTAGCCCGACATGTTTCGGACTAATTCGTAGTCCTTCCTCTGGGAGCGAACGACCCCGCGGCGGCGAGACACACACTGCGCAGAAAAGTTTTTTATTCCGCGGAAAGTACGTGAAGCCATTGAAATTAGTCGTCATCCCAATTTTAATCGTGATAGTGGATGGTCGGTGCCCCCAAGTTGGAAGACTGTGCTAAATACTGCGTCAACGGTGAATGTAATGTAACGGTAATGTCTAGTAGTCGCGCGAGCAGAGCCGCGGCGCGCAGTGTGCGTCTCGCCGCCGCTGGGTCGTGCGCTCCCAGAGGAAGGACTACGAATTAGTCCGAAACATGTCAGGCTAAACTCGACTTATATACGTGAGTGATCCGTTTTTATTTCACTATAACCATGTATCATAATTATTGCAAGGTACTTTTTGCAGGTCATTTTAATTAGTAGTTATAGGATTAATCTGTACTAACATTTAATAATAGTTCTAACCTAACCTAACCCACTTTCCTGGTGGCGATTCGTTTCTGTAGGGGTGGCAGTTCTAACCTAACCTAACCCACTTTCCTGGTAACGATTCGTTTTTGTAAGGGTCGCAGTTCTAACCTAACCCACTTTCCTGGTAGCGATTCGTTTCTGTAGGGGTCGCAGTTCTAACCTAACCTAACCCACTTTCCTGGTGGCGATTCGTTTCTGTAGGGGTGGCAGTTCTAACATAACCTAACCCACTTTCCTGGTAGCGATTCGTTTCTGTAGGGGTGGCAGTTCTAACCTAACCTAACCCACTTTCCTGATAGCGATTCGTTTCTGTAGGGGTCGCAGTTCTAACCTAACCTAACCCACTTTCCTGGTGGCGATTCGTTTCTGTAGGGGTGGCACTTCTAACCTAACCTAACCCACTTTCCTGGTAGCGATTCGTTTCTGTAGGGGTCGCAGTTCTAACCTAACCTAACCCACTTTCCTGGTAGCGATTCGTTTCTGTAGGGTTCGCAGTTCTAACCAAACCTAACCTACTTTCCTGGTAGCGATTCATTCCTGTAGGGGTCGCAGTTCTAACCTAACCTACTTTCTTGGTAGCGATTCGTTTCTGGTTAACATGCAATTCTAACGTAACGTCAAATTTCATTGAATATGCGTGTACCATCAAAAAATTAAAAAAACATAATTACATACCGCCAAAATATGACTAACATCAATTAATACTTAAAACATATGTCCTTAAATATTTCTGAATAATTATAAATATTCCTATAGAATCTATAGTATAGATGTTATAGAAATAAATTTAAAGTACTTAGTGCACTTTAGGTAACGAGATAACATGGCTAACAATAATTACTACTTTAAGATATACGCCTTAAAATATTTCTGAATAACCATCGATATTCCGTTGGATATTATCGATATCAATATTATGACTTTTAAAGTTATGATCAATAGCATTATGAATAATTGAAATTAGAACTGTTAAGTGATACGCTTTAAAATAAATATGACCATCGATATATGAAAATCAATTTCTGACTTTGAGGATTCGGACCGAAAAGATTATAGGACAAAAAGGGACCCCGTATGGGGAAACACCTCTATTAATGACTGTATATCTTTTAACTGCGTTGACGCAGAAATTAGATTTTTTCACAGCTGCAAGAGATAGCAGGCCTCAGTATTTGATAACAATTTCAGCTTACTACCTCAATGCGTTCCAGAGAAAAAGGGTCTTGACATTCAGACAGACAGACGGACAACAAAGTGATCCTATGAGGGTTCCGGTTTTTCTTTGTGAGGTACGGAACGCTAAACTAACTGACAGACATACAGGAAAACGGCCTATTACTAATAATAGGGGCCCACTGGTTCTACGTGGGAGTAGAACCCTAAGAAAACAATTTCTTTTTAGACAACCGGACGCTCCTAATGCATTAAAACAGCGGAATTGATAAATTACTTCATGTAGCTTTTCTTGACAAAAGACTTTTCAGGGACTCCAAAAATATATTGTCCCGTACAATCCTTTTGGCCTTTAAAAGCACTTGCTTAACGAGCTTTCAAGGGCTTACCTATATAGCTTTGCATAAATTTATCATTCTAAATTATGACATGAACAAAGAAAAGAAACAGAATGTGCGAAAATACCTTGGTATTTTTTTTTTATTTACCAAAAAGCTGTCGGCACCTTCAACAAGATGGAGCGACGACCTGTGCCCTAAGCACGACTTGTCGAATCCTGCGTTACGTTACGGTTATCGTATCGAGATCGAGAAATCTCATACTAAATTGAAGTTCCAAATACGCTCACGGGCGGGCGCTGTTCCAAACGTCATACAAACTCGTTATAGTTTACTATTCGATTTTACGTGACGCAGGATTCGACAAGTCGTGCTTAGGGCACTGGTAAAGATCGCGGGACCGCGGTGGATGCGGAAAGCACAAGACCGGTCTGAGTGAAGAGCGCGGGGGAGGCCGCCGTCCAGCAGTGGACTTCTTTCGGCTGACATGATGATAATGATGATGATTTACCAAAAAAAAACATTACACAGCTTGAATGACGCTGGAGAATCAAACTATCATGTATAAGTAGGTACACAAAAATAAATTATAAAACACGGTTAAAAAAGTACATACAATTACAACTATTTAGGGAGTTTTGAATGTCGTTTTCGCTTCCCCAAATTTTTTTTCAATTAAAATTTTCCTGTCGCAGCTTTTTCTAGTTTGAAAAGCGCGAATGACTAAACCACACTTATTTTTAGTTCCTTGAAGTTAATTATAAGCTTAAAATAATTTGGGCAAAAGACAATGACAACGCAAAGAAGAACTAGTTACTCAGCTGAATGAGAAAGTCATTTTATTTCCTCGCAATGTTAGAAATAAGCGCTATACAAGCTTCTGCCGCAACAGGGATTGCCTGAGGCCCGAGTACGATTCGAATCCTGGGAAACGTAACGTTTTCGTATCGAAATCGAGAAACTTCTTATATAAATTTTATGTTCAGTCAGCAGCAGAAGTAGCTAAGCAACCGACGCGTTCACAATGATCAAAGCACGGCTCTATTGTTATAGACATAAGAGCTTGTGCAGATCATTGTGGCCGCTTCGGTTGCTTAGCAACTTCTACTGCTGACTGTTCCAAATACTCTCGCGGGCGGGCGCCGTAGGCCGAGCACGAGTTTTCGAATCCTGCGTAACGTAACATTATAGTTATTCTTTTAATATTTAAACTCATTGAAACATGAACACGCAGAAAAAAACCCAGAAAAATGCCAACCCCGGGAATCGAACCCGGATCCTCGACACTCCGGGTCGCATGCCATACCCTTACACCAAGATTGGCATTTATATTACCTATTGAAACATTATAAGTAGTATTGAAATCGAGAAACCTCATACTAAATTTTAGTTCCAAATACGTTCACGGGCTTGCGCTGTTCCAAGCGTCTGCTATTCGATTACATTAGATTCGAATATTCGTACACGGGCCTCTGACTAGCGTGTTATTAAGTATATATCTACTAGTCAGGCAACCCATTTCTTCCCAGCCTCTGCAGTAATGTATGCAGCGTTACGCTGCCGGTCTTTACCTTTTTGGTTCGTGCGCAGTTCGATTCCTGGCTGGTTAGAATAAATACAAAAAAAAAGTAAAAGAAAACGGTCTATGAGAATTTGTCAGAAGAAAATGAGAGATTGTCTGAATCTAGAGGAAAATATCTGATGGTGATAGAAATAAGTTGGAATTCGAGCCCTAGTTTGTTTTGGAGCGAGCGAAACCAACTCATCAATACCTCTGCGTCTTCGCAATTTTCAAAGTTTGTGAAAGCCGGTTTTTTTTCTCGGATATGTACCTATTCATTTATGTAGAACTATTGTCTTATACTTTTGTTTTTGATTTGCTGATCCCGGTTTGTTCCGATTCCCTCTGGCAGTCTGTATTTTGCCCAAATTTAAAGTGTTAAAATTGTTATTCCAGCCCCAAGTTCACCCTCCCCGAAACGCGCTCTCCGTACATCGTGCACTCCCCGTGCACGCGTGTTTGAGCTTCCGGAGAGCTTATTAGTCGGCTTGTCTGGCACTGTGCTGCCAGGCATTAGCTAAGTCATATTATTATTATTATTTTTTTACCTAACTGCTGCAAGAGCAGAGTCTATCCGCGAAGAGGATCTTTTGGTTACGTGTTCTTATCGTACCCAAACCTGTTATTTTAACGTTTTGTTTTATCCATAACGGTTATCAAAATTCCAAAACGGCAATTCATTACACCGGTCGGCCTGCCGCCGTTTTTAGTTCATATTTTTTTATAATTTTTCTGTAATTTTGGCACAAGGTCGTATCGGCCTTGTAAGTTAATTTAATTTATTTTCTATATATGTTTTTGGTTCACGTGTTTTTTACTGTTTCTTTTTATATAATAAAAAGATATTTTAATAGTTCATGGCCTTTTTTTTTTAAGTGGAATAAAATAAAAGTTAAATTAAATTAAACGTTTGCCTTTGCGCGGTTCACCCGCAAAGGGGAGTCGTGAGAACTATCACGGCATGTACTATTACGCCCGAGTTAACAAATGATACGTCTGAATCAAAATGTGTTATCCCACCGCCAAGTTAGAAGCTGTCGATCGCTCAATCTCAGCTCTTTCGCAAACTTAATAGGAAAAGTTTCAACTCTTATTAATTTCCTCCCTTAACTTTATGAAAGGTTTTTCTGAATATTTATCGTTATTTTAAAAGTATTGAATAAGTATTATTTGGAAAGGAGTAGCCACCGCTATTGTTGTTTTCTTACCGCCCGTTTCCGGCGGAGCCCTTTTCTTAAAACCTTATGTAACTTTTGTTTGACACAAGGAAATGTCTCGATCGCGTTCGCGTTTACGCCTGAATTACTATGGGCACATTAGCAGTGCCACTAGTGGCACGTATCGACCACGAACATTTCTCATACTATGTGTGACCCTCAGAGGATCGAGCACGACTTTTCGAAACCTGCGTCACGTAAAATCAAATAGTAAACGTTGTCGAGTTTGTATGACGTTTGGAACAGAGCCCGCCCGTGAGCGTATTTGCAACCAAAATTTAGTATGAGGTTTCTCGATCTCGATACGATAACCGTAACGTTACACAGTCTATTTACAGTCCGGTCTATTTACAATCTTGGCTCCCGAGGTTCACTTAGAGAACGCTTTAAAGAAATCGACATCCTTACAGTAGCTTCTCAGTATATATATGATGTTATATTGTATACACACAAGAATATCAAATCTTTCAAGAAAGTGTCGGATGTGCATGGTTTCAACACTCGGAATAAGTATAAACTTGCCGTCCCTAAATTTCGTCTACGAAAAGTCAGTAAGTCATTTTTGGGAAATTGCGTGAGGTTCTACAATAAAGTGCCTGTAGATGCATGGGAATTGCCTCACAATTCATTTAAAAAAGATACATAAAGACCGCTCTCTTGAAAAAAGCATACTACAAAGTGGATGGCACCACCTAGCCAAGGCTGAAAACAGAAGATAATTAGGACATCAATGTGACTTGGCTGCGTCCCGAAGATATTCGTGTATGGTGTCCGGCTCTGTTGCCGTTGTCCGCTGCGTACTAATTGTAATACAATTGACATAAATAATGTTTTATTTATTTGACATGATGACATGAAATGTATATTTCATAAATTTTTGTTATTTGACATTTGGAGACCATATACATCTCCAGTTTATGTATATGTATTATTATACTTATTATTTGACCGTGGAGGCGTTTTACACCTCTGCTGATTTTAAATTTAGTTTAAATTGACCCTAGAGACTATACATCTCTAAGCCATTTAGATTAAGTATTATATTATAATATTAATTCTGGGACCCTGTACATCCCTTTGTAATTTAAATTTTCACAGATATTTGACCTGGAGACCCTATACATCTCCTGCTAACGTGCCAGTAAAGTAAAGTGTTCTGGTTTTGCTGTTCTAATAATTACTTTTTACACTTGTTTCTAAAATGCGGTATTTTTTTTTTCTCTCTTAATCTTTTAATGACAGAGTGAGGTTTCTTTGTATAATTTGTCTGTGGTTACGTGTTGTAACTTGTTTTTAGAAAAAATGACTTTGTGCCAAGTTTCTTGCGGCGCATTCTTCTTGGCAATCATGGTCTTTCCGAAAGCGCTGGTAGACTCAAAAAAAATGACGTGTAAAAGAGCATTCAACTGCCTATTTGCTGAATAAAATTTTGAATTTGAATTTGAATCAGGATTCGTAAAGTCGTGCTCGACCCTCAGTTCTCATAGTATTTGACACGAACGCGATCGAAACGTATTTTGCTGGTTGTTGATTACACTTAAGCATTCAGATTATCTACTGACACAAATACATACCTATTAATGTTTTTTGTGCAAAAGAAAAAGAGGCTTATGGTTATGTTGGAAAATTAGGGTAAAGTAATTTAATTATAAAAAAAATATGTACTTAACCGTTTGATCTAGTAAAAAAGTATGTCCCAAAATATGACGTCAATTTTCAAGACCCTTTTTTGCTACTTCGTATTAAATTGAAATTCCTCCTTCAAATTACGCAAGTATTTTCAGAAAAAATGTATTTTACTAATAATATTAAGTAGGTATGCTTACTAGGACAGTCAATTGCAAAAATATCTTGGATCTTGAGGAATTATCACATACGATCTACGTTAGCAACCCGCTATGTATTGCTACTATGATTTTATTCGTATTGTGATAACTTAAACAACTTGGAAAAGTTAAAATACCCCCGACATTGTCATTTCAAAGTTCAATATTTCAAAAAATGATACACCTATTTTAATGAAACTTAGCTAAGAACCATCTCAATCAAACCCGCTTTCAGCTTTCGATTTAAAAAAGCCGCATCGAAATCATTAAAATTTAATGCTCTTTTACGAGTACACACCATTTTTTTAAAGTCTACCAGCGGTTTCGGAAAGACCATGATGCCAAGAATGCGAGGCAAGAAACTTCTAGTTCTAGCTACATTAGTTTGGGAGCTATGATGCCACAAACAGATAGACGTCTGTCTAGACACTCCGATACAGAGATACACAGGTCAAACTTATAACGCCTCTCTTTTTCGTCGGGGGTTAAGAACACAGCTTTACGCATCACAACCGCGGTGACAAGTCCACGCGACTATGCCACTTCCATCCTCTTCCACTAGTTCTGTGGATACGACCTCCCATTCAATCTTTATCAATGGAATGGATAGTAAACACTATTCTATGAGGATATACTCGTAAATCGCCATCGAGATGATGCGCCAACGACGGCATCCGTCCATCAGATTTATACAGATTGAAATACAGAGCTCCTCTATGGTAAACATCGACTGCGTTCGCGTTGACGTTTGAATAACTAGTGGCAAATTGGCAATGCCTCTAGTGGCACGTATCGACAACAAACAATTCTTATGCTATTTCATATTTTAACGCAAACGCGATCGATAAGTATTTTTGGCAAATTGAAATTGATCGTTAGCGTAAAATAATTAGAATTGAACTCGTCATCCTCACCAGCCTTTGTTACGTCCCATTGCGGGGCACAGGCCTCCTATCAGAATGAGAGGGCTTGTGCAGATTGGGAACTTCAGACACACCATCGAATTGCTTCGCAGCAGGAAAAGCACGTGATATAATAAAAAATACAAATGTAATTTCGCTCATAAATTCCCAAAAACAGAGGTGCGAGCCGGGGCTCGAACCCACGACCCTCGATCTGCTTAAGAGACCATAGGTCAAATCACTAGGCTACCATTCTTCACGATTCTAAGTGTCAATCTTAATGATGCTGTAAATCTTGGCAAAAGTATTCATGATCTCAAATGTAGTATCTTTTTGTGTTTTTTCCCCAATTTTTTTATTTTAAAAAGATAAGTACTCCATTTGAGGTCATAAATTGATTGCTTTAGTGGCGCCATCTCTTGGTCCGGAAAAACTGATAAGTCTCGAAGGAGTGTGCTGTTTTCGATTTACGAAGTAATAGCATAAATGTCGCTAGTCACTGCAAAAAGTGATAATCGAGCTGAGATTTGAATACGTGGAAAAAAATCAGCTGAATCAGCGGACACGGAATGTCGAGGATCCGGGTCCGATTCCGGTTGTTCTGTATCCATGTTTCAGTTAGTATTTTAAAACTATAAAGGCATTCAAACTAATCTGCTTTTCTTTCTGGGAAACCAGGATTGAACACAAAAAAACTTTTTTCAGTTGCTGAAATAGTAGGTACTCCATGTCAATCACAAATGCTCCCCATTCCGTACTTACACCACTAACCCATAGCGATACGTACCCCATGACGTACCTGATCCTCAGTCCCATCCGCACGTACAAGCCGAGGATGATGAAAGCGGGCAGGATGAAGAACAGGAGACTGCTCAGCTCGCACAGGTACCAGCTCGGCATCACCAGCATTCCGCAGAAAGCTGACTCTAGAGACGAGTTGCCAGAGCCTGAGAAAGATTTAAATCACATTTATTAATTACATAATAAAAGCAATTTACAATGACATTAAATCTAAGCTAAAACTAAATAAACTAAAACTTGAAACTAAATTAAATCTAAATAAGGCCCCCGCGGCATAGTGCCCAAAAGGCTGGCAGCGTTGACTCGCTGAATAGCGATGCTGATTCTTTGAGAGAGAAAACTGCCAGCCCTTTGGTCACAAGTTGCATCGACTAAGCGCTTTTTCAACTCTGAAATAAGCTTGTAAGCGCCGGGACCCCATGGACCCAAGGTTTAAAACCCGAATTAATTTATTAATTTACTCAACGTTAATAGTACTCTGTGATGAAATTACCCTTCCGCACGTGTACCAAATGACGTTTTTTAACCCCGACGAAAAAGAGGGGTGTTATAAGTTTGACATGTGTATCTGTGTATCTGTCTGTGCCATCATAGCTCCCAAGCGGATGGACCGATTTTTTTATCGAAAGCTAGTTTAATCGAGATGGTTCCTAGCTAAGTTTCATTAAAACCGGTTCAATATCTTTTCTCTGCAACTCTTTCCAGGTTGTTTCTTAAGTACCTAGCGTAAAAATAATCTATAGTTTTGTTTCAAAAAGTTCATCAATTTAGTCGGAAACGTTGACAAATCAATTAAGTAAAGATAATGTTATTTGAAGTCTATACTAATTGCATTAGGAGCCTGTCCAAATTTCTCCAAATGACAAATTAACAATTTAACGAAGAGCGCAATTGACGTCTTGTTAAAATTTATCAATAACTTAAGATTTGTAACAAGACAGGGCAAGATTATAAACAGGTTTAAGGAGATTTAATAATTGCTTTAATGCGTAGGTTTTCGTGTAGATCATTTCCCGAATATGGAACCGTGTAAGTGTAATACTGGAATCCTCTTCCATTCAACTGTCCTATATACTTGAGATCAACAACAAAGTAATCCCTAAGGGTTAAAGTATAAAACCCTAAAAAAAAAACAAGTATTGAAGTATTACAATTTTTTTTATTGAAAGAGGAAGGCAAACGAGCAAGCGGGTCACCTGATGGTAGCTCACCGCCAAACCGCCAACCATGAGAACCAGCAACCCCATAAGCCATTAGTCCGATGCGGGCCTTTAAGGTGGAAAATGGATAGAGAAAAGGGTTAGGGGATCGGGCCTCCGGTACTCTCACCAACCGAACGAAACGCAACAGGGGTGCTGTTGCTTCACGCCGATTTTCTGGGAGAGGGTGGTAGCCGGCCCATTCGTACGGCAGCAAATAGCTACAGAGGGTCGAGCACGACTTTACGAATACTGCGTAACGTTACGGTTATCGTATCGAGATCGAGAAACCTCATACTAAAATTTAGTAAATACGCTCACGGGCGGGCGCTGTTCCGAACGTCATACAAACTCGACAACGTTTACTATTCGATTTTACGTTACGCAGCATTCGTAAAGTCGTACTCGACCCTCAGTATAGCTCTCCCACTACAAAAATACTTACATATTTACTCAAAACCGACGACGCAAAGTAATTCGAAGAATCGGTATGTACCATGAAATTATATTATGATTTATGATTTGATAGTAAAGTTAGCGGGAACTTTGTTTAATGTCTAATCACAGTTGAAGTGGCGTATAACGACCGCGCTGTTTGACGATAATGGATAGGCTTAGGGTTACTTTCTTAGATGTTTTCACAAATACAGGGTGATCGATCCAAATGGGTCAGTAGGGAGAAATCAAAAACTATAAAATATAGGGAAAATTCTTTTGTATTCTGTTAAAATGTCTTTTTTCAATAAAAAAAATGCGGGGCGCAGAGATAGGGAAATACTGTTCTTAGGAACCATTGCGTCGATTTTAGATTTAATAAAAATTACATAATATTTTTTTAACTCTCATACATGATCATCAACAATAACAACGAATAAACTTGCAGAATTTATGGTGATTTTGTCCAGGTTCGATTGCCGGTTACCTAATGTACGGGAGTAAAAAAATAAAATAATAATGCTATTTTCCCTTCCCTATCAGTCAGGTTTTTCGCGGTTTGTCATTAACGCCAGTCTTATTTTGCTTTTTAAGCATAGACAAGAGTGGTACTCTAAAATATAATGATAAAGGAACAATACTTAGGCACGCGCGTGCATAATTATTATACCTAGTGTCTCGTAAGCCGAAAACTCAATTTTCAATTACACAAACCTTCTCTCATTAACGTGAAAACTTGCCGTCGAAATTATAATAATTCAATATGAATTTCGTGCTATTTTACCGCTACTTAAAACTACATACTTACACTCGTTACGTTTCAGAACGTTTGCGATAAATCTCTCGAAAAGGGATGTGTGTCCGGATAATTATTTCGTTAATGTATTATTCAAAATTAACTTCAAAAGAGGTGTCACGAATGGGTGAGTCACCTATTTCAATACGCATTTAACATGAAACTTAGTACATTACTGCAGAGGCCGGGAAGAATGGGGTTGCCGGACGAAGGGGTTAGACGGCCGAGTAACGCGAGGCCGGCTATAGTACGAGTCCGGTAACCCCTGTTCCGGCCGAAGCTTGTATAACGCTTTTCTGAAACATTGTAAGGGAATTAGAAAAAACAGTTTTATCAACAGTCTGCTATTCGACTAGCCTCCTTCAGTGATCGACAGCTGTCCCCTAAGCGCCTCGCCCGGCCCCCGCTCGCTCTGCCGTTATCGGCGTATATATAATAGTGTCCAGTAAGATTTTCATACATATTTTGCAGGCCTTAGGCCGGCAAAGAACTATGTTATCCATAAATAATACTACTTGGTGTCTTTTTTTTTTAAGTAATGCGAATATTAACGTCCATGTTTGAGTAAAAGATATATATATTTGACGACCGGATAGCCTAGTGGTTAGAGACCCTGACTATGAAGCTTGAGGTCCCGGGTTCAAATCCCGGTCGGGGCAGATGTTTGTATGATGAATACGAATGTTTGTTCTCGGGTCTTGGATGTTTAATATGTATATAAGTATGTATTTATCTATATATGTATGTTTATCCGTTGTCTAGTACCCATAGTACAGGCTTTGCCTAGTTTGGAACTAGGTCAATTGGTGTCAAATTGTCCCGTGATATTTATTATTTATTTATATATGCCAGTCGAGTATAGCCCGTCATGTTTCGAACTCGTAGTCCTTTCTCTGGGAGCACACGCTACATAATTTAGGACAATAAAAATGACGATGTGTGCGGTGCCGCTGTCAGCTGCGCCTAGTAATCGCGCGAGCAGAGCCTTGGCCCGCAGTGTGCGCCTAGCTGCCGCTAAGTAGTGCGCTCCCAGATTATGGACCACGCATTAGTCCTGAACATGTCGGGCTAAGCTCTATAATAAACGTGAGTGATCCGCTTATATCACTATGATTGAGTCTGACGGTAGTTTCATTTTAAAAGTTTCATGTTAAAAGCTAAACAATGTTAGGTGTACACTTTGGTTGGCATTCTTACTTAGTCAGTACCTACTTAAGTTGAATTATCATAACCTAACCAACTTAAAAAAGTTGAAAAACCCTCTACATTCTTATTTCAAATGATGATTTTAAAGCAAACTTAGCTACGAACCATCTCAATTAAACTAGCTTTCGATTTAAAAAAACCGCATTGAAATCGGTCCATCCGATTGGGAGCTACGATGCCACGAACAGATACACAGTCACACAGATACATCCCTCTTTTTCGTCGGGGGGCTAAAAAAAATTGTCGTGTCATATCGTTTTATTTTATCAAATTACAAAGAATTGGCTAAGATAAAGCGCGTCAAGATAAGGAGCTCGATGTCAGCCCGTTTTATAAAGTGTAGCACTTGGAAAGTTGAGATGGGTCAGCAAGGACAGCTACTGGATCCCTTGCTGCCACGCAAAAATGGTCTTAGGAGACCTTCAGGTACTAACTTCTTAAGTGATGACAAACAAAATTCACAGATTTTTGATAAACCGTCAGCGAGAAAATCGTCAGTTTTGAGGTTTTTTTTAATCGATCCAATTCCTATCAAGGTTTAAAGTACTCTTTGAGAGCAGCTTCTTGGTTGTAGCGGATAACCGTAAAAATAAATTCATTGAGAACACCGGACAATTGCTAGTCGGACTCGCGCACGAGGGTTCCGTATAAAGATTTCCCTACTTTTCCCGTGTTTTAAGTTGTCCAGTATTAGCAAAGCCCTGTTTCTAAGCAAAATCTACGCAGTGTGGGGTCATTTTATATTGGTCTCTGACATATACAGACAGACATAAAAATTTAAGATTTTGAGAATTTTCTGTGTGGTTGCTATAAGAGCTACCTTCATACCAACTTTCAAGTTTCTAGGACAACTGGAAGTACCCTTTAGGTTTTCACAGTACGGCAATTGTATGGAAACAACCTTTTTAATGACTGTATCTTTTGATTGCATTGACTTAGTAGTCAGATTTTTTCACAGCTTCAAGGGACTGCAGGCTTGAATATTTGGTATTAAGAGTTCCTAAGAAAAAGGGTCTTGACAGATAGACAGACAGACGGACGGACGGACGGACCCCTAAAAAGAACCGGTTGAATAGTGGCCGTCACGTCACTTTTATAGAGTTGCTCGAAGTGAACTGTCATCAAGTGTGGTCAATTAGTGCGGGTGGTAGGACCTTGTGCGTGGTCCGTCCGGATCGCTACCACCATGTTACTCGCTAACTCTGCCGCTAAGCAGCAGTGCTTGCACAGTTGCTTTCCGATGTGGAGAGTAAGACAGCCGGTGAAATTACAGGCACAAGAGGCATTTCATCTTAGCTGCTCTCTGGGTTGGCAACGCATCTGTAAACCCTCCGGAGTTGTGGGTGTCTATGGGCAGTGGTGATCACTTATCATCAGGTGACCCACTGGCTCGGCAAACGAGCCAGTGGGTCACCTGAATTGTATAAAAAAAAATTGAATCCCTTATGAATCTTCAACTCGAGTGCGGTAGTATATCTACTTCCTGTGTCATACCATTGGCAACTAGCTATAGAAGAAAAAGAAGCTCCAGAAACTTACCAGGCGGGTAGTCAGCGTAATGTATAGTAGTGTACATGGCGACGGGAGTAGCTGCCAGAAGGGATAGTACCCACAGCGCAGCCACTATCCGGAGAGCCCTTCGGAGCCCTGCCATCGCGTACAGATGCAAGGGGTGGCAGATGGCTAAGTATCTCTCCAGGGAGAACGCCACGATGGTTAGCACGGAGACGTAGGATGCCCTGGAAAAGAGAGGTCAGTTTAAGAGAAGTTTTAGTCATTCAAGCGGGGCAACGCTATCCAGTAACGCTTGTTTCAATAGAGAGAGGGCTAGTCGAAAAAGAGAGGTCAGTTTAAGAGAAGTTTTAGTCATTCAGGCGGGACAACGCTATCCAGTAACGCGTGTTTCAATAGAGAGAGGGCTAGTCGAAAAAGAGAGGTCAGTTTAAGAGAAGTTTTAGTCATTCAAGCGGGGCAACGCTATCCAGTAACGCTTGTCAGCAGAAAGAGGGCTAGTCGAAATGCACTTGGCGTAGGCGTAGTGGTAGGACCTTGTGCGAGAACCGTCCGGATACTTATCACCATCTTACTCGCTATTCCTGCCGCCAAGCAGCATTGCTTGTACTGTTGTGTTCTGGTGTGGAGAGTAAGACAGCCGGTGTAATTACGGGCACAGGAGGCATTTCATCTTAGCTCTTTAGGTTGATTGGGGGTGTCTATGGGCAGTGGTGATCACTTACCATCAGGTGACCCACTTGCTCGTTCGCCTTCCTCGTCGTATATAAAAAAAGCGCAAAAGCGATTAAAATTGCTCTGGATAAGATATTATAATGCATTTCACACTATTCGGCATTTCTATAGATTTTAAATAGCTATTAAGTTTATGCTTATGTTTTATTTTAAATTTTTCAAATGTACTGCTTTTTTGTGTTTGTGTCGAATTTGTGTGAATAAATGTATCTCTCTCTCTCTCTCTCTCTCTCTCTCATTAAGTAAAGATATTTTGGTCTAATCTAACCCAAAAGACTCTCACTCCGCTTCAAAAACGATAAAAGTGACGGTAGGCCCAATTGAAAAAAAAAAAACTATCTAGGATTTTGTTTATAATCAGATTTTCTGCATCTTTGTGCATGGTAAGTAGAGATAAACTACGATATCATCGCCCGCCCCTCCAAAATTCAAAACACTTCAATGCATAAAATTTGTGAAAGTCTTTATAAAACTCCACCGAGAATGCAAACGCGTGTGCGTGCCGAGACAGCCGTCAAACAAAAACAATAATTAACTACATACACACTCTTTCATAAGAATGTGACTAAACATATTAAAATTTTCTCAAACATTGTCGGAAATGTTGTCATTTTACTCGAAGTAATAGAACACGAAGTGCCTTGTTGACGGCCGCATTACACTGCAGGCGCGATTACCTGTCCATAAATCGGATTTTTTTTTAATTTTTATTTAATTCATCCCATAAGGGATAGGCAAAGGAACTGAGTCCATACAGCCACGTCTGATGTGTTTTGTAAATTTCTGTATATTAAAGTCCTGTCATCGTCAGAGTTGTGTCAGTCTGTCCTAGTCACGTCCTGTCAACTACTCATGCCTTTCGTAAAGCGATAGTGTACTTTACGGCAAGCTACGGCGAGCAGCAGCCGGCGGATATTTGAGGGTCACAAACAGAGGGAATACGCGTTTTCACTTGAATTCTTCATTTGCTGGGCACTTTCACGTCAATTTGTTGTATAATACACTATCTTTATTATCCACCAAACAACATTAAGCACAGAAACTAAAATTCAATTAACAATACGATCCACTCTCATCAGTTTCCCGCCAAATTCCCATAAATCGCATTGCTGGACTGTTTTTCATTTGTTTTTAAGTTTTAAAAAGTAAAATAGACCATAGAAACATCCAGTGACATGTCTCATTCAGCCAAACCGGTGGCTGTATGCAGGCGTTCTATTCGAAATTTAACATTTTTTTGTTGTATAGAACTCCACCATTATGAAAATCAGAGGATAACTATTAACTAAAGCAAACTGCTTAGTACCGCTTAAATTTCAATGGATATATTTAGTCGTTGTGAAACTATTATAAAACAGGGGTAAGGAAATTAATGAATATAGTTAGTTATTAAGTATTTAATTAAATAAAATATGTTAATAATGACTCACATATTGTAATATTTTGCAATAAATAATATTTAAGACACTGCCACAATTATAGTAACAACAATGGCAGTTTTGGCTTGCTGTATTATGAGAGTTAATTTATAATAAAAAAATCCTTATTTCCTCTTAATGTTTGAGAAAAAATCTGTCTCTGCCACGGATGGAATAGCAATTGCTGGACTCGTACTTCTCGCTCCAGCAATTGCTCACTTCCCACGCCTGGGCATTAATCTACTATTGGAGGGGCGGTCCATGTTATTGTAGTTTATCTCTACGTAAGACATCCCTCGACAGGACATTATTATAGTCTTTAAATTATGAGTTGAAATACTAAACCTTCATTTCAAGTATTGAACAAGATATTTAGAATCTGAAACAAACATGGGTAGCCCAGGCATTAAGCCCCTTAACCGAAGGGGTAATAGTTACAATTAGAAAGGACTAGCTCATGCCCTGCAGCTTTGCCTCAGTAAAATATTTCAAAATGGGCTACTTCCCTGTCCCGTGGGAATTTCGAAAAATCCCTTCTTAGTGCACCTCTAGGATACTCAAGGCATATGTTTGCCAAATTTCAAGTCTCTATGTCCAGTGGTTTAGGCTGTGTGTTGTCCGTCAGTTAGTCGGTCAGTCACGGTACTGTTTTATAGGTATAGATTGGATGCAGACATCCAGACAACGAGTACTGTACTAAATAACACTTGGTCGTATCGTATTTCACTCAGCTCACTGTAACTTCACGATAAAACAATTATTTCGATACGCTTCAGCACAATCCGGTAAATCAAATTAGTTTTCATCGAGTGCTCTTTGTTAGCTTGTGATTTCGTTAACTAAAGTTTGTGTTAAAAATTGAAGACCTCCGACAGTCACAATTCATCATCATCATCATGACAGCCGAAAGACGTCTAGGACATATAGGCCTCCCCCAGGGCTCTCCTCAGATCGGTCTTGTGCTTTCCGCGTCCACCGCGGTTCCACGATCTTTAGCTTGATTTTAAGGGTTCCGCACCTCAAAAGGAAGAACGGAATCCATATAGGATCACTTTATTGTCCGGCTGTCTGTTTGTCTGTCAAGACCCTTTTTTTCTGGAATGCGTAGAGGTAGCGTGCTGAAATTGATAATATTAAACAGGTACTCAAGCCTGCAGTCCCTTAAAGCTGTGAAAAAATCAAACTAAAAACCTAAAGGGTACTTCCAGTTGTCCTAGAAATTTTAAATTTGTTATGAAGGTAGCTCTTATAGCACAACCACACAGAAAAATCTAATATATGCCACAGATCACATGCCCTTGAGAGGGACGGCACGATACGAAGTTCGAATTTTGCACTTCGTAGTCGGGGGCTGAAGTCAACTTCGAAACCCGAAGGCACGTTTATCTGTTAGTTTAACTAAATTTACAAGATAATCAAAACACTTATTGATAGAGGCTTATTCTGTGGTAATGATAATAAATTCAAAAAAAAACCGAGCAAGTTCCGTAGAAAGATTTTAACGCTTTTCCCCAGTGTTTTAAGAAGTCCAACGTTAGCAGAGCCCTGCTCCTAAGCAAAATGTACGCAGTGTAGGGTCAACTTATATTGGTCTGCGACATCTACAGACAGACATAAAAATTTAAGATTTTCGGGGTACGGTAATTTGTATGGAAACAACTTTTATAATGACTGTATCTTTTGATTGCGTTGAGTTAGAAGGTTGATTTTTTACAGCTTCAAGGGACCGCAGGCTTGAGTATTTGATATTAATTTCAGCATGCTAGCTCTACGCGTTCCAGAGAAAAAGAGTCTTGACAGACAGACAGACAGACAGACGGACAACAAAGTGATCCTATAAGGGTTCCGTTTTATCCTTTTGAAGTACGGAACCCTAAAAACGATGTTTCTCTACAACAGTCTACTCATAGCTTTGTGCATGTGGCGTCTGTCATCTGATTAGGTACATTAAATTTGGTAACCTAAAATCGACTAAAATGGTAGGTACCCAGTACATGGACATAGAAAAACCTTTCCCATGGGCCAAGCAAAAATCAATCTTATGACAATGTCATAAACATTTTGACAGGGGAAAGCTTTTCTCACTTTAACTATACCTACAATTAAGTCGATTTCAGCTTCTCTCTTTCTTTGACATCTCGCATCTTACTCGCTGATCCTACCGCTAAACGAAAATGCTTACACTATTGTTTTCCGGTGTGAAGAGTAAGACAGCCGATATAATTACGGGTACAAGAGGCATTTCATCTTAGCTCTTTGGGTTGGCAGTGCCTCTGCTAACCCCCAGGGGTTGTGGGTGTCCATGGGCATTGGTGATCACTTACCATCAGGGCCGTGTTTTATAAAGCTACAAGTTGTAATTTACAAGCCGAAGTCTCTTTCTAACAAATAGAATGAGACTTCCGCTTGTAAATTGTAACTTGTAGATTTATAAAACACGGCCCAGGTGACCCACTTGCTCTTTTGCCGCCCTTGTCGTATAAAAAAATCTCTTTATTTGACATAAGAAGCGCCCTTATTGACAGCCTAAGTATTTCTAAAACTTTAATCTTATTCTAAATTCTCACAAACTAAGTTGTTTCTTCACTGACAGCTATCAAGAACACAATTCTCTCGTATCTCGGAGACAATCGTTTTGCTTCCCGCGGGAGTTACGGAAATCCACCAAAGAAAGCCACGATAGCGTATTGTTTCAAATCGCTTATTTCATTACTCTATTGACTCACTAGGGAGGAATATCCGGCCCAATAAGGCAGGTATCTCTTCCTATGCGTAAGGGCAGACCACACTGAAGCTGAAGCTAAAATACGCTGACACACCGTTTACGCAACCCATCTATTGCAATTCAATAAAAGGCGCCTAAAGCACAGAATACGTCTCGATCGCGTTTGCGTTAAAGTGTCAAATAGTATGAGAATTGTTAAACGCGAACGCGATCGAGACGTATTTCTTAGCCTGGGCGGCGATTACTTTAGGCGCTCTAAGCGCTATAATAATTAATAAGAAAATAGTAAATAAGACAAGGTTTTTTTTTGTTAAAAGTTTTTTTATTATACAATTTTAAGTTACGTTGTTCAGTGAGTTACGTTAATATTTAAAAAAATATCCTCCAACTCCTAACCGTTAAGGAGTTGTACCTACTATCATCACCTCATCAACACGAAATAATAACTACCAGACGCAAGTAGTTGAATAGCTTTCGAAAATTAAAGGAACACATTATACGTGCCTATAAAATTTGAGGGTTGCCCTCGATTTCCCTGGGATCCCATCATCAGATCCTGACTTGGTGACAATAAGACCAACTAGAAAGTAAGTATACGCTTTCGAACATAAAAGGATTTATTGAAATCGGTTCAGCCGTCTTCGAATAATCGGGGAACATACATTTTACATAAAAAATAAATAAAAAAATCCGACGAATTTAGAACCTCCTCCTTTTTTTGAAGTCAGTTAAAAAGACCAAAGCTATCGACGCTTCACTGCGTTAACTGTGAGTCAAGGTATGCTTTGGTGTGGTCGAGCCACTATTTTATTAATGAGAGAGTGAGAGAGAGAGAGAGGCCACTGGTGTGCTCTGAGGGTCGAGCACGACTTAACGAATGCTGCGTAACGTAAAATCGAATAGTAAACGTTGTCGAGTTTGTATGACGTTTGGAACAGCGCCCGCCTGTGAGCGTATTTGGAACTAAAACTTAGTATGAGGTTTCTCGATCTCGATACGATAACCGTAACGTTACGCAGCATTCGTAAAGTCGTGCTCGACCCTCGGGTGTGGAGAGTAAAACAGCGAGGGAAATTACGGGCAAAAGACTGGCAACGTATCTGCATCCTTCTGGCATTCTGAATGTCTATGACAGAGGCGAATCCTTACAAAAATTCATCCATAGTCATAATCTATATGTATAGATCAAGCGTATGGACGGGTCCGGTACTCCATTTATGTTGCCGATTTTGTGGCACTAACATTAGGTGCTATAATGAAATTCCAAAGGGCATAATTCTAAATTTTATTCAGCAAATAGGTAAATGCTCTTTTACACGTCATTTATTTTAGTCTACCACCGCTTTCGGAAAGACCATGATTGTTAAGAAGAATGCGCCGCAATTTTTTCTAAAACCACGTTACATTATCGCTTAGAGATCGCTTTTAAGCCATAAGACCGCCTATTGTCTACCATACCTGTTTTTCTGTAATCTCCTTGTACTGTTTTGTGATTTTCAATAAAGAATATTTGTATTGTATTGTATTGTATTATCCTGATGTTTATATTAATGCCATCAGGTCACCCCGTCAGCTCGTTGGCTTCCCCCTTCTCTTAATAAATTGGTTGGTTGGTTCATCGATCATTGGTCGCCATCCCTGAACCAAGCATGCATTATTAATCTGTGAACATGAAGAGGCTTTTACTCCGCATATTAGTTAGGTGGATATGGGCCGATTTGATTTGATTAATTACGTTGCAAACAGAGATATGTGGTGGCATGAGCGGTGGACTTTTAACATGACACTACCGTGAGACTCATAGTGAAATGAACGATCAATAACGTATATAAGTCTAGTTTAGCCCGACATATGTTTCGGACTAATTCGTAGTTCTTCCTCTGCTGCCCGAGCGACTACACAGTTAGCATAAACAATTAGGTTTTTTTTTTTCTTTATTAGTAAACAAATTTAAATTAGTACATTTCATTTGCCTATAACAGCGGGCGCAAACTCAGCAGAGTTTATCTGCCGCTGACAGTCACTCAAATTAGTTACTTAAAATTAGTTATTGTTGCGCTGTGTTACAATTTAGGTATAATGCTTTAACAGTTTTCTTGCATCTATTAGGGTTGGCACACACCCTAGTATAAGTTTCATATGGTAACTCATTTAGTACACTTGGTAACATATACTGCCATGTGCGTTTTCCGTATACATTATTACATTTTGGAAGAGTATGTTTTGGCAAGTATTCCAATTTACGTAGTTTTTGAGGTCTAACGTATTTTTTTAAGCTATCCAATCTATCTATGTCACAATTAAGTACTTCAATCTTAATGAGGTTATAAACATTTAATACCCCACAATATCCAAAGAGCATTGCCTCATCACTATGCATCTTTTTTTTAGCTGATTTAGGTATAATTGTCTTTAGTAAGCTTACCTGCAGTCTATAAATTTGAAAAAAGCAAGCTAAGTAATTTTATGCATTTATTGTAACACAAGCTGTTGCCAACGACTTCGTCCGCGTAGATTTCGGTTATCGCCATCCCGCGGGAACTATACAATTTTCCCCAATAAAAAATAGCCTATATTATTTCTCAATGTTCAAACTATCTTCTTGCCAAATTTCATCAATTGGCGCAGCGGTTTTTCCGAGAAGAGGTAGCGAACAGACAGAGAGACAGAGAAAGAGTTCCAGGGTTACTTTCGCATTTATAAATTAGTTTATAGAGTATATATATATTACAGAAGTATAGATTGACCTCTCCATAGCGCCTGAGTCTATACCCCATTGAATTGCTAACAGCCGACACTTTGCGAATAAGTATAGTAATACTTATTCCCAAATAACAATACGGCAGTCTCTAAAGACAGAGGTTGACTTTACATTTCCCACCTTGTTGCTTTCCAATAAGATTACGTATCTTCCTGAAAATCCTGAAAAACGATTATGAATTTTGTCTCTTCGTGGGTTTTTACGCCAAAGAATAAAACAGCAGTCGCTATTAATATAACAAAGAGGAAATTTGTATCCGGACAGACAGATAATAGGAGAAAATTATATTACACATGCCCTCGAAGGAATAAAGGACTTATTCCTTCGAGCACATACCCCGTGAAGCGCGCCGAAAAAAAGAAAGAAAATTCTCAGCGCTGACTCCTTTTCAATAATTGATTGTATCAGGCGTTACTACACGTGTTAGATAGCTACTTCTGTGCGACAAATGTATGTTTTCATGCAGCAGAATTAAAGTTACCGACATAGCCCGAAGAATTTCGAAACTTAAGTGGCATCAGAAATATGGGGAGCTTATCAAACCTATAAGGTAATCGCGGTCAATATCCCATTTTCATTTTGTAAGTAGCTTTAATTAAACTTACATGCTGTTTCTTAAACTGTTATTTGTCTTGTATTTTCACTTTGTTCTTGCACAAAAGTGTTATTGTTTCCGCGTCCCATGTGACCCTTTGTTAAACATTCCATTTTGTTCGTTACGAGGGTTTTGAATGCGTAAAACGTTTACAGAAGCAAATAACGTTTGGTGAAAACAAGTGACAATTGACGATCGAAGCGACGGAAAGGGTGGCGCTATTACATTAACATTTGGTGTATTTTATTTTGTTTTTAAATTTGTCGTAGCGTAACACGATCAACCTCTGTGGCGCGCAATTTGCCAACACAATACGTACTAAATTCGAAATTACCGATTTAGGCCAGTAGGTACCTAAAATCTTACAAATAAAAAAATTCAAATTGGTATTGACAATTTTTGGTATGTTATTTGGACCCCCTAGGGGAATGCGAAACTACATTTTGCAAGCAAAAAAAAAATGCGAAAAAAACCTTGTTTTAAAGGGTTCTTCTGAGGTAATTTTTTTTAAACAAAATATTTAAACAAAAAAAAAATTAATCAGTAAAACCGCCTTAAAAACAACATAAATTAATCCTTTAAAGCCATCAGTTTTATGGCCTAGTATAGGTAGGAATGAAGTTGGTACTTCATTAAGAAAATCCGACAACTGTACCTATCTTATTCTCTCTGTAAGTTAAACTTTACGTTCAACATGTAGGGTCGAGTCGAGAACAATGACTCGGATTTTTTCGGACACCCATATTGTGAAGAATAAGTTGAGGTAGCGAGCTGAAATTCACACTCTACTTGCTTTGGTTATTAAATTTGTTCCCTTCATTATCAGTTTTTCGATAAAGACGATAATAAAGTAGTCAGACAATGTTTTAAAAAAATGGGAAATGAGCCGCTGTGTACTGACTGGTACTGGGGTACTGTGGCTCGACCCTGTACTACGCAGAGACTCTAACAGTACACAGTGACTCAACTGTATAATATTAAATTAAAACTACAGTTTGTATTCAATATGGCTTATTTGTTTAAGAAAGAATATACTCTTAAGCCTAACATCTATCAATATCCGTCACATAAAAGTTATAAAATCAAATTACTTGAGATTTATTTTTGGCTTATTTATTGTTTGAGATCTGAAATAAAGAAAATGTTCAATTTATCAAACAAATAACATTTCGGACATTAACATTAATTAAAGGGAAAACAAAAACAGAAAAATAACAACAAAATATAATAACCGGTACTAGACTCTTCGAGTCACTGTTTACTTCTTACATTTGAGCCACTGAACAAGCCGCCCCCATTTTTAACAGACTTCAAAAAAGGAGGAGGTTCTACATTCCACTGTATGTATTTTTTTTTTTTTTTTATTTCTTATGTATGTACATCGATTACTCCGTCAATTGTAGACCGATTTTCAAAATTCTTTTTTTATTCGAAAGGGTATACTCCTGAGGTGGTCCCACTGTCAACAAATTATGATCTGATGACGGGATCTCAGGGAAATCGAGGGCAACCCTGAAATTTTATAGGCACGTATCATGTGTTTCATATATTTTTTAAGGCTATTCAAGTATTTGCGTCCGGTAGTTATCATCTCATGTTGATGAGCTGATGATGGAAGGTACAACTCCTTAACGGTTGGGAGTTGGAGGATAATTCTGAAAATGTTAAATCAACGTAAAATTGTGAAATAAAAATATTTTAACAAAAAAGTAAAACCGCCTTCAAAAAAAAAACCTTTAAAAATAACGTAAAATAATCCTCTAAAATAATGATAAATAAATAAAATAAAATAAAATGCGTTTATTTCGGACAACAGAAACTAAAGCCTAAAGTTTTATGGCCTAGCACTAAGCAGCAGAAATATGAAGTCGGTGCTTCATTCAAAGAATATTCCGCTCGCACCGCACCGACTTCATATTTCTGCTGCTTAGTGCTAGGCCATAAAACTTTAGGTTTTAGTTTCTGTTGTCCGAAATAAACGCATTTTATTTTATTTTATTTTATTTATCATTATTTTAGAGGATTATTTTACGTTTTTTTTTAAGGTTTCTTTTTTGAAGGCGGTTTTTTAATTCAACGGCGCACAAATCTCACTTGATATGACCAAAGATATGTGAATCTATGTCATTGCCTACTATATTAACTTGAATTTCCATCGAAACAACAAAGATTGTCTAAATGTTTTAATTTGTGTTAAAAAAAAACACATGTAAATTACCTTTGAAAGTAGATTAAAACACTTGCACATCTAACCAGCTCCGGAGCTAGCGGGTAAGTGGTTTGTATGTGTTTGGGCGTCGAGCGCTCCCGGAAAATTAAGGAAACAAATAGATATTGCTGTTCTATATGGAAAATATAGGCGCAAGCCAGTGTACCCGACTGAGTCACCGATCCCGACCCGACCCTACACGTGTGTGAATACCGCATAGCATACTGTTAGAAAATTTTCCTTCAACTATTTTATCGGAAAATGTGTCGTATGCCATGCCTTATTTTTTTTTTGCTGCTTAATGCAAATAAAACTTACTATTTACACTGTTTCACATTCGAAAATGACATGTTTTACGCTGAAATGAAATAATACGAACAGTTTGGTATTATTGTATCCATCGAACCAACTAAATCGTGACTCGCTGTGGAACTTTTTCGTAGAAAATTTCATAGTGACATCGCATTGCCTGACAAGGAAAATCATTATGACACTATTGTGAGAACGTTCTATGGTGGGTCAGGAATCGAATCGTAAATATTAGGTGTTCTGTCGATAGTTATTGGGTTTTCCTCACGTTTTACTCATAGATGTTAACACAAATGAACGACGAACTGATGAATGTCAAAATTTGTGACGTTCCTACAAACTCACATGCACACTCCTGCGAAGCAATGGGGATGGACCGAAAAATCTAACCCCCTCTTTTTATATTTTATTTCGATAAAATAGGCCAAAATAACGATACCAGTTCCTCATTTTTTTTATTTAAATGCGTATTTTTTTATATTAATTAAAAACGTTAGCTACAACAATGACGTCACAATGAGGGGGTTTGATCAAGATAACAGATTTCTCTTGAATGCACCCCAATGCACGTTTTTGCAATATCTGACTGGCAACACTTACACATAACATGTCATGTCATTGTCAATCATGTCACCACATGATACCGATATTTGTTGTTGATTTTAATGACAATACAATACAATAACTCTTTATTGAACACCACATAGCAGTCAAAACAAGAAATAAGGCACAAAGAAAATACAAAGTAACAATGGGCGGCCTTGCGACAAAATGGAGAAATATACGTGTTTCGTGCCTGATTGCATCAACTTTCACAGAAATATACTGTCACGTTGCGTTTTCTCCAGCGACTCGAACGGCCCAGGATTTTGTGCTCTAGCAATTGTTTTGGTATTTTTTCGAGGCTGGCAGCCCGATCTGCCGAGAGGTCATCTGTGATTAGATGGCTTAAGTAAACATTCTGATTGGGGGTGTCAGTGGGGATTTTTTCCACTAGATTTAGGGGAAATCGGAAATAAAATTAAGGGGTTTTAGAATAACTTTCTCTTAATTAAAACTTTGACCAAATATGTTCAAAATCAAAAACTGACTATACCTAGTGGTAAAAAGAGGAAATTAATTTAGTTCATACAATTATGGCATATTCAGGGGAATTTTATAGGGTTGTCCTTGAGTCTTGGGATGTTCACCCAAATACCTTAAAAGCTGTAAGCAAGCTTCTTTCTGGCGGACATTAGGGCTCCAAGATAAGGGTGAAAAAGGTCTTTCTGCATCCGAGCGAGGCTGAGGGTGGCCGCCTTAATTCTGTCGGCAATTGGCTGAGGTGGCGACGCAGCAGCATTTTCAAAATATATTTGTGTGCCGCAAGAGATCTGTAAGTAGCTTTTGGTCTTGGAAAACTTGTGTTGGAAATTTGTAGTGTCCACGAGGTTTATTTCTCATCCATGCGGTTATTTACAGCTTCGATCCCCTTGCGAGCAGTGGATGAGGAGGGAATACCGTGACAAATATCCAGGCTGCCTCAGACTGGGTTTTCTTCGGTAAGAATCACTTTTGTCTTTTGACCTCTGCCAGATCAGCTTGACCCTGCTGCAACTTGTCTAATCGAAACAATTTCTTCTTTCAGTTTGGTTAGGGATCAAATATACAGATAAAAATACATAAACAAATATATATAAATAGCTAAACAAAGATCAAAATTCATATAGATCAATAATTAAAATCATAGCTGCATTCATTAAAGCCCGAGTGAAGATAACTAAAAAGATAGAGCACAAGCATCAGTTTATTCTGTTCCTTTTGTTTCACCCATTCTTCAGTTCATGGTTGATATTTTCTGTAAATCTCATAGTTAATCTTTCTGCTAGTCTGCTGTTAATTTAGGCCTTTTGTGCATTTTGAGACATTCATTTTCGCCTTGTCGCTGTAAGCCTACTGCTTCTCTGTGCCTTATGCATCAACTTTCGCCACCTTCGAGCCCAGAAGACCATCCTGTTCCTGTGTACCCCGTGCGAGCGAGCTTCAGTGTTCGAGCATAGAGTCGACGCCACGTCATCGCGTCTTGACTCACCCTGCGCTGGCCCGGTCAGCAGCCGGACTGGATCCACAGGACAGTAACCTTTTGACCAGGTCTGTGAAACAATATATTTCATAAATAGGATGCTAGGATTTCAAATTATTTAGTGGAGTTGAAATTGATGGCAAATTTTGGTTTCCGTAGGGACTAACAACGTTAGATATACAAACTTGTGAACGCCCTGTTCTCTCCTGAGCTACATTTTTCTGGTTTCTTATTGTCTGGTGTATTCTAGTTACAGTGTTTCACAATTTGTACCATTTTACTGCTGAAAAATTAATAGTAATAAAGATTGTACCAAATTACTAACATTTTTCCTTTACCTCATTTAGTTAAGGTCCTGAACGCTCAAAGTACACCTCCGGACAATATTTCAGTTTCAGTTTTGTCTAGCTTCGGCTAGTTTCAGTAAATTTCTATTTTGTTTTGTCACTCCTCCTTTGTCCCCACCAGGCAGGCAAGGAGCGACGTGGCAATACGTGCAGAAGATTCAGGAATATTATAAAACTCAAACCAGAAGTATTGCCTTCGAAATTCTTGTCTATATAAATAACACGTTAAGCGAAAACGTTGCACCCCTTTTTACGAATACTGCGCGCACGGAGGATCACTCTAAGCGATCACTAGTGTATCTTAATGTTCCTTGTGTATCTGTTCCTATATTTTTGTACAGTAAAACATTTAATTCGTACATCGTGGGTTCGAAATTTCGATTCAGATATCGTAAACAAATTAATCGTGTTTGAATAAAACCACGGTGGTATAACTTAGAACAAAATGTACACTTCGTTGTCCAGCTAATTTCAGTAGTCACTCAAGTTACATTGTATAGTACTTAAGTAATATTCTATTTGGTTGGGTTATAGACATGAAGTTGTTGTCACACATCGATAGGTGGTGCTAATATCAATATAGTTTATATTGGAGTTTTAAATTTTAGAATAAATATTTTATTTTCGCTTAATAAATGCTTTAATTTATCTTTCCTTGTTTAAAAATGCGTTTATGCTAATTAATTATTTTGTGAGCACTGGTAACATCGACCTTTTTAAATTATAGTAATGTCTTATCTAAAATATTATTACAAGCATCAGTTTTTCTTACTCTAAAATATTATATGGAATACTCTATGGACACTGGTTGAGTTAACGTATCATATCTGCAAGTAAACCCTAATAAAATGGGGCAAAAACTTAGATTTTTAGTAATTCAGGAGGATTTGATATTTTTATTTACTAAAAACAACGTACAGTGAAGGTATAAGTGGAACGGAACGAATGAATAATGGAAGCGATTATCACTCTAATCTGTGGTTTTTCACATTCACCGGGTGTCTAAGTTGGAGTTGGAATACCTGATAAAAAGAAAATGTGTAAAAAATAAAGCACTGAATAATTATCAAATTCATCAAAACGGGAAATTGGGCAATTTCTATTACACCATGTTCTAATGTATATAATAGAACATGGTGTAATAGCAATTGCTCAAAGTAAATTATTTTTACATTTAGGAAACTAGACGTCAATGACGTCATCGCATATTTTGCCGTCACACAGCACCAGATGTCGCTGTGTGCGAAACGTTGAAGTGACATCTCTATCTCAGTTATAAAAAGGTACTCTGTGAATAAAACGTCAAAGCGACATATGAAAAGCTGTCAGATAAAAATTCAAATGGTCCGAAACCGTCGCAGGACATTCAATGTTGTGCATTTCTGACCTTTTTAAATACATTTGTACATTGAAATAATTTGATTAATTCGATATTTAAATATCAAACTAGCTTTTTCTTCTTTTTAAGTGTTTATTTATTTTATTTTATTTTTATTTTGTAACAAAAGTATGACTGAGAGTTACGTTAAAATAAGAATGTACACCACAGCTGTAATTAGGACTCCCAGCAGACCGACCACAGGTTAAGTAAAAAATATTACGAGCTCGTGTCTTCGATATGTCTTCGTCACAACGATTAAGGTCAAAATAAGGTTAAATGAAAAAATAGCCATAACTTATTAATAAAATCATTAGAATAAAATCTGATGATTGGAAATTGTTAAGAAAACCTATTCCTCGAAATGGTTTTTGAATTAGCATAGGTTATCAAAAACTGGTACATCCCCATTCAATAGTGTGTGTGAAGTTCCCAATCCGCACTAGGCCCGAGTGGGAACTATAGTCCAAGCCCTCTCATTCTGAGAGGAGGCCTGTGCCCAGCAGTGGGACGTAAATAGGCTGATGATGATGATGATGACAAACTCACACTAAAACAAAACTGTCACACAAATGCCAAAAACACGCACACAATCAACAGGTCCTGTGCATTTGGTCAGATTTTATGTAAGAGTTTTGGCAGAGGGGAAATCGCGCGTTAATATCTCCATTCCTTTCCTGCTCTAAGGATCCACCACTAGAAAACCTGCTTTCAAATAAAAAACCGCATCTCACCGGTTCGCCCGAATAAGAGCTACGGTGCCACAGACACACACTCATAGCGGTCAAATTCATAACACCCATCTTTTGCGTCGGGTGAATAAACGAAGTATTATTTGTCTCTTTTCATGAAGTAAAAGTCATAAAACAATCTAGGTCGTAAACCTTTTTGCTACAATATCCATTTTTAGGGTTCCGTACCTCAAAAGAAAAAAACGGAACCCTTATAGGATCACTTTGTTGTCCGTCTGTCTGCCTGTTTGTCTGTCAAGACCCTTTTTCTCTGGAACGCGTGGAGGTAGCATGCTGAAATTAATATCAAATACTCAAGCCTGCGGTCCCTTCAAGCTGTGAAAAAATCAACCTTCTAAGTAATCAAAAGATACAGTCATTAAAGGCTATTTCCATACAAATTGCAGAAATCCAAAAACCTAAAGGGTACTTCCAGTTGTCCTAGAAACTTGAAATTTAGTATGAAGGTAGCTCTTATAATACTAACCACTCAGAAAAGTCTCAAAATCTTAAATTTTTATGTCTGTCTGTAGATTTCGCAGACCAATATAAGTTGAGTTGAGTCCCTTCGAGACCATGGACACAACGTCGCGTCCGAAACGTCGAGGTATTTAAATTATAATTTAAATATATGTTTTTTACGCGATTAAGTCCCAAGTATCATAATAATGTGTGAAAATCGCGAAAGTTCAATACACAATATAAGTTGACCCCACACTGCGTACATTTTGCTTAGGAGCAGGGCTCTGCTAACACTGGACTTCTTAAAACACTGGGGAAAAGCGTTAAAATCGTGCGCGAGTCCGACTCGCACTTGGCCGGTTTTTTACAGCCGCATTACCATTACTGATTCGCGTGTAGCCCCAAGTTTAAATTTTTGCTGTCGCTACGTGAGACAAATATTGAAAATTATCGTCTGTCTGCGACGTTACTTGAAACACTGATTTTATATTATTTTTCTTTTAAGTTGTACAACAAAACGTGTTGAATGGCGCCATAACCCAGCACATCAGTGCCCTAAGCACGACTTGTCGAATCCTGCGTTACGTTACGGTTATCGTATCGAGATCGAGAAATCTCATACTAAATTTTAGTTCCTAAATACGCTCACGGGCGGGCGCTGCTCCAAACGTCATACAAACTCGTTATAGTTTACTATTCGATTTTACGTGACGCAGGATTCGACAAGTCGTGCTTAGGGCACAGCGCACGTGCGCTAAAGCCGGCGCTGCCTCAGACAAGTAAAAATTGGAACCAAAACTTTTTTAATGCTACAAAAACGGCGCGCCCGCATATGCGTTCCATTAAAAATAAACGGCCAAGTGCGAGTCGGACTCGCGTACAAGGGTTCCGTAGAAATGTTTTAACGCTTTTCCCCAGTGTCAGCAGAGCATTGCTCCTAAACAAAATATACGCAGTGTGAGGTCAACTTATACTGGTCTGTGAAATCTACAGACAGACATAAAAATTTAAGATTTCAAGAATTTTCTGACTGATTGTGCTATGAGTTACCTTCATACAAAATTTCAAGTTTCTAGGACAACTGGAAGTAGATTTTAGGTTTTCGGGGTTCGGCAATTTGTATGGAAACAGCCTTTTTAATATCTGTATCTTTTGATTGCGTTGATTTAGAAGGTAGATTTTATCACAGCATCAAGGGACCGTAGGCTTGAGTATTTGATATTAATTTCAGCATGCTACAGACGCGTTTCAGATAAAAAGGGTCTTGACAGACAGACAGACACACAGACAGACAGGCAGACAGACCGACAACAAAGTGATCCTGTAAGGGTTCCGTTTTATCCTTTTGAGGTACGGAACCCTAAAAAAGATGGAATCTCCTTGGTGATTTAACTTCTTGGATTTGCCCTGTACCTACCTATCTTAATGGAAAATAGTTATTTGTTATACAAGGGTGCAAAGTTGTATTTTACCCGCGAGTGTGGAATTGAAACACAAGCAAGCGAAAGGATTCTATAGTTCTAAAATAGAATCCTGAGCGTAGCGAGTGTTTCAACACACGAGAAGTAAAGTACATTTAGGGTGCAAATAGGGTGTAACACAAAACTTTTCACCTCATTGTAGCGAGGAAAGTGCAACATGCAAAAAACAGCTCATAAAAATAAATCGCCATCATTGGAATCACCATTTTTTTTTTACGACATTATAACAGAAAACTCTGGAAGTTGTGTATTTTTACGTGAGTCGGAGTAGGTGAGAATTTTTTTATTGACAATGTTGACATTTCTGACGATATGTTTAGAATTGCATCGACTCAACTTGTGCGTTCAGAGTTATATTCAACATCATTATAAAAAACAAATGTTTCTTATAGAATTTTAAAAATAAAGCTGAATTTGGTATTTTTTCATAAATTTTCAAAATTCAAAATTAAAATTCAAAATTCAAAATTTTATTCAGCAAATAGGCAGTTGAATGCTCTTTTACACGTCATTTTTTTGAGTCTACCAGCGTTTTCGGAAAGACCATGATTGCCAAGAAGAATGCGCCTCAAGAAACTTGGCACAAAGTCATTTTTTCTAAAAACAAGTTACATTAGCTCTTAAAATACGTAACCACAGATAAATTACACAAAGAAACCTCACTCTGTCATTAAAAGATTAAGACAGAAAAAAACCGTATTTTAGAAACAAGTGTAAAAAGTAATTATCAGAACAGCAAAACCAGAACACTTTACTTTACTGGCACGTTTTAATTGAGCAGGAGATGTATAGGGTCTCCAGGTCAAATATCTGTGAAAATTTAAATTACAAAGGGATATATAGGGTCCAGAATTAATACTATAATATAATACTTAATCTAAATGGCTTAGAGATGTATAGTCTCTAGGGTCAATTTAAACTCAATTTAAAATCAGCAGAGGTGTAAAACGCCTCCACGGTCAAATAATAAGTATAATAATACATATACATAAACTGGAGATGTATATGGTCTCCAAATGTCAAATAACAAAAATTTATGAAGTATACATTTCATGTCATCATGTCAAATAAATAAAACATTATTTATGTCAATTGTATTACAATTAGTACGCAGCTGACAACGGCAACAGAGCCGGACACCATACACGAATATCTTCGGGACGCAGCCAAGTCACATTGATGTCCTAATTATCTTCTGTTTTCAGCCTTGGCCAGGTGGTGCCATCACATAAGTATTCATCCACTTTGTAGTATGCTTTTTTCAAGAGAGCGGTCTTTATGTATCTTTTAAATGAATTGTGAGGCAATTCCCATGCATCTACAGGCACTTTATTGTAGAACCTCACGCAATTTCCCAAAAAAGACTTACTGACTTTTCGTAGACGAAATTTAGGGACTGCAAGTTTATACTTATTCCGAGTGTTGAAACCATGCACATCCGACACTTTCATGAAAGATTTGATGTTCTTGTGTGTATTCAATATTACATCATATATATACTGAGAAGCTACTGTAAGGATGTCGATTTCTTTAAAGCGTTCTCTAAGTGAATCTCGGGAGCCAAGATTGTAAATAGACCGGACCGCCCTCTTCTGCAGGATAAAGATTGTCTCTATGTCGGCCGCCTTGCCCCAAATTAGGATGCCATAAGACATAATGCTGTGAAAATAACTGAAGTAAACTAACCGCGCCGTTTCTACATTGGTGAATTGCCGGATTCTTCGTACAGCATAAGCGGCAGAGCTTAATCTACCAGCAAGACCAGATAGGTGTGGGCTCCATTGCAAATTGCGATCTAAGGTAAGCCCGAGAAAAACAGTCTCATCCACGAAGTTCAGCTTCTCTCCATTTAATCTGATAGTAGTGTCAACCTGTCTTACATTAGGCAACTAAAATTTTATACATTTCGTTTTAGCTGCATTCAATAGTAAATTGTTTGCAGTAAACCATTTCAGCACATCTCTTAGAGTCTCATTGATGTGACTTTGATCTTCCTGTTGCCTGTTGACTTTAAAAATGAGAGAGGTATCATTAGCGAACAGTACTGTGTCACATTTGTGTTCTAGCAGCTGGGGCAAGTCATTTATAGTCACCAAGAAGAGAAACAGACCCAAAATAGAGCCCTGTGGTACTCCATGCTTCACCGGTGATCCACATGACTGCACTCTATGTATGTCTACTTTCTGGATTCTCTGACTGAGATAGGACATAACAAAGTTCAGTGCATTAGTTGTGAGTCCGTAGTGTTCAAGTTTGCGGATAAGCGTCTCGTGTTCCACGCAATCAAATGCCTTGGAGAGGTCGCAAAATATTCCTATTGCATCTTGCGATTGTTCCCATGCGTCATAAATGTGCTTCATGAGATTTGCAGCCGCATCCGTTGTCGAGCGGCCCTTCGTAAACCCAAATTGCTGACTGTGAAATAGTTCATTAATATTGAAGTGATGAAGCAATTGATTTAGCATGATTTTCTCAAACACTTTACTTAGTACAGGAAGCACGGAAACCGGTCCAAAGTTACCAGGCTGAGATGAGCTGCCAGCTTTGAATAAAGGAATAACTTTACTGTACTTCATTAAGTCAGGGAACACACACTCATCGGCGCAGTTGTTAAACACGACGGTCAGATATGGTGCCACAATATGGATGACAGATTGCATTGCTTTAACTGAAATACCCCAAAGATCCTCTGTTTTCTTAATTTTCAAAGATTTAAATGATTTATAATCTCTTCCGAGTTTGTGTGTTTAAAATCAAATTTCAAGTTACTATCCTTTTGAACCACATTTAAGTAACCAGCCAACCAGCGCAGTGGATGACTTTAAGTCACGAGTTGTATCTATAGCTATATTAGAGAAACAATCTTCAAAAGCACTCGCCACTTCTAAATCTGAAGTTACTATTCTTTCATCTATCTTTAACTTATATTGGCTATTATGGGGCTTTGATTTACCTGTCTCTGAATTTATTACGTTCCATACTGCTTTTACTTTATTATCAGCGGATTTAACTTTATTACTAAGATATTCCGCTTTGGCGGCCACACAAACTTTTTTAAATAGTTTCGAATATCTTTTAACATACTCTCTAAATGTGGGGTCGTTATTGTAGCTTTTCATTTCATATAGTTGGTAAAGTTTAGTCCTACTCCTGTGAATCCCGACCGTGGCCCAGTCACTGAACCTTACCTTCTTACCATTTTTCTTGACAGTTTTAAGTTTGAAAATGTTCCCAAACTCTCGATTTATTACAGTAGTCAGGTCCTTATATAAGATGTTAGGATCATTCTTCTCCATGTTTGGTTGAGGAACCTCATTGATAATACTTTCCTTAAATCTTCCTATACGGTCGTCAGTTACCGGCCTATAAGTAATTAATTGCTCCTTCGTCTGCTTAGGCATTTTAAAAACAGCTTTTTGGCCGCTATGATCGGAACTGAAGCAGTTAATAATTTCTTTGTTCGTAGCTTCACACTTGCAAAAAATATTATCTAAACATGTGCCCGTGTTGGCCGTCACTCTAGTCGGTTCCTCAAAAAGATGATGCAAGTTAAATGATTTTAAAAGGTTCAGAAGTCTCACGGAATTTCTATTTTCGGAGTCCAGTAAATTGACATTGAAATCTCCACATACTATAATATATTTACTACTATTAAAGACTGGTTTCAAAGTTTCCTCCATCACGGACTCAAGTAGACTAAAGTCTGAGGACGGTGGCCTGTATACACATAATACGATGTGATTATCCAATTCAACACACGAAATCTCAATAACTCGTTCTAATGAAAGTTGAACTACATTTTTCCGTTCTTTACACTTATAATCATCTTTTACAATAATCATAGTTCCTCCATGTATTGCGGAGTTTCTAGTGTAGGAGCTGCCAATCCTATAATTACGAATGTTCGATATCAGCTCATGCTGTCTCAGCCAGTGTTCAGTAATACACATTACGTCTATATTAAAAGCATCGAGGAATAATCCGATTTCAATTGCTTTGCTGGAGAAGCCTTGTATATTTTGATGAACCAAAATGAAACTATGCTCCTCCGCTGTCTCACGCATCAGTTTAAAGTCTGGCGGTCCGCGGGCGGCGCGTTCGCGGGGGGGCCGGCGGGGCCGGCGCCGCCGCCGCCGTCCGCCGCGTACCCGTGCCCAGGTTCTATGTTATATGCTAGTAGTTTTGCTGTTGCTAATTTACATTTTTTGGACAGATACAGCCGTGATTCGTTTAGATGAAAACGTTTTATAAATTTATTACTATCAAAAAATTGGTATTTGCTATTATAAGAAGTTATATTGTATAACATGTCATTCAAAATTCCAAATTTCTAAATTCAAAATTTTATTCAGCAAATAGGCAGTTGAATGCTCTTTTACACGTCACTTTTTTTGAGTCTACCAGCGCTTTCGGAAAGACCATGATTGCCAAGAAGAATGCGCCGCAAGAAACTTGGCACAAAGTCATTTTTTCTAAAAACAAGTTACATTAGCTCTTACAATACGCAACCACAGATAAACTACACAAAGAAACCTAACTCTGTCATTAAAAGATTAAGAGAAAAAAAAATACCGCATTTTAGAAACAAGTGTAAAAAGTAATTATTAAAACAGCAAAACCAGAACACTTTACTTTACTGGCACGTTTTAATTGAGCAGGAGATGTATAGGGTCTCCAGGTCAAATATCTGTGAAAATTTAAATTACAAAGGGATGTATAGGGTCCCAGATTCCACTTAGATATTACAATATTTCGCTCGTATGAAACCGACCTAGAATAAGGGAACGCACACAAGATATTCTTGTGGATACCATTCAAACCATTAATCATTTATTTAATGATAATTAATATCGAACGAATGGTACATCAATGCGAACGAACCATTATTATGAGCGTTTTATGTTTTGTTATCTGTCAAAAGCTACTTAAATGCGCTCCACTCCAAGGTCACAAATTACTTTCCCCAGTAGTGGATAAAACGCGATTTTACCCGCTTGTATTAAAGGATAAAAGACGGATTTCCGAGGTAGTGAGGGGAAAAAATACTTGTTTATACTAAGTGCCTACTAGAGAGCGCTCGCGGCTCCGCCCGCATGGAATATTATATTAACGTAAGAAATCTCTATAGCAATAGGAATGTGTCCTCTGGATAATAAGTAGGTAATATTTCCGTCATGTAGATTAGGTATCGAAAAAAAATATTGGCCACGTATTTTTTGCTTTTTACGATATCAGTAAAAAATTACATAGATAAAATTAAAATTTTCCGTAGACTACAATGCAGGATAATGAATGGATTTCTTTATCCCTGAATGGCAACACTGGCTTAAATAATACAATGCTCGCTTTTGGCTCGAAATTCGAACTAGCGATTTTATTTTGCTTAATATACAAAATTCACACACCCAATTATCATATTTTCTCAAGTTTTTCGCGATTTCCAAGGTCAAAGAATCAAATTGCTTTAAAATTCCAGAGAAGTAATGCGTTGTTTGGGAGAAACGTGTTAAAATGGTGTTGTAAAGCGCCATCCTGCTCTGTCTCGTGTTTTTTATCCCGTTCTGGTTTTTCGCTTTTACATATTAGATTAAACATACAATGACAATGCAAAGAAAAATCCGTTAAGCAGCTGGACTTGAACCAGCAACCTCGGTAATCCGTACCACACTCCACCAATTAAGCTATACTTAACGTTGGTGTACCTAACGAATTTTTCAATGCCTTGTGTCATATTTTTATTTGGAAGATCTCTCCTCAGCGCCATCTATGAGTAGCTTAATCAAGCGGCTCACCCACTACGGAACTTCTACAGTTACGCATTAGTAGTTTTTTTTTACAGCAGCTCGGCAAAGTGACTACATGGCGCCTGATGGTCAGCACACAATGCAGTCCAGATAACAATGACGACGGAAGTGGGACATAATATCCCCCTTTCAGTCAGCACCGTCATGCCGGCTTCGTAAAGTGCCTCTTCACACTTCTCTAAGGATCCAATGCAACTGTTACATAATGAGTGTTTTAAGGCCTAATTAATTATGTAGAGTTGCATGCATTACTTTATCTTCACACGTGTCATAAGTAAGTAATGTAAGATGTATTCAGAAGCCAAAGTCATAACTTTTTTTTTTAATTGAGACCTATTTTTTTAACCCCCGACGAAAAAGAGGGGTGTTATAAGTTTGGCATGTGTATCTGTGTATCCGTGTGTCTGTCTTTGGCATCATAGCTCCCAAACGGATGGACCGATTTCGATGCGGTTTATTTCAATCGAAAGCTAGTTTAATAGAGATGGTTCTTACCCAAGTTTTATTAAATTTGGTTCATTGTCCTCAATAAAAACTAAGTTGCCTAAATAATCTGACCTTCCCAGGGATTAAAGCCAGGAAATTCTGTTGCGTAGGCGAATTCCCTTGTTGTTGTTGAATGTTGTTTACACACAACCTACGCAACTTATAAATAGCCGATTGTTTTAACTTCAAAGATAAACTGCTTACAATCAGTCGGGGTTTCCGCCAATCAATAATTGTGCTCGGTGACTCTTTGTTGTCAAGGTAGGTCTCTCCGACGAGTTTCAAACCTATTTAGGGACTTTTGCCCAAGCTGAAACTGTACATGTAGCACGGCGCGCCATTTTGTCGCTTGTCGCCCAGTGCGTCCCTTTCATAGTGACGGAATCAGTGAATGACGCACTGAGCGACAGGCGACAAAATGGCGCGTGCTAGCCCCCTTCAGAAGCTTCGCTCACTTTGTTCGAATATCCATGACCATAACCCCATAACACAGTGTGTTATTACAGCGAATTCCCAGAAAGAAAACATTAGAAATCCCTTAAAATATTATTTACCCCTAAATTTCCCGAGAAAACTTTTCCAACTGGCGACGAACGACGCGAGTTGCGAACTTCGGTATCTGGTTCGTGCACGAAAGTTGGTGTTCGCGCACGTGTGCTTTTTCGACGAAAAATGAAGGCCAATTATTTGGCAGGAGAAAAGATAGTTGTATTTAATTTAGTAACTTACTTGTAACTAGCGGTAATCGTGGTATTTGTAATAAGTGACGAACATTTAGGCGCAAAAGTGCCTTCTGCTTGTTAGTCTATATCACATTTGTTACTCATGTATGGAGTTTTGTATCTGGTTGTAGAACGACAAGGTTTTAAACCAAAGAGTTTCACTACATTTTGTCTGTCACTTTTCTAGGGGGCCGAAATACACACATATGTATGTAATATCACGTATCTTATCAAAATTTGTCCCAAAAACAACTGTAGCGATTGTGATGAAACTTAGCTAAGAGCCATCTCGATTAAAGTAGCTCTCGATTTGAACAAGCTGCGTACAAATCGTTATATCCGTTTGGGAGGTATAATGCCTCAGATACGCATATACACTCATACACCCCTCTTTTTTCGTTGGGGGTTAAAATCAATACCCATTAAGGACACCTGTTCAATTAATGTTTCATTATTATCTGTTTCCCATAGCCAGATGTTAATACAATTTGCATAATCATCATAAATGAATTAATCAGATTTCGATGGGAAAATTATTTTGCGCTTTCGGAAAAGCCATGATTGCCTAAATAATAGGTCGGGACGTACCACGTTGCAGGCGCGGTTAGACGAGGTGTACTTATAGGAAATGGAAATTCATACAAACTGAATGGCAAGATGGTCTTTTTTCATTTTCATTCCACATATAACTAGTTTATTTCATTGCGTGTTTGAGAAAAGCACTACACATGCCTCTCAAGGGGTTTCCAGCCTCTTAACACTATCCGGCCTCGCTACGCTCGGCCATCTATATGATGCTCGGAGAGCAACGCCTTACTTCCCGGCTTCTGTAGTAATGTACTATTAGTTACTTATAAAACTAAAGTATGCCGGATTATTTTTTCTCAAACTAACCGCCCATATTTTATAACTTCCAAAGCCTTGTTAACTTATTTTTAGGGTTCCGCACCTCAAAAGGAAAAATGGAACCCTTATATCACTTTGTTCTCCGTCTGTCTATCTGTCGGTCACGCCCCTTTTTTTTAGGGTTCCGTACCTCAAAAGGAAAAAACGGAACTCATAGGATCACTTTGTTGTCCGTCTGTCTATCTGTCAATTTTATTTGTGGTACAAACTACATTCATATTCTTAACTGGCTATTGTGAAGGCAACAGGGGTCACGGTTTCATTAATTCTAACTGTTACTATTTTATTCGGTTTCAACACGTCACAAAAATGAAGAAACGCAATTAACTTGCTCATTAATATAACTATTCTGTATCTAATTATTTCTAACTGTTCTAGAACCGCCAATAGCGATCTTATAGAAATAAATTACGTATTACGTTAGCCATTTTCACGTCCTTTTCAATTACGTGCTCTCCCAGCAAAAAGTGGTTTTCTATTAGAACGCAACGATTTTTTGCCATGTCTGAAAGCAATAAAATATAGACTAAGGCGCGTGGTTGTTAGATGTGATACATGATATCGAGAAACTTTATATAAAATTTTAGTACACAATTACGCTCACCCCCGAAGAGCTTTTCCTAACGTCATACTTTCTCGATAACGCTCCTCCAGCACATGTAGCACGGCACGCCATTTTGTCGCTTGTCGCGCAGTGCGTCCCTTTCATAGTCACGGAATCAGTGAAGGACGCGCTGATCGACAAGCGACAAAATGGCGCGCGTGCTAGCCCCCCAGCACATGTAGCACGGCGCACTATTTTGTCGCTTGTCGCGCAGTGCGTCCCTTTCATAGTGATGGAATCAGTGAAGGACGCACTGAGCGACAAGCGACAAAATGGCGCCCGTGCTAACCCCCCAGCACATGTAGCACGGCACGCCATTTTGTCGCTTGTCGCGCAGTGCGTCCCTTTCATAGTGTCGGAATCAGTGAAGAACGCACTACGCGACAAGCGACAAAATGGCGCGCGTGCTAGCTCAGCTCCCCAGATTACGTTACGTAACATTCGAATATGCAATGATATTATAAGTAAAGATACGTCATATGCTCACAAGACAATCGAAAAAACATTTCCGAATATTTTGACATTTGCGCGCAAGTTTGAACCTTATTTGAGAGAGATTGTGGCCAAAGAGGCTACTCTTTGTAACCTTTTCTGCGCTTCATTTATGGTGTGCTGATGATACATCTGTATACCTGTTTTTCATCATCATCATCATCACCAGCCTTTTTTACGTCCCACTGCTGGGCACAGGCCTCCTCTCAGAATGAGAGGGCTTGGGCTATAGTTCCCACGCGGGCCCGGTACGGATTGGGAACTCCACACACATCATCGAATTGCTTCGCAGGTGTGTGCAGGTTTCCTCACGGTGTTTTCCTTCACCGAAAACCTCACGATAAATTACAAATGTAATTCCGCACATTAATTCCGAAAAACTCAGAAATGCGAGCCTGGATTTGAACCGACGACACTCTGCTTGAGAGGTCATAGGTCAAACCACTAGGCCGTCACGGCTTCTTTCTTTTCTTTTTCGTATGTAACGTAATATCATTGCGTGTATGGCACAAAGCAAGCTATCGAAGATATGATCGGGGAATATACATAAAGCTTATAACGAAATTATAAACCAACCAATTCTGCACTTAAATTCAAATCGCTTTATCTAGGAATCGGTTTGTCAAAAGCCTGCCTCCCCTAGCCACCGAATTGAGTCGAATCGAATAGCAAATTCGCTTCCTTAATTAACGATGGAATTGGTGCGATCAGCGCCATCGCTGTGCCGAATACAGTGTGGCATTAAATTCCAAATTCAAATCAAATTCAAAATTTTATTCATATTTCATATTCTTATTCATTTAGTCATGTTCATTACATGTATATGGTGTTAGATCAACAGGCGGTAGGTACATGACACCCTGCTAGGGTATAAAATGTTAAGAATGCTTCTATTGAATTTCTATTGAATCTAGTGTTAATGCTAATAGGTATTGTACACATTCATTAATTATACGGATTATGCATAGTTATTAAACAAGGTCAATAAAATAAAATAATTAAAATGATACAATTTTCATGTCACTTCTCGCATTCAACTGTCTATTAATTGAATTCCGCATTCTAACAAACACCCAGATACCAAACAACTGTCGTCCACATTTTGCCAAACTGAAAATTCAAATACTACAGGCAATGTATGTATGTATGTATGATGTTATGTATGTATATTTCTTTATTGCACGTAAAACTAAAAAAAACAGATAACAGAACAAAAGCAAAATTGTACAATGGCGAACTTATCCCTTAAAGGAAGCGGCACTGTTTGTTAGGAAACATGCTGATCTGTTTACGTTCAGGAAAGAATTAAGGTCACAAAGGCAAAATAAAAACCAATTATTACTACCTAAATCAAACCTTGTTATGTTTAAAAATGGCCAGTATCACCGATGCATACGCATAGCTAACAAAATACCGGAAAACCTCGGACATGAAAACAACGACAGGATATTCATATTCAAAATGAATCTGAAAAAAATGCTCATCGAAAAATGTTATTATACGATTGACGTTTTTTTTAATGAAACACCATGAATTATCATGATACTTGGGACTTAATCGCGTTAAAAACATGTGTTTAAATTTGAATTTAAATACCTCGACGTTTCGGACGCGACGTTGCGTCCATGGTCTCGAAGGACCATGGACCATGGGAGGAGGATGGAGGAGGAGGAAGGTCATGGTCGCGTCCGAAACGTCGAGGTATTTAAATTCAAATTTAAATATATGTTTTTTACGCGATTAAGTCCCGAGTATCATGACAATGTGTGAAAATCGCAAAAGTTTAAATCAATACGAAACACCATGAATACCGTGATACAAAAATTATTTACCCACTAATCTAGTTTTAATTTATTTTTTAAATAACGGACATATTATATATATAGGACTAAGGACCGGGACTCAAAATGTCTAACTAACAAAAAATATTAACAAAAAAATTTTCTGGTATTAACCACTCTGTATCGATTATTAATCTCGCGATGAGATCTTCTCCCACTTTGTCTTGATGGGTACTGAGTCTGACTGAAGTAGCATGACAAATACCAACATTTTCGAGAAAATACGATAATAAAGGATTTTTCACTACATCTGTATCTAAGTTTGCGAGTATTTGTCAACCGACTTTCTAACCAAATTGGCGAAAAGTGCTAGGCCATAAAACTCAGGGATTCAAGAGGATTTTTTTAAGGCGGTTCCCATTGTTGTTACAAGATTTGTTATTTTACGATTTTACGTTTATTTAATACTAGCTGTTGCCGTCCGCGTAGATGTCCGTTATCGCTGACCCGTGGGAATTATACAATTTAGCCGAAAAAAAAGTAGCCTATGTTGTTCCTCAATATTCAAACTATCTTCTTACCAAATTTTGTCTAGATTGGTGTAGCAGTTTTCCCGTGAAGAGGTAACAAACGGACAATAACAGTTTTTTAAATGATTCGCGGTTAATTAATTTATTTATTTTCGGAGAACCAACAGCTACAAATTACAGAGTAGGTTAATTGCTATAAGGTAATTGCGGTCAATATCCCGTTTTCATTATGTCTAACAAACAGACAGACGGAGTTACTTTCGCATTTATAATATTAGTTAGAAAGTTAGGATTTAAAGAATTATCCTCCAACTTCCTAACCGTTAAGAACCTGTAACTTCCATCAGCAGTCAACACGAGGTGATGACTACCAGAAACAAATACACACTTGAATAGCTTTAGAAAATATATGAAACAATGTAATGTAATGATAGTAAAGTTGTTATGTGTGTGTAAAATACGTGCCTAAAAATTTGAGGGTTGTCGTCGATTTCCCTGGGATCCATCATCCTGGGTGCCATTTCGTCGCTTGTCGCTCAGTGCGTCCTTCACTGATTCCATAACAAGCGACAAAATAGCGCACCGTGCTACATGTGCAATAGGTGTGCAAAAACTATTTCTACCACATATACTACGAGCATTCTACCTTATACGCTGGCAGCCAAAGAGTATATAACCGCTACGTTTTCTGGCGGCCTCCGATAACTCTTTATAGACACTAAGCGCCTTACTTTCACTATTTCTGTCAAAGGATAAAAATCAGTTCCATGATTTATTACTGGACGTGCTAAGTTTTCATTTTCCACCATTACCGGTCGACGTTAATTTAAAAGTGAAAATGGGAGCGAAATTCCCGCACATTTTTCATGGACGTTTTTAAATGATAAGCAAACCGTAATTTACTTTGTTGAAAAAACAACTAGACATTTTGCAATATTGTTTAAGATATTCTACAAGCTTCTTTGCCGACGTTGCTTAAATATTGCATTGACATCTAATAAATTCAAATTCAAATTATTTATTTCACACATAATTTTAGATGCAATAAGGTCTTAAAAATAGCATTCGTATCACTAAAATCTACCTTAAACACATGGCATGTGAAATTATGGATACACTTACCTATACGCTAAAAACTCCTGTACCTACACTATACAAGGCTAGGTATTTTATTGTGTCAGGCTAGGTATTTTATTATAATCAAATTTCACGTAAATCCGACACCAAGAATTGGAATAAAATAAAATTCACTTTCATAAACATGCTTACAGTGAGAAAAATTCGAGAATTCTAATAAGCATATCCACCTGTTTGACTTATCCATTACTAGCTTATGCCCCGGGGCTTTGCCCCCGTGAAATATTTAAAAATGGGCTAGTTCATTATCCCGTGGAAATTTCGAAAAGTCCCTTCTTAGTACACCTCTAGGATACTGGAGGTATATGTCTGCCAAATTTCAAGTCTCTAGGTCCAGTGGTTTGGGCTGTGCGTTGTCTGTCAGTCAGTCACGGTGCTGTTTTATAGGTATCTATTATCTACGTAACCAATCATTAGCAAAGATCATTCAAATTTACTCTAGTTTAAAAGTCAAAGCCAGTGTCAATTAGGGCCCTTTTCGGCAACCACTTTCCCTTAGAATCCCGTTTTTAAAAGGCAATTTCAAGGCAATTTTCCGCTGCGTCTAGCCGGGTCGTTGAATATCGTTAGACACGGAATGGGTTCCCGATGGTAGCTGGGTTGGAGATACTTGATAGTATTATTTATGGTGGAACTACACGTAGACATTGTGATCGATCGTTCACCATGCTTCTCACAGGTTTTTAGCGTTCCGTACCTCAAAAGGAAAAAAACGGAGGCCTTAGGATCACTTCGTTGTCCGTTTGTCTGTCTGTCTGACTGTCAAGACCCTTTTTTTCTAGAACGCGTAGAGGTAGCATGCTGAAATTAATATCGAATACTCAAGCCTGCAGTCCCTTGAAGCTGTGAAAAAATCAAACTTCTAAGCCAACGCAATCAAAAGATATAGTCATTAAAAAAGTGGTTTCCATACAAATTACCGTACCCCGAAAACTTATAGGGTACTTTCAGTTGCCCTAGAAACTTGAAAATTGGTATGAAGGTAGCTCTTATAGCACAACCAATCAGAAAATTCTCAAAATCCTAATTTTTTATGTCTGTCTGTAGATTTCACAGACCAATATAAGGTGACCCCAGACTGCATACAATTTGCTTGGGAGCATGGCTCTGCTAACACTGGATTACTTAAAAAAAGCGTTAAAATCTCTGCAGGGTAACCTCGTGCGCAAGTCCGACTCGCACTTGTCCAGTTTTTTATTATTGACCCCATGGGTTTTGTAATGGTCATCAGATAAAAGTTATAGATAACCGTAAGGCCTGCCGCACATTGAGCCACGGTACTAGTTCCTAGCGGCCACTAGACGTGACCACAACATACATTTTGTATAGAGTCGGCGCAAACTGAGCGTTCGAGTGGCCGCGTTCGAGCTACAAGCTGCGGGAGTCGCCCATCGCACATTTAGTATAGCACCGGCGCAAACCGAGCGTCCGAGTCACGGACCAACCACCCACCAAATGTCAGGGCGAACGTTTCCGAAACGCATATGCTCATTTGCACCTATAAATCTCTCTAGCCACGACCAGAACAGAACATGTAGCATGGCGCGCCATTTTGTCGCTTGTCGAGCTGTGTGTCCTTTTCATAGTGATGGAATCAGTGAAGGACGCACTGAGCGACAAGCGACAAAATGGTACGCGTGCTAGCCCCCCTGATGATAAGCGAGATGACAAGCTATGAACCAATCATGACGCATTCCCCCGGCCCGCTCACCGTGGCTTTTTTCGTAATGACTTTGCAAGCAAATTATAAAAGATGCGGTGTCCAGAGGGTGGTTGGTACGTGGTTCGAGTGGCCGCGTTCGGGCCACAAGCTGCGGGAGTCGCCCGCGGTCGCTACTTAGTGGTCCCTCGCGTTTAGTGGCCGCGACTAGTGGCTCAGTGTGCGATAGGCCTTAGTTTCTCCGACACAATTTATAAGACTTATCATGTTGTGCCTGATAAGACCAAACAGCTGTCACCTGTCAAATGTGTTTACGAAAAATATAGGCGGGAAATAAATAATTAGGTACGCTTGTTTTCACGTTATGGTGAAATTATAATAAGTACAAGTAAAATGTAACTGTGTGAAACGAAGCTCGAATCAGAAATGAGATTCGTAAAAGAACTTGACTTACCTCTACCGATATAGATCAGCAAATTGCACACCTTAAGTGGCAATTGGCGCGGCAGAACTGATGGCCGCTGAGGCCTAAGGTTCTAGAGTGGCGACTTTTCGATTGACTGAGGTTATTGTGACAGTGATAGTACTATTATATTTAGCAGAGGTCTAAGAGCTGTACGAAATTAATGGTACAGAGACCTCCCTGTGGCCTGAGTACGAATATCCGAATACGTAACGCAACGTCATCGTATCGAAATCGAGAAACTTCATATTAAATTTTAGTACCAAACGTCATACAAATGTCTTGATAACGTTACTACACGATTACGTTACGCAGGAATCGAATATTCGTGCTTGGGCCTCTGTAGGGAAACTAAGCGTCATCAGGCCCCTGGTTCACCATCTTTACAATTGTCAGTTTTATATGGCAATTCGAACTACATTTCTTTGACAATATGAAGCGCGCTAAAGCAAAAGCTCTTTAAATCAGCAGTCGACGCCGAATTGTCAGTTAACAATGACAGTTCGAACTAAAAAACAATTACTTTGCTCACCCGCGACCACTAATGACAAATAGTTATATCTGTGCGGCAAATGTATGTTTCCATGCAACACCTCCACCTCCACTGCTACACGAATCAACACATGCCACACAGACCCAACTATCACCACCACCACTATACTAAACGCTGACGCGTTTCGGCACTCTCCACGAGGCCATTTACGAAGCACAACAACAACCGCTCAACATGCCACCACTTCCACTACTGACAAATGTAAACCATGTACTCAACTTAGTTAATGACAAAACCAACGTACCCACTAATATTTTATAAATTCCAAACTACCCTTTTATGTAAGTCCTAAACTACCCTTTTTTAAGAAATGAATTCCAAACTACCCTTTTTATTTTTATTGTTAATCTACGCCAGGTACCCCGTTATTTTTAACCGAGTACGGTAAAAAGAGAAGTCATGTTCTCATTATTACTATGACACATTATTAAAATTAGAACCAAGTCGTAACAAAGAAATAATTAGGTACAACAACATGGGGTCTATTATTAATGAACAAGTTAATTTGGTTTCTTCGCCTTTGTTACGACTTGGTTCTAATTTTAATAATGTGTCATAGTAATAATGAGAACATGACTTCTCTTTTTACCGTACTCGGTTAAAAATAACGGGGTACCTGGCGTAGATTAAAAATAAAAATAAAAAGGGTAGTTTGGAATTCATTTCTTAAAAAAGGGTAGTTTAGGACTTACATAAAAGGGTAGTTTGGAATTTATAAAATATTAGTGGGTACGTTGGTTTTGTCATTAACTAAGTTGAGTACATGGTTTACATATGTCAGTAGTGGAAGTGGTGGCATGTTGAGCGGTTGTTGTTGTGCTTCGTAAATGGCCTCGTGGAGAGTGCCGAAACGCGTCAGCGTTTAGTATAGTGGTTGTGGTGATAGTTGGGTCTGTGTGGCATGTGTTGATTCGTGTAGCAGTGGAGGTGGAGGTGTTGCATGGAAACATACATTTGCCGCACAGATATGACTATTTGTCATTAGTGGTCGCGGGTGAGCAAAGTAATTGTTTTTTAGTTCATAAATATGGACCTCCGCAAAGTAACGCCTGATTCAATAAATTATTAATGACAGTTCGAACTACATTTCTTTGACAATATGAAGCGCGCTAAAACAAAAGCTCTTCAAATCAGCAGTCGACAAAGAATTGTCAGTTAACAATGACAGTTCGAACTACATTTCTTTGACAATATGAAGCGCGCTAAAACAAAAGCTCTTCAAATCAGCAGTTGACACCGAATTGTCAGTTAACAATGACAGTTCGAAATACATTTCTTTGACAATATGAAGCGCGCTAAAACAAAAGCTCTTCAAGTCAGCATCTGACACTGAATTGTCATTGAAAATGGTAATTTGTAGAGTTGGTGTAATAGGGGCTGGTGTGTAGGTACGTTGAAGGAGCGCGTCATTGTAAAGACATTGCGGTCCTCTCGATTTATTCGACCATGAATATGGTAACTGTGCTACCTGACGTGTTAATGAGAGTATTAAGTATGTATTACTTCTCACTTAGGTTCAGCTTACTGACTAACAGATGGTCTGTTTAGCTATTCCGTTTCGTCCTTATGATTTTCGTGCGGAATATTGATGAAAGATGGTGAAATCATCCATATGAGCATCACGAACTTGCATTGCGAACTTTTCGATATTTATGAACTAAAAACAATTATAGTGCACTAAACGGATCACTCACGTATTTCGTCCGTCAAGCCGATTGTGATCCCGAGTAAGTTAGATAATAAGGCTGCCGGTCCGTTGAGTATAACCCGTTTATTTCACAATGATCTCACGGTAGTTTCATGTTAAAAGTAAAAACCGGCCAAGTGCGAGTCAGACTCGCGCACGAGGGTTCCGTAGAAAGATTTTAACTCCTTTCCCCAGTGTTTTAAGAAGACCCAGCAGAGCCCTGCTCTTAAGCAAAATGTATTGTGTATGAACTTACATTGGTCTGCGAAATCTACAGACAGACATAAAAATTTAAGATTTTGAGACTTTTCGGCGTGGTTGTGCTATAAGAGCTACCTTCATACAAAATTTCAAGCTTCTTGGACATCTGGAAGTACCCTATAGGTTTTTGGAAATCGGCAATTTGTATGGAAATAGCCTTTTTAATTACTGTATTGCGTTGACTTAGAACGTTGATTTTTTCACAGCTTCAAGGGACTGCAGGCTTTAGTATTTGATATTAATTTCAGCATGACACCTCCACGCGTTTCAGAGAAAATGAGTCTTGACAGACAGACAGACGGACAACAAAGCGATCCTATAAGGGTTCCGTTTTTCCTTTTGAGGTACGGAACCCTAAAAAGAATTCATTTGCCCACCCGCGACCACACACGTACCTATCTACAACAACCTATTCTCATGAGTGATAGTACTTTGACTCGTTAACGCGAACACGATTGAAACGTCTTGAAGTTTACTAAAAGCTCTGGGGATCGACTTTTGAATCTTACTTAGTGACTAAATTCTCATCTATAACATTGATATATCACTATTTGCCAAAAGACTTATTTGTGAATGTCATACCCGTCTACTAAGCTAACATGCAGCTAATTTGCGTTTCTGTCATAGACAAGCATGTCAACATAGTAGATTGAGGTTAGCTGCCACTGCCAGTGGTCAAGCAGTCACCCAATGATCTCGTTTACGAGCGGGTGGGAGCATCCGCATTTGATATCATAGGCATGAGAATAGTCACCGGTGAGATTAAAAAAAAATTAAATATTTAGAAATCAGTGACTTTAGTCACCGGGTGAGATTAAAAAATCGACCTCTTGGCGGCTAAATAAATTAATCAGGAAATAGCTTCGTACAATACTCGTATAAGCTTAAGTGTGTACTTGTAAAGTCTCTCCTTTACCTCAATAAACGCTGCGCAGCTTATTCGTGAAAGCTCTTTCATGGCTGAGTGTACATGACTATACAATGAATAAATAAATAAATAAATTTGATCTGATAGACTACTTCACTGATTTCGAAGATACGTTATCTCAACCGGTTTAACTCAGTTTCAGTTTCTTTATTTCCATAACAATTTTACATTGTGTCGGATATTAGTGAACGCTTAATTCTAGCACCATAGTCTAGCACAAAATTTGAGTAAAACTCCTAGAGTATTGGGAAAATACCTGTAGCAGCAAACGGGAAATCCTTATTAGCCATTTGTTTGAACACAAGAACTCACAGCGAAATAAAAACGGATCACTCACGTATATAAGTCGAGTTTAGCCCGACATGTTTCGGACTAATTCGTAGTCCTTTAATACATTTATTTGAACAAAATCGGTAGGCTAAATTGACAATTATAATAGAGAATCTCAGGGGATTGAGTTCGAAGACACTTTTGAAGATACTGGGTTCGATTACACGCTAATGTGGCCTACACTTCCCTCGGGTGTCTGGATCCTCCGGCGACGGCGAAAATAGGGCGCAGGCGTCGTAGAGCAACCAGGAGTGACCAGGGGGCTCGTGTGATGACTTGGTGTTGAGATGGTGTGAAGGGGACCGTAGCGTGCCAACGGCTAGCCTCTGAGTAGGCTGCGAGAGGTCGGCAGGGGTCCGTTAGGAACCAGTAGTGGGTGGAGAGATTTCCACGGGTAGCGTAGTTGCCCAAGTTCTGGGCTGGCTGGTTCCACTCAGGAGTTGTAGAGAAATGTCGGGTCTCCCAGCCGTACAAGCGGTTTTATGGTTGAGTGGGACCGGATACGGACAACCAAAAGATTTTGAATTGGGCGACGCCCATGGGCGTGTCCGTGCTTCTCATTTTGAATACCAACGTATTGTTTCTGTGTAGTGTGTAATGTAGTTTTTTATGTGTTTTATGTTGGCTAAGTGCAAGTAGCGGTTGTTAATTAGTTAATTTACAACCGATGCAATTTTAATACTATTTAAATTAATATTATTCGCCTAAGTGCGGAAAAGCGCCATCTAGCGGATTATGGCGGAACTTTTTAATGTCCAATAGCTTGCGTATTGTGACAGTACATCCCCCCTACGGAAAGAAATTTGAACCTCAGAGCAAATTTCGTCAATATAGAACTCTGTGCCAAAACACTTTCATACATCTCTTTACAAAACTTCATTCATTCATCTACTTACAAGGCAGGTCGAACAATAATATTAGCTTGTTGACCCTTATGTCATAGGTATTTTGCTAGTAGTTACCAAGAAGGACGAGGCTGTACTTATTAATGAGTCTGTGTTGGAATTTACCGACCGTTCCAACAATTATAATGATTAGAAGAACTTTGGGTAACAGTGGTAAGGGCTTGTTTTACGTGTTACCTAACCGCACGGATACCGTTACCTTAGCGAAGTTCATTGCGTTTTAACGAGTTGTCTAGTCTCGGGTAATAGGCTTAAAGAACAGAATCATTAATTGTAACATAACTTGCAAGTGTAGCAGTTGTGATAGTTTAACGGACGAACAAAGAAGCGTCAATTTAATACTGAATTTACATTAATTTAAGTATTACGCGGCTAACAGTAATAGTTATAGTGCCGAGCAACGAAACATCCTCACGCGGCCAAAAAGAGTCGCGAATGAGTCATGCGCTAGCAATGCAGATGAGCGAGACTGCGCGGCGCGCTGGTAGGTGATAAGGAAGAAAAAAAAAGTGAGTGTGTGTGTGTGTGTGTGTGTTTGTGGGCACGGTTTAAGGACTTGTCCGGGTCCAAGTGTAAGTATGGGCACAGTTTAAGGACTTGTCCGGGTCCAAGTGTAAGTATGGGCACAGTTTAAGGACTTGTCCGGGTCCAAGTGTAGGTATGGACACAGTTTAAGGACTTGTCCGGGTCCATGTGTAAGTATGGGCTAACGTCGCGTTAAAAAAAATAGATTATTTAAGCTATAAGTTTTATAAAAAAATAGTAAATATAAAGAGGGTAGGCGAGAATTTAGATAAACAAGTTACAATAACAAGACCTAGTCGAACAAGAGTAAACATAATTTTAACCGATAGACTGGAGTTATTTATGTTTCGAAACAATAGGTTTAAGTTGGAAGCATCGGCAAGCAATGGACGCGTTCCATAGTATCATAGTATCATAGTGGCCCGGCTAGCTCAGTCGGTAGAGCATGAGACTCTTAATCTCAGGGTCGTGGGTTCGGGCCCCACGTTGGGCGCCACTGTCACAGGCCGTTTTCATAAGGGGAAACAGTCTGTTTTAAGGTAGCCTACCTAGGGTTTTGTGAAGGAAACAAATTACAAGTTTAATACATTTATTTGAACAAAATCGGTAGGCTAAATTGACAAATATAATAGAGAATCTCAGGGGATTGAGTTCGAAGATACTTTTGAAGATACTGGGTTCGATTACACGCTAATGTGGCCTACACTTCCCTCGGGTGTCTGGATCCTCCGGCGACGGCGGAAATAGGACGCAGGCGTCGTAGAGCAACCAGGAGTGACCAGGGGGCTCGTGTGATGACGTGGTGTTGAGATGGTGTGAAGGGGACCGTAGCGTGCCAACGGCTAGCCTCTGAGTAGGCTGCGAGAGGTCGGCAGGGGTCCGTTAGGAACCAGTAGTGGGTGGAGAGATTTCCACGGGTAGCGTAGTTGCCCAAGTTCTGGGCTGGCTGGTTCCACTCAGGAGTTGTAGAGAAATGTGTGGTAGCTTGAGTGTTTGATGTGTAATTACGTATGAGTTGGTAGTATCAAAAGAACCGTTGTAGATTACTGATTGCTTCTGTATAGTAATTTACCTAATCCGTATGTTACAATGATGAGAATGCTATATCTACACAATATAAGTGCGGTGTATCTCTCAGCAATCATAGTGAAGTTAAATTTTAATTAAATTACGTTATGTTAAAATAAAAGTGAAGCTAAAGTTGTTTAAAATTAAGTAAGCAATGATTTACCGAGACGTTAACAATTGACTAGAATTCGCGAGTGGTAGTTCGTTGCATTTTTTTTAAATTGTAATATGTTAGGGTAACATAAATAAAATAAAAAATTGTTGCAGTTTGAAGTTCAAACGGTTTTAAAGTGACCGTTGAGAATTTAAGTTAATGGTTGAAGTTTTTAAAGTGTAACCGTTATTTATAAATTTGAATACTGAATGTAGTGAACCGTTTCAACTACGAAAAGTGGCAGTTGATATTTAAATAAATCCGTTCACGTTTTAGTGTAAACGGTCAGCTGAATATTTAAATTAACGGTTAATTAAGTTCCGGTCTTCAAATTTTTGATTTTAACGGTTAAATTTTAGCGATCTTTTAGAGCAAGGCGAACTTATTATTTGAGTTTAGTACAATTTTGGGAACTGGAGGTTACAATGAACGGGGTTAAAGGGACCACTCTAGTGACTTCTCGGTAAATCACGGCAATAGACTAAAAAAAATCAAGAATTACTGGGAGATACATACACGAAAATACACATTAAAAATAGGAAAAAAAAAATGCACATGAACCGCAATCAAAGCCTAATAGTGTCGTAATCGAACCTTTCTCTTCAAAAGAACCCAGGGGCGCCACTGTCACAGGCCGTTTTCATAAGGGGAAACAGTCTGTTTTAAGGTAGCCTACCTAGGGTTTTGTGAAGGAAACAAATTACAAGTTTAATACATTTATTTGAACAAAATCGGTAGGCTAAATTGACAATTATAATAGAGAATCTCAGGGGATTGAGTTCGAAGACACTTTTGAAGATACTGGGTTCGATTACACGCTAATGTGGCCTACACTTCCCTCGGGTGTCTGGATCCTCCGGCGACGGCGGAAATAGGACGCAGGCGTCGTAGAGCAACCAGGAGTGACCAGGGGGCTCGTGTGATGACGTGGTGTTGAGATGATGTGAAGGGGACCGTAGCGTGCCAACGGCTAGCCTCTGAGTAGGCTGCGAGAGGTCGGCAGGGGTCCGTTAGGAACCAGTAGTGGGTGGAGAGATTTCCACGGGTAGCGTAGTTGCCCAAGTTCTGGGCTGGCTGGTTCCACTCAGGAGTTGTAGAGAAATGTCGGGTCTCCCAGCCGTACAAGCGGTTTTATGGTTGAGTGGGACCGGATACGGACAACCAAAAGATTTTGAATTGGGCGACGCCCATGGGCGTGTCCGTGCTTCTCATTTTGAATACCAACATATTGTTTCTGTGTAGTGTGTAATGTAGTTTTTTATGTGTTTTATGCAATTTTAATTCTATTTAAATTAATATTATTCGCCTAAGTGCGGAAAAGCGCCATCTAGCGGATTATGGCGGAACTTTTTAATGTCCAATAGCTTGCGTATTGTGACACGTGTTAAATCACAAGAACTGCTGATAAATTGTTTCACGTTCCACTTCTTCATCATCATCATCAGCCTATTTCCGTCCCACTGCTGGGCAAAGACCTGCGTATTGTTTAACTCGCTCGCAATCAGCATCGTTCATTTTGTATGGGCGGACAACTGGTATCGGAATCAGCTAGCTGTCACAGTCGTACAGAAACTGACATTTAAATCTGATGACGAATGTCAAAATAGTTACGCAATAGGGTCTCTGGCCCCTAATTCAATAACTTTACAATTGTCGGTTTGTCATTACAATTCTCACTAGGTACGTTTCTTGGACCATAAAACACCAAAACCATAAAATAAAGAGGACTGCCAGTGTCTCTACGTTGTCGCGTTCCTTTGAAGTAATAAGCCTGCTGTAGCTAGTTTTACTACGGAGGGGTCTCTGTACCATTCATTTGGTATGACATTTAGACCTATGGCTAACACAATAGCGCCATCTAAATTAGTTTTGTCTCTCATTTCATAGATGGCGCTATTGTGTTAGCCAGAGGTCTAAGTGTCATACAAAATTAATGGTACAGAAACCTCATTATAGTGAAACTAGCTACAGCGGGCTAATTATTTCACAGGAACGCGACATTGTATGGCCAATTGGCAGTCATCTTGGTTTTATCGTCCTTGGCCAATACAAAGTGCGCCAAAACAAAAGTTCTTCAAGTCAGCAATTGTCACGAAATTGTCATTGAAAACTGAGATTTGTAATGTTGGTGAAATAGCGGCCTATCGTCCCACGATAACTCTGCATAAGATATTAATTGGCAACTCAGAAAAATCACGCTGTGGTAATACTTTTTTCATGTCACTCAGACGAAATATTAGAGGTATATTAATGGTGGATGGTGAATGAACGATGACCTGTTTAATATTTAATCTACTCAAAAGTTCAAAACTGCTGTTTGACTATAAATCAGTGTTGCCATAAACAAACTTTAGATTTCTACTGTTGTCAGTTCGTTGCAGAGTTTTTGTGGGACGACAATAGGCTATAGTTCCCACTCGGGCCCAGGACGGATTGGGAAATCCTCATACACCATTGAATTGATTAAATTCCACAAAACTCGTACGTGCCAGCCGGTGCTCAAACCCACAGCCTTCTGCTTGAGAGCCCATAAATCAAACCGCTAAGATATACAACTTTTTTCAAATCACGTATTAATGAATAGGTATTATAAGGAGCAATGAGCGGAATTCTCATAGCAAAATCAAAAGTCAGTTGGGAGAGAACATTGTAAGATATCGACTACGTATTTTTAACCCCCCACGAAAAAGAGGGGTGTTATAAGGTTGACATGTGTCTCTGTGTATCTGTTTGTGGCATCATAGGTCCCAAACGGATGGACCGATTTCGATGTGGTTTTGTTTAATCGAAAGCTAGTTTAATCGAGATGGTTCTTAGCTAAGTTTCATTAAAATCAGTTAACCGGTTTTTGAAATATTGAACTTTGAAATGACAATGTCGGGGATTTTTCAACTTTTCTAAATTGGTTATATTTAGTTTAAATTGAACACAAATACATGACATGCAAATGACCAAGAGCGTATCTGAAGTAGCTATTACTAGATTAATATGAATATGAGTGGCAATAAAACAAAATTAAGGTAACTTAACGAAACAAAAGGGAAAAATCCACATGGAAGCTTTTGAAAATTTTCGGCAAAAAATGCTTATTTATTTAATCTTTATTGCACAAAATACAAATGTTACAGAATAATAAAAGTCGATAACAAGCGAAGAGTCGATTCGATAACATCGATAACTGGAATCTAAACATTTAAGACAGAAACGTGACTGACTGACTGATCTATCAACGCCCATATCACCCAGCCCAAACCTAGAAAGCTGTAACTTGGCATAGAGGTTGCTTTTATAAGCTTTTATTGGGTTTGCTGTAATGCTGCAAATTGTTTTGATAGTAAATATATAAGTAACGCCCGGGATAAGGCGGGATTTTTTCGGGAATTTGGGGACCCACATACGTACCCTCGAAAAGCATAACCCTCCTTAGGCTGTCGGGTAACTACACAACAAAACAGCACGAGTATAAATAACTGTACTTACTTCGAAAGTTCAGGCAAGCGTTGACGGAAAATAATTCTTATATCCACAACACAATTTAGTACGCAACACCGAACAGAGATTTTCCATACAGAAAAAGTTTCACCCCCATTTGATTTAACGAGTAGAGTTCAAAATTCAATATCCCGTGTAATTTTACCTTTATTGGCCTCGTAAGAACGCTCCTGAACACGTGCGTGTTCTCACTTGACTGATTTTTAGGGTTCCGTATCAAAAGGAAAAAAACGGAACCCTTATAGGATGACTCGCGTGTCTGTCTGTCCGTCTGTCACAGCCAATTTACTCCGGGATTACTGGACCGATTGAGTTGAAACTTGGTAGCTAAACTTATGTAAGTTTTGCAAACTATATCGTATACATATCAAATCAAATGGCTCATTATGATCATATATTATAAAGAAAATAGGCGAAAATTGACCATTCCCCCCCCCCCCCCCCCGCCCTCTTTAATTCCCAAACTAGGGGGCCGAAAATTTTGAAAAAAATACAAAAAACAGCTCTTTGCTTACAGAATTACAGAAAAACTTGTAAGAAATCTATGGGATTAAAAGTAACATAGGAAATTGGACTTTAAATAATAATAATGAACGCACGGAACCCTCTCCAAGCGAGTAGAACTCGCACTTGTCCGGTTTTTTGTTCAACCGTCTCGCAAATTAAATACCTTTGTGGTTTTAAAAATCCTGAGACAGCTGAGAGGTTTGTGAAGGTAATCGAGGTACAGTCGAAGAGAACCAAGCGTCTGCCAAAGAAATCAATGTTTAAATTGATTATGAAAGGGTTCCAAATAAGGGGCCGTCCATTAATCACGTGAGGCTTGAAAGGGGGGGGGGGGTTGACAAAAATCACGAAATGTCACAAGGGGGGAGGGGGTGTAGTAAGATATCACGTGTATTTATTTTTTCATTATTTTTATGCCAATCAAAAACAACCTGCAACCTTGACAAAGTGCCACGGTCGAGGCGCATGAGTCACGTTGCGCGCTCATAACGTTGCAGTGGACGCTTTTCATCGCTGTTTTAAAGTACATTGCAGTGTTTCGCTATTTACACAAAAATATACTATTAATTAAACGGAGGGTGTATATTGCAACTAGCTTAGTCGTAATCATAAAAATGGCACCTAAACCCAAACCAATGTGCGCTAATTGTAATAAGAAAATTTCAGACAAGCATTTTTTGACTTGCTCACAATGTAAACGTTCTTACGATCTTAATTGCACCAATACAGAGAAACTATATGACTTAATGGACAAACAACGGAAGGAATCGTGGTCCTGCATTAAATGTCGCCAATATCAAGCGCAACCTAGAAGAGCGAGTACGCCAAAAATAACAACAAAGAGAAGTGTTGCTATTCCCTCTACTTCACACCAAGCGATACTGGCACAGAGAGAAAAAACTAGTGAAAAGTGTTATGAACCCCTGTCTCAGACTCAGCAACAACCTCAACACCGGCAAGAGGGACAACAGAGGTGCGAACCACAACAACAAGGACAACAACAGTTGAACTGTTCCGTGGACAATATTACTAGGAGAAAACATAATGTGCCTATACGAAATTCGTTTGAATCGTTATCCGATGAAGAGTTTGATACTTCAGTACTACGTAATGATACGCTTAACAGAAGTTGCCCAAACTTGACTGTAAACTATAAAGATGAAATAGAAGTAATGCAGAATAAAATAGCAGACCTGCAGGAAAAACTTGAGTTTTCAGACAGTTATAGTACGAAACTCTTAATGGAAAATGATGACCTCAAAAAACAAATAACTGATTGCACCCGACAAATTCAACAATTAAAGAACATATGTAGGAATACATCTACAGTTGTGAAACCAGCAACTAAGGAGTTTAAGCATCAGTCATCGCAAGCAACTGCAGACAAGGACAACAAGGATCGAGGTATGAAGGAGTCTATTGGAAAAATGAACACTGAATCTATTGAAAGCCCAACACCCAGTGTTGACCATAATAAAATAAATAATAAATCAGAGCCAACGATGACGCAGAACTGGAACGATGAAACGAAAAGCATACATATACTCAGAGGTAAACAAAGCCGTGGATTGGCCGGCGCACTGTTGAGTTCACGACAGAAGACACCCTACGGAAAATACGAGGTCACATCAACTGTCAAGCCCGACGCACGCTGTGAGGATATACTGAAATCATCACATACTTCGAATAGCTGTAATGATGTCTTCATTTTAAATATAGGCGAAAATTATAGTAATCCGATAAAATTGCTTGCAGAATTAAGTGCATTTCTAAAAACCAATTCCAAAAGCTTTGTTATTGTAACTGGTGTAAAAAACAGTCTGCATTTAAATGAATATAAACTGAATTATAACCTAAAATTGTTTTGTAATAGCTTTGACAATTGTACATTCTTGGACTTAACAGACTCGAGTCATAATGATGCTAATTATTTACCTAAATTATGTTATAAAATTAATCTGATTATTGATTCTCGTTACTATGCCAATAAATACCTTAACTATAACAAAGTGAAGCCAAAATTAAATAATAATAATAATCAGAAAGACTTAGGTAAGATGGGTGAAGCAGCTGATGTACATTATCCGAAAGGCACAATACCCTATTATTTCAAAAAGGCAATGTGGGATGTAAGCACTGAAAAACGGAAAAAATTAACACAAAAATCAATTACTAATTATTTTCCAAAAATTAAGTGTACAGAGACTCAAGAAATTAACAATCTTTTTCGTCCCCAAAAGTAATTTCTGTAACATTCTCCACCAAAACATTGCTGGCCTAGTGAGCAAAAAAGAATCACTTGTGGTCTGCTTGGATGAATTCCTTGAAAAACAACTTAGTATCGATGTACGCTGTATCACTGAGCATAATATGACGTCAGCATGTAAAGATACGTTAAATATCGAAAATTACCAGATGGCAGCTGCCTTTGTAAGGGACAAAAAGAGAGGAGGAGCGTGTATTTTAGTTAAAAATGGGAATGTATTTAGAGAAGTAACTGAAATAGCGGATCAATCATTATGTGGATTGTTCGAGTGTTGTGCTGTCGAATTGGTTAAATATAAACTAATAGTTATATGTGTGTATAGAGTACCAAAAACAAAACAAATGTACCTGAGTGTTTTTTTCGAGAGACTTGAAAACATTCTACATATTATAGGTAGGAAGACTAAACATAGTGTTGTCCTGTGCGGAGACTTTAATATAAATACTATGAAAATAAATAAAATCTCAAAGGAGTTAGTAAATTGTCTGAATGGTTATAATCTCAAATTACAGGTTAAGCAGGCCACAAGAATAATTAGCGGCACTTGCATAGACAATGTGGCGCATAACATACCAACTACATGTAAGACAGATGTTATCGAAATGGGTCTATCTGATCACACAGCGCAACTGCTGAAAATCCCTGTAAAAAACAACTGTAAAATCGACTTCTGGCGAGTAGAAAAACGAGATTATTGTGTTCAGAACCTTAATAAATTTAAATACTGTATGGAAAAAGTACCATTCAATGATATGATGTATACAGATAATCCTAATGAAGCTTTCAACATCTTTCATGACACATTCAAACTGTTTTACGACCTCTGTTTTCCCATAAACTTAGTTACAATAAAAGCAACCAAACGGCCAAATTGGGTCACGAGGGGAATAAGGAAATGTAGTAAAGTAAAAAGAGAGCTTTTGTGGGAGTATAGATCTAAACCGACACTGACGAACAAATTAAAATTGAAGAACTACTCAATTAAAATGAAGGCAGTTACTAAGACATCGCAACGCATACAAAACAATAATGCGATAAAAAACACAGATAATAAATCAAAAATGGCATGGGAAATAATAAATAGGACAAGACCTAATCGCCCCAGGGATCATATACAAACGATCAAATCAGGGGACACAGTTATCACTGATCCACGGGATATGGCAAATGCATTCAACGATTATTATATCAATAGAACCTCGCAATCAAATAGCAGTGCTAACAAACGCAATCATCCTTATAGAAACGATAACATAGTACCCACATTAGCGTCCATGTTCATGTCTCCAAGTTCTCCTATGGACATTTACAAAATTATAAAAAAAATGAAAAACAAAAAAGTGTAGGACATGACCAAGTGTCGACTAAAGTTATTAAATATGTAGCAGAATATATAGCGCCACACCTGAGCTATCTTCTTAATATTAGCATAAGTGAAGGTATTTTTCCTGATGTACTAAAGATCGCTACCATAAAACCACTTTATAAAAAAGGCGATAAGCAAGATGTTCGGTGCAGTACAACTGCACCAAACATTGTGACGTCAGACGCGAGCCGCTGCGCTGCTAATTTGGCGGCGCAGTAGTTTTATAAAGTAGTGCACTTTTCGACTCCGTCGCGACCGGACATTCACTTAACATTTAACATTTATTGCAAATCATTTGCTAACATTCTTATAGTATTTAGTTAACATAGTCTATTGTAGTGACCCTTTGAACAATAAACTTTCTAACAACTTTTGAGACTTTAACAATCCCATGCACACCCGCAACCCCAACATTGGTCCTTCGAACACAGGACTTCGCGCGTTATATCGGTTATCGGTTAGCGGGTGAAGTGTTATGAACTGGTAGAACATTGGCGAAGTGCAAGGTGTGCAGTGGATATTGGATTGCGGTGTTGGAACATCAGCGAAACATCAACAGAAAGCTAAGTCAACAGAGGCGACGTTGGAGATCATTCAAGTAAGATCTGTCCTTTTTATAACTTAATCTAACATTATGGTGAATGTGGAGAATCAGTATCCTTTAGCAGAAGAAATTAAGAAGAGTTTGAGTAATTTCAAAAAGGATGGAGCTGACAGGAAAGCTAATGAAGAGTATTTTAAACGGCAGTGGAATAAGTTGGAGGAGTTATGGAACGAATTCCAGTTTAATCATGATCGCTTGTGTATGGAAGTAAGTCAAGCAGATCCCTATTTCACGAACAGGTGCTATGACCAGACAAAAGAGGTTTACGTTAACCTAAAACAGTTAATCAACGATGGGTACCAACAGTTAAAGGCAAATCTGACAAGCCAGGAGTCAAGGAGTGAACAGAAGGTTGAAGATCAAGAGAGCGACAAACGACAGCCAGGCACATCTCAGCAAGGATCAGTGGGTGGTCAGAGGTGGTCACAACAGGAGGATGAGGAAGATCGTCGCCGAAGTCAGGGGGTATTTAGTAGGATTGATGAATCACTGCGAAAACAAGAAGCCAACTTCCGAGCCTTTGAGAGAACTGTCGCGAACATCGACATTGAAGCCCTCTCGGACAAATGGGAGTATGAAGACGCGCTCAGAACATTGGGAAATCGGTGGTCCATGATCGACACTCTGCATTTAGAGATCGATAGTGAGCTAAACGGAAAAAACTTGGCATATGAAGCAAGTTTTACTAAATATGAGAATCAATTCAACAATTTGAAGAAAAACATAAACAAAAAGATGTGGTCCGTATCGCACCGGGAGAAGGTGACTCCCATACTGGAGATTCCAGTGTTTAGCGGTAACTATAATCAATGGGTTTCGTTCAAAGACTTATTTACCGAGGCTATTCACAACAACCCAACTCTCTCGAATGCTCAGAGGATGCAGTTTTTAAAGGCGAAGATTAAAGGAGAAGCCGAGAGATTAATTCGACATTTATCCATTTCCTCAGAAAATTATTTAACAAGTTGGGAGATACTTAACCATCGCTATAACAACAAGAAGCTTATATTTACATCTCATATGAACATTTTATTCGGACTAGCCAACATACATCCGAACTCCATGTCTCAAATTAAGAGGATCCACGATGTTTCTATTGAAACTCTCAACGCTATAAAAAACCTAGGAGTAGATACAACAACATGGGATCCTATTTTGGTGCACATTTTGTGTCAGAAGCTGGATTCTGAAACATACACGGACTATCTAGAATCACTAAAGAACTCAAAAGAAATGCCCGTCCTGCAAGAGCTTTTAGATTTCTTGGAAAGCAAGTTTACTACCCTAGAAACATCCTCTCGACGCAAGCAAGATGCTCCTCAGAAGCCGAACATTCAACATTCATCCAACACACGAAAATCTTTCAACAATTTTAACAACCATAGAAACGAGAACGGAAACACATCAGTTGCGAAATCATTCCACGTCTCGGGTTTCAAATGCCCATTGTGTAAATATGATCACGGAATTTACAATTGCAAGTTCTTTTTACAAATGCCGAATGAAGCTAAATTAAATACAGTAAATAGATTGAAACTTTGCGTAAACTGCCTATTCTCACATAACGGAAAAGAATGCAATTCAACAAAGAAATGTCGCAATTGTCAAGCTGCACATAATACTATTTTACACGAGGCGATAGAAAAATCTAGGTCAGGCTGAGGAATGACATCGACACCCCGAGAACGTGTAGCTAGCACAACGCATGTTTCGCGATCACAAGACAAAAAGTATTCGGAGATTTTATTAGCAACAGCCCAGTTAAAAGTAATGGGGGATGACGGAACCTATCACGTTATGAGAGCTTTGATTGACCAAGGCACACAAATCTCTTTAATATCTGAAAATGCTGCTCAAGTCCTGAAACTCAAGCGAGAGAAATGTAAAGGCGTAATATTTGGAGTCGGTCAACAAGAAAACAACTGCAAAGGGAAAATCAACATTCAATGCGAGTCGAGACATAACGACTACACTTTCACAACAGAAGTAATTATTATGAACAATCTAATAAAAAATCTGCCAAACAAAACATTCCCGAAACCGTCATGGTCAAACATACAAAACATTACCTTAGCAGATCCTGAGTTCTACATCAGTCGCCCGGTAGATTTATTGTTAGGAGCTGAAATCTATACTAACATTATTATGAACGGAATTTTGAAAGGTGAGAACGCATCTCAGCCATTGGCTCAACAGACGCAGTTAGGCTGGATGCTGTGTGGAAGCGCTGAAACATTTTTTTGCAACGTAATTATCAACAACATTGAAGACATTCAACAATTTTGGGAGGTGGAGGATATAAATGAAGAAGGAGACTTGTCCTCGGAAGAAAGGGACTGCGTCAAATGGTTCCAAGACACAACCACACGAAGTGAAGAAGGGAGATACGAGGTGCGACTTCCTATGAAACAGGGCTTTGAGAAAAAACTTGGAAGCTCAAAACAAAAGGCTGTTGCCCAATTTCGGAGTCTAGAACGAAAAATGGAAAGACAACAGAAGCTAGCAGAGGCCTTTAAATTATTTATGAAGGAGTACTCAGATTTACAACATATGCAACCAGTAAACACTGACAGAAATAGAATTGAAAATTATGTACCTTATCATGGAATTGAGCGACCTGAATCCATAACTACACAATATAGAGTAGTTTTTAATGCATCAAGTAAAACATCGACAGGGTGGTCTCTCAATGATCTCATGGTCAAAGGCCCAAACTTGCAACAAGACCTTCAATCACTGCTTCTAAAGTGGCGTCAATACCCATATGTTTACACAGCAGATATTGAGAAGATGTACAGGCAGATAGCAATACATAAAGATGACGCAGCACTACAAACTATAGTCTGGAGAGAATCACCAGAACAACCATTACAGTCATTTCAATTAATGACCGTAACTTATGGAACAAAGGCCGCTCCTTTCTTGGCGATGATGACTTTGAAAAGATTAGCAGCGGATGAGCGTAACAATTTTCCCGAAGCTGCAAAAATACTAGAAACATCATTCTATATGGATGACTTGCTCCACGGAGCGTATACACTACGGCAAGGTAAGAAAACAATTGACGATTTAAAACTACTACTGCAAAAGGGAGGGTTCAATTTAAGAAAGTGGTCATCAAACCATCCCGAGCTATTAGAAAATATAACTGATGATCGCAATAACAATAACGTTCTTTTTAACTTCAAAACCGAAGACATTTCAAAAACACTAGGATTATGCTGGAAACCATCAGAAGATAAGTTTACGTTTAAAGTCGAAACGAGCGATCAAATAAAGGTAACAAAACGAATCCTGTTATCAGAAATATCGAAGATCTTTGACCCCCTAGGGTGGCTAGCGCCACTCGTTACTAAACTCAAACTATTGTTTCAAAAGTTATGGAGAGCAAAAGTTCAATGGGATGAAGAGGTCCCAGATGAAATCAAAAAAGAGTGGATAAAGCTGCAAACAGATTTTAACAAAATCAATGACTATGAAATTCCACGATGGATAAATAGCCAAGAACATGACGTCATCGAGTTGCATGGGTTCTGTGACGCATCGACAGTAGCCTACGCGGCAGTTGTATACGCTCGTATCAAAAATGAACAGCACATTGTTTTGGTCGCTGCCAAAACAAAACTAGTCCCTCTTAAAAAGACACTAACATTACCAAGGTTGGAGTTAAGTGGAGCTTACTTACTCTCGAAACTCATAGACAAAATTAAACAAGCACTGTATGAACATGAAATTGAAACGTATGGCTGGACTGACTCAAAAGTGGTCTTAGGGTGGCTACAGGGTGACCCAGGACGCTGGAAACCCTTCGTCTCGAACAGAGTGAGGCAAATTACGCAAAGCATGCCAAAGGAACAATGGAGTTATGTGAAAACAAGCGAGAACCCTGCCGACGCGGCGAGTAGAGGCATCTATGCGACCCAATTGATAGAAAAACAAGCCTTATGGACCAAAGGGCCGACCTGGCTACCAAACTTTACACCTGAAAAGCTTCAACATCAAGAATACGAAACGGAACAAGATAAGAAATTAGGTCAGTCAACCGTGGTACAACAAAGCAACAAAAATGATAGTATTGTAGGAGAATTACTGCAAAAACACAGTTCCATTATTAAAGTGACACGACTCGTCGCATGGATACTACGAACAATGACCCCGCATCGTAAACAACAACGGCCGAGCTATCTCACGTTACACGAGCTGCGAAAAGCAAAGTTAACAATAATTAAAAACGTGCAACAGAGTGAACTTGAGTCGGATCTAGAACACTTACGCAAGTACAACTGCGTGCATCCGAAAAGTAACATAAAAGAATTAAATCCATTCATTGACTCTCGAAACATTCTACGAGTACGCGGTCGTCTTAATAAAGCAGCAATGAACGAAGAGATGAAACACCCAAAAATTATACCGAAGAATTCTCGGTTAGCCACTCTGCTTATCGAACAAGCACATAAGTTAACATTTCATGGTGGTCCAACGTTGACTTTGGTAACATTGAGACAGGAATACTGGATTCCTGGAGGATATAACACTGTGAAGAAAGAACTTAGAAAATGCGTGACGTGCCGCAAACAAGAAAGAAATAAACAATCCCAGCTAATGGGCGATTTGCCATCGGCGAGATGCAACCCTGCAAAGCCGTTCGAACATTCAGGAGTAGATTACACGGGGTTTATTAACATCAAAGCGAACAAAGGAAGAGGAGCAAGAACATACAAAGGGTATGTAGCGGTCTTCGTGTGTATGGTGACCAAGGCGGTACATCTTGAGTTGGTAACGGAATTGACAAGTGCAGCCTTCTTAGCGGCACTCAAGAGAATGGCAGCCAGAAGAGGAGCGCCTTGTCATATCTACAGTGATAATGGGACCAACTTCGTCGGAGCCAATAGGAGTATGCAACAAGAAATTCAACAGATTTTTGACGAAAACTTTTTGACGGAAATAACAGGAATGAACATTGAGTGGCATTTCAATGCACCAGCATGGCCAAGTGCTGGAGGTTTATGGGAAAGAAGCGTACGTAGTCTAAAACATCACCTAACACGAGTCGTAGGAGAGCAGAAGCTGACGTTTGAGGAATACGCCACGCTGTTAGCACAAATTGAAGCTTGCCTAAATTCACGTCCATTGTGTGCCTTAAATGACGATGTCGAAAACCTAGACTTTTTAACACCCGCACATTTTCTAACAGGAAGAGCTGGACTTACCATCATTGAAACACATGAAGACGCTCGCACACGATGGCATTTGAATCAAAACCTATTTCAAGAAATATGGAAGCGATGGAGAACAGAGTATTTAAGCCAACTGACTGCGCGAAGAAAATGGCAACAAGGACAACAAAACATAGAGATGGGAGAGTTAGTGGTCATCCATGAAGACAACCTGCCGCCTGGGAAATGGGCCCTAGGAAGAGTTATTGAAACCCATCCAGGCAAAGACGGCTACGTTCGAGTGGTGACCCTGAAAACAAAAAATGGTATTGTTAAACGACCAGTAATAAAATTATCTATTTTGCCATTGCAAAAAGAAGAAAAACAAACAATCTATGACAAACAAGAAAGGAAGAAATTGGAGACACAGAGTAACCGACGCTCTAATTTTGTAACACTGGCAATGATGGTCATTTACTTCGCGAGCATAATTTCACCGGGAAGCAGTTTGCAAGCAACACCCATACCAAAAGATCAAGCATTCTATTTTGACAAAATTTCTAACATACAAATCGTGAGAGATGAATGGAAGATAATAACATACTACGATATGAACCCCTATTGGGAAGGCATTGCGGCCTATAAGAAATATCATCAACAGTTAGATATCATATGTAAATCAATTAAAGAGTTGAGTCACTGCGAAGTGATCATGTTACAGTTACGTCATGCCTACAATGAACTTGATCATAACAACCTAGCGTTACTGAATGAACATGAAACCGCACGTGCTCGAAGGAAAAGGGGACTTATTAATGGCATCGGAAACATCGCAAGTAGCCTATTCGGAGTGCTAGACGACCGCTTTGCAGAACAATACGAGAAAGACATTTCACTAGTTAGAGCAAATGAAAAACACTTAGAGCGCCTGTGGAAGAACCAAACGTCCATCGTAGAAGCGGAGTATAATTTACTAAAAAGAACGGAAGAAACGATGCAGAAACAACACAAGATTATTAACCAACATCTAATGCAGTTAGAAGCAAATAACTATAAACTAGCAAGACAGATAAATGAGATTGAATTTATAGCTGAATTTACACTAACCGCTATGGCCGCAAACAACATACTTACTCAGTTAAGAAGCCTCCAAGATACCCTCTTAGACACTATCACAAACATTTACAACGGCAAAATCAGCACCACTCTAATAAGCCCAAACCAACTCCAAAGACAACTGAGTATAATTTCCAGCCAACTGGATAAAGAACTCGCCCTTCCAGTTGACAACATCCAAACAAACATGCAGAGCATCTATCACCTGTTGAAAACTAAGGGCGTGGTGACGCAACAGTATACTCTTTTTGAGATAAAAATCCCGTTAATCAGTAGAGAGAACTATGAGCTTTATAACATTCTAGTAGTCCCACATCAACAAGGAAGAAATATGATTAGTGTGAAACCTATTAAGAATCACGTTGCGATAAACTTGAGAAAAGAAACATACCTAACTGTAACCCCTACCGAGATAGAACATTGTGTGCCACGAGATTTGTTAACATTACTATGTGAACTAAAAACCCCTATATACAACTTAAAAGCTGACCACGACCTTTGCGTTAAAGACGCAACGCAAATTAGTCAATGTAAAACAAGTATCACCGAATGTCAGAACAAGTGGATAAATTTATCAAAGGTAAACCAATACTTCCATTTTTGTTGCGACCTATGCCAACTACGAACGATATGCAAGGATCAAGTTACGGCGCATCCGATGACTAAAGCAAACATTGTAAACATACCGGAAGGTTGCGTGATAAAAATAGATAATATGACAATTTATACTCATAAAAAACAAGAGAGTACGATTCATTTAACACCAGAATATGGAATTCCGGAAATAGCACCAATCAATAGAGTCATAAACATAACAATTAACAAGTTCTCAAACGAGACTCAGACAAATGATGATAACAAACAATTAATGAGAGAAATTGAACATAAAATTAAGATTATGACACAGGAACAACCCTTATCTGAAGAAGTCACTGGTCATGACATCCACCATTACACCTCGATATACAGCATATGGGGTGTAGTAATAATTCTGCTGCTAATCGGGATGTGTCGGCGAGGGCGATCCCGGAAGCAAGGAGCAGCAGTTCTGGAGACAGCGGCAGCGACGTCGGCGGCCCCGCAACCTGCGGCGCGCCAGCCTCGTCAGTTTAGTGAAGCAAGTAGTGCTAGTGCGCGAATACAATCTGACGAGTGTGTGAAACAAACAGTTGAGAGGAGCACAACCCCAGTGTTGAAAAAGCTTGCTTTCAGAGATGACTCAATTATGTGACATGTGTTAATCGAACCGTAAAAGACACTAAGATAGATAAATATGCAAAATTATTATCACCTTGTATCATCGCTTAGTAGTTCAACCATTTCATCTTTGTGCCCGGCAAGATGTTCGGTGCAGTACAACTGCACCAAACATTGTGACGTCAGACGCGAGCCGCTGCGCTGCTAATTTGGCGGCGCAGTAGTTTTATAAAGTAGTGCACTTTTCGACTCCGTCGCGACCGGGCATTCACTTAACATTTAACATTTATTGCAAATCATTTGCTAACATTCTTATAGTATTTAGTTAACATAGTCTATTGTAGTGACCCTTTGAACAATAAACTTTCTAACAACTTTTGAGACTTTAACAATCCCATGCACACCCGCAACCCCAACACAAGAGATGAAGTCACACAGGCCTGTTGCCCTGTTGTCAATATTTGCAAAAGTGTTTGAAAAATTTATTCATAGTGAAATGTACACGTATCTCGAAAATAAAAGTATACTAGCAAAGGAACAACAAGGGTTTCGCAAAAATAGATCGACAACTATGGCAATTTTCAATTTGCTTGATATAGTCACGAAAAATATGGACAACAGAAGACCAACTTGCTCTGTGTTCATGGACATGACTCAAGCCTTCGATTTTGTGAACCATGAAATTCTATTAAAGAAACTTCATGCTTATGGTATAAGGGGCAATGTACTTAAGTTAATGGAATCTTACTTAAGTCAAAGGCAACAATATGTAGAAATAACTAAATTTGATTCAAATACAAAAAAAGAAGTTACAATTTTGTCTGAGAGTCGCATTGCTGATTGTGGTGTCCCACAGGGTTCGGTACTGGGTCCGTTGCTTTTCATTGTTTATATTAATGATTTACCAAGAGCAGTGGACAGTCCAATGACTCTGTTTGCCGATGATAGTACAGTAACAATAGAATGTAAAGATATGATGACTTACGAAAGTGATATAAATTCTACGCTAAGTAAAATTATCGCTTGGCTTAACTGTAATAACCTTAAGGTGAATTTAACAAAAACCAAGTTAATGCACTTTACTCAAAGGAAGTCCACTGTACCAACCAGCGTTTCGTACCAAGAATACATAATAGATGAGGTGGAATCTATAAATTTCTTAGGAGTCACTATTGATCAATCTCTTTCCTGGAAAAAGCATGTCGAAGTGGTATGTCTAAAACTGTCAAAGTCGTCTTATGTACTACACAAACTAAGCCGGATAGTTAATGTGCAAGCAGTTTTAGCAGCATACCACGCATTGGCCGCTTCTGTGTTAAGATATGGAGTAATTTGTTGGGGTAATTGCACTGAAAGAGAACAAGTTTTCAAAAGTCAAAAGAGGTGCATTCGGGCAATGTTTGGCCTGAAACCATTAGTCAGTTGCAGGCCGTACTTCCTAAAGTATAATATTCTGACATTTCCATGCATTTATATATACGAGGTAGCCATGCTTGTTAAAGATAACCCTGACGTATTCGAACGAAATCTAAACAGCAATACAGCATTAAGACCACGAGATAACAATAGAATTAGAAACCAATTCTCGCACACTGCACTCCTAAGGAAAAGTGTATTTGGCATGGCAGCAAAAATTTATAATACGATACCGAAGGTAATTAGGAACACTAGTATAAATGGATTTAAGCGAGAGCTGTTGAAATTATTACACAAGAAATGTTATTACAATATTAATGAATTCTTAAATGACATGGATAATCAATTGTGATAGTGATAGTATTTACCTGCCTAATTGCTGTAGTTATTTTCTAATGTGTACCTATATTGTATTTTATAATGTGTACGCCGAAAGGCAAAACATGACGGACTCTCCTATAACAACTAGAACAACTTTGTAATGTAATATTAACTCATGTTTATGCAAATAAATTATCTTATCTTATCTTATCTTATCCTTTCTGTCTAGACAATTTTATCATTTTTAATTTCAGAATAAAATAGGTTTATACTTTATACCTGTATTCAAGATAATATTCTAAAATATTCTAAAAAAATTAAGATTTTTTGTAGATACTAAAAATACACGTGGTGTTGGGTGGGGGGTGGGGGGGTAGTCTTAAACCTCACCATGTATCACCAAGGGGGAGGGGGGGTTATAAAACGCTTAAAAAATATCACGTGATAAATGGACGGCCCCTAAGGCAGAATGTTGGTAGGTTGGTAGGCAAGGCTATTTATTTATTTTTTATTGAAAGAGGGAGGAAACCGAGCAAGCGGGTACCTGATGGTAAGCGATCACCGCCACCCATGAGAACCAGCAACCCCAAAAGAGTAACTAGTCCGTTGCCGGCCTTTAAGGAGGAAAAGGGGGGAGGGGGATCAGGCCTCCGGTACTCTCACTGACCGAACGAAACGCAACAGGGGTGCTGTTGCTTCACGTAGATTTTCGATGTAAGGTGGACGGGCGATCTGGTATTTCGCCAACGTCACAAGTGTCAGTTATCAATGACAATTCGGTGTCAACTGCTGACTTAAAGAGCTTTTGTTTTAGCGGGCTTCATATTGTCAAAGAAATGTATGTATGTATGTATGTATATCTCTTTATTGCACATAAAACAAAAAAATACAGATAACAGAACAAAAGCAAATGTACAAAGGCGAACTTATCCCTTAAAGGGATCCCCCCCCCCCTTAGGTATCCCTTAAGGGGGAAGGGGGAAGGGGGGGGGAGGGGGGGAAGGGGGGGGGTGTTAACTGACAATTCGGTGTCAACTGCTGACTTGAAGAGCTTTTGTTTTAGCGCGCTTCATACTGGCAAAAAAATGTAGTTCGAATTGACAAAATTTCATATTTTTCACATGAAAATTAATATAGGTATCGAAAGGGGTTTGCCTCCTGAACACACCACTATATTTATAAAAAAATCATATTACTTATTTTTTTAAATACAAGAGAATAAAACAAAATTACCAATTCTACCAAAACTACGCAAGAATGGGTGTAATACGTTTGCGGCAAACGCAAAGGGACCGGACCACCCTTTCCGCGACAAAAGCCTTTCAGTGGGCGTCCCTTAAACAAAGCTAACCCATTAAAAGACTTTCCCGTTTGAAATGCTAGCCCATTAATTTGACTACCCCTTACCGAAAAACTTACCTAAAAATAAAGCTATGCTAAGCTAGCCCTTTGCAATGGCTTACTGCTATCCTATACGCCTTGCAATCCCTTAATAAGGGTTACCCTTATCATTTAGCGCTTTTTTATAAAGCTATCCCTTTAGTAGTGTAGTGTCGTACTTGAGCCTTGCGTAAAAGAGGCATCGTAGGTATGGTTCGTTTCGTATGTAGCAGCAGCGGCGTAAACAACAATAATAACAAATAAGGTCACTTCAGTCCTCACTTACGCAGTAGATTTGTAAAACAAACAAGTACGAACACTGTAAATTACGAATAAATAATAAATATTATTATCTGCAACCGGGAGTTGATCATTGATGAGGTTTATACTTTTAAGTGATTGTCTTTGGTTTTGTAACCTTGGTTGCGATGTTTTTTTTTGGTCTTGTCTTGTCAGTTGAGCGGTTTTGTTTAAAATAATATATGTTGTTCACTTTCCATATTAATTATATTGATAGAAATTTGAATCTTCGCGCCTTGTCCCGATTGGTCTAGTAAATTCATTCGAGAAAACGAAACGTTTTGATTGGTTAGCGCAAGTGCAGTCAGCTTGTGCCTACACGCGCGAAAGCGAGATAGAAAGATATACTTTCGAACACTGTGCGAGGGAGCAAAAGCATTATGAAGAATGATCGGTCTGAAAAAAACTCCGTTTGCAACTGCCGCCGCGTGTGGGACGGAAAGTTTTCTCGTTTTCCAAAAACACAATTTTGAGTGCGAATTTGACTTTTACCACCCAAATTGACATTATCACCGCCGGCGGGCGACGTGGGTTCGATTCGTGTGAGTGAATGAGGTCGTGGCATCTTTGTGGATCATCTTGCAGACCCTGGGACCAGAAGACCAGCTCCAGCATCAAGGTACGTGCGTGTAGCGTATAGCCATCTCAGCTCACATCGTATTCTCGATTGAAATCAACCCAAATGTGACCAAACCCCAAAACCAACGTTAGTTTGTTACATATGTGGTATACGGACAAGAAAAGTGGTTTTACTATAACAATTAGGAATATAGAAGCTTCCGATAGTGAACAGGTTTAAATAGATTGTAACAGGTTATGGGCCACCCCATATTCCTGATTTTTGAGTGATTCGAATAAAAAAAATACAAAATTTACGATCGTAATATACTTTTGACATTTTCTTAATTCATGTAAATTTTTATTAAATTACAATAAATAGAGTTTGCTACTGTAGTAAAAGACCTACAAGAACAAAATATGGCTCAATCGAAAATACAAAACGTGATTTGTCGGTTGGAAGATAGAAACAATTTCCACAACTGGAAATTTAGATTGGAGCTGTTAATGGAGGAGAAAGGCCTTGGTGATATAGTGGCCTGTGCTGACGTAAATGAGAAAAATAAAAAGAAGGACGCAGAAGCAAGATCGCTAATAGTACAGTGCATAGGAGAAAATTTTCTGGAAATTGTGAAAAGGTGCAAAACTGCAAAAGATATGATGAATTCTTTAGAAAATATTTTTACACGAAGAAGCATTATGAATAAATATAATTTGAAGAAGAGGTTAATCGAGTTGAAATGTGACAACAATGAAAAATTGCAAGATTTTTTCTTGAAATTTGACAAACTGGTAAGTGACATTGAAGTGATGTCAGAAATGGACGAGTCTGATAAAGTGGTACATTTGCTACTCACGTTGCCCAGTAAATACAAGAATGTTACGACAGCCTTAGAAGCAATGAATGAAGAACTGACTTTAGAAAAGACAAAGAGGACTCTGCTTGATGCAGAAATTAGGCTGGATGACATGATTGCACCAAACCAAGATAGTGCGTTTAATATAGAGTGCTGGAACTGCAAAGGAAAAGGACACACAGCAAGATATTGTCACAAAAATGTCCAAAACAGACATTATTACGCTTTCCAACGTGGAGCTCCTGTCAGAGGTGGTGAGTTGTATAGAAGGGATCGTGGCAGAATGCAGGGACGCAGTCCGGGTGTGAATAGAGCATGTACATCGAGGGATGATGCCATAATAGTCCATGAAGAAACCACAGAGGAAGTGGGCTGCATGGTTGATGGAGAATTTAATTTAACTTGTAAGGCATTCTTTAATAAATAAATTTCCTTTGTAGTAGATTCTGGTGCATCACAAAATTTTATATCTGATCTTTATACACAATTTATGACAAACATGAAAAACTTAGAACATCCCATAAAAATTAACACCGCTAATGGTGAAAAATTGTTTGCATATCAAAGCGGCAGTTTACCAATAATATGTGGTAACGTTAAGTTTACTGTCGAGGGACTTATAGTGGCAAATTTAGCCTATAATCTTCTATCTGTACGGAAATTACTGGAAAAACCAAACGAAATCATTTTAGTAAATGAATATGCAAAAATTACCTTTTATAATGGGTCTGTTATTTGGGCATACAATAATGGCAAACTTTATACTTTACAGGGTGAAATTATAATAGAGGATGGAGTCGCGGCTATGTATTCGGCAGATGGCATGTTATGGCATAGACGTTTAGGACATACCGGCTCTAAAACTTTACAAAGGTTACAGCTACCACTCAACGACAATGTATGTAATGCGTGCATGAAAGGTAAGGCAACACGGTTACCATTCAAAACGTTAGAGCGACCTAGGTCACGTCAGGTCTTAGAACTGTTACATAGTGATATAGCGGGCCCATCTAGCATTCCGACTATATAGGATGAAATCTATTTTCAAACGATAATAGATGATTTTTCCCACTTTTGTGTAGTCTTCTTGTTAAAAAGAAAATCAGAAGCAGTTGAAAACATTATTAACTACATCCGTAGATATGAAAACGAATTTGAAAAACGGTAAAAAGGATTAGATGCGATAATGGAGGTGAATACACCTGCAATGAATTACGGCAATTTTGTAACCTGAAAGGTATAGCTTTAGAATATAGTTTACCATATTCTCCTGCTAGCAATGGCGTGGCAGAACGCATGAATCGAAGTTTATATAACAAAGCAAGAACTATGCTTGTTGAAACTCAGCTACCGAAAAACTTGTGGGGTGAAGCTGTAAAATGTGCAGCTTATCAGTTAAACCGTTGCACCTCTATGGCTATTAGCTACAAAACTCCTTGTGAAATCTTATATGGGACTAGAGGCTTAAACAAACTACGTGCATTTGGTGCAAAGGCGTGGACCTACATTTTACCTAAACCTGATAAACTTTCAGAGAGAGCCCGTAAGTGTAGAATGGAAGGATATAGCAGGACAGGGTATAATTTATGGGATCCTAACAACAACAAAATAATAGTGTCACGAGATGTGAGATTCGATGAAGACAATATTATATACAACGAAAGTAATCAAACTAATAACGAACAAGAGTGGCAAAGAATAAGTATGTCAGAAATTAATTCGGAAAATAATTATAGGATTACTGACCCTGAACAAGATAATGAATATAGAGAAGAGGTTATCGTTGATAATACAAATGTCGATGAAGGAATTATGGATCCAGAAGAAATATTTGAAGATTGTACTGAAGAAAATTTAAACGAGAAAAACGACGCTCCAAATGAGCATGTGATAAAAACAAGAAGAGGCAGAAGTGTTAAGCCTCCGAAAAGATTAGAAGATTATGAAACACATGTGGCTTACTGTTTGTGTACGGGTGATCCAAGTTCTTACAAGGATGCAGTTGAAAGAGGCCAAGAGTGGCAAGACGCTATAGAGAAAGAATTAAGTTCCCTTAAATGTTTGGGAACATGGGAAGAATCGACATTGCCTAAAGATAAAAAGGCTATAGATACCAAATGGGTATTCACTACTAAAAAGGATGGTACAAAAAAGGCCAGATTAGTGGCAAAAGGTTTTCAAGAAGAAACACTATTTGATGTTTATGCACCAGTAGCTCGTATGCCCACAATTCGTATGATGCTGTGCCAAGCAGTACAAAATGATATGTATATGAAACAATTAGATGTCCCAACGGCCTTTTAAAATGGTTTCTTAAAAGAAGATGTCTATATAAAACCGCCTTTGGGAGTAAAGGTTGAAAAGGGTGTTGTTTTGAAAGTAAAAAGATCGCTATATGGGTTGAAACAAGCACCTACATGCTGGAACGAAAGACTTCATTCCTTTTTAACCCAGAAAGGTTTTATACAATCAAAACATGATTTTTATTTATATGTTTTGGAAGAAGTATTTTTGCTAGTTTATGTTGATGATATAATTCTAATGTCAAAAAGTAAAATGAACCTAAATAAGTCACATGATTTCTTAAAAACTGAATTCAATGTCAAAGATCTTGGAGAGGTGAGTGCTTACTTGGGATTGGATATAGTGAGATCGTCAGAATCAATTTCAATTTCTCAAGAATCAGCAATAAATAGGTTGCTTGATAAATTCAACATGACTGATTGCAAAGGAGCGGAGACGCCAATGGAAGTAAATTTCACAACAGATGACAATGAACCCATTACCTACGATATACCATATCGTGTGCTTATAGGTAGTCTTCTATACCTAGCTACTTCAAGTAGACCTGATATTTGTTTCGCAGTATCTTTCTTAAGTAGATTTTTAGATGAGCCTACTTTATCACTGTGGAAAGCAGCTAAGCGAGTTTTGCGGTATCTAAAAGAAACGAAGTCAAAATCTCTCTTATATAAACGGGATAGCACTTGCAGCGTAGTTGCCTATACCGATGCTGACTGGGCTGGCGACAAAAAAGACAGGAAAAGCGTGAGTGCTTCTGTTGTTTTCTTTGGAAACAATTTAGTGGCCTGGTTCTGTAAGAAACAAAACGTTGTCGCCTTATCAACAGCCGAAGCTGAATATGTAGCTGCGGCTCTAGCGTGTACAGAATTAATTTACAAGTTTTAATTTTTAATTTACAAAGGGTTTGTTACAAGATTTTAACAGTCTCAAGTTCTATGTTACTTGTAGATAATCAAAGTGCGATTAAGTTAATGGAGTCAAATGAAAATAGTAAGAGGTCAAAGCATATTGATATAAAATACGATTTCATCAAGGATTTAATTAGTAAACGAGATATAATTGTGAAATATGTGAGCACGAATAAAAACGTAGCAGATATTTTGACAAAGGCTTTAGGAAAACTGAAGCACAATTATTTTGTACACAAACTAGGCTTTAATTGAATGGTTTCTTTATATGACTGTTTAGACAATGTTGCGATAATGAGATATAATGATTATTGTCATTCTCAATTTCAACAACTTGTGATTGTGTGATACTTAGTAAACTAAAATGACTAAAGTTTTTGAAATTGAGGGGGGGTAGAGATTGTTAAATGAAAACTTAATATATTGATAATTTGTTTATGATATTTTCTTTCCTGGTTTGTTAAATGAAAACATAAGTGTTGATATTTTGTTTACTTATTGTGTTCTCTATTGTTTGAAATTAGAATAGAGGGGGGATGATGAAGTTTATACTTTTATGTGATTGTCTTTGGTTTTGTAACCTTGGTTGCGATGTTTTTTTTGGTCTTGTCTTGTCAGTTGAGCGGTTTTGTTTAAAATAATATATGTGGTATACGGACAAGAAAAGTGGTTTTACTTTATCAATTAGGAATATAGAAGCTTTCGCTAGTGAACAGGTTTAAATAGATTGTAACAATCATAACATTGGCACGTGTCTAAGACTAAAGAAAAAACGATGCACCCGACCCGCGCAAAGCGGCAACAGCCAACCACAATCACAACTCTTTGCCATTGAAAATTGGACCGTATTTCAAGTTGAAATTTTCACCTGAAGAAAGCGACTTCGCGCGGTGCGCGCGCGAATATCAAAGAACGCCGCCGCCTGCCGGTGCCGCCACCGACAATCGCTTACTATTGGATTCGGAGTAATATTGTGCTTTATGAACAAGGTAGACGGTTTAATTTAGCACGCTTTATGCTAAAAGGGAAGCCTTTTATAAGGCTAACCCTTATAAGCGATATGCAAGGTGTTGGTGAGCGGATGATAAGGGTTTCGTAAGGGTATTGGGATACCGATTGCTCAAATAGGTTAGCGTTTATATAAGGGCTTTAAAAGCAAAATGAAAGGGTTTCGTCGGGCAAAGGGTATGGTGAGTTAAGTCTTATGCAAAACCCATACAAAACCCCTAATAAGGGATAGCGGGCCGGTCCCTGGTTTGCCTTTTTCACGAAAAAAAAATAAGCAACAATCACACGTAGGCTTGACAATGTCAGATAAATTTAACATCTTGGTTTTGTTTTTTGATCGTGACAAGACAAAGACAATTGATCCATCCTAGCGTAGTTTCGGAGTTACGACCTTTTGGAATAAGTTACCTTTTAATAAATTAATAATAAATTAATTACAAATCCTAATGAAAATTTAAAACCTTAGGTTTGCTCTATTATTTTGTAGCCAGACTGTAACCGCCATACGATAAATAAGTAGTAGGTAAATAAACTCACGCTTCTGAGATGAGGGCCCTCAGCTTGCAAAACACGATGCCAAGGGTGTAAGGGTACTGATGCCAGCACACGGACAAGTCGTTCGGTAGGCCTGTGGACAAACAAATAACTAATGATAATAAATATCATGGGACAATTACTCAAAATTCAAGCCGTAGGTACAGTCAAGGAATTTAATTCCCTACCCATTTCGTTGAAATGTTGTTAGACATTCGCTATGCATTAAGGTCGAAAATGTCAACGGAAACGCGACATGTCAAAGCAACGTCTAGCTCTTATGGTGACAGATTGCTATATGATATCAAACCTTAGGTGGGTTGGAAATTAAAATCCTTGACTGTACTAAAGTTAATGACCATCATTACGACGGTCAGTTTTCATCTTCAAAAACCAAAACAATAATAAATAAAGCGCTTAGTTGATGCATGATTTTCTCTCTCAAAGAATCAGCATCGCTATTCAGCGAGGCAACGCTGCCAGCCTTTTGGGCACTATGCCACGGGGGCCTTATTTAGATTTAATTTAGTTTTAAGTTGTAGTTTACTTAGTTTAAGCTTAGATTTAATGTCATTGTAGATTGCTTTTATTATGTAAATATATTTATTATAAATAAAGTACTAGTCAATTAAAGAGTATAATATGGTATGTATGATTAAAAAAAATCCGGACAAGTGCGAGTCGGGCTCAATATTCAAAGTTCGTGTCCGACCGCCCCTCTCGCTTTCGTGTTGAGCTATGTTGGCGTGAGCGGGACGGACGGTCGAATACGAACTTCGAAATTCAAACATCGGAGTAGCGGCTGAATAGCAAAGTTTAGACTAGTAAAATAAAAATCGGACAAGCGCGAGTCGGACTCGAGCACCGACAGTTGCGTACAAAATTTTTCCAGCTTTTTCCCAGTGTTTTAAGTGGTCCAGTATTAGCAGAGCCCTGTTCCTAAGCAAAATGTACGCAGTGTGGGGTCATCTTATATTGGTCTGCAAATCTACAGAAAGACATAAAAAATTAAGATTTTGAGAATTTTCTGAGTGGTTGTGCTGTAAGAGCTACCTTCATACCAAATTTCAAGTTTCTTGGACCACTGGAAGTACCGTTTAGGTTTTCAGGATAAGGCAATTTGTATGGATACGACCTTTTTTAATGACTGTATCTTTTGATTGCGTTGACTTAATAGTTTGATTTTTTTTCGCAGATTCAAGGGACTGCAGGCTTGAGTATTTGATATTAATTTCAGCATGCTACCTGCACGCGGTCCAGAGAAAAAGGGTATTGACAGACAGACAGACAGACAACAAAGTGATCCTATAAGGGTTCAGTTTTTTCCTTTTGAGGTACGGAACCCTAAAAACGAGCGATAGCATTTTGTATCCTCTTTTTATTAATTCTGTGGAATGTACACAGCCCGCTACCCAGCAATCCCGGTCCACTAAAATATTCTCAGACTATTTGCCTCTATTTTCCCGGGTCCCAACTAGGGTTGCGCCGGTGCCTCCGCCTTCGCTAAAGCGGAATATCCGCATTAAATTATACCTCCGCTCCGCTCTGCTTCCGTGTAACCCGCGTCTGAATGCACAGCGGTGTTTTAGGTGTAAAAGTAGCATGGTTAACTTTTCCTCCTGCCCACACTGTGGGAAGGAGGAGACGAGCAAGCATGTCCAAGCCGACTGCTTCATGTATGTGAGGCATTTGGGAGTGATGAGCTGAGAGAAGATGAACTTAAGGATGTCAACCTAAAAGATGTCCTTATGTTCAGCAGGAGAACGAGGAGACTCGAGGAGAGTTGCTGCGTGGGAGCGCCGCTGGGACAGTAACCGTCGGCTCCGACCATGAGGAACTGGGCTGAATGATCGCACTCGACTAGGTCAATTGGTGTCAATTTGTCCCGTGATATTTATTTATTTACTTTTTCTTCTTGGCAATCATGGTCTTTCCGAAAGCGCTGGTAGACTCAAAAAAATTACGTGTCAAAGAACATTCAACTGATGATCTCAATTGGAAAATCTTTTTGTATTTTTATTTATTTTCCAATTTTTTATTTTTACGGTCTTCCCGTGAGTATCAATTATATTTATAATAAACTCACCGAAACATGAATACACAGAAAAACCAGAAAAAATACCAACCCCGGGAATCGAACCCGGAACCTCGACACTCCGGGTCGCGTGCCCACCCTTACACCAGAATTGGTATTTTATTGGTATTTTAACCAATTCTGGTGTAAGGGTGGGCACGCGACCCGGAATGTCGAGGTTCCGGGTTCGATTCCCGGGGTTAGTATTTTTTCTGGTTTTTCTGTGTAATCATGTTTCGGTGAGTTTATTATAAATATAACATTCAACTGCCTGTTTGATGAATAAAGTTTTGAATTTTAGATTTTTTTTTTGCTGTCCCGCTCAACATGAAAGCGAGAGGGGCGGTCGGACACGAACTTCGAATTCGAAGCTCGGAGGCCAATTTAAATCTCCGCCTCCGCTAAAATAAGCTCCGTTACATTACATCCCTAGTGCCACATACACACCATTAGTCGTATTTAAATGTAGCTTTATTCCAAGCAGGCATACGGTTGGTCAACCTATTTTTTTTTGTTGTTTGCCGCAACTTTATTTTTCGGGAAAATGTGCTCATGCCTTTTTCAGGGCGCTTTGGCAATGGCAACATTTATTTTGCAAGACACGCCAGTTGTAAAAAACGAAAAGTTAGGAAAATTTTCATAATAGGGGCAATGTCAACATCTTACTCGTGTTTGTAAAATTGGATATGTAAAACTGAAGACTTCACACAAGTGGGACAAAGCTATCCTGTAACGCGTGTGCCAATAGAAAGAGACGCGTAAACACCACAGCGTTTAAAGTTGCTCTGGGTAAGAAACTAAAGTATTTATTTAATTTTTGTTTTCATCATCATCATCATCAGGCTATCTACGTCCCACTGCTGGGCACAGGCCTCCTCTCAGAATGAGAGGGCTTGGGCTATATAGTTCCCACGCGGGCCCAGTGCGGATTGGGAACTTCACACACACCATTGAATTGCTTCGCAGGAGTGTGCAGGTTTCCTCACGATGTTTTTCCGTCACCGAAAAGCTCATGATAAATTACAAATGTAATTTCGCACATAAATTCCAAAAACTCAGAGGTGCGAGCCGGGGTTTGAACCCTCGACCCTCTGCTTGAGAGGCGATTGGTCAAACCACTAGGCTATCACGGCTTTCTTACCGAAAAGAAAAACCAATGATGACTTTTCTTTTCATTTAATCGCAGTAACAATATTCCTTTTCATTCCGCTTTAGAAACGATAAAAAGTGCCGCGACAGGCGTCACTTTAAAAAAATATTTCTGTCGAGGATTTTGTTTACAAACAAGGTTCAGTTCTTGATACACGTTTTTTTATACTAAAGCCGACGATAAGTGATTGATGATGAGTGAGTGAAGATGATTAAGTGATCACTGCCGCCCATAGACACCCACAGCACCATCGGAACTGTTGGTGCGGTGCCGGCCTTAAAATTGTGTTCCAATATTGTTTCGCCGCATTTTGTAATTGCGAAAACTCATCCACAGTGCGTAATTACACTAATAATTGCTTTTTCGTGAGTACGTTAATAGTACGTGGAGGGCTAAAAGTGTCAACATTGGTTCTGGAAGGAAATACGGATGACAGAATTTCTACCGTCTTTTTATAGAATTTATTAATGATCTACATATTTATTTACATAATAATAGCAATTTACAATGACATCAAACCCAAGTTAAAACTAGTTAAACTAAAACTCTAAATTAAATTAAATCTAAATAAGGCCCCCGTGGCATGGTGCCCAAAAGGCTGGCAGCGTTGCCTCGCCGAATAGCGATGCTGATTCTTTGAGAGAGAAAACTGCCAGCCCTTTGGTCACAAGTTGCATCGACCAAACGCTTTTGCAATTCTGAAATAAGCTTGTAAGCGCCGGGACCCCATGGATCCAAGGTTTCAAATCCAACAGCAACAAAATTGTAGTTCGGACCGCGAGTCTTGTATTTAGACATTTTTCTATTCCCAGCTGTTTCTGCCGCCGCACGAGCTTTCTGTTTGGTTCCCGGGAGATGTGAAGGTGCTACTGTATCGACACAGGTCCTCTGTTTATTAGTTCTGTATTCAGAATACAGAATACATAAACCAGAAGCCGCGTTCAGGCATAATCGCAAGCCGCGGAGTGAGTCCATTTTTTATTGATTCCGCTACCCGTTTTGAGAGTGCCATACTGGCGTTGAAGCACACAGTCATATACTACTTGGATAGTAAAACCCCAGTGTTCGCTTGTTTTCTAGACCTTTCTAAAGCTTTCGACTTGGTTTCATATGGGGCTCTCTGGGGCAAGTTTGGAGAGGCGGGTGTACCTGCTGAACTTGTGAACATTTAAGCTTACTGGTATCGAAACCAGACAAATTTTGTTAAGTGGTCAAACACGTTGTCAGAGCCATATATATTGGAATGTGGGGTAAGGCAGGGAGGCTTGACCTCTCCCAGGCTTTTTAATATCTACATGAATCAATTACTCGGGGAGCTCAGCAGTACTCATATTGGTTGTCACGTGGATGATGTTTGTTTCAACAACATTAGCTATGCTGATGACATGGTTCTGCTGAGTCCCTCGATAGGTGGAATCCGTAAATTGCTTTCAATTTGTGAAAAATACGCTTAAAGACATGGATTACTTTATAATGCTAAAAAGACTGAGATGCTTGTATTTAAGGGAAAATTAAAAATGCCGAGCTTTGTTTCTCCCGTAACTCTAAACTGCAAAGGGTGTCACAATTTAAATATCTTGGGCACATAGTTACCGAAGACTTTAGAGATGATTGTGATATTGAAAGGGAGCGCAGGGCGCTAGCTGTAAGGGGTAACATGCTGGCTCGCAGATTCGCTGGTTGCACTGTTCCAGTAAAGCTTACTCTGTTTAAAGCTTTCTGCCAAACATTTTACTCCAGTAGCCTGTGGCCTAGTTATACCCAAAAAGCGTATAATACCCTGCGCATCCAGTATAACAATGCTTTCAGGGCATTGTTGCGACTTCCGCCCCGAAGTAGTGCTTCGGGTATGTTTGCCGATCACTCCGCCGGGCAATCTTTTTACGCATAAGTGCTAAAAAATCGTCTGCCTCGACAGTGCATCGGATGAGGGGAAGAGCGAACAGCCTTCTGCAGGCGCTAGCCCCCCGTCCGGACAGCGCCGCGCTCGGCCGGCTCACCCAGCTGCATGTGCTGCGTGCGCCGAGCTGAGTCGGCTGAGCGTTGCTTTTGTGTATTTATAAAATGTATGTGCTTCATAATACCTAACATAGAAATTTAAGGATTAATTATTGTACTACTAACACGTATGGACCCAAGTTGTCTGCCAATAAAGAATTTTATATTTTTTATAACTGTAGGTAATTAGCGCTGTGCTACCTGAATTGCGCTTTATTGTGTCGAAGCAAGAGTCGCTATTTATTTAAATAATTTTGCGGAGTCGGACTTCCGTACTTGTACTATTATGTATTCTGTAGCCAAACAACTCTATTTAAGAGGAGTTTTAGTTGCCTAACTTTTAGGCGCGCTCGCGAGTTCTGGTTTGTTCTGTATTCTGAGGTTCTGTGATACCTACGCGAAACTGTATTCATTTGAAAGTGTTGGCTCGCAAAAGTCAAAAGCGAGCTCGGATGGCGAAAGCTACTCAAAGGCTTGCAAACAATCCGATATTGGCTTGCTTTACACGGGAACCAGAGTGGCTTTAAATGAAACTTTTGCGTAGGTATAAACTGAAAATTTATTTATGGAATGATTAATGCGCTGAGGTAATTTTGACTTAAAGTACTTGTACTATTATGTGTTCTGTGCTTAAAGTACTTGTACTATTATGTGTTCTGTGCTTAAAGTACTTGTACTATTATGTGTTCTGTGCTTAAAGTAAAGTTTCAGGCGGTATTAGTTCCATGATCTTGAACCATCCTTTTTTTTTCCCCGCTGCTGGGCACAAGCCTCCTCTCAGGATGAAAGGATTTGGGCTATAGTTCCCACGCAGGTCCAGTACTGGTTGGGAACTTCACACACACCATTGAATTGCTTCGCAGGAGTGTGCAGGTTTCCTAATGATGTTTTCCTTCACCAAAAAGCTCATGATAAATTACAAATGTAATTCCGCACATAAATTCCGAAAAACTCAAAGGTGCGAGCCGAGGTTCGAACCCACGACCTTCTGCTTGTGAGGCCATAGGTGGAAACCACAAGCTATCACGATGAGACTATGAAAACGTGGTTCTGCGCGGCTGTCAGCTGCGCCTGTATTATAGTACATACTGTAATCGCGCGAGCAAAGTTTTGGTACGCAGTGTGCCTCTTGCTGTCGCTGAGTCGTCCGCTCCCAGAGCAAGGACTACGAATAAAAAAGACAGACCCCTCGGTGCGCGAGTCCGACTCTCACTTAGTCGGTTTTTTCGTGTTGAGATTACTTGAGATACGAAGCCCTAAAATGGACGCTATCTTCATATCTATCATTAAACAGCAAACTATTCGGACATTTAAGCATAACTCAATAAAACGCTAGAAAAGTCATTACTCATGTAATACATTAACTTACCAACACCATGGACTTCAGGTTAGCGTTTGAAAACGTCCGAACCAAAAGACCACCGAGCGACATCCAGTCTTAGTTTGGTCGAACGACAGCGCTATGACGTATGGCTATCATAGAAAAATACCATGTTGTACGGGTCACATTTTTCGTTAATTTTGTACTAGACCCCAAAGCCCATGCTGTTAGTAACTAAGTCAAAGTATGTAGGTATAGCACTTAGGTGTATACCTAAGTAGGTCCTAGCTACCTATAACATTAAACTCTGGCAACCTTCCGCCCATTGTTTTCAAAATAAAGGAGCCCATTCGAAATTGACTTTGAAGTTTTCTTTTGTCTTTGCTTATTTGGTTATAAATAACGGTGAGTTATTTGTCAAGTTTGAAGGTTTCCTGACCCAAGACAATTTCTTGTTAATCATCAAACGTTTGAAGGGCAGGGGCGTTAATGAAGTAATTACATTAAAAATGGAGGATTAATTGCGTACTTACAGTGTTTGAGTAGCAGAGAGTTAGATTTAAGTTGGCAGTTATTTTTTCCCCTTTGTTCCAATAAAAAATAACTTTTTATCCTCCGACGCAAAGAGGGGTGTTATAACCTTGACCTGTGTATCTGCTGTGTCGCTATAGCTTCCAAGCGGATAGAATGATTACGATGCGGTTTTTTTAATCGAAAGCTAGTTTAATCGAGATGGTTCTTAGCTGAGTTTCGTTTAAATCGGTTAGCTAATGCCGCCAGCATTTTGGGAACGTTGCCCACTGGAAGTGGTTTATTTTTAGATCTATAATTTTTAAGTTAGTTTTAATCGTTTAGCTTCATTTCAATGAGATGTACTTAATCATAGTGAAGTAAACAGATAATAATAATCAAATGAATAAATATAACGGAACAAACTTCGCGGTCTATATCCCGTAATGAATAAGTCTAATCTACTAGAATTGTCTTAAACAAGTTGTCGTTATTAGCTAACATGTCTTAAACAAGTTGTCGTTATTAACTAACATGTCTTAAACAAGTTGTCGTTATTCGCTAACATTTCTTTTATACTACAAGGAAAGCAAACGAGCACGTGGGTTACCTGAGAGGGAGATAGGGTTGGTATTTATTTAGGAAACTAATGCAATGTAAGTTGGAGATGCCTTACTCAGATGTGAAGGTTTCCCACCTCAAAATGGTGAGGGGATTCAAAGGACTCGCGGTCGAAACCCTTTATAATTAGAGCAATCTATTTATAACGAAATTACAAATTAGGGATAGGCTAGAGGTTAAACAATAAGGCGATGAATTGATTTGTGAAAGTGAAAATCAATTTTAAAAATAAACAATTATTTTCCAGACCATCTGCAAAGGCGTAAATATGGTAACAGCTGGTTTTTATTACTGTGTGCCAATTTACGTTAAGTTTTAATAGCAGGTTTTACAGTTTGACAATAAAAAATACTTAGGTTTATACATATTTAAATGACGGAGCAATCCTTTGGAAAAATATGTTTTTTTTTGTCTTTTTTCTCTGTATCTTGGCGATCTTTAAGTAAGGTCCCTTGTGCCCTGAGTTGGCCCAATAGTTGGCCCCTTCAATCTTAATTACGTAGCAACAAAGGTAACATGTCAATTAATAGAATTGACGTGTCGATCATTGATACATTGACTTACTAACACTATGGACTTTGCGTCTAGTACAAAATTCACGAAAAATGTGTCCCAGTATGGTCCCAGTACAACACGGCATTTTTCGATGACAACCATATGTCATAGCGCTATCGTTTGACCAAACTAAGATTAACTGACTCTCGATTAGTGGCCTTTTTGCAAATTACTGGTCATTTGGTTCGCTAACCTGAAGTCCATGGTATTGGTAAGTCAATACCTGGATACAACTATTGACGCAGTACTTATTCAACACTGTTTTACAACTCGGGCGCACTGACCATCCACTATTACGGTTGAAATTGGGATTACGACTAATTTCAATGGCTTCGATCACGTACTTTCCTATACTCCTTTCCTTGGGATCGCTTTTTGAATCTCACTTGGTGACTAAATTCTCACCCATGGCATGACATTGATATCTCTATGTGCCAAAAGCCTTATTTTTGAATGTCATAACCGATTACTAACATGCAGCTAGGTAATTAGCGTTTCTGTCGTAGACAAACGAGTCAACATAGTGGATTGAGGTTAGCTGTCACTGCCAGTGGTCAAGAAGTCACTCAGTGATCTCGCTTACGAGTGGGTGAGGGCATACGTATTTGATACCATGGGCATGAGAATTTTAGTCACCAGTGAGATTAAAAAATACGAACTTTTTAGAAATCACTGAATTTAGTCACCGGGTGAGATTCAAAAATCGATCCCCTGCACTCGAGCTTAGTGCGCCAATCATTTGACATGCTTTGTAGCTCCATTTAACATGCCAAATATGGAGTTCAGACTGACAATATTCTAAATATAATACATGTATACATACAAGCCCTTCGACAAGTGCCACCACCATTAAACTAAAACCGGAAACGTGTTTCGCCTCCCCCGTGGCATCCTAAGCGGTCGTTGATGTTGACATTCCGACAGACATTGAAATTTGTTTGGGCGGATGATTTTAACTTCTAGTTTCACAGTCAACAGACCCTTATATTTAGTTTCGCCAAACAAAGAAATTACTGAATTTAGTCACCGGGTGAGATTTAAAAATTGACCCCCAGTAGTATAAATATAGGATTTTGTACCTTAGATTAATCTAAACATTTAATTATCGTTCTATTCACAAGTTCGTTCGCTAATCGCATCAGCTATAAACTCGCCGCGGCGTATAATTGGCAACACTGTAGCAATTAAGTATCTACAAAAGGGACGTGACGTAATTAATTAAACAGACTTTACATATTGACGAATTAGTTTTCTTCAATCTTATTTATAAATAAAAAAGACACGAATCTTAACATGCCTAAGCGATAGTAAAATAAACCGATATTTCGGATGAATTCGTAGTCTTTCCTCTGGTAGCGCATGACTCGGCGGCAGCGAAAGGCTATACTCGACTGACATACGTGACCGTGTATCATCATGTCAGCCGAAAGACGTCCACTGCTGGACATAGGCCTCCCCCAAGGCTCTCAACTCAGACCGGTCTTGTGCTTTCCGCATCCACCGCGGTCCCGCAATATTTACTAGGTCGTCGCTCCTTCTTGTTGGAGGCCTACCGACAGCTCGTCTCCCGGTCCGTGGACGCCATTCGAGAACCTTCTGACCCCATCGGCCATCGGTTTTGCGAGCAATGTGCCCCGCCCACTGCCACTTAAGTTTTGCAATTCTTCGGGGTATGTCGGTAACTTTAGTCCTACTGCGACCGATCCATTTAAAAAAAAATAGAAAATAGAAAAATATTTATTCAACGTACACAAGAAGTATAATAAAAAACAATTAAAAAGTAAACAAAGACGTTGAACAGGATCCCTCTCAGCATTGTGCCGCGGCAGGGGCCACGGCGCTGGTTTTCAGAGGGACCCCGATTTAAAACTAAACTTAAAACGAAGACAAAAACAGTGTACACTTGACGGTGAAAAGGGAAGAGGTAAGTAATTTAACAAATAAACAATATAAACTATAGTAGACAAAAGACAGTTATACAAGAGAAAAGTAAAGTTATAAGAATAAATTGGCTGCATGGACCTCGTTTCCTTTGCCTATCCTTTATCCTTTATCCTTTTTCCTTTATTTACGTCACTAGTATTACTGGAATTAGTAGGATACTGGTATAGCTGGTATATTATAAGGTAGTATGACGAAGTCTTACACTAATAGATACAAGTATGTTAATTATAAAACCAAGCAAACGAAACTCCCGTCAAAGTCTAGTTCAAAGTAATACAAACTATATAAGTCTTTCGAATGTATCCCGGGATTACCAGATCAATGCGAATATAGAACGAGGATTTAGTCTGGCGAGATTACGTGCGGCAAGGGACTTAGCATTAGAATACCTTAGAACGCTGAAGCACTGGGCGGCGAAAACGAGCGTTTGAACCGCCGCTGTGTTAATAAAAAAAACAAAGTGAAACCTCCTTCAAAAAAACATGAAATAATCCTCTAAAGCCATAATATTTATGACCTAGCACAAATTTTAAGACGGTGCTGTGCGAGCAGAATATTCTTTCTATGAAGCACCGGCCTTATATATGTTCTAGGGGTGCAAGGGCATAAAACTCATGGCTTTATACAATTTTGTTTTTTTTTTAAGGAGGCTTTACTTTTTTGTTATTTTTTTTTATTTCACAACCTTAGGCTTATTTAATATTAAAATAATTATCCTCCAACTCCTAACCGTTAAGGAGTTGTACCTTCCATCATCAGCTTATCAAGATGAGATGATGACTACCAGACGCAAATACTTGAATAGCTTTAGGAAATATATGAAACACGTAATACGTGCTTATAAAATTTGAGGGTTGCCCTTGATTTCCCTGGGATCCCTCGGTGACAGTGAGACCACCTCAAAGTACACTCTTTCGAACAAAAAAAGAATTTTGAAAATCGGTCCACATCACTGACGGAGAGTTTTTTTTTTATACAACGAGGAAGGCAAGCGAGCAAGTGGGTCACCTGATGGTAAGTGATCACCACTGCCCATAGACACCCGCAACTCCGGAGGGTTCGCAGATGCGTTGCGAACCTAGAGGGCTACGATGAAATGCCTCTTGTGCCCGTAATTACACCGGCTGTCTTACTGAACATACATACATTGATTGGTGAACATATACATAAAAAAAAACGTACAGTGAAACGTAGAACCTCCTCCTTTTTTGAAGTCGGTTAATAAAATATGGACTGCCGAGCGGCTAAGCCGCCTAATGTCAAAACGCTATTAATCTTCTCTAGATGATAATAGAAGTAAGCCTCAAATTCTCTTTATTAATGAATAATGAGCAAAATACACCTTACCTTACCTTATGATATGATAAGTACATCTAGCGTGCCTAAAGTGTTCTGGTGTTGCTGTTCTAAAAAAAAATTACACTTGTTTCTAAAATACTGTATTTTTTTCTCTTCTTTATTTTCTAATGATACAGCGAGGTTTCTTTGTGTAATTCATCTGTGGTTACGTATTGTAAGAGCTAATGTAACTTGTTTAAAAAAAAACTTTGTGCCAAGTTTCTTGCGGCGCATTCTTCTTGGCAGTCATGGTCTTTGCGAAAGCGCTGGTGGACTCAAAAACCGGCCAAATGCGAGTCGGACTCGCGCACGAGGGATCCGTATAAAGATTTCCCTGTTTTTCCCCAGTGTTATAGTTGTCCAGTATTAGCAAAGCCCTATTCCTAGATTTTGCTTAAGATTTTACTGCCATCTAGTGGCGAGTAGACGAACAAGCTACGTCAGCGAGAGGTCAATGATCCCGAGCCCGCGCGTCAACCACAAAGTTCTCCTATTCGACGCTAGATGTCGTTAGCAGTGGTAAACAGTGTATACACAGACAGACATAAAAAAATTAGATTTTGAGATTTTTTTGGGTGGTTGTGCTTGAGCTACCTTCATACCAAATTTCAAGTTTCTAGGACAACTGGAAGTACCCTTTAGGTTTTCAAAGTACGGCAATTTGTATGGAAACGACCTTTTTAATTAAATACTGTATCTTTTGATTGCGTTAACAGAAGGGTGATTTTTTCACATCTTCAAGGGACCGCAGGGTTAAATTGAGTATTTGATATTAATTTCAGCATGCTACCTCCACGTGTTCCAAAGAAAAAAGGTCTCGACAGACAGAAGGACAACAAAGTGATCCTATAAGGGTTCCGTTTTTTCCTTTGAGGTACGGAACCCTAAAAATGATGTGTAAAAGAGCATTCAACTGCCTATTAGCTGAATAAACATTTTTTTTAATACGATACATACACAAAATACTTAGGACAGAGTGGGAGCTATGGCGAGTTAAAAATATGCTACGATTGCTAGTGTCGAGTGAGATCTATAATATAGACATATCTATTATGTCATTCTCCACCAATTAGAGACAATGCCTATGATTGGTGGAAATTGACAGACTACTTGACAGACTCGACACTAGCAATCCTAACGGATTTTAACTTGCAACTGCCCTGCCGCTCGCATCACCAGCCTTTTGTTACGTCCCACTGCTGGGCACAGGCCTCCTCTCAGAATGAGAGGGCTTGGGCTACAGTTCCCACGCGGCCCCAGTGCGGATTGGCAACTTTACACCTCATTAAATTGTTTCGCAGGAGTGTGCAGGTTTCCTCACGATGTTTTCCTTCACCGAAAATCTCATGATAAATTACAAATGTAATTCCGCACATAAATTACGAAAGAGTCAGAGGTGCGAGCCGGGGTTTGAACCCCCGACCCTCTGCTTGAGACTCTTGAGAGGCGGTCCGGTTGTTTTTACCCTGCAGCTCACCTGTGAAACACATTTTTATACGATAATGAAGTTAATCAAGTGAGTGGGTCACCTGATGGGTACGTGATCACCACTCGTGTGATCTTATTATCAAACTCGTCTTCGCCTCGTTTTCTAAAACCTCACTCGTGTTTCAAGGACCAAACAATTGCACAAAGTACCATTGTTATTTTGAATTAAGACTTAACGTAGTGTGTTCAGATAACCGGTTTTGGGTGCGATAGAGCAAAACCTAGTTAGAATTATCGTATTAGCAATTTTCGGGCATGTTAAAAAGTAAGTAAGTAAACACTTTATTGTACAAAAAACAGGATAAAACACAAGTTACAACAATAACATTTGAATACAAAGGCGGACTTATCCCTTTAAGGGATCTCTGCCAGTCAACCTGTGAGTGGTGGAGAGGAATAGTTCACTGGGGAACGACACAAAGTGAGTTCATAATTATAAATATCGAGAGACAATACAATACACACACACATACAAAATCCTACCATATTACAATATACTACTAAATACAAAGTAGAAGTAAATACCAATATATAAATAAATAAATAAATAAATATACATATATACTTATAATACATACAATAAATAACAAGCACAACATTAAAGGAGAACTCCCAAATATTTAAGAAGAAGGGGTGAGCCACACCTTCTTCAAGCTTTCCCTGAAAGAATACACAGACGAAGATTGCCTGATGGACATGTTTCCAGTATTCTGAGGCCCGAGCACGAATATTTGAATCCTGGGTAACGTAACGTTATCGTATTACAATTTACTACCAAATGCGCTCACGGGCGGGCGCTGTGCCAAAAGTGATACAAATTTTCTCTATAACTTTACTACTCATAATGAAACAAACGGATCACTCACGTATGTGAGACTCAATACATTTGTTTTCACAAAACCAAAGCTACAGCGCCAATGGGTGCAACAAAGTTGCATATTCATTCAACAGCAGGCGATCCCAATGATGGGACAGTTGACCCCATTAAACGACCTGAATGTATACGTTACCTAGGAGTCGAGATCGATCAGCACTTCTCCTTCAAGCAGCATGTTGCGGCGGTTTCCCAATGAGTAAAGAAATTGATTTATGTAATGCGGCTTCTGCGCAACGGTGCTGACGAGAGAGTGCTGAAACTCGTATATATACGTGGCGCTGTGTGATTCCATAGTGAGCTACTGCATCACGGTGTGGGATGGGGCTGGCACGACTGCGATGCTTCAACTTGAAAGGGCACAGAGATCAGTCCTCAAAGTGATGGGTAAGAAGCCTTTCCGCTACCCCACTGCTCAACTGTACAGGGAGGCTCGGACTCTCACCGTTCGCCAACTGTTCATCTGTCGAGCTGTTGCAAAAATGCATCGTCAAACATTAAACTCTCCTCTCTATCCCGCACTTCTGAAGAGAAGGATTTTCCGCGTCCCGCATGACACATTAAAAACAGCCTATGCTCACCGTTTCCCACAATTCACTCATCCGTTCTTACCGAATCGTCAAGCTTTGCAATGTACAAAATGATAGATAATACATTTAAACAAATGCACAATAAACTGAGGACAATGTTGTTGTCACTGACTTACACGGAAACTGAGAATCTACTAAAAACAGAGGTATGATGTGCAAGTTTCTACCCACACTACACACACACACACACTCACACACACACACACACACTGTGTGCAGTCTCTCGGGTTACTTAGCTTAGCTTTAAAACTACGTATTTTTATTGCATTATTGGTAATATCGTGCTTTTATGCTTGTCATTAACATCTGCTCTGTAAAATTGAATATTCTTTTGGTTATACTCCTCTGGTAATTTGACGGGTTCTCACGATACAGGCCCGACCTAGTGTGAGAACCGCTGCTAAACTCTAGTTCATGAATGCTATAGTAAAAAATCTGTAAACCCATTATGTTATGTACCTCATTTCGGAAAATAAATCATTTATCATTATCATGTCTGACGAAACATGTCGACTAGTCTGAGACATAATTAGTCCGAAACATTCGGGCTATAATCGACTGGCATAAGTGAATAATCCGATTATTTCACTATGATCCAATATTCGTGCTTGGGTCTCTAAGCCCTTACTTTCAATTTCACGTCACAACAAACGTTTTGATCGCGTTCGCGTTAACGTGTCAAATACTATGAGAATAGTACGTTGCCAATAAGCGCCGCTAGGGGCGCTGCCAATGTGTCCATAGTAATTGACACGTTTTTAGGGGTCTGTCTGTCTGTCCGCGGCATAGCTCAGAGACTATTGGTACTAGTCAGCTGTAAATTTGCATGGATATACACATTAATTAGGCCGCAAAAGTGCTGGGATAAATAAATAAAATAAATAATAAATAAATATCATGGGACAAATTGACACCAATTGACCTAGTCCCAAACTAGGCAAAGCCTGTACTATGGGTACTAGACAACGGATAAACATACTTATATAGATAAATACATACTTATATACATAATAATATTAAACATCCAAGACCCGAGAACAAACATTCGTATTCATCATACAAACATCTGCCCCGATCGGGATTCGAACAAGGGACCTCAAGCTTCATAGTCAGGGTCGCTAACCACTAGGCCATCCGGTCGTTATAAAATCTTTAAAAAAAAATTTTTGGGGTACCTATCCCCTGCACGTAAAGTAGGGATGATTTTTTTATTTGTCACCCATTGCTACGACACATATACACATTGCTAGAGCAAGGGAGTTAAAAAGTTTCGGTTTGTTAGTTTGGTATGGAGACCTCCAGGGGATGGGACAACTAACTGTTAGTTATAATCACTAATCCTATAAATTCAGAGTTTATCTCGGCCTAATTAATGTTAGTTAAAAACCGGCCAAGTGTGAGCCGGTCGCACACAGAGGGTGCCGTACAAATTCGTGGGTATGTATAATCCTCCCACGATAACTCTGCCTAAAATATTAATTAGCAACCCAGAAAAATCACGCTGTGGTAATACTTTTTCCACATTTTCATGTCATTCAGACATTTCTCTAATTAATAATAATAATAATAATGATAGTAGCAATCAAAATCTGATGTTTTTTATTTTAAATATGGCTCTGTCCATTGGAGGACAATTTTGCCAGTGTTTAGTAGGTTCTGCTGTTGTAAGGTAAAAAAAATATAGAAAACGAAATATGAGAAGTATTTTAATGGTGGGTGGCGAATGAACGATGACCTGTTTAATGTTTAATCTAATCAAAAGTTCAAAACGTGTTGTTTGACTATAAATCAGTGTTGCCATAAACAAACTTCAGATTTCTACTGTTGTCAGCTCGTTGCAGAGTTATCGTGGGACGACTATAAATACTTAGTTCGTCTGTCACGGAAATCCGGTCTCGAAGATTTTTCCCACTTTTCCCGAGTGTTTTCTTTCTTTCCTTATTTTTATTCGTTCTGTGATCACACCCACTGGTAAAAGACGTCATCTGTTCCATCAAACACCCTGACAAATGGAAAAAGTCAGTAAAGGTTCCCATTCTTTCCTAAGTTCCAATACTAACGTAATTCACTGTGATCCCGCTGTGTTACCAGACACAATAATGCTTTACGACATGTTTTATCGATTTGTCGATACTGTAACGACTTTAGTATTAACTTCACGGCAGGGCACATGCACAAAGCACTTATGACAGGAGGCGGTTTAAATAACTACGACTTCTACTTACATTTTACAAGCTTTTAACATGAAACTATCGTGAGACTCAGTAGTCAAATAAACGGATCACTCACATAAACAAGTTGACTTTTGTCCGACATTTTTTTTTCAGTAGCCTATGGGTCCCACTGCTGGGCTAAGGCCTCCCCTTTCTCCTTCCACATGTCTCTGGTTTCGGCCAACTCTCACCAGTCCGGCCAAAAACGCTTCAGATCGTCCCGCCGTCTCCTTCTTGGTCTGCCTCTGCTTCAGTATTCTGGTCCAGCGATCCGGATGCATTCGGCAGACATGTTCCGCCCAGTCCCACCATGCTTCGGACTAAGTCTTAGTCCTTCCGTAGAGCGCAGGGCTCAGCGGCAGCCAGACGCACACTATGCGCCAAGGCTAAACTCGACTTTATACTTGACGGCCTAGTTAGAGTCTCTGACTATGAAGCTTGAGGTCCCGGGTTCGATCCCCGGTCGGCGCAGATATTTGTGTGATGAATACGAATGTTTGCTCTCGAGCTCTGGGTATTTACATACCCTGTTATTCATAAACCAGTGCCCTAAGCACGACTTGTCGAATCCTGCGTCACGTAAAATCGAATAGTAAACTATATCGAGTTTGTATGACGTTTGGAACAGCGCCCGCCCGTGAGCGTATTTGGAACTAAAATTTAGTATGAGATTTCTCGATCTCGATACGATAACCGTAACGTAACGCAGGATTCGACAAGTCATGCTTAGGGCACTGTTTTAACTGAAACGCCGTTAAAGTTTGTTTGGCCTTTTCTGTCACATTGACATTTCCGTTAGTAAGAAGAAGACAAAACCTATTTTAGCTAATGGAGGCCAAAGCCAAGGCCAAAGTGACGCTTATGAATAAGGCCATTAACATGTAATTAAGCATTTATTTATCTATATAAGTATGTTTACCCGTTATCCAGAGGGTCGAGCGCGACTTTACGAATGCTGCATAACGTAAAATCGAATAGTAAACGTTGTCGAGTTTGTATGACGTTTGGCACAGCGCTCGCCCGTGACCGTATTTGGTACTAAAATTTAGTATGAGGTTTCTCGGTCTCGATACGATAACCGTAACGTTACGCAGCTTTTGTAAAATCGTGCTCAACCCTCAGTACCCATAACACAAGCTCTGCTCAATTTGAGACTAGAATTTTTTTTCACAATTATCCCACGATATTTACCTACTTATTTATTGAAATTTTTAATTCTGTGCATTTTGTTTTGCTATGGGTTAGTAGGAACGTAATGGATTCGGACATGAGTGTTGACGCGTGCGACATCAGCAATCTAAATAGTGCAAAATTAAGCTAAGGGGGTGAGGGTCGGGTTACCTCCTCGTCTGCCCAAGAGCTGCGGTTCCTTTCTGGATCCGTCCGGGGGGAAGAGCAGTGCTCGGACCGGAGCACCCTGGGCATCGGTCAGTGATTTCCTGGCCAAGATTCTATATAACATCATTGGCCGATGGCTAAGAACTCGACAAGGGGAGGGGGGTTTATTCAGTTTGGCCTGTCCGACATCTTTTTTCTAATGCATTTTTTTATATTACATTACACTTGCATAAATGATTGCTATACGTGTTATATTATATTTACTGACATTGGAACAAGCCCTAGAGGCCGCCATTACGAAGGAAGAAGAATTAAGCTAAGGTCAACTCCCGTCGAAAGTGCTTTGTGCTGGGTAGTTGTGGTTTTGTGGAGTATTTAAGTGTGTTGCCGGCTGAGGTGTTAAATTTATCAGTATGGCGACTTTACGTTTGGTTTATAGCTGTTCATGGATGAACGAATGGATTTAGAGGTAAATGAAATCTTATAACTCGCCTTTTTTTTTATACGACGAGGAAGGCAAACGAGCAACTGGGTCACCTGATGGTGAGTGATCACCACTGCCCATAGACACCCGCAACCGCGGGGGGGGGGGGGGGTTTGCAGATGCGTTGCCAACCTAGAGAGCAGTAGGCAGGATTAGGGTGTAAGATGGTGGTAGCGATCCGGACGGACCTTGCACAAGGTCCTACCACCCGCAAAAATATGTCAAGCCATGCCTATTATAATGCCATGTCGTCAGCGTATTCCTAAATTGGCACTTTCCTAACTCATGCACATTCTTATAATTTATAATCGTCAATCTTGTCCACATTCCTTTAAGGTCCATAATAGTGTCATTCACGTTATTTTTTAACCGGCCAAGTAAGTAAAGGGACATTTACATCTGAAAATTTAGCTCCATAGAGCCTACTTACGCGTAGTGAAATAATCCGATCACTCATGTAATATAACTTACACGTATACGTTTGATGTGTCGGACGAATTCGCAGTCCTTACTCTACAATTCAATAACATATAAATACACACACATTCATGTCGTAGACAAAAAAGCTTATTTTTTAACAAAAAGCTTTTAATTTTCGGTACAGACAGAACATCCATCTCTATTGATTCACAGTCCGTCTAGACTTTTTAATATTCAGAATGTACACCGACTTATTTTTGCTTAATTTTATTTCGATGTGTACTATGGTATGATAAACCGATATGTGCTATAGTAAATCTTATCATTTTTGTATCTTATTGCCTTACAGCCGGTTATTCTTATCATTTTTGTATCTTATCGCCTTACAGCCGGTTATTCTTATCATTTTTGTATCTTATCGCCTTACAGCCGGTTATTCTTATCATTTTTGTATCTTATCGCCTTACAGCCGGTTATTCTTATCATTTTTGTATCTTATCGCCTTACAGCCGGTTATTCTTATCATTTTTGTATCTTATCGCCTTACAGCCGGTTATTCTTATCATTTTTGTATCTTATCGCCTTACAGCCGGTTATTCTTATCATTTTTGTATCTTATTGCCTTACAGCCGGTTATTCTTATCATTTTTGTATCTTATCGCCTTACAGCCGGTTATTCTTATCATTTTTGTATCTTATCGCCTTACAGCCGTTTATTCTTATCATTTTTGTACCCTGTCGCCTTACAGCCGGTTATTCTTATCATTTTTGTATCTTATCGCCTTACAGCCGGTTATTCTTATCATTTTTGTATCTTATCGCCTTACAGCCGGTTATTTAGTTACCTATTTGAATTTAATATTTTAAGTGCGTTTAATTTTCCTATTTTTCTATTTTCCTTCCATTCTTAGTGTAACTTAACTTTGTATAAATGTAGTCAGTAATTTCGTTTTCAAAAACAAAAATAATCAATAAATCGATTATTTTCATTGATTCAGAAAATAGCTCCATCTCTTGCCACTAATGCGTAACTGTAGAAGTTCCGTAGTGGGTGAGCTGCTTGATTAAGCTACTCATAGATGGCGCTGAGGAGAGATCTTCCAAATAAAATATGACACAAGGCATTGAAAAATTCGTTAGGTACACCAACGTTAAGTATAGCTTAATTGGTGGAGCGTGGTACGGATTACCGAGGTTGCTGGTTCAAGTCCAGCTGCTTAACGAATTTTTCTTTGCATTGTCATTGTATGTTGAATTTCATTCTATGAATGTTTCATAAAAATAAAACAAAAATAATCAATAAATCGATTATTTTCATTAATTATTATTATCTTTATTTTTAACCCAATAATAAAACGTTACGCCTCGAACTTTGTTTCCGGCGCAAACACACTTAAGTGGAATCTTTATTTGCGGCAAAGCTGCAAAAAGCTCTAAACCCTTTCACAAGAACCGTTTGCCTTCTGCCCCGAGACGTATATATTGAAAGCTTTGGGTTATAAAAGCCCTGCATAGCACCTTTCTCTGTATGTCAAACGTCTGTTTGTTCTTTTCCTTATGCTGAGTCAGCATTTTTGACACAAAGTTTCTTATTACGTTGACATTGGGGAGTATGAAGCTGGGGAAATAAGTTTACATATCTACTAGTTTTCACAAATGTTCAAATAACAAGTAAGCTGATAGGGATAAGCCCGCCTTTGTACGTACTTGAATTTGTTTTTTTTTGTAAATTGTGTTTGTATCCTGTTTTTTTTTAGTACATTAAAGTTTTTACTTACTTACTTACTTAATAAGGCGTTTTGTTGTTTATGTTCATATATTCATTCATTTTAGCACTGTTCAAAAAAATAATTGTTTCAATTTACATGCAACATGCCGTCGAGTCGCGCTCCCAGAGTTAGGAGTATGAATTAGTCTGAATCACGTCGAACTAAAGTCAGGGGTGGTTTCATGTTCAAAATGACACAGTGCTAAAAACAAAACAAAAAACCCGCCTGCAAAAGCAATTAGGGAACTTATAAATATTAATTTAAGTATCCTATGTTACTCCCACAAGTAAGGCGAATCTAATGACACCTCCTATGTTGTAATTAGTCAAACGGTTTAAGTAGCAGAGCGTTCCAAGGAATTAATAGTTATTTGTTATACAAGGGTGCAAAGTTGTATTTTACCCGCGAGTGTTTCAACACACGTGAAGTAAAATACATTTGCACCCGTGTGTAACACGAAACTTTTCACCTCACTGTAGCGAGGAAAGCGCAACATGCAAAAAAAACCGCTCATAAAAATAAATCTTCATGATATGATATGATTATGATATACAATTATTATTGTTATCCTATTATTATATCCTATTATTATATTTTACATTATACTATCTATTGTACTATTATAAAACCCTATTATTATAGGATTGCGAAACTTAAGTGGCCGTGGGCGGGATACATTGCTCGCAGGTCTGATGGCCGATGGGGTCAGCAGGTTCTCGAATGGCGTCCACGGACCGGGAGACGAGCTGTCGGTAGGCCTCCAACAAGATGGAGCAACGACCTGGTAAAGATCGCGGAATCGCGGTGGATGCGGAAAGACCGGTCTGAGTGGAGAGCCAGCAGTGGACGTCTTTCGGCTGACATGATGATACAATACGCTCAAAAAATATAACCCTCCTTCAGCAGTCAGTTAAAAAGGAGTGACTCACCGAACAGCAGCAGCAAGAGGTCGCTCACAGCCAGGCTGAAGAGATAGTAGTTCGTGGCGGTATGCATGGAAGGGTGACGCACTATCACCACACAGACTGCCGCGTTGCCCGCCATGCCAGTCGCGAAGATCAGAAGCAGGACTGCAGTCGCCGGCGCCAGCACGCCCAGGGACAGCCGTCGAGGGCCTATCATCCACCACAGCATCTCTTCTTCAGAACAGTCGAAGATGGACATGTTGGTGCAGCGCTGGTGGAACGCTTCGATGGATTCGTTTGGGCGCAGGAATTCCGCCATGACTAGGTTGAGTGATTGTTAAAAGACTTTTTTTTAGGTTAGGTGTTGAGGCGAAGTCGCTTTTTTCGGTAGCCCTGGCGGCTATTGGGAGTTTCGATCGAGTTTATTTCACTTGCTTAGTGGGTATTTAATTATTAAATCACTTAATTAATAATTAACGTATTTTTTTGTGAATAATTGTCATAAAGAAATTTGCGTTGTAATCGTTTTTAATATATTAAAAAAACTGCCTAAAGATATCTTTCTAATATTCGTTAATTTTATTAAAAAAATATGCAACCACGACACCAAAGCACAAGCAAAACTTTTTAATCCTATTTCGTAATTTTCTAAATCTATCAAACTGTTAAACATTAATTTCTGTGCAAACACCACTTTAAACCAACTTTTCAAGAACTTAACTCACTTAATTTAACTTTGACACTCAATTTAACTGATAAGTATAACCGCACTCAATTGATTCAACGTAGTAGAAATAATCGTATGAGTTTCATCAAAGTTCGTAGCGGCAGTTCGTAGCGATGCTACGCGGCTACGTCCGTAGCGCTCGCACGCTTCGGCAGACTGACTCAAAGAGCACGTAGCACGTTGAAACAATGCGTTTCAAGTTATACAGAGGGTCGAGCACGACTTGTCGAATGCTGTGTAACGTTACAGTGCCCTAAGCACGACTTGTCGAAACCTGCGTTACGTTACGGTTATCGTATCGAGATCGAGAAATCTCATACTAAATTTTAGTTCCAAATACGCTCACGGGCGGGCGCTGTTCCAAACGTCATACAAACTCGTTATAGTTTACTATTCGAGTTTACGTGACGCAGGATTCGACAAGTCGTGCTTAGGGCACAGTTATCGTATCGAGATCGAGAAACCTCATACTAAATTTTAGTTCCAAATACGCTCACGGGCGGGCGCTGTTCCAACCGTCATACAAACTCGACAAAGTTTACTATTTTACGTTACGCAGCATTGGTAAAGTCGTGCTCGACCCTCTGTAATTGTGTATACTGTATACTATGCAAGGGAGTTGGTATGTCATACAAAGTTTCAGGCTTGTATAGTGTACAGTCAAGTGCAAAAATATGTATCGAATTAATCCACCACAACAATACCACAACCTTAAATTGCCGACATAAGAGCCATTTACGCTTAAAACTCAGTCGTTGATTTTTGTTTTAAGACAAAGAAGCAGAAAGGAGTATATTTCGCAGTAAAACTAATGATCAAGTTTTAATAAAAATATCTTTTAGTTACAGCTGTTTTATATTTGTTCTACTTTTGCTGTGTAGAGCATTCTCTAGACTCTCATTCTTTGCTAAAAATAGAAACTAATTGTTTTTCTGTCGTATTTTTATAGATATTTACGTCGTGCATCTGTGGGACTATGCAGGTTTTTTAGGGTTCCGCACCTCAAATGAAACAACGGAACCCTTATAGGATCACTTTGTTGTCCGTCTGTCTGTCTGTCTGTCAAGACCCTTTTTCTCTAGAACGCGTGGAGGTAGCATGCTGAAATTAATATCAAATACTCAAGCCTGCGGTCCCTTGAAGCCGTGAAAAAACCAACCTTCTATGTCCACGCAATCAAAAGATACAGTCATTAAAAAGGCTATTTCCATACAAATTGCCGAAATCCAAAAACGTAAAGGGTTGAAATTTGGTATGAAGGTAGATTTCACAGACCAATATAAGTTGACCCCACACTGCGTACATTTTGCTTAGGAGCAAGGCTCTGCTAACACTGGACTTCTTAAAACACAGGGGGAAAGCGTTAAAGTCTTTCTACGGAACCCTCGTGCGCGAGTCCGACTCGCACTTGTCCGGTTTTTTTTATTGTATGAAATTTGTGTCCAGTTGTGAGGCTCCTGTAATTGGCTTCAATGTTAGAAATAACCTATATAGGTACTCTGTAATTTGTGGCTGTTGGTTCACACAAGACCCCTGTAAGATTTTTATTTGAAAAAAAATAAAAGAAATATTCTTCCATTTTTTCATTGCCTTTGCTGGTTGACAATATGTAATGAGTTTTTTTTTCTTACTTTGATTTACTCAACTCCTGGCTGAGTTCTCGAAGGTTCATTAATAATAATAAGTAAATATCATGGGACAAATTGACAAGAATTGACCTAGTCCCAAACTAGGCAAAGCCTGTACTATGGGTACTAGACAACGGATAAACATACTTATATAGACAAATACATACTTATATACATTTTAAACGTCCAAGACCCGAGAACAAACATTCGTATTCATCGTACAAACATCTGCCCCGGCCGGGATTCGAACCCGGTACCTCAAGCTTCATAGTCAGGGTCGCTAACCACTAGGCCATCCGGTCGTCCATTAAAACGTACCTTGCAGAAATAAATTTACTGTTAGTTGGATATGCAGAAAAACAAGTTTTTTTAATCCGCGATACCGGTTAGAGCTGGATACAAGTACACCATACGATTTGTATGGTGTACCAAACTATTTGATCACTTTGGATGTCACCATATATATGATCTCAGTAGGAGTATCTTTTTGTATTTTTTCTCCCAATTTTTTATTTTTACGGTTTTCCCGTGAATATCAATTATATTTTTTATAAACTCACTGAAACATGAATACACAGAAAAAAACCAGAAAAATGCCAACCCCGGGAATCGAACCCGGATCCTCGACACTCCGGGTCGTGTGTTTTTCCCCTACACTACGGCTGGACATAACCAGCCATGTCCAGCCGTGGTGTAGCGGAAAAGCACACGACCCGGAGTGTCGAGGATCCGGGTTCGATTCCCGGGGTTGGCAATTTTTCTGGTTTTTTTCTGTGTATTCATGTTTCAGTGAGTTTATAAAAAATATAACCATATATATGACGCTGACTGTACAAGACAAGCGATGTGTCCGATGAAGACAAAAATAAAAACACCAATGAAGCTAAAGCTAAAAGTAGTTTCGTCCAATTTATCAACGTCAATTTATCAACGTCAATTTATCAACGTCAATTTATCAACGTCAATTTTTCTATCAAGTTGCTGTCAAATCATAATGCAAAAAACTCTTAATTATATTAACTAACTTGTATTTCAAGAAGCCCATTGGTTTTAGAACTTTTAAAATAGTTATTGAAACAGTTTGAAAATGAATTCGTGTTGAATGTACATAGATTTTATTTTTCAACCCTTTCTATCTGTGTGTCTGCCTGTGGCATCGCAACTCCTAAACGGATTGACCGATTTGGGTGTGATATTTTGAAACGAAACATACCTAGATGATGATTATATTCTAACTTTTTTGCTATGATATTTGCTATGCTAAAACATTACATAGTTACAATGGAGCGTAATATCCTAAACATACAATAAATAAGGAAAGCAGTTTTTTATGACGATTATTAATACCCTCTCTATAAAGGATCTCAAGAAGATGAAATGTTTATCCTCTTATTAAAATCATAGTGGATAAAAGCATTTTCTAAGGCAACAAAGGGATATTATATCTGTAACAAAATACTTAGTAGGTACATATAGGTACAAACATGGACCAACCACCCTCTGGACACCGCATCTTCTATAATTTACTTGGAAAGTCATTACGAAAAAAGCCGCGGCGAGCGGGCCGGGGGAATGCGTCGTGATTGGTTCATAGCTTGTCATCTCGCTTGTCATCTGGTCGAAAGTGAGTCGCGTTTGATGGCTAGAGACATTTATAGGAGCAAATGAGCATATGCGTTTCGGAAACGTTCGCCCTGTGGGTCAAGCACGACTTGTCGAATCCTGCGTAACGTTACGGTTGTCGTATCGAGATCGAGAAACCTCATACAAAATTTTAGTTCCAAATACGCTCACGGGCGGGCGCTGTTCCAAACGTCATACAAACTCGACAAATTCAAATTCAAATTTTTTATTCACAGAGAACATGGTAAGTACAGTAAGATCTTATATAATAAGTTAACTAGGTATCACATATTCTGCCATTATTGCAGCGTGTAAATATTATATTATATTACATTACATTAAATTAAATTATATTACATTATATTATCAATTCATCACATTAAATAAAAAACAATATTAGCTAAATTAAATTAACAGGAATTCAGTAGGTGCTCAATAATAAAGGAATTAACTGTCAGTAGCGATATAGTGCAAATTAATAAAATCCATTGCATCATTGACATGTCAGCAGATTTTGGTATCTAATAAAATTAATTAAAAGATCACAATAACAAAATAAAAATTTAAGAGTGCGTATTATGTCACACAATAAATTAGATAGATCAATATAAAATTATCGAATTATTTATCAATTATTATTACATTCCATGAATTCCTTAACTGAATAGAAGGCAAGACAACGTTTACTATTCGATTTTACGTGACGCAGGATTCGTAAAGTCGTGCTCGACCCTCTGACATTTGGTGTCCAGAGGGTGGTTGGTCCGTGGGTACAAACAAATCGCACGCTTAATCATAAAAAGCAATAACTCAAAAATGTGGAATTATGAGAATTTAATATGTGTGTATGTTGAACTAAGATTTACGGTTTATCGATATCAATATTGTAATATAACTTCAATTCACTATTTACGGGTGTTCGCGGGTGGTAAGACCTTGTGCGAGGTCCGTCCGGATCACCACCACCTAATCCTGCCGCTAAGCAGCAGTGCTTCCTCTGTTGTGTTCCTGGTTTGGAAAGTAAGACAGCCGAGGAAATCACAGGCACAAGAGACATTTCATCTTACCCCTCTAGGTTGGCAACGCATCTGCAAACTCCCCGGAATTGCTGGTGTCTATGGGCAGTGGTGATCACTTACCATAAGGTGACCCACTTGCTCATTTTCTTTAATTATAAAAAAAACGCATACCAGGCCCCTGTTTCACTAACTTTACAAATGTTTTTTTTTAATGAGAAATACTTTATTTACATAATAAAAGCAATTTACAATGACATTAAATCTAAGCTTAAACTACAACTTAAAACTAAATTAAATCTAAATAAGGCCCCCGTGGCATAGTGCCCAAAAGGCTGGCAGCGTTGCCTCGCTGAATAGCGATGCTGATTCTTTGAGAGAGAAAACTGCCAGCCCTTTGGTCACAAGTTGCATCGACTAAGCGCTTTTGTAACTCAGATATTAGTTACAAATGTTAGTTTTCAATGACAATTTGATATCAACTGCTCAAAATCGCCCGAAGGTTAACTGGTAGAGATCCCTTTAAGGGATTTAAGTTCGCCTTTGTACATTTGCTTTTGTTCTGTTATCTGTATTTTTTTGTTTTATGTGAATAAAGACATATACATACATACATACATACTGCTGACTTGAAGAGCTTTTGTTTTAGCTCGCTTCATATTGTCAAAAGAATTTAGTTCGAATTGTCATTTTAAAACTGACAATTGTAAAGATGGTGAAACAGGGGCCTGCATAATCGTAACTCTTTGTGTTAGGATACAATTGACAACATTTCATATTTTTGAGACTATAATTTGATTAATTGTCTGTATTCTACTTTGAAAGAGGAGCAAACCTACGGTTTTAAATTTTCATTAGGATTTGTAATTAATTTATTATTAATTTATGTTATATAGTGGAAAGTAGAACCTCCTCCTTTTTTGAAGTCGGTTAAAAAGGTACTTATTCCAAAAGGACGTAACTCCGAAACTACGCTAGGATGGATCCATTGCCTTTGTCTTGTCACGATCAAAAAACAAAACCAAGATGTTAAATTTATCTGACATTGTCAAACCTACGTGTGATTGTTGCTTATCTCTTTGGAGGAATTTGGCGGGAAACCGATAAGAGTGGATCGTGTCGTTAATTGAATTTTAGTTTGTGTGCTTAATGTTGTTTGGTGGATAATAAAGATAGTGTATTATACAACAAATTGACGTGAAAGTGCCCAGCAAATGAAGAATTCAAGTGAAAACGCGTATTCCCTCTGTTTGTGACCCCCAAATATCCGCCGGCTGCTGCTCGCCGTAAAGTACACTATCGCTTTACGGAAGGCAAGAGCAGTTGACAGGACGTGACTAGGACAGACTGACACAACTCTGACGATGACAGGACTTTAATATACAGAAATTTACAAAACACATCAGACGTGGCTGTATGGACTCAGTTCCTTTGCCTATCCCTTATGGGATGAATGAAATAAAAAAATAAAAAAATGATGTTTATTTTTTTTTTCGTGAAAAAAGCATTACACCCATTCTTGCGTAGTTTTGATAGAATTGGTAATTTTATTTTATTCGCTTGTGTTTAAAAAAACAAGTAATATTATTTTTTTATAAATATAGTGGTATGTTCAGGAGGCAAAGCCCTTTCGATACCCATATTAATTTCCAGGTGTGAAAAATATGAAATGTTGTCAATTGTTATAACACGATTTTGAGCACGTGTGCGTGAAATATAAAACAGTGTGAAACCAGTCTTCTAAAATAAAGCAAACTAAGCTCCTCATTCGTAAAATGTCACAAGCAATGTACATTTTAATGTTAGCTCTTAAATAAATTGCTCAAAATGATAAATGAACACTAAGACAAGATTTAACTCTCAAGCTGACAATCTTAAGAGAATGGGACAATTCATATTTATTAAATAATGTTTGTCTCGAGCTTCAAACACCTGCACTCAAGCTTAGGGAGCCAATAATTTGACATGCTTTGTAGCTTCATTTAACATGCCAAATATGGAACTGACAGACTGACAATATCTTCTATAGTATAAAAGTAAACCGCCCGAACAGGATGGCGCTCTACAATACCGTTTTGACACGTTTCTCCCAAACAACGCATTATTTTTCTGGAGTTTTAAAGCAATTCGCTTCTTTGACATTGGGAATCGCGACACACTTGAAAAAATATGATATAGGGTGTGCAATTTTTTTATATTAAGCAAAATAAAATCGCAAGTTCGAATTTCGAGCCAAAAGCGAGTGATCTATTATCTATGCCAGTGTTGCCGTTCAGGGAAAAGGAAATCCATTCATTTTCCTGCATTGCAGTCTACGGAAATTTAAAATTTTATGTATGTAAATTTTTATTGATATCACAAAGCAAAAAATACGTGTCCAATATTATTTCTTTCGATAATCTGTCTGACGGACTAATTAGAAATATTACTTTTTCACTCAGAGGACACATTCCTAATTCTATTGAGATTCCTTACGTTACTGTACCTGCATAACAAAATATTCCACGCGGGCGGCACCGCGGGCACTCTCTAGTTCTAAATATAACTTACGTACATAGTATACAAGCTGAAAAACTGCCAGCTAAATAAGATTTACAGGTTTTATCTTTATACAGCATAACATACGTACACGTATCCTCGTGTTTCCACGTTTACTCAAGCACGAGAATTTTTTGTCGCTTTCAAATGTATTTGGTTGGATATCTCACCCCGTCGATCCGCAGACCCTACTGGGATTTGCGATGAAGAATTCCACATTTTTGCGCTCAACATAATGTTATTGGAATATTTTTTGCATACGCAAAGTAAAAAACGTAAAATGTAACATACATCGAACATGTCAGAAATATCTAGAGCGCATATCTTTAAGAATTGAATTTTATCAAAAAGTTCTCAAGAATAAAATTCGCATAATTACATACTTACATGAACCCTGATAACAATACACACTTGTTCTTTGGGGCAGTCGTGCAGAAAACACCTTTATTTGGTATTAATTAAGTATGAAAGTAAGTAAGTATTACTGTGCCCTAAGCACGACTTGTCGAATCCTGCGTTACGTTACGGATATCGTATCTAGATCGAGAAATCTCATACTAAATTTTAGTTCCAAATACGCTCACGGGCGGGCGCTGTTCCATACGTCATACAAACTCGTTATAGTTTACTATTCGATTTTACGTGACGCAGGATTCGACAAGTCGTGCTTAGGGCACAGGTCTTGGGTGAAAACAAAATTGTAATGAAAAGTCGTACAAAAAACCATAGACAAAAATATAGAATAATAATAATAATAATAAGCCCCTCACAAATCTAACTCCACGTCCGACCCGAACACCTGTGATCACGTGAGGGGCGGACATTGGCAGCTATTTTATTTAGCTAATAACTAACCAATGGCTAACGGAGCAATAGAGACAGAAGTAAGTATGGAAGCGGGACGCAATAGAATAAGAATACCCCAGGCGGGTACTAGCAGAGGAGACGATGCTGGAGAATCCCGCCCCAAGCAGCGCATCACGCGCAGCTCGGGCCGCTCCGCGTATTCTGGGGGGAGCAACGTACCGCGAGCCGACGCAGCGCCACAGACGAGCGCGACATCAGTGCCCAGCACATCCCAGCCTAGGGCAGCCCAGGTGGCACAAAACACCCCACGTTCATCATCACCACTCTCATCCACCCATAGTTTATTCACGTCACCTAATTCACCACCACATCCATTTGAAACCCAATTAGAGTCATCATTTTCATCAAATTCGTCAATGTCAGTGGATGTTGTGCGGAAGGCATCAGCCGCAAATTCCGCACCCACCACAGGCAAACATAGCGCGAGAAATAAGTGGACTCCAGAAATGAATAAGTTTATTTGGCGCACATATTTGACAATTACTGACATGGAAAGGAAAAAACGAGTTTACTTAGACTCACTATATTCCCAATTCATCGAAAAGTTTCCAGAAATGAAGGTTACGAAACCGAATGTAGGAGCTCAACGTAGAGCTATTGTTAGCAATAAACTGCTGACCGAGGATGAAAGAGAATCTATAAAAGCTGAACTCTTGACAAACATACAGAATAATCATCCAATAACAACACCTCAAATTAACAATAGTACTGCACAAACACTCACACAAACAACTCAGACAAGAAGGAGGTGGACAGATGACGTCAATGAGGCCATAATGAGATCATATTACAACTACACAATAGTATTATACAGGAATTCTCAGAATTATCGAATGTTTCAGAACAACGCATTGCCGACCAAAGACGAGCAATCATCAAAAACGGTTACATAACTGAACAAAGACTACAAGAAATAAGAAACGAAGTACAACAAACACTAAGTAGCCACAACTCACAAAACACAATAGATCACACTCCTGACACACACACTACACAACATAATACAGACTACCAACAGCTAGCCGATGATATCGAAACTTCAAATCCCAATAATACAACAGTTAACTCATCTGCACATAGGCAGCAAGATCCCAACATAGAAGCACAAATATCAGACACATTCAAAGCAGTTTATGAAAAATACCGAGATAGTAATCCCACAACCCGTCCATATGTACCCAAACAAAAAACTTCAAAACGATTCCGACAGATAGTCGACGATTTTTCTACAACGCTTACAATAATTTACTGTGCTGCATACACTGCAAGTGTGTGCAATGGATCCAAAATAAAGGAATCAGGACAGGAAGTTTCACGTAAAGATAATACTGTGCCACACTGGCAAAAAAGATTGGAGAATAAAATTAATCAACTTAGAAAAGACTTAGGTAGAATGACACAATACATGCATGGAAATAGAAGCGAGAGGTTGCTTTGTTATATTCAGAATATAAAAGATAGACATAAAGTTCACTCACGACACGAAATAGAAAACACTACTGATGAACAATTCATAGACACACTTAAACAGAAACTCAATGCAGCTTCTAGTCGACTCAAACGATACATCAATTGTACAAAACGTAAAAAACAAAATAGCCAGTTCATTAATAGCGAAAAACAGTTCTACAGACACCTTACATCAAACACACAAAATACACATGACACTGCATCAACTTGCACCCTGTTACCCGAAGATATACATCAGTACTGGTCAAATATATGGGGACATAGCGTAGAACACAAACATAATGCAGAATGGATAGAAGAAGACTTACAAACACTCAGCGATATTCCTCAAATGCAATTTCAACATATTCCTATACATACATTCATACAAGTAATAAAAAAAACACACAATTGGAAATCACCAGGGACTGACAAGATACACAATTACTGGTACAAAAAACTGACTACATTACATCCCCTGCTACACAATCACATAAACTCTTTTATAGAATCGCCACAATTAGTGCCGCCATATGTTACGGAAGGGATTACCTACATGATTCCTAAAGTCTCAGATCACAACAACCCTGCTAGTTACCGACCCATCACTTGCTTACAGACTATTTACAAAATTTTAACCTCTTGTATATCTGAAATAATTTACGATCATATCTCTAAAAACAATGTTATGTCAGAAGAACAGAAAGGATGCCGAAAACATAGCCAAGGTTGCAAAGAGCAGCTGATTATTGACTCAGTTGCAATGAAATTAGCTATCAAATAGAAACACAGGAAATACCAATAAAGCGAGGCATTTTTCAGGGAGACGCTTTGAGCCCTCTCTGGTTCTGTCTTGCTCTAAACCCACTCTCTAACATGCTGAACCGATCAAACTGCGGATATACACTTACATCTAGCGCACAAAATAGGTCCTCTGTCACACACCTCATGTACATGGACGACATTAAACTATACAGCGACAACATACACACACTTTACAGACTAGCAGACATTACACGAACATTTTCACAGGACATACATATGGAATTCGGCATAGATAAATACAAGACGTTCTCAGTACGACGCGGAGTTGTAGAACAGAATAATTACACATTACACACAGGTGCAATTGTAGATGCCTTAGATCAGAACAGTTCATACAAATATTTAAGTTTTCAACAATCTCGAGAAATTCATCAAAACCAGACCAAAGCTGCAATAATTACAAAGTTTACTCATAGATTAAACACTATTCTTCGCTCACAACTCAACTCGCGTAACATCACAAAAGCACTTAATACATATGCAATACCGTTACTTACTTACTCCTTTGGAATCATCAGTGCCCTAAGCACGACTTGTCGAATCCTGCGTTACGTTACGGTTATCGTATCGAGATCGAGAAATCTCATACTAAATTTTAGTTCCAAATACGCTCACGGGCGGGCGCTGCTCCAAACGTCATACAAACTCGTTATAGTTTACTATTCGATTTTACGTGACGCAGCATTCGTAAAGTCGTGCTCGACCCTCAGCTGGACCCAGACTGACCTACAAAAACTGCAGCGTAAAATGAACACTACCATGACAGCCCACCGTAAACACCACCCGCGGTCCTGCGTTCAAAGAGTTACACTAAAACGAGAGGAAGGTGGTAAAGGTATCATAGACATACCCAACTTACACAATAAGCAGATATCAAATCTTAGAAAATTCTTTTTCGACCATGCACAGCACTCCACATTACACTCCATAATCACACAATCTGACACCCGCCTCACTCCACTCAACCTGCACGACAAGAACACACAGCGCAACGAACACATAACAGACACTAAAGACAAGATAGCAGCATGGCAGCGGAAGTCTCTACATGGAAGGCACCGCCACGACCTGCAGCTGCCTCACGTCGACAAGGCAGCGTCGAACGCGTGGCTGCGGCGTGGCGAGCTGTTTCCTGAGACCGAAGCCTTCATGATTGCTATCCAGGACCAAGTTATAGACACCAAAAATTATCAGAAACACATAAATGAAAATAATCGTTTTATTGATTATTTTTGTTTTTATTTTTATGAAACATTCATAGAATGAAATTCAATATACAATGACAATGCAAAGAAAAATCCGTTAAGCAGCTGGACTTGAACCAGCAACCTCGGTAATCCGTACCACGCTCCACCAATTAAGCTATACTTAACGTTGGTGTACCTAACGAATTTTTCAATGCCTTGTGTCATATTTTTATTTGGAAGATCTCTCCTCAGCGCCAAGATCCAAGAAGAAGAGAGATCTTCCAAATAAAAATATGACACAAGGCATTGAAAAATTCGTTAGGTACACCAACGTTAAGTATAGCTTAATTGGTGGCGCTGAGGAGAGATCTTCCAAATAAAAATATGACACAAGGCATTGAAAAATTCGTTAGGTACACCAACGTTAAGTATAGCTTAATTGGTGGAGCGTGGTACGGATTACCGAGGTTGCTGGTTCAAGTCCAGCTGCTTAACGGATTTTTCTTTGCATTGTCATTGTATATTAGAAACACATAATCCGGAGAACAAATTTCACAGCCGATTTTTGTAGACACTGCCACAGTAGCCCTGAAACGATCCAACATATAACCGGCGCATGCAAGTCCATAGCTCAATCCGACTACAAGCACCGACACGATCAGGTAGCTGCAATAATTCACCAACATAGCCTTCCAACACAAATTTATATCTGAGAAACAACCATATTACAAATACAAACCACAATCAGTTCTAGAAAATCATAGCTACAGGATTTACTGGGATAGAACCATAATAACAGACAAAACAATACACTTCAATAGACCAGGCATCACAATATTAGACAAACATAACAAATCAGTAACCCTAATAGACATCGCCATCTGTAACACACATAACTAATACAATAAAGTACAGTCACTCAAAATAATAAAATGTTGGTTTGACCTCAGTCTGACGTCCACGCTTTTTATCAGAATAATATCAATTACAGGCACAAAAGGCAGAGAAATATCATTTGATTCTGATAAAGGACAGGGCGACAGGGCTCCATTACGAGGAGGCCTATATTCAAACGAAATCAGCATTTAAATGAACCCGTCAAAATAATCTACTATTAATAGTTCGTTTGCATAGTCTGTAGGCCGAGTACGAGTTTACGAAACCCACGTAACGTTATTGTATCGAAATCGAGAGACCTCATAATAAATTTTAGTTACAAAATACTCTCACGGGCGGGCGCTCTTCCAAACGTCATACAAATTTCTCGATAACGTTACTACCAACTTGATTTCGTGACGCAGGATTCGAAAACTCGTGCTCGGCCTATTGCATAGAATTTGGCTATCGATTTCCTTCGGGAAATAAATGCAATTTTTCAGTAAAGTTTTCCTTCAAAAGGGTTCCATCTGTCCTTACACCAAAATTCATCGAAATTGCTTCAGCATTATCTTCTCTCACAATTAGTTTGTATAGGTACGCCAATAGTTGGACTACGAAAGCCCGAAATGGCGTCTCCTGCTTCACAACTCTTAACTATGACAAAAACCAAAATCATTAAGCCCTTGTTGTAAAATAGTTGATTAAGTACAGACAAGTAACCCACACTCGAAATCATCCTTTAACTCCTTATGATTAATGTCGCAAGTTGCTCCTCCATTTTGTCTGCCCCCATATTACAAAATTCGAAAATCGAAGTTCGTATCGTATCGTCCCGCTCACTCTCGTGTTAAATAACATTAGCTTGAGAGGGACGGCACGATACGAAGTTCGAATTTTGCACTTCGTAGTCGGGGGGCTGTGAGTGTTGTAAATGACTTCTAATAATGTTAATTTTATTTTCAAGGTATTTGTATCGAAGTGCGCGGTCCTTTTGTCAAATTAAAACGTTAATGGTCTCAATTAAGATCCGAGCCTGTCGCCTGTAAAATTTTAATACCTATTGATATATAACAGGACTATGAACAGAGGCCCGAGTACGAATATTCGAATCCTGCGTAACGTAAGGGGTCGTTCATTAATCACGTGAGGCTTGAAAGGGGGGGAGGGGTTTGACGAAAATCACGAAATGTCACAAGGGGGGAGGGAGGTGTGGTAAGATATCACGTGTATTTATTTTTTCATTATTTTTATGCCAATCAAAAACAACCTGCAACCTTTGTCTAGACATTTTTATCATGGTCATTAATTTCAGAATAAAATAAGATTATAGGTACTTTATACCTGTATTTAAGATAATATTCTAAAATGTTTTAAAAAAATAAGATTTGTTGTATATACTAAAAATACACGTGATGTTGGGTGGGGGGTGGAGGAGGGGGCTAGTCTTAAACCTCACCATGTATCACCAAAGGGGAGGGGGGGTTATAAAACGCTTAAAAAAGATCACGTGATTAATGGAGGGTGCCTAATCGTATCGAAATCCAGAAATTTCATACTAAATTTTGGTTCCAAATACGCTAACGGGCGGGCGCTGTTCCAAGCGTCATACAAATTTCTCGATAACGTTACTACTCGATTACGTTACGCAGGATTCGCATGTGTCTTGCATATGCATGGTGTGTGCGTGTGCGTGTGCGAGTGTGTGTGTGTGTGTGTGTGTGTGTGTGTGTGTTTGCGTGTGTGTGTGTTGTATCCGTTAGAAAGTCTAATGGTTAGTTTCATATTAAAAGGGTAATAGTTATTTGTTATACAAGGGTGCAAAGTTGTATTTTACCCGCGAGTGTGGAATTGAAACACAAGCAAGCGAAATAATTCTATAGTTGAACCACGAGCGAATTCTAAAATAGAATCCTGAGCGTAGCGAGTGTTTCAACACACGAGAAGTAAAATACATTTGCACCCGTGTGTAACACAAAACTTTTCTCCTTGCTGTAGCGAGGAAAGTGCAACATGCAAAAAACAGCTCATAAAAATAAATCTTCATCACTGGAATCACTATTTTTTTTTTTACGATATTATGACAGAAAACTCTGGTGAGATTTTTTTTTCTGACGATGCGTTTTGAAATTGCATCGACTCAACGTTCAGAATTATATTCAACATCATTATAAAAAAACTAATGTTTCTCATAGAATTTTAAGAAAAGAACCATTAAATAAAGCTAAACTTGGTATTTTTTATTAAATTCTCAAACCATTTATCATTTATTTAATGATAATTAATATCGAACGTATCATTACTAAGAGCGTTTTACGTTTTGTTATCTGTAAAAGCTGCTTGAACACGCTCCACTCCAATGTCAAATTACTTTCCCCACTAGTGGATAAAATGCGATTTTACCCGCTTGTATTAAAAGATAAAAGACGGCTTTCCGAGGTAGTGAGGGGAAAAAGTAGTTATTTTTCCCTTATCCAAATAAAGGACAGTTATTGCCCGATACTAACATGAGGTTCAAAGGATGGTAGCTGTATTACGTATTTCTGTAGTTAGGAATTCCAGTATCCCGTTTCAGCGCAAATAGGAAAATAAACTATATTTACACGGCTTATTTGGTTTTGGGACGATATCTGTTATTATTAGTATATGTTTATCCGTTGTCTAGTACCCATAGTACAGGCTTTGTCTAGTTTGGGTTGGGACTAAGTCAATTGGTGTCAGTTCTATTGTCCTATGATATTTTTATTTATTTTATTTATCAAATAAGTCAGTATGTCCACCAAATTTTTAAAGATCCTGTGCCCTAAGCACGACTTGTCGAATCCTGCGTTACGTTACGGTTATCGTATCGAGATCGAGAAATCTCATACTAAATTTTAGTTCCAAATACGCTCACGGGCGGGCGCTGTTCCAAACGTCATACAAACTCGTTATAGTTTACTATTCGAATTTTACGTGACGCAGGATTCGACAAGTCGTGCTTAGGGCACAGTTTCACTGTTTCTATGAAGTAAAAATGACTCTGCTAAAACCAGGTGCGATCAATACTCGCCAGTAAAGATTACGGTAAAGCGATCTTGTTAGAGAGTTTTTTAATTTGAAGGCGGTTTTTCTTTTTTATAAGATTCCTAATTTTACAACTTTTTGTTTTAAAACACTACTGAACCGATGTTGATACAACTTCTATGTGGGACCACCTCTAAAGTATACCCTTTCAAACAATAATATTATTAGCAAAGATACATCATACGCTCAAATTATATGACTTTTCGGAACTTGTTCCGAACATGTTGACATTTGCGCGCAAGTTTGAACCTTATTTGAGAGCGACTGAGGCCAAAGAGGGTACAAGTGTAGCCTTTTCTGCGTTCCATTTTCAGCGGGCTGGTGACATATCTAAGTACCTCTTTTAATAAGTATGTAATATGGGTGCGCTAAAGTTCACCGAATTTTCCAATACCGATTATTGGAAGTCCGAAAATGTTCGTCATACAATTTTTCATCATAATGATCACTGATCATAACTAATCTGTTCCGAACGCTCTCAACCCCGAATCATTTAACTTCATAATGTTTGAAAACATAAAATTTATTATACTACTATTTGTTTTCATACATTTTCTCACCATAATCATTTCTTATACTATTTTTCATGATCATGTATTTTTTATGTAGAATTGTTTTCGCGCATAACTTTTTAAGTCAGAATGTAATGTTATTCATAATCATCGTTATTTCGAATTTTTATCCAGCCGAAACTGTATTGTTAGTAAATAAAAGATGTTGTTGAGATCTTTGGAGGTTTAATTTACTTGTAATCTTAATATTATTTTACAAAAATGCCTGGAACTACGTCCTGTTAGTTTGGGGTTCGGAAGTCAGCGAGCTGTCAGAAGTGACAGCTCATAGATAAAGAATGGGGTGCGTTTTTATACTACAATACAGAAACTACGTATTTTTCTGAACTGAACTGTATAGGGTAGGTTAGGCTAGGGCCACACAAAACTCACTTAGGCAGAAGGGGTAAGGAGGGACGGGGGGGCGAAGCCCTCCACAAGGGGGGCTCGGGGGCGAAGCCCCCCGCAATAAAAAAGTTGCCTACACACAGGTTCGTTAGTTACGTTGTGACCCCCCAAAGCGGAAATAGAAGCCCCGCGAAAGCGGGGCTTCGTCGTCTCCCTCTTGAACCCCTTGCCTGTGCACAAAACTAATTGCTACCAGAAATATAGGTTAGGTTATAACTGCGACCCCCGCACAAAACGAACATGAAAAATGAAAATTTTCGGAAGAGCGATCATTCTGAACACAAATCAGCAGTAATAAGAGAAAAAATCGGGTAGTGAATTTTCGGTGAGCCAATATGGACCCATGTAATATTGATCATTGCTTTTAAACAAGAAAAGAATAATCAAAATCAATTGGTTTTTGCCGGAGTAAGCGTAACGAACAAATAAAACACAGTCGAAATGAGAACTTCCTTTTTAAAATTCCGTTACAAAAACATTTCATCCAACAAAAAAAAAGCTGTTAATTAATCCAAAAAAAATGCCAATTACTTCCAAATGAAACCTTTTAATTAGACGATCATTCACAGTCCAAGGATTCCGTTCCCGTAACTAAGGCAATTGTTTCGTTTGACTCGTTTGCGATTGAAATTCCAAGAAAAGAAAACACAGAAAGCATTATTTTATATTAAATAAATAAGACATTTTTCTGTTCCGGTCGTGCTCTTTTCAACCCCCCGCCATTGACTTACAACACCACTTTGGATCTAGTACAAAATTCACGGAAAATGTGTCCCAGACTGGTCCCATACAACACGGCATTTTTCGATGACAGCCATACGTCATAGCGCTGTCGTTCGACCAAACTAAGACTGACGCTCGATTAGTGGTCTTTTTTTTCAAATTAGTGGTCTTTTTTGCAAATTAGTGGTCTTTTTTGCAAATTAGTGGTCTTTTTGCAAATTAGTGGTCTTTTTGCAAATTAGTGGTCTTTTTTGCAAATTAGTGGTCTTTTTGCAAATTAGTGGTCTTTTTGCAAATTAGTGGTATTTTTTGCAAATTAGTGGTCTTTTTGCAAATTAGTGGTCTTTTTGCAAATTAGTGGTCTTTTTGCAAATTAGTGGTCTTTTTACAAATTAGTGGTCTTTTTTGCAAATTAGTGGTTTTTTTGCAAATTAGTGGTCTTTTTGCAAATTAGTGGTCTTTTTTGCAAATTAGTGGTCTTTTTGCAAATTAGTGGTCTTTTTGCAAATTAGTGGTCTTTTTGCAAATTAGTGGTCTTTTTGCAAATTAGTGGTCTTTTTGCAAATTAGTGGTCTTTTTGCAAATTAGTGGTCTTTTTGCAAATTAGTGGTCTTTTTGCAAATTAGTGGTCTTTTTTGCAAATTAGTGGTCTTTTGGTTCGGACGTTTTCAAGCGCTAACCCCACAGACCAGGTTAGGTGGTCCAACCCAAAGTCTATGGTGTTGGTATGGTGAGGTATTATAAGTTTGAATGCCGTGTGTGTGTGGCACCGCAGCTCTTAAACGGGTAAACGGATTTGGACGCGGCTTTGTTAAATCGAAAGCTAGTTAATCCAGATGTTTCTTAGTTAAGTTGAATAGACATCGGTACAGCTGTTTTTGAGATATCGAACTTTGAAATTAAAATGTCGGGGGTTTCCTACGTTCGTTGAGTTATTGCTTATTCATCTAATTACAATAACGCTACGAATATAAACTCAATAAAAAAACTCGTAGGTATAGATCGCGCTATTTAAAGTTATGGAAATCATAAAGATTTCTTTTATTTGATCGTCCTTGATGTAGCGTAAAACACTTTTCCAGAAAAAGTTACAAACACAGAACTAATGGAAAGAGGATAGAAGTGAATCATATTTTGATGGAATGTGTTCGGAAGAATTCAATTTGCTATTAATGCACACACGCAAAAGCACTAGGTACGTACGCAATCAATCACAAATGCTGAAAAACACAATTTTTAACCCCCGGCGAAAAAAAGGGGTGTTATAAGTTTAACATGTGTATCTGTGTATCTGTGTATCTGTCTGTGGCATCGTAGCTCGTAAACGGGTGGACGGATTTTGACGCAGCTTTTTTAATCGAAAGCTAGTTTAATCGAGATGGTTTTTAGCTAAGTTTCATAAAAATCAGTTTGGCCGTTTTTGAGACATTAAGCTTTTAAATGTCTCAAGTTCAGATCTCAGATGTGAGAGCCCGTTGATGTCTTCAGTACGACTATGTTCGGAAATTCGTAATCCGGGAGCTCGTTGATGTCTTGGATTTTTTGCTGGTTTATAGAACACATAGTATCACGAGCGGCTTACCCTTGAGTTGCCGACACACGTTTCATCCTGTAGCTGTTTCATTTCATCGCATTTCCATTTCATCGAAAGCTAAATAACTAAAATTCTGACTTATTTTCTTAACCTGTTGATTTAAAAACTAACCTAACCTTACCTATACAACAAACAATATAACCTAACCAACTTAGAAAAGTTGAGAAACCCACGACATTGTTATTTCAAAGTTCAATATTTCAAAAACGGGTGAGCCGATTTTAATGAAACTCAGCTAAGAACCATCTCGATTAAACTAGCTTTCGAATAAAAAAAAACCGCATCGAAAGCGGTCCATCCGTTTGAGAGCTATGATGCCATGAGACAGATACACAGATACACAGACACACGGATACACAGACACACAGTTACGCAGGTCAAACTTATAACACCCCTCTTTTTCGTCGGAGGTTAAAAATAATTCTGAAATTATCCTGATTTTAGCAGAAAACAGCTTTCGATGAAATGAAAATGCGATGAAATTAGACAGTTATGAAACATTTGTCGATGTTTCACCCGGCTCCCATCATCCGCAAATCTGTCTTTCGCATCATAAGCGCGGCAACAAGTTCACGCGACCATGCCACTTCTATCGCCATTTTGTTAGTTCTGTGTTTCTACCAGTAAGTATTCCACTTCATAAAATCAACCTCGACAAATATCTCGGCTCAGGTCCTTAAAATTTTCCGCAATCTTTGAATACGTATTTGAACAGCATTTAAACAACTTGTCATTTTTAGGGTTTCGTAGTTAACAACAAACCCTTATAGCCTCAACATGTCTGACCGTAGGTTAACTAATGTTTGCCAAACAACTTTTGTCAAACTGATTTATTTCCCAAATCTTTCATTTCCCGACAATACTTTTTTCCCGAAACTGTAAACATTTCAGGATTTTCATAAAACAAACCTAACCTAACCTATAGGGTTTTACGAGATGACCCTGAAAATAAATCCTGAAATATTTACAGCATCTAAAAAACAACCTTTTGGGAAAAGAACTAGTTTGACAAACGTTATTTAGCCAAATGAATACCCTGTCCGCGGTACAGCTCAGATACCAGGTACAGAGACTAGAAAACTGTAATTTATTTTGTTTTATTTTTATTTCTCATGGAGAATTAAGTAACAGAGATAGAAACACGACAAAACATAATCAATATAATCATGACAATCATGGAAGGGTTTATTAAATAGATAAAAATCACCTATTGAAATTAGATATGCGAGGAATTATTCGTAAAAGCTACGGAATCCTGTCCTGAGCGTGTCCGACACGCTCTTGGCCGGTTTTTATTTTCTTGAGCAAACTTGAGTTTCTCCAGTTTTACTTCATGTTGGCGAAATTATTGTTTTTTTTGCGTAAAGAAATATAAATATTAACTTTTAAGCGGCGGATCCATGTCATTTTAAATAGGTGGGATTGTATCTTTACTAATTTACTTTCGAGATTAAAAGTTGGTTCGTGGTTCGTTGGTCAAAAATTAGTTAATAACTCTATCAGTTAACAGTATACAAAACAAAACACAGGAAATGAAGCTGTAAATGAAAGTCAGGAACCATCGCGCAGACTTTTTCCATTTGCAATTTTTTTCGTGTTAATAACATTTTAAGTGCGATCTCCGGAGCAATTCGTCAGCTGTCTGGCAACGGGTGCTTTTGCCAAATTACAGGAAACTCATCCCTTTTTAACTTAATTAAGGGGTCACTCTGAACAGGATTTTCCTTAGATACATTCCCTTGACAAACAGTAGGAAGGCGCCGCTATAAATATTACTTGGCGTTTTCCTGGCTGGCTATTCAAGAAGGATTTTGCGGATTAATACGCTACGCAGTTGTCCATCGTGGGAGGTAAGGTATGACCCGGAATATACTGCCAACAACGTATGTACGACTCGGAATGGACGGCTAATAATGTACGACCCGGAATATACATACATACATACAGTCACGCCTGTTTCCAGGAGGGGTAGGCAGAGACCACGGACTTCCACTTGCTACGATCCTGACATACAAACTTTACAACCCGGAATGTACGGCCAATATTGTACGACCTGATAATAGGAATTCATTTTGGTTTCCGATTATCAGGTCATACAAATATCATGGTCGCGCATTGCTAGGGCGTACCTACAAGGTTTTGCGCGCGCTATGATGTAGGTACTACCTGATAATAATAATACGACCTAATAATCGGAATCTGATAATTAATACTTATTATTTTTACTCCTGACCATCGATTACGAGAATCGATTACTCGCTGTCAAAATTGGATTCCAGGTCGTACAATAACTGGTCTGGTAGAGCAATATCTGCTCGTACTTGTTCGGTGCGGGGTGATAATGCGCGGGTGTGCTATCACTTTGTCGCCAGGCATTTAGCAAATTTTCGTTTCACAACCAACGATTGACAAATGCATCATTCCTAAAATTATCTTTCGAATAATAACTTCAAAAATTTTCATTTCGTATCGTATAATTTGTCAAATAGGTTATTTTATAACGATATCAAATAGTCAACTAACGTATCACCTACCAACGTTTGATATATTACTTTGTCACTGGTTTTATTTTGTTTAAATAAAATAAATTAAATCGCCGTTACCTTTTAAAAGACTCAGCCCTTTTAAGGACGTTCGGGCGGACAGACAGACTTACTGACGGAGAGAATGAATAGTTAGGTTAGACTTACGTCAAGGTGCGAAGCGCCTCAAGTACGCGGAATAGGAGCTCCGCCAAGCGGAGCTCCGTCGACACCGTCCAGAACTTGGGTTGAGTATAATATTTTTCAACACTTTTGCTCGAAAGTTTTAGAAGTCCGGCTTAGAAGTCCAATTCAGAAATCAATAAGCAAGGAGCAATAAACTTACGGAGTTTGAGTATAAATTTCATACCTACCGCACCGCCCTGCATTTCGTTACGCAGAAACTAATTTTTACGGAACAATGTTTACCAATTCACGTTTTGCAAAATAATCGATTTTAAAAATGATTTATTTGTGAAATGGACATTTTTAAAATAATAATTTGTCTTTCCATATGTTTGTCAAGTGTCAAAGTTTCTAAATGTATAGTTGTCGAGTAATTATTTATAAAATGAGCATTTTTTGCAACAACATGTTTGTGAAATGAATAGTATATGAAACGTTGATTGTGAAATGAACTTTTGTTAAACAAGTTTCGACAAAACATTAGTGAACCTAATGCGCGACCCGTATTTCGTGTACCATGAACACTGATTATCAGGCCGTGCTTTATTTGGTTGTACAATAACTGGTCGTACATTAACTACACCCAATGTAGTGGTAAAGTGGTAGTAGGTGTAATTTTTGACGCAAGAAAACGTTTCGATCGCGTTCGCGTTAACGTGTAGATACTATGAGAAAAGTACGTTGCCAATACGTGCCGCCAGAGGAGCTGCCGATTTGTCCATAATAGACCGAGATGTTAACGCGAACGTGATCGAGACGTTTAACTCGAGTTGATTCGGAACGTTGATTCGAATCAGTGCCCTAAGCACGACTAGTCGAATCCTGCGTCACGTAAAATCGAATAGTAAACTATAACGAGTTTGTATATATGACGTTTGGAACAGCGCCCGCCCGTGAGCGTATTTGAAACTAAAATTTAGTATGAGATTTCTCGATCTCGATACGATAACCGTAACGTAACGCAGGATTCGACAAGTCGTGCTTAGGGCACTGAATACGAGTTGAGTCGACTCGAGTCAACCGGATGGCGTTCGCCCAGTCCGCGAGTCGTGTTCGAGTTGACATGGCTCGCCGACCCGAGCCGAGCGTGTGCCGACGGGTGACGAATGAAACCGAACGCGAACACCGCTTACCGGTTTCTATCGGTGAATACGATACCAGTCGCCGAGTTGGGGACTCGCATAACTCGCATTCGTTATCCCCTTAGCCGATTTGTATCAAGTCGAGTGGAGCCGGCGAGTTGATTCGAGTTGCGAAGGAACTTGATTCGAATCAACTCGCATAGTGTCTGATTCGAGTGATGCGGATCAGACAACTCGACTCGCCCATAGCTAGTGTGAAAAACTACACTAACTTTATAGGGGCTCTGAAGAGGTTTTCATGTAACACGACGCACTCCAGCCCTCTAGTAAGCAAGTCATGAATTATGAACAATCTCAAACGAAGCAAATTGGCTCAGATTTGACGATTTCTCTTTCATGCATCCGAATATCACGTATTCGTTATGAATCGAAATCCGTCTTGATATTTGCGTAATTCAATACTGGATCAAAGCAGACGAGATCAGACAGGGATCAAGAGATTTGAGGGTAATTTACTAGTATTACCCGAAGAGGGAAATTGAAGGGTGAAATACCTTTTAGCACGAGAGACACAAATATTGTGTAAAAAAGGGCAGTATATTTTCTTACGTGCTACGAGTACTGAGTCTTGTAACGCAACATGTTATAAGATTTATTCGGATATCGGATTCGGATTCGCAATTGGGTACGTTAGTCTGACTGAACATATGTCATATACTGTATACAGAATACGAATAGAATTAGAATTTCCTATAAAAAATCCTTACAAAAGTGTTCAGTCAGACTAACGTACCTAATTGCGAATGTACTACACACATTGTGTGTATACACATATACATAATTAAGTATTATTATATTCATCTTAAGATGACGTCACGTAGTTTAAACAACTTTCGGGCACCTCCACCTCTATCATATAGAATTATTTCAGATAAAATGAAATGAACACAAAGAAAAACTACTTAGTGTATATGTTTTTACACCACCTGGTACCAACTACTATGAGAACTAAACTCTAGAATTTTGTTAACGGAATTTTTAATTAAAACGTCAAAAGTCCGCAAGAGTTCGTACACGTGTACCGGGCGTTGGTTGTTAAATATCTATGGGACTTCTGGAGTGAATAACGAAATTAAATCTGGGCTAATTCAATTATTGCTGGGCTGATTCTAAATATCTCATTAAATATTTGACAAACAAGTGTAATATTTCAACCCATAACGAATAACTAATATAGATTGCAAACAAGATCCTCGATACGTCGTCAATTACCAAATATAATAATTATTATTAATATAATATAATTATTTTAATATTATTAACTAATATACGAGGGCTGTTCGATAAGTACCCGTTTATGGAAAAAAAAAATTTTTTTTTGTACATATGCATTTATTTTTCTACGTAGTCACCTTTTAACTCTATACATTTGTTTCACCTATACTCAAGCTCCAATAAACCATCCAAAAAGTATGATTTTGGAAAGTCATTAAAATAGGCCTCTGTGGCGGCAATGACTTCGTCATTTGATCCAAATCGCTTGCCACCGAGCCATTTTTTTAGGTTGGGAAACAAAAAGAAATCGCATGGGGTCAAATCTGGAGAATACGGGGGGTGAGACAAGAGTTCGTAGCGTGACTGTGCTAATTTAGCCGTCACAACTCTGGACGAATGAGCCGGGGCGTTGTCGTGATGAACACACGGCGTCAAATTCATCCAATAAATTGGCATAGTACTGCCCTGTTATTGTTTTTCCCTTTTCTAAATAGTCAATATGTATAATACCCTGCGAATCCCAAAAAACGGTCGCCATGACCTTTCCAGCCGATGGGATGGTTTTTGGTTTCTTTGGAGCAGGTTCACCCGGTAAAATCCACTGCTTCGACTGCTCTTTCATTTCCTGGGTGTGGTGGTGGACCCACGTTTCGTCCACGGTCACGAAACGACGCAGAAATTTCTTCGGGTTACGTTTGAACACGGCCAAAAACTGCTCCGAAGTAGTCAGTCAGTTCCGTTTTTGCTCCTCCGTGAGTAAACGCGGCACCCACCTCGCCGATATTTTCTTCATACCCAATTTTTCTTCTAATATGTGTTGTACCCTCTCGATTGAAACGTTTACAGCATCAACGATTTCTCGAAGTTTAATTCGGCGGTCGGCTAAAACGATATTTTCAATTTTCTTAACCATATCGTCTGTAGTCACCTCAACTGGCCGGCCTGGGCGATCCTCATCAAAGACGGTTGTTCTCCCCCGCTTAAACTCGTTATACCAATATCTGACGGTTGTCATAGAAGGAACACATTCATGGTAAACCGCTTGCATTCTTACTTTTATTTCATCACATGTTTTTCCTTCCAAAAATAAGAATCTAATTAAAGACCGATACTGTTCTTTCTCCATTTTAACAATTTTAAGTTCACGCCTTCACTGAATCGTTGTCAAATGAGAAAAAAAAAACAAAAGAATGCCATTTTTTTTTTAATTTTCCCGCCTCTGAAAAATGGCTTAAAAAGGTGGTATACTTATTTGCGGCCAGTGATATATATAGTGGTATATTTAGAAAACGGGTACTTATCAAACAGCCCTCGTAAGTTGCTGGTCAGTTTTTTTTTGTAAAAAAGACTTGGTTTTTAATCCCCGACGAAAAAGAGAGGTGTTATAAGTTTGACCCGTGTATCTGTGTGTCTGTGTATCTGTCTGTAGCATCATAGCTCCCAAACGGATGAACTGATTTCAAAAGGGATTTTTTTTAATCGAAAGCTAGTTTAATCGAGATGGTTCTTATTTAAGTTTCATTATACGTATAATCGGTTCTCCCGTTTTTGAAATATTGAAGTTTGAAATGTCAACGTCGGGATTTTTCAACTTTTTAAGTTGGTTAGGTTATTAATAACGAATTAAATGTTCCATCCTGTGGTTCCATCGCATGTTAGCATGGAAATAACGTCCCTCCCACCAAATACTTTCCGTGGAGAACCGGCTGCCGTCAGCGACCGATATTTTTTACCAATGCCTCCCCAATGTTTACAAATTGGTCACAATATTTCCTTTCCCCTGTCACGTTAAGATAAAGCGTCATCATTGTTGAGGATAGGGCTCTCTTCGCTGAAACTACGGGCTTCAAATGGGCACGAGGTCTTGAAACGAATGACTGTTGATATACTATCGCTGGACGATGACTGTACATCATATAGCAATCATACTAAGCTTGATAATTGTTGTAACCTCACCCCTAAAAATGTAATTGTACGCTGTGGGACAGGCGCAGGCTGAAAATCAGCGCTGCAAGCCCCCCAGCTGGCAGCATCATGCTGAGTCTGAGCCCGTTGCCACACCTTGTATCGTGTTGTTCTCGTGTTGTTTTACTGTTATTTATATATATGAATATTTTCCTTCTTCTTTTTTTGTTTTCTTTAAAATACGATATTGTTTTTTTTCCAAATGTATGTTTCTTGAGCATGTTTTTTGTTTTCTTGGTTCTTTGTGGCAATAAATGATTATTATTATTATTATTATCGTATATTTATTGCAATCTTAGGCTAGGTTTTCACAATATTCATATAAAAAGTAATAAAACAATATTAATACAAAATATAAAAACATTATAAAAACCTAACCTAGGGTGCCGCCGGCAGCGAGGCGGGGCCTAAGCTACCGGTGGTCAGGGCGACAGAGAGAGGAACCTCCTGACTATCCGAGCCGTGTCCAGGAGTACCGCCTTCTGTATCTGACCCTTGACCCAACCACCTAGCGAGAGCCTTTTAAGGTGATGGTCAAGGCTCTTCGCTATTAGACCGTTCGCCGAAACGACTATCGGGACATTATTATTATTAAGCTTTGGGGCCAGGGCACGACAGATTTTGAATCCTGCGTAACGTAATCGAGTAGTGACGTTATCGAGAAATTGATATATGACATTTATAACAGCGCCCGCCCGTGAGCGTATTTCAAACTAAAATTTAGTAAGGTGTCTCGATTTTGATACGATAACGTAACGTTACGCAGGATTCGAAAACTCGTGCCCGGCCTACCGATTCTTAATCAGCGGCCAAAAAATACTTCTCGATCGCGTTTGCGTACGGTAGGCCAAGCACGAGTTTTCGAATCTTGCGTAACGTATCGTATCGAAATCGAGAAATAGGTACGCTCACGGGCGGGAGCTGATCCAAATGTCATTCAAATTTCTCGATAACGATACTTTTCGGATTTTTCTTTGCATTGTCATTGTATGTTGAACGATACTCTTACTACTCGATTACGCTACGTTACGCAGTATTTGAAATCTCGTGCTCGGCCTACTGGTGTCAAATAGTATGAGAATTGTTTGTTGTCGATATGCCACTAGTGGCGCTGCTAATGTGCCCACAGTAATTCAGACGTAAACAAACGCGAACGCGATCGAGACGTTTTTTTTGGCCGTTGATTCCACCAGACGGTCTGATTTTGGTTCCGCTGAAACCACTTCCGTAACATCGCTATCCCACGCTCGCTGACACCTCGCTAAATATAACATACCTACCTAGTGGCTCAATGTGCGCCCGCCCTTAAGAGGCTCCCCTGAGCGGATGACCTTGAACGTTTCGCGCCTTCCTCACCTTCCTCACCCCACCTCACTTAAGACACTAAAAGACGCGGTATTTGTGATATACCGCGTCTTTTCGAAAAAAAAAATTGTTCAAAATTCGCACCGAATACATAAATTGCTTATTTAAAAAAATCAAATATTATAAATAAAGGCCTGGTGCCCAGCAGTGGGGCGTAAATAGGCCGACGATGATGATGGTGCGAATTCTGAACGTTTTTTTTTCGAAAGGACGCGTTATCTGTGATAACACTGTGTAAAGCCTAATGTTTTATGGCCTAGCACTAAGCAGCAGAAATATGAAGTCGGTGCTTCATTCAAGGAATATTCCGCTCGCACCGCACCAACTTCATATTTCTGCTGCTTAGTGCTAGGCCATAAAACTTTAGGCTTTAGTTTCTGTTGTCCGAAATAAACGCATTTTATTTTATTTTTATTTATTTATCATTATTTTAGAGGATTATTTTACGTTTTTTTTCGAGGGTTTTTTTTGAAGGAGGTTTTACTTTTTTCTTAAAAGATTTTTATTTCACAATTTTACGTTGATTTAACATTTTCAGAATTATCCTCCAGCTCCTAACCGTTAAGGAGTTGTACCTTCCATCATCAGCTCAACAACATGAGATGATGACTACCAGACGCAAATACTTGAATATCCTTAGAAAATATATGAAACACATGATACGTGCCTTTAAAATTTGAGGGTTGCCCTCGATTTCCCTGTGATCCCATCATCAGATCATGACTTGGTGACAATGGGACCACTTCAGGAGTATACCCTTTCGAATAAAAAAATAATTTTGAAAATCGGTCTACAATTGACGGAGTAATCGATGTTCATACATAAAAAAAAAAAGAAATACATACAGTGGAACGTAGAACCTCCTCCTTTTTTGAAGTCGGTTAAAAATGAAGTTAGACCGATATTTAATAGATGTCGCCACTAAAAAGAAATTGTTTAGTAGAAGTGAGGTGGGGTGAGGAAGGCTCGAAACGTTCAAGGTCATCCTCTCAGGGAAGCATCTTAAGTGCCACAAGAAATGAATGGTATCCTCTACTCTGTAGTGTAACTAGGTAGCTACAGCATGCTTATTATTTTAAAGGAGCGCGACGTTGTTGTATGATGTTCCTCTGAGGGTCGAGCACGACTTTACGAATGCTGCGTAACGTAAAGTCGAATAGTAAACGTTGTCGAGTTTGTATGACGTTTGGAACAGCGCCCGCCCGTGGGCGTATTTGTAACTAAAATTTAGTATGAGGTTTCTCGATCTCGATACGATAACCGTAACGTTACGCAGCTTTCGTAAAGTCGTGCTCGACCCTCAGGCGTTGCTACAAATGCTACAAACAGTGTGTGCGGCTTAACTTTTTTTTTTCATTCCAGGGTGTGGTATGGTAAAAACTGGAATGAACATTAGCATAGAAGAGTGTTTGTTTTTCGCTAAAAGCGTTTGCTTAGCCACGTGTCCCGTAGTTATACGTAGGGATTCCACAACGTAGGCTTTTAATTATGTACTCTTTTAGGGTACGTATATCTCAACAAAATTAACCCAAGTAACGGATTAAATTAATTTGCTCCTCCGCGAAGTAGTGCAGTATAGTCATGCAAAATAGCCTCGTCTGCGCTGAGTATTTATTTTCATGCACTAATTTTCGCGCCCTCCCTCCGCAAATTAAAAATAAAATAATCAATCCAAACGCTACTAAGCCCACAGCCAAAACTACCACCACCAGTAAAACAGTACCGGACACGTGTTTCGCCTCTCTCCGAGGCATCCTCAGCGGACGTCGTCGATGTTGACACCCCGACCGTCAGTCGAAGAACTCGACTATCATATATCATAAATACTCAGCGCAGACGAGGCTATTTTGCATGACTATACTGCACTACTTCGCGGAGGAGCAAATTAATTTAATCCGTTACTTGTAACATGGACCTCCGCAAAGTTACGCCTGAATCAATACAATATTTAAAATTAACCCCTATAGAATCATTTCGTTGTCCGTTTGATATAAGTGCGGAAGGTATGTAATTTTGCACGAGTCCCGAAGTGTCTCAGGCGTGGTTCGAGACTCGGGACGAGTGAAAATGACACTTTTCCACACGTGTACCAGACGACATTATTTATTACGTTTGCGAAAAATGTCACTGAAACCAAAGGCAGTGAGCACGTGCCGCGTTTTCACCACCGGCACCTTTAAAGAGTAAAAAACACTAGCGCGAAAAATCCATTTTTCCGCACGATACATAGCCACAAGAAGTACCACTTTTAGAGCAATTGTTTTGATAATAAATGTTTAATTATTTTCTATTTGAAAAACAGATTGAGCAGGTAAGAATTTATATTATTACTAGCTGTTGCCCGCGACTTCGTCCGCGTAGATTTCGGCTATCGCTATCCCGCATATGTCATTCCTCAATATTCAAACTATCTTCTTACCAAATTTCATCTAGATTGGTGCAGCGGTTTTTCCGTGAAGAGGTAACAAACAGAGAGACAGAGAGACAGAGTTACTTTCGCATTTATAATATCAGTTGCAGTTAGGATCAGTGACATGACGCAAATTTATCTATGTCTATGTAGGTACATATTGTAGGTTCGGAACCCTTGGTGCGCGAGTCCGACAGGCTCTTAGCCGGTTTTAACTACTTATGTGTACCCTCCGCTTCGGGTTGTAAGGGTTGCTCCCGCGGGACTGTTTTTAGCTGTGGCCAAACACGACCATCATGGTTTCACAGTGAAATAAACGCACAGGCATTACGCATATGAATAACCGAACCAATCTAAAAAAACCGGCCAGTTGCGAGTCGGGCTCGCGCACGAGGGTTCCGTAGAAAGATTTTAACGCTTTGTTGTAACGGAGTGTTAGCATAGCCCTGCTCCTAAGCAAATTTTACGCAGTGTGGGATCAACTTATATTGGTCTGCGAAATCTACAGACAGTCATAAAAAAAATAAGATTTTGAGACTTTTCTGAGTGGTTGTGCTATAAGAGCTACCTTCATACCAAATTTCAAGTTTCTAGGACAACTGGAAGACAGACGGACAACAATGTGATCCTATGAGAGTACCGTTTTTTCCTTTTGAGGTACGGAACCCTAAAAACATACAGGGGAACATAGAACCTCCTCCTTTTTCAAGTCGGTTAAAAGTCAAACGGATCACGACGGAAATAATCGCAGTGGATCAGTAGTCGCGCGAGCAGAGCCTTGGCACGCAGTGTGCGTCTCGCTACCGCTGAGTCGTGTGCTCTCAGAGAAAGGACTACGAATTAGTCCAAAATATGTCGGGCTGAACTGGACTTTGTACGTGAGAGATCTGGTTATATCACTATGATTGAGTCTCGCGGTAGTTTCATGCTAAAAGCAACAGAAAAACAGATATGGTAAACAATAGGCGGTCTTATCGCTTAAAAGCGATTTCTTAGAGACAACCAAAATACAGAACCCAAGATGAAGAGGCTAATTTCACATTACATTTCCAGACATTTCCATTTCAAAGTTCAGTAAGTATTATTGCTCGTGATCGTGGTTTATAAGTTCTAAAATGGTGTTTTGCAGCATTGATAATTGCGGAAACTCACCCATAGTGCGTAATTACACTAGTCTGTGTGCATGATTGGGTAATGCTTTTGCGTGTGTGCAGTTTAAGTACATATTAAACATCCAAGACCCGTGAAACAGACATTCGTATTCATCATACAAACATCTGCCCCGACCGGAGATCGAACCCGGAACCTCAACCTTCATAGTCGGGGTCTCTAACCACTAGGCTATCCGGTCGTCAAAGTAGGTAAGTAAGTATTACTACTCGTATCGTGGTACGTACTTACATAACTTTTGACGACCGAATAGCCTAGTGCTTAGAACCCTGACTATGAAGCTTGAGGCCCCGGGTTCGAATCCCGGTCGAGGCAAAATTCAAAATTCAAATTCAAAATTCAAAATTCAAAATTTTATTCAGCAAATAGGCAGTTGAATGCTCTTTTACACGTCTTTTTTTTTGAGTCTACCAGCGCTTTCGGAAAGACCATGATTGCCAAGAAGAATGCGCCGCAAGAAACTTGGCTCAAAGTCATTTTTTCTAAAAACAAGTTACGTTAGCTCTTACAATACGCAACCACAGACAAACTACACAAAGAAATCTCACTCTGTCATTAAAAGATTAAGAGAGAAAAAAAATACCGCATTTTAGAAACAAGTGTAAAAAGTAATTATTAAAACAGCAAAACCAGAACACTTTACTTTACTGGCACGTTTTAATTGAGCAGGAGATGTATAGGGTCTCCAGGTCAAATATCTGTGAAAATTTAAATTACAAAGGGATGTATAGGGTCCCAGAATTAATACTATAATATAATACTTAATCTGAGGCAGATGTTTGTATGATGAATACAAATGTTTGTTCTCAGGTCTTGGACATTTAATATGTATTTATGTATGTATTTATCTATATAAGTATGTTTATCCGTTGTCTAGTACCCATAGTACAGGCTTTGCCTAGTTTGGGACTAGGTCAATTGATGTCAATCTGTCCCATGATATTTAATTATTTATAAGTTCTAAAATGGTGTTTTGCCGCATTGGTACCTAATTGCGGAAACTCATCCACAGTGCGTAACTACACTAGTCTGTGTGCGTGACTGCGTGGTGCTTTTGTGTGCGTGCAGTAGTAGCAAGTGGAGGAAAAGAGTTGGTTCTTACGAATATCCGAATACGATGTTATTTAGTTCTCTAAAAGTGATAATTTTAGTACAGTATTTGACTCTAACAACACCTTCATTTGTTTTTCGCCCGGGTTACCCAGAATGGTAAATGAATCAGAAATAATTAATGATGATGATGCCCACATTCCGATATAATATACGTAAGAGATTGTGTAGATCATTGTGACCGCTTCGATTGCTTAGCTGCTTCTGCTGCTGACTGCACTTTGACCTTTTGGCACTTAGGCCACAAATTACAATGGCGACGGTTGGCAGCTGGTCACCGATAGTTAGACTAACTTTGATGGACTATAGAAGTTTCGATAAAGTTTGGCAAAAACTTGGAAAGTTGCGTGTTAGTGCCGAATAATATGATAATGCTGACATCGACCGCACATGTTGCCAAGCCAATATGGTATAAACCGCAACTTAAGCCGCTTGCCTGAGAGGATGACCTTCAACGCTTCGCGCCTACTCACCCCACTTCACTTCTACTAAAAAACTTCGTTTTAGTGGCGACATCTATTAAATATCGGTCTAACTTCATTTTACACAGTGTTATCACAAATAACGCGTCTTCTCGCAATAAAAAAAATTCGTTCAGAATCCGCAGCGAATAGGTACGTTTAAAAAATAAAAAATATTATAAATATAGGCCTGGTGCCCAGCAGTGGGACGTAAAAAGGCCGATGATGATGATGGCGATGATAATGATGATTAAAAAAAATTATGATAGTGTTAAACTGTTTCTTTTCTTTGGAAAAAAAAAATGTTAAACGAGAAAATCCTAGCCTATTAAATTCTCTATAAAAAAACTGCGTCCGGCGGCCTTATGGTCTAACTCGCTCGCAATCACAATCGCGTTCATTTTGTATGGGCTGGCAATTGGTAAACAGCTAGTTGTCACAATCGTACAAAAACTGACATTTAAATCCGATGACGAGTGTCAAATAGTTAAGCAATTACGTTGCGGGTTGATCCATCCGTTTAAGACTTACAATTAAACTGAAAGACACACAGAGGTACACTAGTTATAAACTAATAATATATAACACCACTGTGTTCTTTATAGGGGATAAAAAATAAGAATTTCACCTTCAAAATGCTGTCTGTTTGTCGATAAGCCTAAATAAAAAAAAAAATGGAACGAAGTGTCGGTTCCCAATCACAAAATGTGCCGAATTCACAGATAACTTTATGTCAAATGTCAACTTGTCAATTCTCTAGACGCGTCATTAAAATGATTGAAATGCGATATTTTTTTAGAAACGTTTCTACTTAAAAACGGATCTTGTTATATAAAAATAAGTAGGTATAACCTCGTAACTCGTAAATCCCCGCGTACTTGTACAAGTAGGTACAAATTAATAGTAAGAAAAAATAACTGCTGAATGTACTTTGTGAAGTACCAATTGTTCGGTTACAAAATAACCTTTAACGTGTTATAAAAATAACTCAGAACTCGCGTCTCGGTTTGTAGAACTATCCAGTCGTAAAAAGTGACGACTTACGAGGTTATAAACATGTAAATTCGAATATATTGAAAAGCGTACTACCGTGGAACCTTATCGCAATAAATGTTAGACTCTACCTAATAAAATGACGTATATCTGTATGGTACGCAACGACTCTATATCGGAGCACAATTCCTGGACATTCAAAACACTTAAATCAAAATTGCTTTCTTGCCAAGCATTCCAAATAAAATTGCAATTTCTAATGTCATGTGAGTATCAAGTTTATGGTAAAGTTCCCGGGACTTTTTAAAATGAAACTACCGTGAGATTCAATCCGTTGTAAAGTCCTTACGGATTAATACTGTGGGGTAACTGTTGCACTGTTCGGAGAGTTTTTCAATTACAAAAGAAATGTGTTAGGGCTATATGTGGTGCACGTCAAACAGATTCCTGTCGACCTCTCTTTCATAGACTTAAAATCATGACATTGCCCTCATTATACATCTACGAAATGGGTTTATTTGTAAAGACCAATATGAGCCTCTTCAGAAGTAAAGCATCCGCGACGGGGTATCAATCTCGCCACGGCACCCTTCTATGTTATCCTTCGCAATCAAAAACGGCTTGTTTTAGGAAAAGTGTTTTGTGTATGTATAAGAGTGTTTAATAATCTACCCACAGAAATAAGGAATTCTGACATGCCTGAGTATAAATGTAAATTACGTAATTTCTGTTTAGATAAGTGTTATTATAGCATTAATAATTATTTGGATCCAATGAATAAATAACTAAAGCAATGATGAAATAATGCACTTCTGAGCTTGACATAATGTAATACTTTTTATGTTATTTGATATGGTATATTTACAAAACGTAGTTTATAAGTAATATTTGCCTGCTTATTTAAGTAAAATGTACGTACTTAAAAACGCTTCTCCAACTGCGTTCACCACTACATTTTCGCAAATAAATATTCTTATTCTTATTCTTTATCTGGGAGCATACGCATCGGCGGTAGCGAAACGAAAACTGCGCGCCAAGTCTCACAACAACCCTCGTCATGGTAATGTTTACTATGGTCTGTAGGGCTATAGTACTTACTCGACTGACACGTGAGCGATAAGTTTATATCACTATATCAGAAGCCCGAGTACGAATACTCGAAACCTGCGTCACGTAAAATCGAATAGTAAACATTATCGAGTTTGTATGACATTTGGAACAGCGCCCGCCCGTGAGCATATTTGGAACAAAAATCTAGTATGAGGTTTCTCCATCTCGATACGATAACCGTAACGTTACGCAAGATTCGAAAAGTCGTGCTCGACCCTCAGTAATTCGACCTCTAAGATATTAAGAAAATTAAATTAGCACAGCTTCTAAAATGGTATTTGCTAAGACCAATCTCAAATAAAGAGCATATTTACCAAATATGAGCTCTCCTACTAAACATTGTGTCTGTTGAAAACATTTTCAATGGGGGTCGATTCTATATTATTCGACAAAGACTCCTCCTTGATTCGCCCTTTCAATCAGCACCTTAATAATCCACTTGATGATTGCGCAAACATTTCATGAAATAGAAATTTATTCTTATTTTACGCCTTGACTTGGCAGCACATGTAGCACGGCGCGCCATTTTGTCGCTTGTCGCGCAGTGTGTCCCTTTCATAGTGATGGAATCAGTGAAGGACGCACTGAGCGACAAGCGACAAAATGGCGCGCGTGCTAGCCCTCCAGTCCAGGTCATTGTGAAATTTGTACACGAACATTATAAAGGGCCAACGGGGAGTGCTTCTGAATCAAGTCATTTTGATTTAGGCTCGCGCAATTTATGTATAGAATGATTTAGAAATAATTGAAGAGACGAGAATATTTTCAAAGGTTGTCTGTTCTTGGATACTTGGGATTCTTCGCGAAATATTTTATCTCAAAGCTTTTATTTAATTTGGTAGATTGGTCTCTCTATCTAGTTAGTTAAAGTTAGAGACTTGCGTTAGATTAATGATTAAGATTAGTGATCGCGTTGACTTGAAATTGAGACGCCGTGATAGCCTAGTGGTTGAACCTATGGCCGCTCAAGCTGAGGGTCCTGAGTTTTCGGAATTTTTGTGCGAAATTACATTTGTAATTTGTCATGAGCTTTTCGGTGAAAGAAAACATAGTGAGAAAACCTGCACACTCCTGCGAAGCAATTCAATTTTGTGTGTTAAGTTCCCAATCCGCACTGGGCCCGCGTGGGAACTGTAGTCCAAGCTCTCTCCTTGTGAGAGGAGGCCTGTGCCCAACAGTGGGACATAAATAGGCTGATGATGATGATAACTAGGAACTCTGGGAGAGGGCATTCAACTTTGCCAGTACGCACAAGGTCATTGGAAGCCGTTCACGCCTTAAGTTTGAAGTGTAAGTACTGTAAGTATTATTAAAAAACGAAATGGTGTATTATCTTCGTGCCTCGGTGCGGGGTCGCAACTCACCAAATAGGAAACGCTGACTGAGTCATCTATATTGTTACTAACTTTATAGAGTTTATTAATTTCCATCGACGTTTAAAATCGATCGTCTCCGTTCTAATTACTTTCATTTGCATGAAATTGAATATTTATAATTATCTTCTTGCCTTTGGGAACAATAAAGTATCGCTTAATTAGCGGAAATCCAAACAAAACTTAACTTTAGTTAGCAGTTAACTTCCATTTTGCACGAGTTTCAAATGTTTCAATCGATATTGAAATTATCACATAATTAAATTACGGCGCTAAAAGTGATACAGTTACTTCGTAAGTTAGGCACTGTGCCTCGAGCACGAACATTCGAGTCCTACGTAACGTAATCTTATCGTATTTAAATTTTAGTACCATACACTCACGGGAGGAGCTGTATCAAACGTCACACAATTTTTCTCGATAACTACTCGATTTCGATAGGTAGATACATAGGATTCGAATGTTCGTGCTCGGGGCACATAGGGTCCAGCACGACTTTACGAATGCCGCGTAACCTTACGGTTATCGTATCGAGATCGAGAAACCTCATACTAAATTTTAGTTCCTAATACGCTCACGGGCGGGCGCTGTACCAAACGTCATGCAAACTCGACGTTTACTATTCGATTTTACGTGACGCAGGTTTCGAAAAGTCGTGCTCGGGGCACAGCACCTGCCCACATTAAATCACGCGCCGGTGTAGTCTCGTAATTCCAAGGCTCTGTTAGTCGGGCACTTAATTAAGGCTTAAACCCTGGTTAATTATTGGACCGCGTCGTGCTCCAGTGCCCATCTGGTTGCTGACAAACCGGTGGTTTAGAACCAAACTTAACTGTAGAGCTAGCACGACTGGCCGCGGCTTCGTTTGTCGGGCGAGATTATATTACCCGTCCCGTTGCATTCTGAGTGACAGAAAAGGACGGGCAGTTGTTCTCGCGCGAGATAGAAGTCGCATTGTAAGTTGTGCTAGACCTACAGAAAAGTACAGGCAGTGGGTCTCGCGCGAGATAAAAGTAGCACTGTCAGTTGTGCTAGACCTACTGTTACACTGATAGACTATAGTGAGGGCTATCGCAAGTCCAAAATCCGCTAGGATCGCGTGTTTTTCATTTACGATGAGTTCTGTGACACTTTTTCGGAATTACGCATACCTACCAAGCTATGTACGCAAAATAATATTGAAAAATCTTTTAAAGTAATGAAATCAAAAAATGTACAAACCATACTTCTTGAAATTTTTAATTTAGGTACGCAATGTGTGAAACGGAACAGAGCATTAGAGGTGAGACACAACATGGACATATTTACTACAAGTTAATGTTTCTGCTGACATTTACATGACAGTTTAAAAATTGCACTTTAAACAGCCGCGCGCCGTTTACACGTGTCTAGTGTACGCGAACGATGATAGAAAAACTTTTACTAGTAAAATATACAACATACAATGACAATGCAAAGAAAAATCAGTTAAGCAGCTTTGAATTTCATACTATGAATGTTTTATAAAAATAAAACCATAAATAATCAATAGGTAAATCGATTATTTTCGTTCATAAAATATATTGCAATGCAATTTCTCCAAATGTAGGTACTATTGACTCTTGGAAAAAACTATAGATAAATCAGACAAACAGACACACAAACACACGCAGCAATCAAACTTATAACACCCCTCTTTTGTGTAGGGGGTCAAAAAACAGGCTGACAAAATCATCCAATTTGATATTGGCCATACTGTTCGCCCACTAACTGAAATTCAGACGAAGAAGGCAATAAATAATGATCACTCGAGTAGGCGCCCAATTACAGGGCAGTCGACCGTGGCTGCGCAAGAGTGGGGCGCGGTCACCCATGAAATGGTTGCACGAATTATGCGCCCATATGTTACTAGCTTACGCCCGCAAATTCGCTACCGCGGCAGAATTTGGTTATCTAAAAGAAAAACCGGCCAAGTGCGAGTCGGACTCGCGCACGAAGTTTCCGTAGAAATTTTTTAACGCTTTTCCCCAGTGTTTTAAGAAGTCCAGTGTTAGGAGCACTGCTGCTAAGCAAAATGTACGCAGTGTGGGGTCAACTTATATTGGTCTGTGAAATCTACAGACAGACATAAAAATTTAAGATTTGGAGACTTTTCTGAGTGGTTGTGCTGTAAGAGCTACCTTCATACCAAATTTCAAGTTTCTAGGACAACTGGTTTTTTAGGTTTATGATAAGCCCTTTACGTTTTTGGATTTCGGCAATTTGTATGAAAATTGCCTTTGTAATGAGTGTATCTTTCGATTGCGTTGACTTAGAAGGTTGATTTTTTCGCAGCTTCAAGGGACCGCAGGCTTGAGTATTTGATATTAATTTCAGCATGCTACCTCCACGCGTTCCAGAGAAAAAGGGTCTTGACAGACAGACAGACAGACGGACAACAAAGTGATTGTATAAGGGTTCCGTTTTTTCCTTTTGATAAAAAATCTGTCAGTCAGGAGTCCAAATCAGCAGGATAACTGCATAACTATAATGCCCACTATAATGAGACTCGTCATCGGATTGAACTGTCAGTTTACATAAAACTGACAGTTCAATCCGATGACGAGTGTCATTATTATTAGGTACTTCTATTATGTAAGCAAGTATTAATTAAGAGCTGCTTTCGAAAATCCCCTCGCTGTATCGCATCATAATATTTCACCTACGTACTTGAAACATGGCTATATTTTCATTTCTTGTTTCTGGTATAAAATGCCTAATTAAGAGCGAAATATTATCCCAAGGGTTCTCGAGCCTTCTGCAAATATTTTACATAAAAAGGTGAATAAAATACGTACCCATTAATTTGTGAAGGTCTATAGAAGACGAAGGTAGAAGCTCATTACAGAGGTATTCTGTTTTATTATATGATAAGAAGGAAGCTGCTGTTTAAGGACAAATAAAATTATTATTTCCCCCGTATGTTAGCAGATTACCGGATGTGTTGGAAATAACTACACCTGGGCAAAACGTGGGTAATCTCAGAATCTAATATCCATTATGTTCTACGAGTTTTAGTGGTAGAGCAAATTTTAAATTAAATTTATTTATTTATTAGCTGTTGCCCGCGACATCGTCCGCGTAGATTTCGGTTATCGCTATCCCGCGGGAACAATATAATAATCAGGAATAAAAAGTAGCCTATGTTATTCCTCAATATTCAAACTATCTTCTTACCAAATTTCATCTAGATTGATGCAGCGGTTTTCCCGTGAAGAAATAACAAACAGACAGACAGAGAGACAGAGAGACAGAGTTACTTTCGCATTTATAATATTAGTTAGGATTAGGATTATATAAATTATACATATATGTTATATTTTATAATATAGGAAATTAGGATGAGGATTAGGATTTATCTATTTATTTATTAACCAGTAAGCGTCTTAACCACTAGGCTGTTCGGTCGTCACAATGTACTGTGTTTGTCACAGCCTGTTCCTTCCAATATCTAAATATACGTTCTTGATATACGTGTAGCTAACTTACAATAGATTCCCAATTAAGATCGAACATCACAATTCTTGGAATGACCATTGATTGGTCGCCATTGGCAACGTATTGAACCAATAACATGCCACAATAATAAGTCAAGCTGATCTGGAAAAAAACGATGTTATGTATCATCATAAATAGATAGATACAAACCTTATTCTTTAAAACCATACATGACTCATCATTACCATCAGAAGCCTTTTTACCCTACTGCCGAAGGACGTTTATGTTTTTCGAGCGACGTACCTATCAATCGAGTGTAAGTACATGCATGTGTTTAATTCTTTGGCGCGCTTTACAGCCTAAACCGTTCGACAGATTTCAACGTATGAGGTGTCTTTAAAAGTTCTACGGTGGCTCACAAATATTGTCACAATACTTTTCCTTGTCAAACAGTGCAGTGTCACTATGACTTACTGTGAAAAGGTGCCAATCGACTGGCCCTACTCTTAAACAAACAATTCTAGAAGTCACCTTCGTTAGTCGCAGTCACGTTTTTACCAATTCGAAGAAAGTTTTACCAACACGAAACAAAATGGGGTAAGTAAATGGGAACACTTTCCAAGGTCAATACCCTGTGTCCTATGTAAACAAGGGTAAATGAGTCGACTAATACGTAATTCGACCAGCTTTAGTTCATTATCCTTTTGGCTTTGCGTACCAGCACTACTTAGCATAATTATGACGATTCTCATTTCATTAGTTTCTTTTATTGGCCCAATACACGATACGCCATAAATAGTCTTCAATTTTTATTTTGTTATTCATCATCATCATCATGTCAGCCTAAAGACGTCCACTGCTGGCCGGCGGCCTCCCCCGCGCTCTTCACTCAGACCGGTCTTGTGCTTTCCGCATCCACCGCGGTCCCGCGATCTTTGGTCGTCGCTCCATCTTGCCATTATAATCATTTAATTCTTATTACCAAAATCTGCTGACATGTAAATAAATGCGGGTGGTAGGACCTTGTGCGAGGTCCGTCCGGATCGCTACCACCATCTTATCGGTAAATCTGCCGCTAAGCAGCAGTGCTTACACTGTTGTGTTCCGGTGTGGAGAGTAAGACGGCCGGTGTAATTACGGAGACGTGAGGCATTTCATCTTTGCTCTCTAGGTTAGCAACGCATCTGCAAACCCTCCGAGGATACGGGTGTCTATGGGCAGTGGTGATCGCACTTACCATCAGGTGACCCGCTTGCTGTGGTTTGCCTTCCACTTTGTATAAAAAATGATCATATTATTTTTGTACAAACCTCCTCCTTTTTTTGAAGTCGACTAAAAACTATATTAGCAAAATTAATGAGAATTCAGTAGATATTTAACTTAATGATGGGTAACATGTCCAGTGAGTAGCATCAACATTACCTACTGAACTTTCATTAATTTTGCTAATATTATAATAATAATAATAATATGGCCATGTGGCCTGTTGATTCGACGATCACTGTCCCGATAGTCGTTTCGGCGAACGGTCTAATAGCGAAGAGCCTTGACCATCACCTTAAAAGGCTCTCGCTAGGTGGTTGGGTCAAGGGTCAGATACAGAAGCCGGTACTCCTGGACACGGCTCGGATAGTCAGGAGGTTCCTCTCTCTGTCGCCCTGACCACCGGTAGCTTAGGCCCCGCCTCGCTGCCGGCGGCACCCTAGGTTAGGTTTTTATAATGTTTTTATATTTTGTATTAATATTGTTTTATTACTTTTTATATGAATATTGTGAAAACCTAGCCTAAGATTGCAATAAATATACGATAATAATAATAAATCATTTATTGCGAACACATGTCCATAGATGGTTAGTAATTTTACCTTATATAACTATGTTAGTAAATTTAAATAATTCCATAACATTAAACATACAATAACACCAATCTAATTAAAATGTCTATTATGATTATGTCACGATACATTACAATACAATACAATACAATACAATAACTCTTTATTGAACACCACATAACAGTCAAGACAAGAAATTAGGCACAAAGAAAATACAAGGTAACAATGGGCGGCCTTATCGCTACAGAGCGATCTCTACCAGGCAACCATAATGGAATAAAGGTAAGAACATATTAAAGCTTATTATTATTATTATTGTTTTTAATCGACTTCAAAAAAAGAACGAGGTTCTCAACTCGTCTGAATACTTTTTTTTAATTTAACGTGATGATTGATGGATGACAAGGACAATAATAGAATTCTCTTATGGTCCTTGTTGGATGATATAATATTACGCTAACAATTTTAGCTCCTTTAGACTCCAAGTGCCTCCAAGCACCAGCAGATGTTCCTGCGCTCAGACTTTTGACAGGAGGGTGTGGTGTTCCGTCGCTTTAGGGAAGCGAAACTGACGTTTAAAACTCCCTAAATAGTTGTAATGTTTTGTTTTTTAATTTTTATATGTACTTTTGTTTTGTATTGTGTATTGTTTTATATATAAATTTTATAGCGCTTTGCTGTAATGCTGTAAAATTGTTTTGATAATAAATAAATAAATAGCGACAGAATGTGACACCTACTTTATTACTATAAGATCTTACTGTATATTTGCATTGGTTTTGTGAATCTTCCTCTTGCCAAGCAGATTATACTTGGCAGCCATTTGATAAAGGTTACGGGTTCGGCGCACGTCGACCAGTGCCCTAAGCACGACTTGTCGAATCCTGCGTCACGTAAACTCGAATAGTAAACTATAACGAGTTTGTATGACGTTTGGAACAGCGCCCGCCCGTGAGCGTATTTGGAACTAAAATTTAGTATGAGATTTCTCTATCTCGATACGATAACCGTAACGTAACGCAGGATTCGACAAGTCGTGCTTAGGGCACTGTCGTGGGATTCGCATTTTATGCAGGTAAACTTTTTATCACTTTCACAGGGTGTCAAATGTGGTGGGAAACACGGACCGAATGTTTTTCACGTAAAATTAAGTATTACCTATATTTAGCGCTTGTTTACGCTGTCTGTATCTACTTAAGCCTTTTTTAGGATTCCGTACCTCAAAAGGAAAAAAAGAAGTCTGTCTGTCTGTCCGTTTGTCTGTCTGTGTGTTTAGGTAGCTTGCTGAAATTAATACCAAATACGCCTGCGGTTCCTTGAAGCTGTGAAAAAATCAAATTTCTAAGTCAACGCAATCAAAAGAATCGGTCATTAAAAAGGCTGTTTCCATACAAATTGCCGGACCCCGAAAACCTAGAGTACTTCCAGTTGTCCTAGAAACTTGAAATTTGGTATGAAGAGCACTTATAGCACAACCACTCAGAAAATTCTCAAAATCTAAAATTTTCTAGTCTGTCTGTATAATATGTCACAGACCAATATAAGATGACCCCGCACTGCGTGGGTACATTTTGCTTAGGAGCACTCTGCTAATACTGGACAACTTAAAACACTGGAGAAAAGCGGGAAAATCTTTGTAAAGCACTCTCAGTGCGCGAATCCAACTCGCACTTGGCCGGTTTTTTTTTTGTCAGAGTGGAAACTTCGTTACGAGTACCGCCACACCTGCGGAAAGTCTGGTGGGTATGTGGTACTCTCTTCGCCTCCTCCTCTCCGTAAAGAAGAAAGGGGAGAAGCCATACCCACTAAACCACTCCGGTGTTGCCCTCCTTCCGGGTTGCTAGGTACCGGGGGATCCCTAGGGATGCACCAGCGGCACCCTCCGGCTACTAGGAGGGAAGGATCGCAACACTTGATCCTCCCCATAGACGGACAGAGTCGACTGTACTTAAGCCTGGCGTGACAGGTCGCAAAAGAATTGTAAAATAAGTTTCTGTGAACTTTTAATAGCCATTAATAGACATACTCGAAACGGGATATTTGATGGCGATTTTTTTTTTATACGACGAGGAAGGCAAACGAGCAAGTGGGTCACCTGATGGTAAGTGATCACCACTGCCCATAGACACCCACAACCCCGAAGGGCCCGCAGATGCGTTGTCAACCTAGAGAGCTAAGATGAAATGTCTCTTGTGCCCGTAATTACACCGGCTGTCTTACTCTCCACACCGGAACACAACAGTGCAAGCACTGCTGCTTAGCGCCAGGATTAGCGAGTAAGATGGTGGTTGCGATCCGGACGGACCTTGCACAAGGTCCTACCACCTTATAGGTTTGATGGTTTATAAGGTAATCGCGATCAATATCCCGTTTTCATTATGCCTAATGCAATTAACCGTGAATCATTTAAAACTGTTATTTTAATAACCATTTTGAAATTCGATAGATAGGTAGATAATTTGATTAGATATTTAGAAGACGAAAATCGACGAGTTGTGCGCACTCACAGAGCGACTACGGCGTTTTTTTTTTTATACCTGATGATGCTGTTAGTGATGCCACTGTGACAGCTTTGCCCTGGCTTCGGTGGGCGTGCTCGGCTGGGCCGGCACAGCCGCTACCTGCTGACTCCGTGCGGCATGAGCAGCTCTTGTATAGACGAATCTATAGGCTTCCCATGCCCAGGGCCAGATCTGCTTTCGCAAGGCGGTTGCCATTATTTGCCCATCCATTTATATACAAAAAAGTTTGCAGACTTGTGAATATAATAAACTGTAGGACCAGTATTGTAAAAAAAATCGTTACGAAGTGGCTTACATCGCTAACATACGCTGAAACGGAGAATTTACTAAACATATGCTCGTAAGAGTGCATCGCATAATCTCCCCTGATAATACCTATAGAATTTTAGGAAATCTCTCAGAATGTAAACCGACTCGCAGGGTCCCAAGATACAGGCTCAGCCTAGTTTGGGGTCCGCCGGACACTGCTAAATGTATTTTTCTCTCGTATTTGTTAATAATATATATTTTTTTTCATTTTTCGGTAATCTGGTCATTACTCTAAACTCTGTCGCTTAAGGGGCTTCTGAACGGGCAACGTTTTTTTGCAATATGTGGCCGGCAACTATTGCTGTCTGACTCTTTTTATGAAAGCTAGACAAAGACTCCTATCGTGACCACCCATTTCTACCTTGTATTTTCTTTGTGCCTTATTTCTTGTTTTGATTGTTATGTGGTGTTCAATAAAGAGTTATTGTATTGTACATGAACACAACATTACATGTTGTCTATCCCTTTCTTACATCGAGTATTCGAGGGCGAGGACTATACCCCGTAGAGCGATCTGACGCCCAAGTACGAAGTGTAAAATTCGAACTTCGTATCGTGCCGTCCCGCTCACGCTAATATGATTTAATACGAGAGTGAGCAGGACGATACGATACGAACTTCGATTTTCGTAGTAGTCCTAGTCCGTAGTCCGTAGTAGTCGTAGTCCCCCTGGCAAAATTCCCACGTTAAGAATGTATTTGCAATGTAAAAATACGACAAATACCGGTACCTTTTCCGGGTAATGTCATCAGTCCCTAGTCATACAAATTTGCCTTGTCAAACAAAACGATACCGCCTTTTGTCACTGACACTTAATGTGAAGTAATTCCACAAAGGGTAACGAATTGTTTCTTGTGCCTATTTAACAGCGTAGATCTATAAAGCGAATTGTAACGTCGCTGAATATTATAAATATTATAATGTTAATAAGCACTCCGCTGAATATAATTATTATAGTAGTTTTAGTTACGTACGGACTTTCAATCATTTCAAAACAGTGACCCCTAGCGCCATCTATTAACGCATAATGTAAATAATAACAATGCTGCGTAACAAGTTTTACTTCATAAACGGCGCATCACTAGATGGCGCTGTAAGTTACAATGACTTCTTGTCCAGTCATTGCTAAGTGCCAAGTTATCCATTAAGCAAGCCAGCTCCATTTAAGGGTTGAAATCGAGCAAGTTAGCTTTATCCTCAACATTTATTTATTTATTCAAACGGGTTACTATGGGTTCATGTGGTCATCTTTATAAATTATTTACCTCCTAATAATAAAATCTCATTTTTCTAATGTCCTGTCAGTCGCCTGAAGCTTAACTGGTAGAGATCCCTTTAAGGGATAATTTCGCCTTTGTACATTTTTCTTTTGTCCTGTTACTTGTTCTGTTATTTCATGGTTTATGTGCAATAATAAACAGATATACAGTATACATAATTCCATATACATACATACATACAAAATTCTTCTTGCAAAACCTCAATAGGGATTTTATATTTAACTTGCAGTGTTTTTGTTTCTCTTATAATCATGTAATTTAAAATCAGATAAGGAATTTACTTTTATAACTGAAGTTCAAGATAGATACTGGCACAAAAAACATAAGGTTTTTTTTTTCAGTACAATAAGTACTGGCCATTTTAAAAACTTTCATTTTGTCATGTCTGACAACCATAGCCGCAGCCTGGTAGATCTTGACACATGCCAAGTATGGCATCCTAAGCCATGTTACTACTTTTACAACAGTGAAGGTCGGCTGCACTGTGCCACATGTGGCCAGGTGTTCAGGACAAAGGCGGCATTCACTTGCCATATAAGGATGACAGAGAATTACTTATGAGCTTCATAATTGCAAAATTGTCTCAAGAACAAAAAAAATGTTGGTGGTCCTATACCGTATTTCCTGAGGTATTCTATGAAGCATTAATCTTTTTATGAAATAAAATTTTGCCACATCCCACTATTTTTGTGAAAATTTTACTTTGAATTAAAATTACATTATGTTGTTACCTTTTTTCTGTTTCTTTGTTACATGTTGTAAGTATTGTACTGTACATAATACAATATTACAATTACAATAGAAAATAGTCAATTATAATTCCAACTAGATTTAAGTCCTAGCTTCAAGCAATTGCAGATATCATTGATAACAAAATCTGTATGAATCTTCTTCTGTTCATTCTATAATTCATTCATTTACTTAATTAAATAATAAGGATATGTGAAAAGGTACATTTTATTTTATATGCTAAAGGCATGAATTTGACCACAATCACGCCTGATGGTAAGCGAAGATGTGATCTACAATGGGGCATGCTTGCCTAGTAAATGCCCATTCACACTAGACATGAAAACAGCAAGATTAGTGTTCAGGGAACACAACGACGCAGGCAGGGAATTCCACTCCTAAGCCGTATGGATGATGGAGGAAGAGCGAAAAGGCTTTGTGAATACTGGGCTTTTGGGAATGCTGACAACATAGGGGTGGAGACCCCACCTACTTGCCACCCAAAAGTGCTACACGTAATACAGAACAAGCCGTCATAAGGGTGCGGTGGCATGATCACTGTTGATCAAACCCTTTAATAATAATGAGAAAAAAAAGCCGTCAAAAGTTGCTACAGTCACATAATAACTTATCTTTTGGTTCCATTACCTACCCTATCTTTTATCCCCGAATTGTAGTTCCCGCGGGATAGCAATAACCTACGCATACTTCGCGGGCAACAGCTATTGAATAATAAAAATCTTCTAAAAAAATTCAGCGAATTCAGACCGACATGGCATGCCATGGCATTGACTTAACTGACGAGTAACGTTCCATCCAGACAATAATACAAGTACGTAGTATCTCTTAGTAGTCTATGATTACAAGCTAATTAAAACTACTGAGTGAACAAATGATCATGATCAACGAAAAGATAAGATTAGATAAATTTATGTAAATAAAGTTTTCCAAAGGTTGATTATACAAACATTTTTTTTTCTTTTCTTTTTTTAATTCATCCCATAAGGGATAGGCAAAGGAACTGAGTCCATACAGAGTTGTGTCAGTCTGTCCTAGTCACGTCCTGTCAGCTGCTCATGCCTTCCGTAAAGCGATAGTGAACTTTACGGCGAGCTACGGCGAGCAGCAGCCGGCGGATATTTGGGGGTCACAGAGGGAATACGCGTTTTCACTTGAATTCTTCATTTGCTGGACACTGTCACGTTAATTTGTTGTATAACACACTATCTTTATTATTCACCGAACAACATTAAGCACAGAAACTAAGATTCAATTAACGACACGATCCACTCTCATCGGTTTCCCGCCAAAAATCCTTGAACAAACATGTCTATCTGGCACTGACAGTGACATGCCTAGACCAGGGCTGCCATATGATATGACTGTATAAAAATAATTGACGGAAGTTTCTTCAGGGCCGTGCCCGTGTTTTATAAAGTTACAATTTACAAGCGGAAGTCTCATTCTGTCACCTTTTGTTAGAAAGAGACTTCCGTTTGTAAATTGTAACTTTATAAAACACGGGCACGGGCAAGCGCCCGTTACTCTAATTCTGTGAACATACCTAAATGCTGAGTGCGCTCGTCCTACCCCAGCAACCAATTATGCAAGTGTAAATTTAAAACATTTTCCTACTACAACTAACGTGTCATCTGTTAAATAAAACCACCACCAACCACCTTACCACGGTAAATTTTATCGGCAGCAAAAAGAATTTCGTTATTTTATAACAAATAAGGAAGTGCGAGAGGGACAATATGCTTTGTGTAGTCGAAAAACGTTAGTATGCTAGGGGGTCAGATCTGTACCTACGGTCACATGCCATGTCTGTTTATAAAACGAGAGCCACATTAAGTTAGCAAAAAAAATGCAAGTCTTCAATAAATATTAGTACTTATAGTTTATGAAACTGATGCACAATGTTTTAATACCCATGTAATGTGCAGTTTCATTCACTACCTACTTTGTCACTCTCATAAATTTTTTCCACTAAATTCAGTGCAACAAAACTTATGAATGATACCAAAACAAACACTAAAAATTGCAATGAACACTTTTTTCTAATGCTATAAACATGACGGTCTCGCGTATGTGAGTTCCGTTAGAAATAAAAAATTATGGAGCTTATTGGTGATTTAATCAATGATATTATAAGTATTTATTTGTTATATCATTGGATTTAACTCCTTGGATTTGCCCTGTATCGTAATAGAAAAAAAAATTTAACATTGTTTTGTTAGAAATAGCGTTAGGATATGTTTTTTTTATTTTATTTCGGTATTGTGTTTATAATATAAACTCTTGTGTTTATAATTCGAATTTTACGATGAGACTAAATAAACAAATTATAAATGTAGGGTAAAATCCTTAAGCTAGCAACCCTGTCTGCTGTCACTTTATAGCGCCGCCATTGACACAGTGAAACAGTTCACGAAGAATGCTTGGAAAACGAAACAAAATTATATTTGAATTTTATTTTTCTGAGCTGTTTTAGATACCTACAATAAGTCAAACCAAAAAATTACAAACAATGTTTTTCATTTTCATGATGCTTGCTTTCATCCTTTTGCTTTTGTTGCACAACGTATACACTTAAAGCTAAATTTGTATTAGAATGTACTTAAGTAGGTATAAGGGTATAAGTCTAAAGCAGACATACTATAAGTACTTATACAAAACTATGGTATTGCAATGCTACAAATATGTCTTCTTACTTTTATGAGGACTTCTTAGTCGTGGAATCAGCGTTTGTTTAATATGTAATTTAATTTCGTAATATATCAAATATCAACTTGTATTTTTTAGGGATGAGATAAAAGTAATTCGTAGTGTCAGCTTCAGTTGTTTTTTAGTTTATAAAAAGTATTTATAACAATAAAAATAATTAATAATCAATGAAAATGGAAATAAAAGGCACACATTATTATGACGTTGCCGGTCCCGCCATTTAGAGACCAATAATGCCAACAGAGAAAACGTACTTTTCATTTTTTATTTTGGATGCGTTCATGATACTTTTTTGTCTCTGGTCAAAATACGCACGGAAGCGGTTTAAACGTGGTTTAGATTGATTTAATAAAAACACAAATTACCTACTTTATACGTAAATCATAAATTACTTTAAAATTATGAAATTAATTAGAGTTTTTGAAGCACAGAAAAAACTCTGATTTTCAATGTAAGCCTAAGGTAAGCCTGGGTCGTGTTTTATAAGGCTATAGGTATATATTCACAAGGGGAAGTCTCTAACAAAAGGTGATAGAATGAGACTTCTGCTTGTAAATTATACCTAACTTGTAGCTTTATAAAATACGAGCCTGAAGTCTCATTCTAACCCCTTTGTTAGAAAGAAACTTCCGCTTTTAAATTATAACTTGTAGGTTTATAAAACACAGCCCTGAGGGTTGAGCACGACTTTACGAATGCTGCGTAACGTTACGGTTATCGTATCGAGAACGAGAAACCTCATACTAAATTTTAGTTCCAAATACGCTCACGGGTGGGCGCTGTTCCAAACGACGTACAAACTTGACAACGTTTAAGTGACGCAGCATTCGTAAAGTCGTGCTCGACCCTTTGTAAGAACATTAGATGGAGGACTGTCGAACCCGATAGAGCACTAGATTTTTGCAATGTCGTAATTACGAAAGCATCTCAGGAAAGCACAAAACTTTGTTAGTCATAACAATTTGTATTTTCACATGAAATAAATAAAATATGTAGGTATGTGGTAAGGATGCCGTCACGTTTTTGTTTTTTTATATACGACGAGGAAGGTAAACGTGCAAGTGGGTCACCTGATGGTAAGTGATCACCACTGCCCATAGACACCCGCAACCCACACCCACCAACACTTGCATTGACCTCAGAGGCATTGACGAATTCCATGATAATATATGATTGGCTAATTTAATAGAAAACAATATACCTACCGTTTTCTAGGGGCTACTTCATACATGTACCTACCTAACGAAAGTTGATTTTTTTTTTAGCAAACATCAACGTGTTGCACATATTTCGACAGCTCTTTTAAAATGACTTTGAAATTCTTTAGCAATTTTATTGATTAAGTAAGCGAATATCTTTGGAAATGATAGCTCCAAAAGTTGCATGAATTGTATTATCTTTTAAATCGTAGGTCCAAGAAATATGAAAAAGAAACAAAGTACAGAGGTAACGCTTAGTAAACACTTAACGAAAATTGTTTTTAACACGATCGGATTTACCGTTTAAGAGTTAAGTATTGCCGAAAACCTGCTCTTCTCAACAAAAGTACGTAATTGTGCCATGAAGATAGGTACGAAGGTACGCTCTTTTAATTGGTATTGCCTTTCTTTGTAGTAACGGTTACGGAACCCTACACTAGGCATGTCCCGACATGCTCTTGCCCGGTTTTTAGAGATACAGCACAAACTACAATCCTAATAACTAGTACAGATATATAGTATTTTTTAAGATGAAATATAATTTATTTACATACTAAAAACAATTTACAATGACATAAAATCTAAGCTAGGTATTGACTAAGCGCTTTTGCAACTCTGAAATAAGCTTGTAAGCGTCGGGACCGGACCCCATGGACATGGACACAAGGTTTCAAACATATATACTACTGTAGTCTTTGGTTTCAAACCTGACAGCAACAAATATGGCTAAGTTGGCCGGCGATTGATAATGTCCAAATGTATTACTGATTCACATGGTTTTTTAGTTTTATTGTATTTGTACATATTTCTTACTATCTATGTTTCTTTAAATAAAATATATTATTGTCAAGTATTGTTAGATCTTTCATTCTTTGTTTGCTAACTATAATATTGTACTGAATGTGAATTTTAATTATTGTTCCTTAGTAACTACTTACTTGTGGGTATGATACTAGCAGGTAGATTTATGTTAGGATATTTATTTATTTTATTTTTAGTTTTCGTATTATTTTAATTACCTGTTAGGATATTGAACTATTGATTTTTGTTTTTATTGACATGTAACCTCAAACACAATGTTACATTGTTATTTGAAATAAACAAATTGAAATTTATTGTAATTTAATGTTTCGTACCCGCGTCCATACCACTTCCGTATTGCATAAAATCAATTATATTTCTCAAAACCCAATTGCCGAAGTCTTAATGTGGATTCTAAGGAGAGTCCACACGTAATAAATGTATTTAAATATATTAATTTCAACTGTTCCTCGCGAAATAAACTAAAAATCATTTTAGGAATTAAATTATTTTCATAACGTAAGCTTGTGTAGAGATATTTTAAAACTATATTCAACCATAAACAATTTCTTGACGTCCGACGCCGATCTTTCTCTTTTTGTTAAATTGGCAGCGCTGTTGCTAACGCCATTTTTGTTATACGCTCGAAGCTACGTAAGGTGATTTTTTTTTACTCATATGCATGTGTCACGAGTGCGAAAGAGAAAATCGAATATGTCTGCCATATGAAGCTTCCACTAACCTGAATATTTTCTTCGAAGCTTATTTACGACGTTTCTCATTGTCTATGCTATAGATACGCATCCCGAGCGATACATACGGTATAAAGCTTTTAGTGACAAATGTGTAGTAAAAATGAAGGAAAACGCCGTACTTAAGTGGCAAAAAGTGTACAATCCCACCGGGCCTCAACCACGACCACGCCATGGCCACCGCGCGGTCGCGATCAAAGATTTGATGATAGTTTTCGGTGGTGGCAACGAAGGGATAGTTCACGAGCTTCACGTCTTCAACACCACTACAAACCAATGGTTCGTGCCCGTCACCAAAGGGGAGGTGCCTCCAGGATGCGCTGCATACGGCTTCGTGGTGGATGGAACGCGCCTGCTGGTTTTCGGCGGCATGGTGGAGTACGGCAAGTATTCTAACGACCTGTACGAGTTGCAAGCCTCCCGGTGGGAATGGAAGCGTCTGAAGCCTCTGCCGCCGAAGCAGGGCCTTCCGCCGTGTCCGCGCCTCGGGCACAGCTTCACACTGCTCAACGGCAAGGTATACCTTTTCGGCGGGCTGGCCAACGAGAGCGACGACCCCAAAAATAACATACCGAGGTACCTCAACGACCTCTACACGCTCGAGCTCTATCCCAACTCCTCCATGACCGTATGGGACATACCACTCACCTATGGTCAGTCACCACCGCCGCGCGAGTCGCACAGTGGAGTATCATACACAGACAAGAACAGTGGCAAATCATCACTTATCATTTATGGAGGGATGAGTGGGTCTCGTCTTGGTGATCTGTGGGTATTGGATGTAGACAGTATGTCGTGGTCCAGGCCTGAAGTTGGAGGCCCACCCCCCCTGCCACGCTCGCTGCACACGGCTACTGTAGTCGGACACCACATGTATGTTTATGGTGGCTGGGTACCGCTGGTACCTGATGAATCCAAACTAGCTACACATGAGAAGGAATGGAAATGCACTAACACTCTTGCATCACTCAATTTAGAGAACATGACTTGGGACAACATAGCTCTGGACAAGTTCGAGGACTGTGTGCCGCGAGCAAGAGCTGGTCACAGCGCAGTAGCCATACAGACAAGACTCTACATATGGTCAGGGCGAGATGGATACAGAAAAACATGGAATAATCAGATTTGTTGCAAAGATTTGTGGTATTTGGAAGTGGGTGTACCACCACAAGCAGGTAGAGTGGCATTAGTGCGAGCGGGCACCACCTCTCTGGAGTTGTGCTGGCCAGCCATGAACACAGTCACAACCTACTTACTTCAAGTGCAGAAATGCGGCAAGGTAGCGCCGGCACGTTTCCCGGCAGCCGCGGAACCGGTGGCCGCGTCGCCGCCCGCTTCGCCATCACAGCCGGACGCGTCCAAAGCCTTTGGACTGGCGTCTACGCCCATCCACACGCCCACTCACGGTGACATGCCGCCGGCGCGCGCAGCGCCGCTGGTTGCCGCCGCCCCGTCGCCTATCGCTACGACGCCGCAGAAGATACATCCGGGCGCCATCAAAGTACCCGCGCAAGCGACCGTCAAGATATCCCCGGGGACACCTGCACTGAAACAGGCCACATACCATGGTAAAACAGTAGTCAAATCTCCTGCTGGTTCTTCACAGATTAAGGTTGCTTCGGTGACACCGCAGGGAGTGACGAGGATCGTGAGCGCGGCGAGCACGCCTGGCGCCAGCACTGTGACACGCGTCAGCACATCGTCCGCCGGCACGCAGCTCGTGCTGGGCTCGGCGGCGGGTGGGACGCCGCGCTTCGTGCAGGTGAAGGCCGGCGGCGCGGCTGGCGTGCCCGTCAAGCTCGGCGCCGGCAGCGCCGTCAAACTGGCCAGCGGCGGCATGCCTCTAAAACTCAGCAGCGGCGGCATCCAAAGCGTGCAGAGCGTGCAAGGAGGCAAGATCAGCACTGTTCAGAAATCAGGCGGCGTACCGCTCAAACTCGGGCCCGGAAACGTCAAGATCGGCACGAGCAACGTCCTCGTTAAAACGGCAGGAGGTGTACCCGTGCAGGCGGGCGCCGGGATACACAAGGTCACGGGAGGCGTGCCGGTTAAACTGGGAGGCTCCGGACTACCAGTCATCAGTAGCGGAGGCACGCTTCAGATAGCGGGCGGTGGCGGGCTGCAAGGACAGGTCAAGACGCCCGTCTACAAGATCGTGACAGCCAAGTCGGGCGAGCAGACCGTGACGGCCACGTCGGTGTCGAGCGCGGCGGGCGGCGCAGTGCTGCGACCCGCCGGCGGCAACGCCGGGATCCCTGTCATCATTAAAAAGACGCCGGGCGGCTCCGCGCAGACCTCTAGTACGCCGCAGTACGTCACTCTGGTCAAGACGTCGACCGGCATGACAGTGGCCACGATGCCCAAGATGGCAATGATGCAGAGCCGGCCCGCGGCGCCGGCGGGCGCCGTGTCGGCGTCCGGCCTCGCGCCCGGCGCCACCATCGTCAAGCTCGTGTCGGCCAACACGGTAGGCGGGAACAAGATCATCACGCTGCCCTCCAACATGCTGCAGCTGGGCAAAGCGGGCGTGGGCGGGAAGCAGACCATCGTCATCACCAAGTCGGCGGGCCAAGGCGCGCCGCAACCGCCGCCTCAGTAGCGCCGCCGCCACCGCGACTCCCGCGACCCCTCGACCCCGCGCTGGGACTGATGTGAGCCCACAGTGCTATACACCTAGATGTCTATGTGAAACACTAATAGTGAGTTGAACTATAGTGTATTTTAAATCATAAAATAGTTTATGAGTTTTTTTTGTATGTTATTATGGGTCTGTGTAGAAAGTGTCCTCATAAAGTTTTTACTAAAATATTTTAATAACTCGTAATAAACATAATGTTTCTTGTAATGTCCTGATTTCCTTTTCATGTTTTAACTTTGATTGATGATCTGTCTCTGTTCATGGTGTACTCCCAAATGCGCAGCATACTCTGCTTTGTCTGTGGGTTTGATTTGAGTACCCACACTGACTCTAAACTTATGCTAAAGTGCCTACCTGAGGTTCTATCTCCTTTGTGCTAAATGCAATGAGATTAGAATGGGAGGTTGAGAAATATTTAGAATCGATGCTTAACTTATTGTTAGTTTACTTGTATTTCTATTATATAAATATTTTTTTACGATAATCATGTATTGACAGTACATATCTGTAAAACATCCCATTGTAACCTTACCTGTCCAGTCTGGTGATGCATGTTGTAACCTGAACTAAAATTTGTTTTAGCCTTAATGTTGCGTCTTCCGCTGGCACGTTTTGCGTGGCAGTCCTGGACTGAGCTAATTTGCTATTCTTTTTAAACTTCGCCCAAAACCTGAACGTGATGGTGTGTAGGATGCTAGTTATAATTTTGATAATTTAAATTATATCCTTGACCCTGGTCTCGTGGCTGCTGGCAGAGTTGGTCTACAAAGTGGACCGCTGCAGCCACCTTCACCACGGTGTGGACTTGTTTCTTAGTTTTATTCAAATCACGACATAATATGCACTATTTAAGTTTTATATGACAAGACGTTGTTGTTTTTCTTTGGCATTGCTCTAGTGTTGGACAAGACGGGCTTCTGAACCACTAATGTGGCCCGAGGCCCTCCGAGGCTATTTTAAGTATTGACTTGCAATGTTCAACCCAACAACTCTGCAAAGCGTAGGCGTGGTAGGATTAACTGATTGGTTGCGAAATAGGGCACTTCCAATTAATTACATAATGACAATTCTATTGATAAGTGTATTATCAATAATTGTTCTTTAAGAGATATCGCCATAAAAATGCAGAGTATTGTTTTGGAATGAATTCTACTTTGATTATAAAAGGGTTCTGCTCACGAGGATGTGTGTTAAATTATTTGTTTATACTTTCTTCACTATGTAGGTGATTATTATGTTGTATATAGTTGGTGAGTGCGCGGTTTTTTGTGACTGGAGATTTTCCCCACTGCCACTGTTTGAAATGCTGCTGCTGTCTGCATGCCTACCTACGTACAGTTGCTCTCAAAAGTGGTTAAATTAATGCATAATTTACAGGACGCTACGCCGCCTCTGGCTGTTTAAAAATAGCCCAAATCACACCATCTTTCAGACCAACTGTACAAGTACTTACACAACTACATGTGTTGCTGTTTCATAATTTTTATTGTTATATTAAATTTACTTGTGTTCTCGTAGCGATCCCAATATTCTGCATTTTTATACGTACCATTTATTTAGTTTAAGCTAGGTGTACGTTCATAGAGTTAATCACTATTGGTAAGGTAAGCGAGGTATGGAATGTAAATATCATTAAGTAGATAAATTTAATGTTATAGTTTGTTCATATTATGTTCATTTGCTTGAATAAACGATTTGGATAAAAATTAGACCTTGATTATTTTTAGAGTTGCAGGTCATAAGGTGCACGAGTTTACCCATTCTCATCGTATTATTTGGCATAATAATCCTGTCCTTCAAAACCTATCAGAGAGAGTAGACAATAAAAATTACTAATCTGAAAATCTAATCAGATTTTAAGGGACTTACCTACCTAGGTAGTCTGTTCCCTAACATTAGCTTGAAAAGTGGATACTTACAAGGGAATCTATTCTACGTCTGGAAAATGAGAGGCTACTTATTAGAGACGAGAAAACGTGCGTACATGGTGCGCACAGTAAGCTATAAATATAACCAACGGTCGTATTTTCATGATTACAGAAATCATTAGTCCCAAATTGGTACTTCAACGTGTGGCGCAGACAATCCGAAATTGTTAATTATTACCTACGTATACATAAATAATTTGTCCAATTCTTAAATCTGTGATAAGTTACAAAATCCATAAATCGGGCTATCTCATTAATAATTCGATAGTAATTGCAGTACAATTATGTTAGCAATAATGTGTTAGTGGTGTGTGCTGCTTATTCAACTATTTATAAAGTTCAACGTACTTTAATGTAAAGCGACATCTAGTAACACCCGATGGAACTAAGATCAAAGTGTTCTTGTAAAGTCTCTGCCCTATGCTCTTAGTTTGGTTATTTACAACTAGATGTCACTGCCTGTCATGAACTTCAAGAAAACGAGACTTTTTTTTAACGGAGTGGAAACTCGTTACGAGTACCACCAGACCTGGGGAAAGTCTGGTGGTTATGTGGAGCTCTCTTCGCCTCCTTCTCTCCGTAAAGGAGAGAAAGGGGAGAAGCATACCCACTAAAACCACTCCGGTGTTGCCCTCCTACCGGGTTGCTAGGTACCGGGGGATCCCTAGGGATGCACCAGCGGTACCCTCCGGCCGCCCCAACCTTCTTGCCAGGACTCTGGCGCTAGGAGGGGAGAATCGCAACACTTGATCCTCCCCTGAGACGGGTAGAGTAGTATGTGTTGATGCCGGTTTGGGATCCCCATCCCTCGCCGGCCGACTCTACTAGGGGTTCATGCGAGCAGCGAACTGCCGACGCCTCACCCCTCGTTGTCTGCGCCGAAGCGGATGCGCTTGGGGGTCTTCCTCACGCATTCGCTCCGCGGCTTCCTTTTGTGAAATAACGGTCTCACAAAAGAAAGCGACCACATCCCACTCTCTCTCGCCGCGCAACATAGCCGACACTATGCTATGCAGCGAGAGATTCCCGTCCGTCAGGTTCGCCACGGCGTGGCGCTCCTCGGCCCAACTCGGACATACCTCAATGGTATGTTGGGCCGTGTCATCCGGGTCACCGCACTCATGGCAAACCGGACTCGGCTCCCTTCTAATATTGTGCAGGTAATGACCGAAACATTGCCCATGTGATCGCTAGCAGAAAGTGGAAGTGGGCAGGCCATATAAGCCTTAGTCAGGACAACTTGAGTGGAGGCCTAGGAGGCCGAGGAGGCTGATTCTGTCGATGACCAGCTCAGCCGCGACTGAAGCTCTCCTCAGGGCCTCTTAGGAGGCCGAGGAGGCTGATTCTGTCGATGACCAGCTCAGCCGCGACTGAAGCTCTCCTCAGGGCCTCTTAGGAGGCCGAGGAGGCTGATTCTGTCGATGACCAGCTCAGCCGCGACTGAAGCTCTCCTCAGGGCCTCTTAGGAGGCCGAGGAGGCTGATTCTGTCGATGACCAGCTCAGCCGCGACTGAAGCTCTCCTCAGGGCCTCTTCCATATGGCTTCCCCGTACGGCCACCTTCGTGTCGTGAGCGTATGCGTTGATGGTCGAACGAGGAAACGGTTCCCCCCGGAAAGAAAATGAGACTTAGTGTATGAATTCAATAATAACAAAAATAGGCGTTTGAAAGTTTTTAAAATTTTGAACTGAGTTAAAAAATGAAAATTTTTCTTTTACTTCGCGCAAATAATTTATACTAAATACGACTATTTTATTAGTCCTAAGTATTTTCACGAGAATCATGGGATTCCAGTTGATGGGAATGCCTACCGTACAATAAATAATAAATATACTTAAACTCGTCAAGGTTTACGTTTGTAGAAGCATAAGTACGCTATAATTATAAATTAAAGTCCATTCTAAAAAAAAAAACAAGCAAGTCGCAAAATTTCCACTAGATGGCACTGCGGGTATCAAATTTGGAGTTCTGCGTTCGACTCGATAGACCGATAGCTACGACGTAACAACGATATACGACTTATCATAATTCTGTGACGATAATCAAAGATTCAATCAAAGCTGATGTTAACTTACTAGGAACCAGTTCTTTTTTTTTGGACATTTAATTCGAGGGGTTGGGCTTTGTTTGCAAGAACACGAAAAAAACTTAGGTAGGTACAAGCTAAGTGGATGAGCTCAGTTCAAGAAAAAATGAGTTACTATGGAAACTTACTTACCTATTTTTTTGTTGTTAGTGAAGCTACTATAAGGGTCGATATAAATAAATAGCTACAATTCAAAAAGGTTAAAAATCCCCAAAAGTTTTCAATCTCGTAAACGGCTGATCCGGTTAGCAAAAAACCATCGGGATTGCACCAGGCCCCATTTCATCATCTTTACAATAAAATTGACAGTTTTATATGACAATTCGAACTATAATTCGAACTACATTTCTTTGACAATGTGAAGCGCGCTAAAACAAAAGCTCTTCAAGTCAGCAGTTGACACCGAAATAATAATAATGTCATTGAAAACTGACAATTGTACAGTTGGTGAAATAGGGGCCTGCAGATTTCTGTTGAAACAATCCGCGTCCGAATCGGTCGAGCCATTTTGGACATAAACGGGAGCAAATAACCTCTCACCTCAAACGCATAACACCTTTTCCGCTCCGTGAAGGCAAACGAGCAAGTGGGTCACCTGATGATAAGTGATCATCACTGCCCATAGACACCCGCAACACCGGGGGGTTTTCGGATACGTTGCTAACCTAGAGAGCTAAGATGAAATCTTGTGCCCCTAATTACACCGGCTGTCTTACTCTCCACACCGGAACATAACAGTGCGAACACTGCTGCTTAGCTTAGGGGTTTTATGACGAAACTAAAACCGCCCAATTGTGTAATCTAAACGGTAAGACAAACTTCGTCACACATTTTATTTTAATGGAATGTTCATTATTCGCAGACACGACGTTGTGTGGGAAGCGCTTGAAGCAAAGGCTTCCAAACTACGCCGCGGCGCTCAGAGGCCCGAGTACGAATATTCGAAACCTGCGTCACGTTAAATCGAATAGTAAACGTTGTCGAGTTTGTATGACGTTTGGAACAGCGCCCGCCCGTGAGCGTACTTGGAATTAAAATTTAGTAAGAGGTTTCTCGATTTCGATACGATAACCGTAACGTTACGCAGCATTCGTAAAGTCGTGCTCGACCCTCAGAAAAGTCAGATAGAAATATAACAACAGTATCTACAGTCAACACTACAACTGTAACATTACCTACATCAAGGCATAAAATTGTTATTAATTAGGTATATGAGGCTGGTTGGTTTCCTGAATAAATAAATAAATAGCAGAAGATTTATTTGCTGCTAAAAACTGTATGCTGGGGAGAAGGGATACAGTTTGAGAGCTGCTGGTTTCAACGATTTTATTCGTATTGTCTTGAACTCCTTTTCAGTACTAATGGACGGACCATTATCGCGTCTCTTTACACGAAGTTTCTACTGTGCCCTAAGCACGACTTGTCGAATCCTGCGTCACGTAAAATCGAATAGTAAACTATAACGAGTTTGTATGACGTTTGGAACAGCGCCCGCCCGTGAGCGTATTTGGAACTAAAATTTAGTATGAGATTTCTCGATCTCGATACAATAACCGTAACGTAACGCAGGATTCGACAAGTCGTGCTTAGGGCACTGAACTACACTTTAACCCACTGCACTTTAAGGTTTCGAGGTTACGAAACTAAACTAAATCATTTCACAAAGAATCACAAAGATGAAGAAAATTGTAACCATATCTCTATAACATTATAAGTACATTACGTTACAATTTTCTTATGTTTATGACAAAAAAAAATGTATATTGGTCTGTGTAGACAGAAATAAAAATTTAAGATTTTGAATTTTTTCTGAGTGGTTTCGGTGAAATTTGGTATGAAGGTGGCTCTTATAGCACTATAAGAGCTATCTGCATCTCAATTCTCAAGTTTCTAGGACAATTAGGTTTTCACAGTACGGCAATTTCTATGGAAACAACTTCGAGGGACTACAGGCTAGAGTATCTGATATTAATTTCAGCGTGCTACCTCCACGCGTTCCAGAGAAACAGGGTCTTGACAGACAGACAAACGGACTACAAAGTGATCCTATACGGTTTCCGTTTTGCCTTTTGAGGTGCGGAACCCAAAAAATTAAATCAAACTATACAATAGGGTGTTCCACGTTTTCGTATTGTTATTTTCCCATCATCGTTGTCGTAGATGTGTCTAGGAATTGTGTCCTGAATCCCGGCGTCATCCGCGACACGGCAGGAAGTGCGTGCGCGTGTAGTGGAGCTATAACGACAGCGGATGACAAAGTAACCCTGACTCGATGAATCTCCAAAAACAGAATGGGCTCTAGAGTAGCGACAGTGTACCGAAACACGAAGTGTTGGTAGGCCCGCAAGGTACCTACCTATACCGCTGAGGGTCGAGTTCGACTTTACGAATGCTGCGTATCGTTACGGTTATCGTATCGAGATCGAGAAACCTCATACAAAATTTTAGTTCCAAATACGCTCACGGGCGGGCGCTGTTCCAAACGTCGTACAAACTCGGACAACGTTTACTATTCGATTTTACGTGACGCAGCATTCGTAAAGTCGTGCTCGTCTCTCAGGAGGCAGGAGGCTGCGGGTAGCACCAAACCAATCGTCGTGGAAATCCTATGTTCAGCATTTTTTTTAATATAAGAGAGGGCAAACGAGCAGGCGGGTCACCTGATGTAAAGCAATCACCGCCCTCTATGGTCACCGGCAACACGAGGGGAATCACAGATGTCTTGTCAGCCATTTAAGGAATAACTATACTTAGGTAGGCTCGTTTTTTAAAGACTCCTAAGCTGTATTGCTCCGGAAATGTTGCTGCAGGAAGCTGATTCCATAGCTTCGTCGTGCGAGGGAACCGTCAAGATGGTGAGAATGAAAGGATAGACTGTTTCGCGAAGTACGGTAGTGGATGGACGTCTTCCGACTGATATGATGATGATGATGAATGATTTTCCATAAACAAGGACATCACAACGCATCACTGTCAGCGGGACCACACAGGCGTGCTTTGCGTTGACGGTCACACATGTCGACCGTAGAGCCGCTGATGCCAGTGTGCTTGAAAAAGTGCCAAAACCTTACCCTAAACGGCATTAATAAAAATATGATGTGCACGCTTGCATTTCTGCGGGTTTCTGACAGAATACCAGCCGCGGCAGCTACTCATAGTTGCAGTAGGTACATGCTGAGTCAGCGCCTATTCTCCACAACATGACATGGCTTCTTGTTTAAAAATGATTTATTATTTTTAATATTGTATTTTAAACTATTGGATGTCTGTTGCATGTTATTTTTTAAGTTATACTTCGTTTTGTTAATCTATCACTGTTATTTTAGGTCACGTAAAAGTTTTTATCTATATATCTATGTAACCTACACACCGCGACCAACCACTCTACTGACATGCGCTAAATAAAATAGTGAAACAATCGATTGCACTTATCCTGTTGTTGTACATACATATCTACATGAGATCTGTACTTGTTTAATTACAAGATTTCTCTCTCAAAACTCAACAGGTTCCCGGTGGGCCGCGGTTTTCCGGGCCGGACGGCGATGCGTGCGGCGCCGCCGTCCGGCTGCCTCCCGGGAGACGGCCCGGACACGGCTCACGTCTAATTGCCGCAAGCCTCCATCTGCGGCCCCGTGATACAAACGTGCCGGCAAGACGACACAATCTGGAGCAAAACAAAAGTTAGGATTTGACTTAAAAGTCAGTTTCAAGTTAGTACCTAAAAACCTAAAATAATAATAAATATCATGGGACAATTGACACCAATTGACCTGGTCCCAAACTAGGCAAAGCCTGTACTATGGTTACTAGACAACGAATAAACATACTTATATAGATAAATACATACTTATATACATATTAAACGTCCAAGACCCGAGAACAAACATTCGTATTCGTCATACAAACATCTGCCCCGACCGGGGATCGAACACGGAACCTGAAGCTTCATAGTAAGGGTCTCTAACCACTAGGCTATCCGGTCGTCAAATAAGCTGTGATAGCCTATAGTGGTCGTGGGTTCAAACCCCGGCTCGCACCTCTGAAAGCGCAAAGCCGAAAGCGCTGGTAGACTAAAAAAAAATTACGTGTAAAAGAGCATTCAACTGCCTATTTGCTGAATAAAATTTTGAATTTAGATTTTTTTTGAATTTTGAGTATTTCGGAATTTATGTGCAGAATTACATTTGAAATTTATCATGAGCTTTTCGGTCAAGGAAAACATCGCGAGGAAACCTGCACACTCCTGTGAAGCAATTCAATGATGTGTGTGAAGTTCCTAATACGCACTGGGCACCGCCGCCCAAGGACACCTAAATAATCTCAAAAATGGATGAAACTTAAGCTAAGACCTATCTCGATTAAACTAAGTTTAGGAGCTACGGAGGCACAGACTCAAAGACACAGATACGACCTGGAGGGTTAAAAAGATACTTATTACGTCATCATAGTCTCCATACTATGTCTCACTTCTTATGTTTAAAAATAAATCAGTAGGGCGTCCCACAGCAAAAAGTTTCAATAACTTTCTTATCGGTTGGAAACTTCAGTTTCCAATAAACTAGTGCGACCGACTGAGACATAACACTTAGGCTAGGGTTCACTTTCTGAAGTCTCAGACAACATATAATATTTAAAGTGTACACTTACGCTTCGCACACCTAAAGTATCTTCATAAGTGTGTCAACAGCGCTAGTTTGCTCTTTCAACTTTACTATTAGCAGTCGCCATTAAATCGCACTAATAAGAATATGTTTGACTACCAATTTCCTATTTGCAAAATACTTCGTTCAAAGAATATTCCGCTCGCACCGCACCGACTTCATATTTCTGCTGTTTAGTGCTAGGCCATAAAACTTTAGGCTTTAGTTTCTGTTGTCCGAAATAAACGCATTTTATTTTGTTTTATTTATTTATCATTATTTTAGAGGATTATTTAACGTTTTTTTTCTAAGGTTTTTTTTTAAGGCGGTTTTACTTTTTTGTTAAAAGAATTTTACGTTGAAGTTTACGTTTTCAGAATTATCCTCCAACTCCTAACCGTTAAGGAGTTGTACCTTCCATCATCAGCTCATCAACATGAGATGATGACTACCAGACGCAAATACTTGAATAACCATAGAAAATATATGAAAAACATAGTACGTGCCTGTAAAATTTGAGGGTTGCCCTCGATTTCCCTGGGATCCCATCATCAGATCATGACTTGGTGACAATGGGACCACCTCAGGAGTATACCCTTTCGATTAAAAAAAGAATTTTGAAAATCGGTCTACAATTGACGGAGTAATCGATGTACATACATATAAAAAAAAATAAAAAATACATACAGTGGAACGTAGAACCTTTTCCTTTTTTGAAGTCGGTTAAAAACTGAAATTTATTGAAATTAGTTTGCTCACCCACGACCACTAGTGAAAATTGCATATTACAAATGAAAACAGTAAAAAAAAAACCTAAACTAACTTATTCGAAACCTAAAAATCTATATACCTATACAAATATCGCCCAGATCGTTGTCACTGGGCACCTGGGCAGGGTGCCCATCAGGCTAGCTGCGTTTCCTCGTTGTATGGCGATGCCCTATGGTCACCTGTGGATCGCGCAAGTTTGTTTTTAAGCATATTAAAAAGCTTTTTTGCTTCCGGTCTCCACGGCCCTAACGCAGCAAATATGCAGCTGTCAGCTTTTAAAAATTGTTATATCTGCGCGGCAAATGTATGCTTCCATGCAACCTCCGCCTCCATTGCTACACGAATCACACTGACGCGTTTCGGAACCTTCAAAGCACCAGAACAACCGTTCAACATGCCGCTATTTACACTAATAGTCATTACTTTTGTTTCAAATATCGCAATTTGATAGAGTTTGCCTGTGACAACCCTAGTTCGTGGATAACAGCTGCCAGCTGACCGGTATTGATATATTATAGCTTCACTTGATCATGATATAACAATTACAGGAATAACGCATAATAACATTTCAAGGAACTCAGTATGAGACCATAATCAAGCAGTATGACTCTATGAGGCAATCTTTAAAATAAAAGTATAATTATACAGAAACATTTTAATAAAAATAAATAAATAATCTTCCTTAAAACCTAATAAACTTCACACTTTACAAACAGATAGGTAAGTTTGTACGATTTTTAAAGTTTTTGTCATCAGATTTGAACGAATCATATAATAGTTTGCTATAAAAACCTCAGCTTTGATAGTTATTATTACTATCCATAAATTCTAGCAGGATAAGGAACGACAAATGCCATTCAAGTTTACCTATTTCAAGATCACAACATCACTGCTTAACAACCTACACACAATCTTATATAATCTTAACTTAACGTCCTTAACCTAACAAGGTAGCAATCCATTAATCGCACTAGGCTAGAAGAGGGGGGAGGCTGAGGGGGGTTCGGCAAATCGGATCAGTTAAGAAGTGGTTAAAAAAACATCACGTGATTTAAGATAAAATTCCGTGCATCGCGCCCGATCGCAGCCGCGCGCGATCGGTCGCGGCGTGAGCGACGCGCGGCTATAGGGCTAGCACGACTGGCCGCGACTTTGTTTGTCACGCGAGATTATATTACCCGTCCCGTTGCATTCTGAGTGACAGAACAGGACAGGAAGTTGTTCTCGCGCGAGATGGAAGTCGCACTGTGAGTTGTGCTAGACCTACTGATGCGACAATAGTCAGTGTGTGAAAATCGACTGCGACTGAGCCCGAGTACGAATATTCGAATCCTGCGTAACATAACGTTATCATATCGGAATCGAGAAACTTCATACTAAATTTTTGTTCCACATACGCTCACAGGTGTGAGCTGTTCCAAAGGTCTCACAAATTTCTCGATTACGTTACGCAAGATTCAAATATTCGTACTCAGGCCCCTGTATCTCTGTCGTAGGCTGCACGCGTCCGTCGTAGACTTCGGTAACGGAGGGTCGAGCACGACTTTACGAATGCTGCTTAACGTTACGGTTATCGTATCGAGATCGAGAAACATCATACTAAATTTTAGTTCCAAATACGCTCACGGGCGGGCGCTGTTCCAAACGTCATACAAACTCGACAACGTTTACTATTCGATTTTACGTGACGCAGGTTTCGAAAACTCGTGCTCGATCCTCAGCGCCATATTTCATACACTGACCACTGTCGCTTCAGCCGCGCGTCGCGCAGCTGCGATCGGCCGCGATGCACGGAATTGCACTTTAAATCATGTGATGTTTTTTAAACACTTATAAAAAATACATAACCTAATTTAATTCAGAAAAAAATACACGTGATATCTCACTACACCCCCATGTGATATTTCGGCCGCGATCGGGCGCGATGCATGGAATTGCACCTTATTAAACGCTCCCCAAGGAGGTACGAAGATTTGGCTGGGATCGGAGCGGCGTCAGCCCGCGAGGCCGCATGTTACTATGCTGATACAGCTTCTGCCGCCTCCATTGTCTGGTTTCACTGCTACCACCTTCTTCTTTTTCTTACCGTTTGCATCGTACACTTTCTCCTCCTGGAAATAATATAATAATTTAATGTAAATACCAGACTCTCAACGGTGGTCGGTTCTTCGTGAGATATGGCCGGCCCACTGCCACTTCAGCTTGCTAATTCTTTGAGCTATGTCGATAACTTTAGTCTCACGAAGAACCGACCACCGTTGGGGTAAACGTGTACTTGAGTGGAGACCGCGACTCGGTAAACGTAGTGTAGGACGCCCTCCGGCCAGGTGGGATGACGATCTGCGAAAGACTGCAGGCAGATGCTGGATGCGGCAAGCTGAAGACGGGGGGCTGTGGCGCTCATTAGGGGAGCCCTATGTCCAGCAGTGGACTAGAATAGGCTGATGATGATGATGATTATGATGATGATGACCAGACCCTCGGCCCGAATTACAATTTTGTTGCTGTCGGGTTTGAAACCTTGGGTCCATGGGGTCCCGACGCTTACAAGCTTATTTCAGAGTTGCAAAACCGCGCTTGGTCGATGCAACTTGTGAGCCGGGCTGACAGTTTTCTCTCTCAAAGAAACAGCATCGCTATTCAGTGAGGCAACGCTGCCAGCCTTTTGGGCACCATGCCACGGGGGCCTTATTTAGATTTAATTAATTTTAAGTTTTAGTTTAGTTTGTTTTAGCTTGGATTTAATTAGGTATACTAAAGTAGCTGTAACGCTGGGTACTAACATTTTTTATGGAATTCCTAATGTTCTAAAATAGAGATATTTTATTTTGTTTTATTTTGTTTTTATTTTATTTCATGTCATTGTAAATTGTTATTATTATGTAAATAAAACGTGGAACATTCAATTTAATTATTTAATTAGTGGATGGTTAGCACGACGGATGTTACTAATATTCACATCCGCATTAGCGTAATTTTTAATAAAGATTTCTATTCTATTCTACGTCCCTATGAGGCGATCTCGACTTTACTGGATCTTCGCTCAACGACCTACTTATTAATTGGTGGTGTGCAGATGTTTAGGCCCTCCGTAGGCAGGACATTCCGACAGACGGCTGCACTTACTGTAATGACTTGGCTGTTTTGTTCGGAGGGACGGATGACTCAATTTGCTGAGTGGCTTTTTGTGATGTCCTGGACACTAAATAACTATGTTGGATGCCGTTTAGTGTGGGCATTTGTTTAAGGTGAAAACAGACGCCAAACATCGTAAAAGGATAAGGGAACCCTGTGTTCACATGTTCGCGATAAAATTTAAAACTACCTAGATATAAAACTAAAATGAAATGAAATGTTTATTTATTCACAATGAACATATGGTTACATATTAAGGTCTTTGTATACATATTATTGCTTCCCATCTATGTTCAGCCAAGTTAGGCATGTGAAAATCTGAGGTCAGTGATTTAGTCTCAAAGTCTTCAATAATATTTCAGATGTATGAATAAAATATTAAATTTATTAAATAGTTGGAGACCTTGAACAGTTAGAGTTAGGGTACGGATGCAAAGAGTTTTGTGCGGGAATTGGGTCGTAGGCTCGCGAAAATCTCTGGTGACTCCCGCTCCGGTTCGTTCTTGGCGCAAAGGTTGGCCGTCGCCATTCAGCTCGGTGATGGGCACCTTTGCGGCAGAAACGGTCAGGGGCGGGTTATTTCATTGGTATTTTGGCTTTATAGGCTGGACAGAAGCCCAGTATACAAATCTGACAATAATATATAAGTGCAACAATCAAAACAGTCCGACACAGAGTATTTCCTCCGCATTCAGTGTCCAAGAATTCGTTACGATTGATCAAGTTTTGGAGGAGGAAACACTGGATTTTTTTTACTAATAATTGTAAGTCGGAGCTGCAGTTGTCCTTATCGCATTGATAGAGCGATAGAAATATCTTACCTCTTAATGTGTGTGTATGTTTATGTGCGTGTGCGCGACGTGCGCGTGCATCCGTGCTTGTGTGTGTGTGTGTAAGAGTCCAAAAGTGTATTGTGTGGGCGACTGAAAAACAGCGTCTGTTTGCCAACAGACCTTTAGGTCTGCGTGGTGCGGGCAACAGGCATAAGCTGAGGCGCCTACCATTTCAATAGTTAGTAGCATTGTAGCGACCCCAGCGCCACACGCGAGTGACGTCACTGTTCTACATCGCGCTAACGAAGTTTCTCAAGTCGGTTGCATAAATACAACTTCCAACTCTCTTCCCCCGGACTTCGGTCCCCAGGCATAACATCTGCCTGGAGAGAGATCTCTCTATTGGAGTCCTTTCCAAAGCATAATGTTATTGTCACTAGTTTTAGCTGTATACCTACAAAGTATTGAGTAAATATATTTTATTATTTATTATTAATCCTCAAAATATATATCAGTCAAATTTTAGATACCACAGCCAACTTAAAGAATGATTCGAATCGACTTTAATGCTCCCGTGAGGACCGATTCCAGACGTTTGGCATTAAACCTTGGAAATAGCCATTTCAGTCATTTTATAGCCCTAGCGATGGCTAATACGATGGCGGCAGATAATGTGAAAAAGCTGTTTCTTAAAATGGATCGGCAGTTAGAAAATATAATTGAGTTTGATACGCCTTTAAAAATATGATTATCTGCATTCTTGGCTGATGTGTGGCCAATATCATTCATAACACAGAAACATAATTGGTATGAGACATTGTCATATCCTAATTTTTATGACAGAGTTTTATTTGCATTAAATATTCGCTTATTTTGCCATGGAAAGCTTATGTGGAAGGTGGAAATTTATCTATCTACTGACCACTAAAAATTAAAAGCGATAAGAAGCGCCTAAGTATCACCTGTTTTTTTTTAAATAATATCCTTGTACTGTTTTGTGGTGTTCCATAAATAATATTTGTATTATAGTGAAATAAACGGATCACTCACGTATGTCAGTCGAGTATAGCTCGACATGTTTCGGACTAATCCGTAGTCCTTCCTGTGGGAATATTTGTATTGTTGTAAGTATTGTATTGTCCTGGCACTTACTCAGTCGGCAAAGCGCGAATGACAGGTATCTCTGAGCCTTTAGTGTAATTGACAGCCAAATAATACGTCTCGAGCGCGTTTGCGTTACGATGTCAAATAGCATGAGAATTGTTTGTTGTCGATAATACGTGCCTCTAGTGGCGCGGCTAATTTGCTTATTATGTAGTAATTCAGACGAAAACGTAATGTAACGTATTTTTGGCCGTTGATTACACTAGACTCTAGTGACTAGAGGCTCTGTGCCCTTAGTGTAATCAAAAAGCTCAAAATACGTCTCGAAAGCTCAAAACCACATTATCAAGTTTCGCTTACGCCTTACGAGAATCAAAAATGACTACAAATTTGAAATCTGCACTAGCCGCTTACTACGCTTATGCCTACTCGCGTCTCAAATATGGTATTATTCTTTGGGGAAACAGTACTGACGTTCAAGACATATTTGTTTTGCAAAAAAGATGTGTACGGATACTTGCCAACATCAAAAGTCCAGAAACCTGCCAACCACATTTTATAAAACTGGAAATTTTAACACTAACATCTATATATATATTTGAAATTTGCAAATTTGTTAGGAAATACCCACAGTTTTATACAAAGCAAAAATACCAAACACGCCGCTTTGGGACAAGATTTGGGAATAATTTAGCCTCACTTCCTGCATCGAAATTAAAACTGCACAAATCGAGCCCCAATTCAATGCCAATTAGAATTTATAATAAAATGAGTGACCAATTGAAAAATGAAGAAAATGATAATAAATTTAATAAGCAACTTAAACAACTCTTGATAAGAAAATGTTATTACTCGATTGAAGAATATTTTAATGATTGAACTACCTAGATTATTATTTGATTACGAATGACATTTATATTGGTTTATATTCTGACACAATTCGTTATTTTAATTTATTGACTCATTTTAGGCTAGTATGACATTGTAATATACATTTGGTTATTATTTATGATACTGAATTCCTTTCTATTGTTGTTTAATTGTAATTTTAATTTTTAATTTTTAATTTATTGTATCTCTTTCTCTAAAATGCTGCGCCCTTCCGGGTTTCATATGTGTGTTTGTATTGTACCTGTGATAGCCTAGTGGTTTGACCTATGGCCTCTCAAGCAGAGGGTCGTGGGTTCAGACCTCGGCTCGCACCTCTCAGTTTTTCGGAATTCATGTGCGGAATTACATTTGTAATTTATCATGAGCTTTTCGGTGAAGGAAAACATAGTGAGGAAACTTGCACACTCTTGCGAAGCAATTCAATGATATGTGTGAAGTTCCCAATCGGCACTGGGCCCGCGTGGGAGCTATAGCCCAAGCCCTCTCATTCTGAGAGTAGGCCTGTGCCCAGCAGTGGGACGTAAAAAATGGGCTGATGATGATGAGTGTTACCGTTACCTCAACAATCTCCCCGATCTTGTACTTGGCAAGGATGATTTTGGCGTCGGGGGTGTGGCCCACGTCGTCGAAGGCTCGGGTGGTGTCCGTGCCCCCCTCCGCCGAGATCACGTCTCCTCCAGGATGCTGAAACGTTAACGTAACTCGTTGGTTAACTAGCCTACGAATATTCGAATCCTGCTTAACGCAACGTTGTCATACGCGCCATCGAGAAAGTTCATACCATTGATTACCAAATACGCTCACGGGCGGACGCTGTTCCAAACGTCATACTTAACAAATTTTCTCGATTACGCGCGTTACGCAGGATTCGAATATTCGTACTCGAACGTTTCCTCTGAGCCAAGACACTGAGGAAACGTTGACCGGAAACGACCTCACACCACCCGACTATTCTCCAATTCAAATTCAAATCCGATTTCAATTCGACACAGTAACAATTTTACTTCTTTTAACGTAAATAATATAAATAATAATATCATGGGACAAATTGACACCAACTGACCTAGTCCCAAACTAGGCAAAGCCTGTGCTATATGGGTACTACACAACGGATAAACATACTTATATAGATAAATACATACTTATATACATATTAAACATCCAAGACCCGAGAACAAACATTCGTATTCATCATACAAACATCTGCCCCGACCGGGATTCGAACCCGTGACCTCAAGCTTCATAGTCAGTGTCGCTAACCACTAGGCCATCCGGTCGTCTGAAACATGAGTGTTCTCCCAGAGGAAGGTCCACAGATTAGTCCGAAGCATGTCAGGCTGCCATAAATGACGCGAGTGTCACTATAACCACAGTGTAAAGAGCTTATACATACCAGTGGTCCGACGCCTTTGATGTTTGCGTAAATGCCGACACCGCAACCGCATGGTCTATGGACCAAGGAGGCCGAAAGTTCCTAACTAATCGGGCAGTGGCGGTGTATGCAAGGGGGCTCGCCCTGCCCGCCCCGCAGCTGACCTGTCTAGAGGCCTTCGTCGGACGACTGTATAGACTGTGGTATAACACACCTCGTTAAGATACGAGGTGACGTCGTAGACGGCGTCTCTGTAGATGATCCACACGGGGGCGCCACCACGCCCGTTGCGCGCGCGCACATCCGCCAATGTGTATCGCGTGTCCCCCATGATGATTAATGCTGAAATTTTGTGATCTGGCTCGATAATTGTATTGTATTTACTTGTCGATTCGTTTTTAAAAAACTAGGCCGTGAGGTCTACAACTTAATAGAGCCACTAAGTTGTAGTTAGTTACATTGTACAAAAAATGTCTTTGATGTTCTTTTTACCAGAAGTCCACAAGTGAATAGAGTTTCCTAGTAGATGAGATCACTTTATCAATTTATCAATCAATAGGTAATATATACTTATATGCATTCAAAGGTATCACTGATAAGTAGGTAAGTACAAATCACTAAACCAATAAATTGCATACTCATAAATACATAACTTTATGAATGACTGAGTATTTATCTCTGACTAACCGAAAAACCCACCGGTGCAAGTCGACGTTAAAAGATAAAAGTTAAGCCGCGTAAGGACGGGAGCTGAACTGTTTACTATCTTAACTTACAACGTGTACATACGATCCCGTCTTGAACCCTCATCAGGCTAAGCGAACCTTTATAACTGTTACACGACGTAAGCAAAATCCCGCCTGTATATGAGTTCGCTGGAGCTGGCACCAAGGACGCATAAAGAGAGAGAGAGAGAGAGACATCTATCTATACCTATAAAAGAAGACCGTGACTGACTGACTGACAGACAAAGCACAGCCTAAACCACTGGATCTAGAGACTTGAAATTTGGCAAACATACCTATATCTCGAGTATCCCAGAGGTGCGCTGAGAATGGATTTTTCGAAATTCCCACTGGATAGGGCACTAGCCCAAGTTGAAATATTTCACGGGAGCAAAGCCGCGGGTTATATGTTAGTTTATTCAACACATTCGATACTTACAGAAATAACCTAACCTAACCAAATTAGAAAAGTTGAAAAACCCCCGACATTGTCATTTCAAAGTTCAGTATTTCAAAAACGGGTAACAAGATCTATTTTTTTAATTCTCGAGAATATGTCGAAACTAAGTAGGACATACCTACTAACATAATTTTTGTAGACGTTTTTGAAACAACGTAAATAATACTTTAATATTGCCTTTCTTTGCTCTATTTCGTAAATCAAGTAAGTAGCTATGTGAAGTTACAAAAAAATATTCTCTTATTTATCAAAAGTAAAGAAGGTAAAAGAAAATATCTATTTTTTATCATATCAAAAATATGCCGAATAATCGATGCTTAGCCATAAAATAAAATTAAAGCACGATTTTTTTTTATTGGACCATACCGCACTTTATTTAAGTCAAATGTACCTAATAATAAAAAAACATTTAGCTGGCTTTCAAAACTAATTTAATAAAAAAAATCTAAATAGGTATAATACTCACGCTACCCACAGACACTGCACTTGTCGGACTGATTGCCGATCACGCCAACGCCTTATCGCTAAACCTATCGGCCGATAACTATTGCCAATTTTACGTATGTTAAGATCAGATAATACTACGTACTACTACTAATACTACTGTATATACGCATATATTTTATTGGTCGCACTCAACAAAATCCTCATGATTTAAAAAGCATACAAAATTATTGAACAAAATATTAAAAAAATATGTTTATTAGAAGCATGTTGAAATTTTAACAGCATATTAATTACTACTTATAGTTAAAAATAAATATTCAAAAATACAGATGAATTATGCCCTACGGAATATTTAGAACAGGCGGCGAGCGGCGCGCGGCCGTCCACACCCGTGCGCGACGTACGCGCGGCTCATATTGATGGCACTAATTAGTAGCACAAAATTGGCTACAAAAACGGAGTACCAAAGGGCTGGCTATACTATAAACAATAAGTTAATGGATTTGTACGCATAATTTTTTAATCGAAAGCTAGTTTCATCTAGATGATTTTTAGCTAAGATTCATAAAAACCGAATCAGCCGTTTTAGAGATATTGAACTTTGAAATGGAAATGTCGGGGTTTCAACTTTTCTAATTTGGTTAGGTTATACCACCACCTACCATTCCTGTGTTTAAAATGTTCCAAAGAGAATTATCCTGATGTTTATATAATCTAAATATTCAAATCTCAAAGTAAGTTTGAGAAATAAAATGTATGCGCATTAAACGATCCAGATAAGATTATGACTAATCAATTTAATGAGTTAGATAACACCAAATTGTGATTTTCTGATTAGCAATAGCCACTTTTATCATAATTAGGAAGTTGCAAATTCCTTTCTACTTCGTTTATAGTTCAAACTACACAGGAGCAGTTTTTTACGAATCTGTGAGGCTTCTACGAGCTTCACACTAAGTGTATATTGTATATTATGCAACACTAGCTTATGCCCCGCGGCTTTGCCCCCGTGAAATATTACAAATTGGGCTAGTTCCCTATCCCGTGGGAATTTCGAAAAATCCCTTCTTAGTGCACCTCTAGGATATTCAAGGTCCCATATGTTTGCCAAAGTTCAAGTCTCTAGGTCCAGTGGTTTAAGCTGAGCGCTGTCTGTCAGTCAAGTCAGTCACGGTACTGTTTTATAGCGGCAATCATTCAAGGTGTCATGTGCACACATATACGTTTTGAATACAAATAGCAAGCTTTGATACCTATTATAACGTTATAACTCCGATTTAACATATTGTTTAAAATGGTACTTCTTTATTTGGTCGGGTTATCTTAGGCTGCTAACTTTAGGCTGCTAACTTCACATCGGTGTCAAGAGTAAGTCTACGGTTAATGGCATCGACTTGAAATTTGGTATGGCTGATTATGTAAGTAAGTTGGATGACAGTACAAGTAGAGTTAACAAAAAGTACGGTCGGCCAAAAATCTTACAGGTGTCTAAATTCCTCTTCTGTTAAAGTTTTTTCACTTGACAAATGTAACCGAGGTACAGTGAAATGCGAAATCTTATTTTTCAACTTTAACAGACGCGCCGCGTAATTTTACGGAGTTCGTAATGAGTTATTAAATAATTCAAAGACTTCAGTAATATATTCAAAAGGAGAAAAATACGTAACAGACGAGCGGAGAATTTGCATTGGGGTTCGTAACTTCATACTTGATTATGATGATGATGATTCATGTTCATTTCGGTTACGGCGGCTGCTTCTGTGTTCTAATTAGTGAGGGTTGACGACATTATTGCTCTAATGTGACTATCTATAATATACACTACATATATGATACCAAAAACTTTATTGCGACGGTTTTAATCATGAATTTAAAAATTTGCCATTCTTGTAATTCCTAAGCTTCGATCAATAATTACAAGCAGATGTCGGGTCAGAGGAGGGTCAGAGCGTCCAAATAATGGCTCTCTTGTAGAGTGAGCTATTATTTATTGCACGCAAAATTGCACGTTATTGTAACAGCTTAAGGATTACATTAGACAAAAACAATCAATAACAAACTGACACTAGAACGGTGTTATAATTTTAACTTCGTTTTTGTTCGTAACCGGTAATCTAGGTAAATAATGATCGAAGTTTCTAAGAAATTAAAATTAACTTAATTAACCCAATCAAATTTTATGGTAGCAGTTCGTTTCTTTTCTGTTGGGATGTCGTTCTAAACTAACCCAACCTACTTTCCTAGTAGTAAAATTAGTTTTCGAACATCCACCTTTGTAATTACAAAAGATAACACCGGAGTTGTGAAAGTCGGAAAGTAAACAATTCGAATTAGGCATAATTATTATTTCGTGTTTTTAAAATTTAATTGTAGTTATAGCATAAGAATAAATAATAACATAGTAGAACGGAATCTCTTTTGACCGAGTCCAAAACGCCGCCATTTATATACCTACTTCCCCCTTCACGTAGTTACATCCCTCTGTCATCCAGGCGTGTTGCTAGGGTTGCTTGCTGTTAAATATTAGGTACTTACGTCTAAAGATAATATCACTAAGATGTAAGTTTTCTTTGCTTTGAAATCATTATTTTATTCCAGTTTTACAAAATATGAGATTTATAAATAATTACGTACCTACATAATCATAAACACTTCTAGATAAGAAGTTGTTATGAGTGCCATACCAAATGAAGCCATTTAAGGTGATATAAGTAAGTATTACTTACCTACAAATATAAAATAAAATACATACAGGCTCACGTAAAACTATTACAACCAAATTAGAAACAACCAAACGCGCGTGCGGCGACGCCGCCGGCCGTGACAGCCTGACTGAGCAGTCTGTTTAACGAATACTCTAATATCGTGACCTTGAGCCCGTCCGGAGCGGGAGTTTCCGTTCTGCTATGTTACTATTGATTCTTATGGTTATAGGTAGGCGAGTCATGAGAATTGTTTTAGGTATGTACTCTATATAGTTAGTCGTTGTTTTTTACCTACTAAGTATAAATCAGAAAAATTCTCGACAACAGTTCAGTTCAACACATTTGCATTAAAATCCTAGAATGTGTTGTTACAAGATGGCGAATGCCAAGCGAAGGCTAGCGCGTTCTAACGCTAATTTGTAATTGGCTACGCTAGGTCTACCATAAGGCCTTAGCGTAGCCGATTACAAATTATCTCATCATCACCAGCTTTTTTTACGTCCCACTGCTGGGCACAGGCCTCCTCTCAGAATGAGAGGGCTTGGGCTATAGATCCCACGCGAGTCCAGTGCGGATTGGGAACTTCACACACATCATTCAATTGCTTCTCAGGTGTGTGAAGGAAAAGCTCAAATGTAATTCCGCACATAAATTTCGAAAAACTCAAGAGTTGCGAGCCGGGGTTTGAACCCACGACACTGCTTGAGAGGCAAACCACTAGGCTATCACGGCTTCTACAAATTGTGTGATAGTAAATAATCCATGTATTTATTGTTAGTAGGTACATAAGTGACGACAGACATACCGAACGTGCGCAATGTCAGACACTTTATCGTGCGACTCGATTAAGCACTTATTTCGATAAGATTGCGCTATTAACTAATATAGGTACAATGTTTCGAGTAGCCACTAGCCACGCGTGACCATCACGCACCTTTACCACAGAGGGTCGAGCATGACTTTACGAATGCTGCGTAACGTAAAATCGAATAGTAAACGTTGTCGAGTTTGTATGGCGTTTGGAACAGCCACCCGTGAGCGTATTTGGAATTAAAATTTTGTATGAGGTTTCTCGATCTCGATACGATAACCGTAACGTTACGCAGCATTCGTAAAGTCGTGTTCGACCCTCAGTACTATGGTACTCGTACGACCAGCGAGCACGTTTGGAATACACTGCGTGTGCTGTTAATAAACCGATATGTGTTGAACGTCCCGGGCCTGCAATGGACAGAGAATTTAGCCACGTCTCGCCGGTTGAGCGCAGTGGTTGCACGACTCGTCAGAATCGTGGTCACACTGTTTCACGTCTATGTAGAGAATTTGAAAACGAAGACTCAATCATATTGAAATGGAACGGATAACTCAAGTATAGAGGTATAAGTCGAGTTTAGCGCGACATGTTTCGGACTAATTCGTAGTCCTTCCTCTGGAAGCGCACGAACCAGCGGCATCTATATAACATGGGAATACGCGGTACGGCACATAAATGGTTTCAATCTTACCTCCAAAATCGAAGACAATATGTACAGCTAGACTACTACAACTATGACACAAAAGAGATAACGCCGATCTCTTTACAAATACGCCACACTACTTGCTCGATTCCACAGGGAAGCGTTAGCACTTGTCTCCTGTTTTTAGATTATAACAATGACCTGGCTAAGGTGCTAGATTCAGACACTGAATGCGTTATGTTTGCTGATGACGTCTTAATACTAATAAACGGCACAAATAGCACGGAATGTAACTTAAAGCTTACACGTACATTAAACACTGAGGTAGAATGGCTTGGCGACAATAATTTAGACATGAATTTAAAGAAAACAAAAACAACGCAATTAAGACCAAAACAAAAAAATCCTTTAGAATTAAACTTACAAATTAAAAACATTGACATAGAAGAAGTATCCGGTTTTAAGCTATTAGTTATAATGATTGATTTAAATGTTAACTGGCGCTCATATTCAAAATGTAAAAATGAAACTATCTAAATTTGTACATGCACTAAGCGTACTAAAGGTGAACACGGATTTTGATTGTGCACTAACTGCCTATTACGCGTACGCGTTCGCCTGGCTCCGATACGGCGTGGTACTGTGGGGAAACTGCACTGAAGCCCAACAGCTATTTATCATGCAAAAAAAGTGCATTCGTATACTAGCCAACATTCGTATACCAGGCCCCTGTTTCACCAACTTAACAAATATCACTTTCAATGACGATCCGGCGTCGATTGGTGACTTGAAGAGCTTTTGTTTTAGCGCGCTTCATGTTGGCAAAGGAATGTAGTTCAAATTGTCATTGTAAACTGACAATTGTAAAGTTGGTGAAATAGGGGCCAGAAAGCTGCCGTCAGCACTTTATAAAACATAAACTGTTAACCCTACCCTCAATTTATATATTGCAATCGGCACTGTTTGTACGAAAACATTCTGACTTATTTATGGCAAAAATAGACACAAGTACAACTAGGACACAGTATAGGAATAAGTTACTGTTACCGAAATCCAATATGAAAAAATTCAGAAGTGGTCCCAAGTATAAATGTAGTGAAATAAACGGATCACTCACGTATGTCAGTCGAGTATAGCTTGACATGTTTCGGACTAATCCGTAGTCCTTCCTCTGGGAGTACACGCCATGCCGGTGGCGAGACGTAAACTGCGCGCCGCGGCTCTGCTCGCACGGCTACCCGGAGCAACTGACGGCGGCTCACAACTACCCTCATTTTCAGTGATGTTGTCAGTGTAGTGTGCTACCCTACTTTTGACAATAATAAAAATGACGATGAAAATGAGGGTAGTTGTGAGCCGCCGTCAGTTGCGCCGAGTAGCCGTGCGAGCAGAGCCGCGGCGCGCAGTTTACGTCTCGCCACCGGCGTGGCGTGTACTCCCAGAGGAAGGACTACGGATTAGTCCGAAACATGTCGAGCTATACTCGACTGACATACGTGAGAGATCCGTTTATTTCACTATAATTGAGTCTCACGGTAGTTTCATGTTAAAAGTGTAAATGTATACAAATAAGTAATAAAATCCCAGAATCCATTAACAAGAATCCCGATATAATAAATTTAAAAATAATTTGAAGACATTTTTAATCGACAAATGTTATTATTCTATTGACGAGTTCTTAAATGATGAAAGTGAAAAGTAATATTAGTTAGGTACATTGACAATTAAATAATTAAAATTATAAATCCCCTAATTTATGTTGACATAATACAGTATAATTATTATTTAAAACATCACATTTTGATAGCTCCAATATAGAACAGTAACAGAAAATGTAATAATATCAATGCATACCAAACATGAGCTGAAATCGACTTATATTATAATTAAATACGTCAGTAATCCGATTTATTTCACTATAACTGTCACATTTTTGCGCTTGGCTCGGACGACAATGGAAACGATTGTGCAAGTCGGACTCGCGCACGGAGGGTTCCGTACAAATTTGTGTAGGTATGATAAACGGGATTGATGAATGTTTTTAGTTCTATTTGTTTTCGTGTGTAATTTTGATAGACTTTATGTTGTAGGTATTTGAAGGCAAGTTATTTTTAATCGGATTAAAAAATTTGGTAGATAATAATAATACTTTTTTAATCTTGGAATTTGGAAGATGAAAAAATGCAATGATGATCTAGGAATGTTTGCAGGAAAAAATATCGCAAAAATATTATAACACGATAACTTATTACTTATGAAACTTTAAATACCTGCTTATTGAAACAAGAATACACAAAAAATCTGAAAAATATAGCTTACCCCGGGGATCGAATCCGGATCCTTGACATTGCGTGTCACGTACAAAAAGAAAAATACAAAATAATAAAAAATACAAAAGGTAGCTGTTGGGGTTGCGGGTGTGCATGGGATTGTTAAAGTCTCAAAAGTTGTTAGAAAGTTTATTGTTCAAAGGGTCACTACAATAGACTATGTTAACTAAATACTATAAGAATGTTAGCAAATGATTTGCAATAAATGTTAAATGTTAAGTGAATGCCCGGTCGCGACGGAGTCGAAAAGTGCACTACTTTATAAAACTACTGCGCCGCCAAATTAGCAGCGCAGCGGCTCGCGTCTGACGTCACAATGTTTGGTGCAGTTGTACTGCACCGAACATCTTTCCGGGCACAAAGATGAAATGGTTGAACTACTAAGCGATGATACAAGGTGATAATAATTTTGCATATTTATCTATCTTAGTGTCTTTTACGGTTCGATTAACACATGTCACATAATTGAGTCATCTCTGAAAGCAAGCTTTTTCAACACTGGGGTTGTGCTCCTCTCAACTGTTTGTTTCACACACTCGTCAGATTGTATTCGCGCACTAGCACTACTTGCTTCACTAAACTGACGAGGCTGGCGCGCCGCAGGTTGCGGGGCCGCCGACGTCGCTGCCGCTGTCTCCAGAACTGCTGCTCCTTGCTTCCGGGATCGCCCTCGCCGACACATCCCGATTAGCAGCAGAATTATTACTACACCCCATATGCTGTATATCGAGGTGTAATGGTGGATGTCATGACCAGTGACTTCTTCAGATAAGGGTTGTTCCTGTGTCATAATCTTAATTTTATATTCAATTTCTCTCATTAATTGTTTGTTATCATCATTTGTCTGAGTCTCGTTTGAGAACTTGTTAATTGTTATGTTTATGACTCTATTGATTGGTGCTATTTCCGGAATTCCATATTCTGGTGTTAAATGAATCGTACTCTCTTGCTTTTTATGAGTATAAATTGTCATATTATCTATTTTTATCACGCAACCTTCCGGTATGTTTACAATGTTTGCTTTAGTCATCGGATGCGCCGTAACTTGATCCTTGCATATCGTTCGTAGTTGGCATAGGTCGCAACAAAAATGGAAGTATTGGTTTACCTTTGATAAATTTATCCACTTGTTCTGACATTCGGTGATACTTGTTTTACATTGACTAATTTGCGTTGCGTCTTTAACGCAAAGGTCGTGGTCAGCTTTTAAGTTGTATATAGGGGTTTTTAGTTCACATAGTAATGTTAACAAATCTCGTGGCACACAATGTTCTATCTCGGTAGGGGTTACAGTTAGGTATGTTTCTTTTCTCAAGTTTATCGCAACGTGATTCTTAATAGGTTTCACACTAATCATATTTCTTCCTTGTTGATGTGGGACTACTAGAATGTTATAAAGCTCATAGTTCTCTCTACTGATTAACGGGATTTTTATCTCAAAAAGAGTATACTGTTGCGTCACCACGCCCTTAGTTTTCAACAGGTGATAGATGCTCTGCATGTTTGTTTGGATGTTGTCAACTGGAAGGGCGAGTTCTTTATCCAGTTGGCTGGAAATTATACTCAGTTGTCTTTGGAGTTGGTTTGGGCTTATTAGAGTGGTGCTGATTTTGCCGTTGTAAATGTTTGTGATAGTGTCTAAGAGGGTATCTTGGAGGCTTCTTAACTGAGTAAGTATGTTGTTTGCGGCCATAGCGGTTAGTGTAAATTCAGCTATAAATTCAATCTCATTTATCTGTCTTGCTAGTTTATAGTTATTTGCTTCTAACTGCATTAGATGTTGGTTAATAATCTTGTGTAGTTTCTGCATCGTTTCTTCCGTTCTTTTTAGTAAATTATACTCCGCTTCTACGATGGACGTTTGGTTCTTCCACAGGCGCTCTAAGTGTTTTTCATTTGCTCTAACTAGTGAAATGTCTTTCTCGTATTGTTCTGCAAAGCGGTCGTCTAGCACTCCGAATAGGCTACTTGCGATGTTTCCGATGCCATTAATAAGTCCCCTTTTCCTTCGAGCACGTGCGGTTTCATGTTCATTCAGTAACGCTAGGTTGTTATGATCAAGTTCATTGTAGGCATGACGTAACTGTAACATGATCACTTCGCAGTGACTCAACTCTTTAATTGATTTACATATGATATCTAACTGTTGATGATATTTCTTATAGGCCGCAATGCCTTCCCAATAGGGGTTCATATCGTAGTATGTTATTATCTTCCATTCATCTCTCACGATTTGTATGTTAGAAATTTTGTCAAAATAGAATGCTTGATCTTTTGGTATGGGTGTTGCTTGCAAACTGCTTCCCGGTGAAATTATGCTCGCGAAGTAAATGACCATCATTGCCAGTGTTACAAAATTAGAGCGTCGGTTACTCTGTGTCTCCAATTTCTTCCTTTCTTGTTTGTCATAGATTGTTTGTTTTTCTTCTTTTTGCAATGGCAAAATAGATAATTTTATTACTGGTCGTTTAACAATACCATTTTTTGTTTTCAGGGTCACCACTCGAACGTAGCCGTCTTTGCCTGGATGGGTTTCAATAACTCTTCCTACGGCCCATTTCCCAGGCGGCAGGTTGTCTTCATGGATGACCACTAACTCTCCCATCTCTATGTTTTGTTGTCCTTGTTGCCATTTTCTTCGCGCAGTCAGTTGGCTTAAATACTCTGTTCTCCATCGCTTCCATATTTCTTGAAATAGGTTTTGATTCAAATGCCATCGTGTGCGAGCGTCTTCATGTGTTTCAATGATGGTAAGTCCAGCTCTTCCTGTTAGAAAATGTGCGGGTGTTAAAAAGTCTAGGTTTTCGACATCGTCATTTAAGGCACACAATGGACGTGAATTTAGGCAAGCTTCAATTTGTGCTAACAGCGTGGCGTATTCCTCAAACGTCAGCTTCTGCTCTCCTACGACTCGTGTTAGGTGATGTTTTAGACTACGTACGCTTCTTTCCCATAAACCTCCAGCACTTGGCCATGCTGGTGCATTGAAATGCCACTCAATGTTCATTCCTGTTATTTCCGTCAAAAAGTTTTCGTCAAAAATCTGTTGAATTTCTTGTTGCATACTCCTATTGGCTCCGACGAAGTTGGTCCCATTATCACTGTAGATATGACAAGGCGCTCCTCTTCTGGCTGCCATTCTCTTGAGTGCCGCTAAGAAGGCTGCACTTGTCAATTCCGTTACCAACTCAAGATGTACCGCCTTGGTCACCATACACACGAAGACCGCTACATACCCTTTGTATGTTCTTGCTCCTCTTCCTTTGTTCGCTTTGATGTTAATAAACCCCGTGTAATCTACTCCTGAATGTTCGAACGGCTTTGCAGGGTTGCATCTCGCCGATGGCAAATCGCCCATTAGCTGGGATTGTTTATTTCTTTCTTGTTTGCGGCACGTCACGCATTTTCTAAGTTCTTTCTTCACAGTGTTATATCCTCCAGGAATCCAGTATTCCTGTCTCAATGTTCCCAAAGTCAACGTTGGACCACCATGAAATGTTAACTTATGTGCTTGTTCGATAAGCAGAGTGGCTAACCGAGAATTCTTCGGTATGATTTTTGGGTGTTTCATCTCTTCGTTCATTGCTGCTTTATTAAGACGACCGCGTACTCGTAGAATGTTTCGAGAGTCAATGAATGGATTTAATTCTTTTATGTTACTTTTCGGATGCACGCAGTTGTACTTGCGTAAGTGTTCTAGATCCGACTCAAGTTCACTCTGTTGCACGTTTTTAATTATTGTTAACTTTGCTTTTCGCAGCTCGTGTAACGTGAGATAGCTCGGCCGTTGTTGTTTACGATGCGGGGTCATTGTTCGTAGTATCCATGCGACGAGTCGTGTCACTTTAATAATGGAACTGTGTTTTTGCAGTAATTCTCCTACAATACTATCATTTTTGTTGCTTTGTTGTACCACGGTTGACTGACCTAATTTCTTATCTTGTTCCGTTTCGTATTCTTGATGTTGAAGCTTTTCAGGTGTAAAGTTTGGTAGCCAGGTCGGCCCTTTGGTCCATAAGGCTTGTTTTTCTATCAATTGGGTCGCATAGATGCCTCTACTCGCCGCGTCGGCAGGGTTCTCGCTTGTTTTCACATAACTCCATTGTTCCTTTGGCATGCTTTGCGTAATTTGCCTCACTCTGTTCGAGACGAAGGGTTTCCAGCGTCCTGGGTCACCCTGTAGCCACCCTAAGACCACTTTTGAGTCAGTCCAGCCATACGTTTCAATTTCATGTTCATACAGTGCTTGTTTAATTTTGTCTATGAGTTTCGAGAGTAAGTAAGCTCCACTTAACTCCAACCTTGGTAATGTTAGTGTCTTTTTAAGAGGGACTAGTTTTGTTTTGGCAGCGACCAAAACAATGTGCTGTTCATTTTTGATACGAGCGTATACAACTGCCGCGTAGGCTACTGTCGATGCGTCACAGAACCCATGCAACTCGATGACGTCATGTTCTTGGCTATTTATCCATCGTGGAATTTCATAGTCATTGATTTTGTTAAAATCTGTTTGCAGCTTTATCCACTCTTTTTTGATTTCATCTGGGACCTCTTCATCCCATTGAACTTTTGCTCTCCATAACTTTTGAAACAATAGTTTGAGTTTAGTAACGAGTGGCGCTAGCCACCCTAGGGGGTCAAAGATCTTCGATATTTCTGATAACAGGATTCGTTTTGTTACCTTTATTTGATCGCTCGTTTCGACTTTAAACGTAAACTTATCTTCTGATGGTTTCCAGCATAATCCTAGTGTTTTTGAAATGTCTTCGGTTTTGAAGTTAAAAAGAACGTTATTGTTATTGCGATCATCAGTTATATTTTCTAATAGCTCTGGATGGTTTGATGACCACTTTCTTAAATTGAACCCTCCCTTTTGCAGTAGTAGTTTTAAATCGTCAATTGTTTTCTTACCTTGCCGTAGTGTATACGCTCCGTGGAGCAAGTCATCCATATAGAATGATGTTTCTAGTATTTTTGCAGCTTCGGGAAAATTGTTACGCTCATCCGCTGCTAATCTTTTCAAAGTCATCATCGCCAAGAAAGGAGCGGCCTTTGTTCCATAAGTTACGGTCATTAATTGAAATGACTGTAATGGTTGTTCTGGTGATTCTCTCCAGACTATAGTTTGTAGTGCTGCGTCATCTTTATGTATTGCTATCTGCCTGTACATCTTCTCAATATCTGCTGTGTAAACATATGGGTATTGACGCCACTTTAGAAGCAGTGATTGAAGGTCTTGTTGCAAGTTTGGGCCTTTGACCATGAGATCATTGAGAGACCACCCTGTCGATGTTTTACTTGATGCATTAAAAACTACTCTATATTGTGTAGTTATGGATTCAGGTCGCTCAATTCCATGATAAGGTACATAATTTTCAATTCTATTTCTGTCAGTGTTTACTGGTTGCATATGTTGTAAATCTGAGTACTCCTTCATAAATAATTTAAAGGCCTCTGCTAGCTTCTGTTGTCTTTCCATTTTTCGTTCTAGACTCCGAAATTGGGCAACAGCCTTTTGTTTTGAGCTTCCAAGTTTTTTCTCAAAGCCCTGTTTCATAGGAAGTCGCACCTCGTATCTCCCTTCTTCACTTCGTGTGGTTGTGTCTTGGAACCATTTGACGCAGTCCCTTTCTTCCGAGGACAAGTCTCCTTCTTCATTTATATCCTCCACCTCCCAAAATTGTTGAATGTCTTCAATGTTGTTGATAATTACGTTGCAAAAAAATGTTTCAGCGCTTCCACACAGCATCCAGCCTAACTGCGTCTGTTGAGCCAATGGCTGAGATGCGTTCTCACCTTTCAAAATTCCGTTCATAATAATGTTAGTATAGATTTCAGCTCCTAACAATAAATCTACCGGGCGACTGATGTAGAACTCAGGATCTGCTAAGGTAATGTTTTGTATGTTTGACCATGACGGTTTCGGGAATGTTTTGTTTGGTAGATATTTTATTAGATTGTTTATAATAATTACTTCTGTTGTGAAAGTGTAGTCGTTATGTCTCGACTCGCATTGAATGTTGATTTTCCCTTTGCAGTTGTTTTCTTGTTGACCGACTCCAAATATTACGCCTTTATATTTCTCTCGCTTGAGTTTCAGGACTTGAGCAGCATTTTCAGATATTAAAGAGATTTGTGAGCCTTGGTCAATCAAAGCTCTCATAACGTGATAGGTTCCGTCATCCCCCATTACTTTTAACTGGGCTGTTGCTAATAAAATCTCCGAATACTTTTTGTCTTGTGATCGCGAAACATGCGTTGTGCTAGCTACACGTTCTCGGGGTGTCGATGTCATTCCTCGGCCTGACCTAGATTTTTCTATCGCCTCGTGTAAAATAGTATTATGTGCAGCTTGACAATTGCGACATTTCTTTGTTGAATTGCATTCTTTTCCGTTATGTGAGAATAGGCAGTTTACGCAAAGTTTCAATCTATTTACTGTATTTAATTTAGCTTCATTCGGCATTTGTAAAAAGAACTTGCAATTGTAAATTCCGTGATCATATTTACACAATGGGCATTTGAAACCCGAGACGTGGAATGATTTCGCAACTGATATGTTTCCGTTCTCGTTTCTATGGTTGTTAAAATTGTTGAAAGATTTTCGTGTGTTGGATGAATGTTGAATGTTCGGCTTCTGAGGAGCATCTTGCTTGCGTCGAGAGGATGTTTCTAGGGTAGTAAACTTGCTTTCCAAGAAATCTAAAAGCTCTTGCAGGACGGGCATTTCTTTTGAGTTCTTTAGTGATTCTAGATAGTCCGTGTATGTTTCAGAATCCAGCTTCTGACACAAAATGTGCACCAAAATAGGATCCCATGTTGTTGTATCTACTCCTAGGTTTTTTATAGCGTTGAGAGTTTCAATAGAAACATCGTGGATCCTCTTAATTTGAGACATGGAGTTCGGATGTATGTTGGCTAGTCCGAATAAAATGTTCATATGAGATGTAAATATAAGCTTCTTGTTGTTATAGCGATGGTTAAGTATCTCCCAACTTGTTAAATAATTTTCTGAGGAAATGGATAAATGTTGAATTAATCTCTCGGCTTCTCCTTTAATCTTCGCCTTTAAAAACTGCATCCTCTGAGCATTCGAGAGAGTTGGGTTGTTGTGAATAGCCTCGGTAAATAAGTCTTTGAACGAAACCCATTGATTTTAGTTACCGCTAAACACTGGAATCTCCAGTGTGGGAGTCACCTTCTCCCGGTGCGATACGGACCACATCTTTTTGTTTATGTTTTTCTTCAAATTGTTGAATTGATTCTCATATTTAGTAAAACTTGCTTCATATGCCAAGTTTTTTCCGTTTAGCTCACTATCGATCTCTAAATGCAGAGTGTCGATCATGGACCACCGATTTCCCAATGTTCTGAGCGCGTCTTCATACTCCCATTTGTCCGAGAGGGCTTCAATGTCGATGTTCGCGACAGTTCTCTCAAAGGCTCGGAAGTTGGCTTCTTGTTTTCGCAGTGATTCATCAATCCTACTAAATACCCCCTGACTTCGGCGACGATCTTCCTCATCCTCCTGTTGTGACCACCTCTGACCACCCACTGATCCTTGCTGAGATGTGCCTGGCTGTCGTTTGTCGCTCTCTTGATCTTCAACCTTCTGTTCACTCCTTGACTCCTGGCTTGTCAGATTTGCCTTTAACTGTTGGTACCCATCGTTGATTAACTGTTTTAGGTTAACGTAAACCTCTTTTGTCTGGTCATAGCACCTGTTCGTGAAATAGGGATCTGCTTGACTTACTTCCATACACAAGCGATCATGATTAAACTGGAATTCGTTCCATAACTCCTCCAACTTATTCCACTGCCGTTTAAAATACTCTTCATTAGCTTTCCTGTCAGCTCCATCCTTTTTGAAATTACTCAAACTCTTCTTAATTTCTTCTGCTAAAGGATACTGATTCTCCACATTCACCATAATGTTAGATTAAGTTATAAAAAGGACAGATCTTACTTGAATGATCTCCAACGTCGCCTCTGTTGACTTAGCTTTCTGTTGATGTTTCGCTGATGTTCCAACACCGCAATCCAATATCCACTGCACACCTTGCACTTCGCCAATGTTCTACCAGTTCATAACACTTCACCCGCTAACCGATAACCGATATAACGCGCGAAGTCCTGTGTTCGAAGGACCAATGTTGGGGTTGCGGGTGTGCATGGGATTGTTAAAGTCTCAAAAGTTGTTAGAAAGTTTATTGTTCAAAGGGTCACTACAATAGACTATGTTAACTAAATACTATAAGAATGTTAGCAAATGATTTGCAATAAATGTTAAATGTTAAGTGAATGCCCGGTCGCGACGGAGTCGAAAAGTGCACTACTTTATAAAACTACTGCGCCGCCAAATTAGCAGCGCAGCGGCTCGCGTCTGACGTCACAATGTTTGGTGCAGTTGTACTGCACCGAACAGTAGCTATTACTTATTACTAAGTGAAATAAACTCACGTATACCTATATAAGTCGAGTTTAGCTAAAACGTTGTTACGAATAAATTTAATGAGAACACGACATCAATTAAATGCTGCATTTTTGCTTCATTATTCTAAACGGGTTTGTCCGATCATATTACTTTTTAATGGTTCATATCCAAGTTGATAAGATCATAAAGTTCAATATAATAAGTCTGCAATCAATCATTGAAATCTAGCTATTTAGATAAAATAAAACATGACTTAACGATTTTTACTTATTAACTTCATTTTTAATAAAAATTAAAATGTAATTTATTCATAAAATAAAATCATCATTATGCAATTCTCATGTTCATGTCAAATCCTAAATACTACTAATTACAATAAAAAATTAAAATAAAAAGAAAACTTAAGACAACCTAAGTTTAGTCAAATAAGCCCCCGCGAGTTGTTCCCGGCGCAACGGTGCCCATTAGGGATGCCAGATTTTTTGATACTGTAAGGGACAAAATGCTAATTTTGGCAAAAAATACGGTATTTAAAAATTTTCCCCCGGGACAAATGAAAATCATGTATTTTACGTTGTTTTTATTGCTAGTTAATAGTTCCTGAAATACGGGACGTCCCGGGAAATACGGGACGTCTGGCAACGCTAGTGCCCATAATACTCGGCGCGTTATCACGCTGGATGGCGACGGACAACCTTTACGCCAGGTAAGAACCCGCGCGAGCGTCGGACCCCCTCCCTAATTCGGGGTATGTATCACAATACCGAAGTACGAAAGACTGAAATTCACAAAGCCTATGAACGGAAGGCCGAAAATTAAAACGTCGAATGTTTGTATGACCGAAAGTGTAAAATCCCGAAAACACGTTTGACCGAAAGCCTAAAAGCCCGAAAACTACAATCCCGAAGATTGATATACCTTCCCCCGAAAGGCCGAAAATTATACTGCCGAAGATTCATAATAACTACAAATAAAATGATCGACGCTAAATATATCGATAGTCAAAATACCGAAAATACTAAATCCCGATAGCCGATACACCGAAGTTTAAAATACATAATATTTTCAAATGACCGAAAGTACTACAATATTCCGATAGAACGTCGATGGGAAGATAATCTTAAGTTTAAGATCACGCCCATCTTTAGCCGTAAAATTTACATGAGGAAGTCGGTTAAAGAGTCGGAGCCGCGGAAACCCCATCCTCAGGAAAGCCCGGGCAGCATTAAGTTGTTAAAACTATAAATAAAAACCGGACAAGTGCGAGTCGGACTCGCACACGAGGGTTCCGTTTAAAGATTTTAACGCTTTTCCCCAGTGTTTTAAGAAGTCCAGTGTTAGCAGGGCCCTGCTCCTAAGCAAAATGTATGCAGTGTGGGGTCATCTGTAACCTACAGACATAAAAAATTAAGATTTTGAGATTTTTCTGAGTGGTCAAGAGAAGAAGAGAGCTACCTTCATACCAAATTTCAAGTGTCTAGGACAACTGGAAGTACCCTTTATGTTTTCAGGGAGCGACAATTTGTATGGAAACAACCTTTTTAATGACTGTATCTTTTGATCGCGTTGACTTAGAACTTTGATTTTTTCAAGGCTTCAAAGGACTGCAGGCTTGAATATTTGATATTAATTTCAGTCTTCTACCTCCATGCATTCCAGAGAAAAAGGGTCTTGACAGACAGACAGACGGACAACAAAGTGATCCTATAAGGGTTCCGTTTTTTCCTTTTGAGGTACGGAACCCTAAAAACTGAAAGCTTAGTTTAGGTTACAACTTATTTTAGGTTTAGGTTAGGTTAGAATTGCGTCAAGGCGCGAAGCGCCTCAACTACGCGGAATGGGAGCTCCGTCGACTTTTTCTCGCAGCTGTTGAATTCTCATTTGACTTAACGTTGCATTATGACAAAATAATTTTGCGACTCACAACTAACTTCTAACTTTGAATACCTATGAGACAAAGTCGACGGAGCTTTGCTTCGCGGAGCTCCTATTCCGCGTAGTTAACGCAATACTAACCTAACCTAAACCTAAAATGAGTTGCAACCTAAAATAGGTTTTTAGGTTTTTATTTATAGTTTTATGTAGGTGAGTAGGTTTATTTAAAATTTCAAGTCGATGCCATTAACCGTCGAAGAGTTCCCTCTTGTGGAGACGATCCTGGCTGCAGCACCGGGATTTCACTACCAGATCATTGTGTTGTAACCGGACTTGCATAAGCATGCCAAATTTCAGCTCAATCGGATACCAAGAAGTGGTCGAAAAATGGTTTGATTATTTTGAAGCGGTCAATATTTTAGGAGTAAATAGGTATATTAACTTTCGGGATTTAAAACTTTTCGGTCAAATAAGCATTCGAAATGTCAATGTTCGGCTTTCCGATCAAAGGTCATATAAAAATTCGGTCTATTGAACTTCGGCTTTATAAAATGTAGACCAAAATAACTATCGACATTTTAACTTCCGGGATTTCGTACTTTCGGTCATTTGAAAATAGGTATTTCGAGAGTCGGTATATCGGTTATTGGTATTTTGTACTTTCGGTATTCTGAATTTCGATGTGTTAAGCGTCAACATTTCAATTGTAGGTATTATGATTTGTCGGTATTATAATACATACCCCCAACTCGACGTCCCACTTCCCTGATGAAGGCTAAGCCTCCAGCATCTCGTCGTCGTCGTATTTTTAATTGAAACACTTCGTAAATTTGCAAAACATGGCACAGGGTAGCAGATCTCTGTTCTCGATGTTTGATGGAACGGTAGAAGAAATATCACGCCTTCTGTAAATAAAAATGTTTCAATTGAATAGTTTCACCCGTTGTTCGTCTGGGCTGGAATACAATTAAAGTGGAGTGGGAAAATGCATTTCACAAATCATCATCATTACCAGCCTTTTTACGTCCCACTGCTTGGCACAGGCCTCCTCTCAGAATGAGAGGGCTTGGGCTATACCAGTGCTATTGGTTATTCTGTGCTAAAGGGCCCATCCATAGGCACGCTATTTATAAGTGTACTCCAGGTGTACTCCAGTGGTAGAACTCTCTATCCCGTGGGAATTCCGAAAAGTCCAGGGGTTTGGGCTGTACGTTGATAGATCAGTCAGTCAGTCACGTTTCTGTTTTTTTTATAAGCTTATGCCCCGCGACTTTGCCCCCGTAAAATATTTCAAAATCGTTCTAGTTCCTTGTCCCGTGGAAATTTCGAATAATCCCTTCTTAGTGCACCTCTAGGATACTCAAAATCTCAAGTCTCTAGGACCAGTGGATAGGCTGTGCGTTCTCTTTCAGTTAGTCAGTCAGTCATGGTACTGTTTTATAGGTATAGATGATTGTAGCAGATACTCACATTGATGTAGCCCACTCGGAACCTCAGCAGAGCCATCGCCAGCACCTCGTCGGTCAGCCCGGTACTGCAGAGCAAGTCTGTCGCGTCTCGACCTGCATTCTTCTTTAGCGGCGCGGGACCACCAGGATGCTGCCAAAGACAGGTTAAAGTAACCTAACCAACCAGGAAACTGTAGGTTCCGGCAGAATATCAGCGCTGCGGCATTAACGCCGGCAGCGCACTATGAGTCGGCGCCTTTTCGCGGCTATGCCGTGACATATTACCGTGTGTATAGCTTGTAAGATACATGTTTTACTGTATTTGTCATAGTCATGGTTATCGAATAATAGTAGTTTATGCAACTGCTAGGCACATAATGAGGGTCCTTAAAACACTTACACATTATTTATAAGTACTCTACGATGGGTTCAGAAACACCAACCTACCATTCAAACCTATCACGAATTTGACTGTTTTTTTATTTATTAAAGGCAAGCGGGTGGTAGGACCTTTGTGCGAGGTCCGTCCGGATCGCTGCCACCATCTTACTCGCTAATCCTGCCGCTAAGCACCTGTGCTTGCACTGTTATGGTCTGGTGTGGAGAGTAAGACAGCCGAGGAAATTACTGGCACGAGAGGTATTTCATTTTAGCCCTCTAGGTTGGCAACGCATTTGCAATCCTTCCGGGGTTGCGGATGTCTATGGGCAGTGGTGATCACTTATCAGGTGACCCACTTGCTCGTTTGCCTTCTTCGTCGTATAAAAAAAAAGCATACCGAGCACGCTTGGCATCGAATATTTTTTTTGTAGTAAATTATGTTGGTTTTTGAAGATGACTCAAATTTGAAACTCATAACGACATTGAATTCGATATCGAAATGCTGGTAATTTTCTACTGTTTCTGAATGCATTACAGAGACCTATGATAATGTGTGTAGACAAAGTTTTTTATCTATCTATCTGTCTATCAATCACAAAAAAATACAAATGAACAAACTAAAGATGAGCACTAAGCTTCGTCAATAGGATCGATGACAATAATGAATAATACGAAACAAATAAACATAAAATTCACGCGGTGAATTTTGAGTGGTATTTTCACATGTGTTTTATAAAATCAGTAAGTGCTCAGGTACTAGCGGTTAGTGGCTGTATGTGGAAACTCACCAACTCGGCGAAGTCTGTGAAGTCATACACGTTATCGCTGATGACGAGGTACATCGGCCGGCCCTGCTCGCCGTCGAACCGGCCCACCTCGTCCCAGGTGAAGCGCTTTTGAGGCTGAAACGTAAAGGCACAGTCTATACGGATCCGGTTGGATCGCTACCACCATCTTACTCGTTAATCCTGCCGCTAAGCAGCAGTGCTTGCACTGTTGTGTTCCGGTGTGGAGAGTAAGACAGCCGGTGTAATTACGGGCACAAGAGGAATTTCATCTTTTAGCCCTCTAGGTTGGCAACGCATCTGCAAATCCTCCGGAGTTGCGGGTATCTATGGACAGTGGTGATCACTTACTTACCATCAGGTGACTCACTTGCTCGCTTGCCTTCTTCGTTGTATAAAAAAAAATGCAGTCCGACGACGGCCTCTAGACAGGTCAATCGTGCGGGGGGGTGCGGGGTGCGGGGCGGGCAGGGCGAGCCCCCTTGCATACGCCGCCACTGCCCGATTAGTTAGGAACTTTCGCCCTCCTTGGTGCTTTGGCCATGCGGTTGCGGTGTCGGCATTTACGCAAACATCAAAGGCGTCGGACCACTGGTAGGTATAAGCTCTTTACACTGTGGTAAAGGCTTGTGGCGACACCTTTAATTTGTAAATATGTGTGTAATAGTATTAGTTATTATTAAGTTCATCTGTTGGCTTCCGGTTTCCGCTGGAGCTGACAGAAGCCGCGCATGCGCGAACCCTCTTCGTCGCTAGCTCTCGAGCTGTATGGAACGGTTATTTGGCGCTCGGGTGTATGTTTATTTTTGTATATAAATTTAGTGTAAATAAATAGTGTATAATTATTGTGTGTGAGTGTTTTTCTATAGTACTTTGAATGTATCCCACAGGGTCCATCAACTTTTAATTGCCGCTCGTTGCCATGGAGATGTCCCCTGGACAACTTTGAATTCCCACTCGTTGCCATGGAGATGTCACCTGTACAACTTTGAATTGCCACTCGTTGCCATGGAGATGTCCCCTGGACAACTTTTAATTGCCGCTCGTTGCCATGGAGATGTCCCCCGGACAACTTTGAATTGCCACTCGTTGCCATGGAGATGTCCCCTGGACAACTTTTAATTGCCGCTCGTTGCCATGGAGATGTCCCCTGGCCAACTTTTTTTTATACGCTTTAGGCCTGCGTTTGACCACAATCGCGCCTGATGGTAATCGAATATGTATTGTGGTCTACGATGGAGCATGCTTGCCCAGTATGCGCTAAGCTAATGCCGGGCCTCGGGTGACGTTTGGAACAGCGCTCGCCCGTGAGCGTATTTGGAACTAAAATCTGTACCTATAAAACAGTAGGTACCGTGATTGACTGACCGACAGACAACGCACAGCCTAAACTACTGTATCTAGAGACTCGAAATTTGGCAGACATATTGAGTAGTCTAGAGGTGCACTAAGAAGGGATTTTTCGAAATTCCCACTGGGTAATATTTCACGGGGGTAAACCACGGCGTGTAAGCTAGCTATGAAGTTTCTCGATTTCGATGCGATAACGTTACGTTAAGCAGGATTCGAATATTCGTACTCGGGCCTCACTGGCCGTCACGAATAGTAAACGTTGTCGAGTCTGTATGACGTTTGGAACAGCGCCCGCCCGTGAGCGTATTTGGAACTAAAATTTAGTATGAGGTTTCTCGATCTCGATACCTCGATACGATAACCGTAACGTTACGCAGGATTCGAAGAGTCGTGCTCGACCCTCAGGTCCTTCACTTTAGTTTTTCATCTACACCCTGTACCGAAGTTCATATGCTATATTATTATTACATAAGTCTATGTCTTAGACCTGTTTAGACTTGTCCTGGAACTGCGCAAAGTCGCTGGAGCTCTTGAATACTTTTCCGAAAGTCTGGACGGGGTTCTCCGCCTCGTTGAACACGTACTTCCCGGCGTCTACGCACTCGCCGATCGACGGGATCAACGCGTGCGCACCTACTGGAAGCAAGAGGTTATTTTACTTAATCGAATGCTTAAAGGAAATAAATTCATTACTTAAAACGAAACTCATACTTTTGGTACATGTATAGAGTGACCCCCTAGAAATATTGCTCTAAATTTCACCAAAATAATGTCTTATAGTTTTCGAGTAAAATGCCCGTGACATACGGACGGATGGACGTACGTGACGAAACTATATGGGTTCCGTTTTTGCTATTTTGACTACGGAACTCTGAAACTACCAGTCCTTTAAAAAGCTTCACCGAACGACGCTTTCGTCTATAGAAATAATAATCTGTATAATAATTATAATGTTCCGGAAAAAATACATCTATACCTATAAAACAGTACCGTGACTGACTGACTGACAGACAACGCACAGCCTAAACCACTGGATCTAGAGACTTGAAATTTGGCAAACATGTACCTTGAGTATCCTAGAGGTGCACTAAGAAGGGATTTTTCGAAATTACTTACGGAACTAGCCCATTTTGAAATATTGCACGGGAGCAAAGCCGCGGGGCATAAGCTAGTACTACTAAAATAAAATATCGCCTTGAACGAACTCACAGCCACGAATATAAAATATTTGCAAGATTGCTCACGCTTTATTATAGGAAACTATAAATACGTTACGTTGAACGAATTCGTCGTTTTCGAGGCCGCGGCAATCTGTAGGGTCAACAAATCTTGTTTGCCGTCCAGTCGGTACACACGCACGCACACATCTTTAGCTGGTCAATAGTAATGCCATATCGATAATGTAATACGTTAGGAGTTATGAAATGTGGAGGAGGATGTGAGCTCGAACCGTTACTTTTGTTTCTCATACAACTGAAAGTCATAATTGTAATTTGTCATAATCTATTTATTTTTTTATCCCTTTAGGTGGTAATTGGGAAAAAGAGACAGAAGATCGGGACCATTGGAGGCAGACCATAGGCGAGGGCATGGTAGTACACAACAGCGCGTGGTTTGACCAATTGTCCTTAAGGCGTGCTTTAAGACTCCAGCGCGTTGCTCTTCCCCCTATATCGTCGGTCGCGACTCAGGACTTATTTGCCGACTATGCGGCCGTACCGTGACTGTCGCTCCCGTATCGGCCTTACAAGCCATGTGCGTAGGTGCCACACTGTTATGGACGCTGCTTAGTCCATCTTCCATAGATGAAACAGACCAATGATGATGATGATGAGGTGGCAAAGCCCGCTGGCCTACGACACTTAACGGTAATTTTGACAGGAGCCCGCTACGGGCTTCCGCCACTTGGCGTGCACACCCACAGCGGGCTTTTGCCACCTAAAGGGTTATACGATAAGGAAGCCAAACAAGCAAGTGGGTCACTTGATGGTAAGTGGTCACCACTGCCCATAGACACCCGCAACCTCAGGGGGTTTGCAGATGCGTGGCCAACCTAAAGAGCTAAGATGAAATGCCTCTTGTGCCCGTAACTGCACCGGCCGTCTTACTCTCCACACCGGAATACAACAGTGCAAGAACTGCTGCTTAGTGGCAGGATTAGCGAGTAAGATGGTGGTAGCGATCCGGACGGACCTCCACAAGGTCCTACCACCTACATCTATCACTAGTCATAACTCTTTTTTTTGACACTTTAAAAAGTTCAGGAATTTGGCAATTTTACAATTACTCCTGTAGATCTCTATGGGTACTCGTATGACCAATTAACCCTTTGAACGTCAAGAACGCCTAAAGGCGTCGCGAGCCGACGTGCCTACGACGCCACTAACGCTTATAGGCGTCCAGCTGCACAGTGTAAATGCAATCTAACGTATGCTTAAGGTTTAAGTCCGCGGTGACGTCATGCCAACTTGGCGTGTGGATGACAACTTTTGTATGCGTCGTTGGCGTTGAATGGGTTTAATACACTGCTCAAAAATGTCTCGGAATTATTTACATGCGGATTCCCATACGCGTTGGATCCCTAGACATTTTTGAGCACAGAAAGGAAGGTTGAATACAGAGGGTCGAACACGAGTTTTCGAAACCTGCGTAACGTAACGGTTATCGTATCGAGATCGAGAAACCTTATACTAAATTTTAGTTCCAAATACGCTCACGGGCGGGCGCTGTTCCATACGTCATACAAAGTCGTTTACTATTCGATTTTACGTGACGCATGTTTCGAATATTCGTACTCGGGCCTCTGAAGGGGGTAGATATGGTCGGATTTGGCTCCAAAAATATTAGGTACTGTAAGGAGGCCGCTCATTGTTGGATGATTGTGTTCGTTGATTTTAAAATAACTTATCTATCTCTCCTCAAATAATTGATCCAATTATAGTCCCTTAAGGATTAGTGTGTAGAATAGAAGATTTCTTTAAACACTAATTTCTTATTTCATGTACTATTAACACCGAGGATATCATCAGCACATGCTGATAATTATTTTGTTTCAATTGTTTTATAATTCGATTATTTTGTACCAATGAATTGTATTTTATTAGTTTAGGATGAGTCCTAGCACTTCGTTTTGGGTGAGGGTTTTTGAGGTGCTAAAGTCATCATCTTGGATTGCCATGAATTCTGCTTTTAAGCATTTGACTAATTTGATTACGTGGCAGTAAGATCGTGACTAGTTCATATAAGGACGGACTTGAATGTTTTTCCCTTGCAAAGGTAAAGCTTAGGTTTTACCCCTTCCCGCCGGGGGAAGGGAGATAAGTGAAGAGGCCGCTCATTGTTTGATGATTGTGTTCGTTGATTTTAAAATACGAATGCAAAGTGCCTAAAGAGACAAAAAAACATCAGCGACACTCCGTCACCGGCTTTCATACGAAAAGTCGTGTATCCGTTTTTATTGAAGAAAAGAATAAAAATAATTTAAAACACAAGTTTAGTGTCTTCCCTCTTCTTACGCCTCTCGCAGCTTGAGTCTCAGGGCTACACTCACCCAACGGCCGTGCTTAAATAGGCACCAGCTCACAGTACCTACATAGGCAGAGCTTTAATGTCGTACTCTAAATGGTCATTTACTGCCAAAGTAGGCAGTCAATTAGTGCCACTCTTTATTCCAGCCTTTACGACCGTAAACGACTAAGCTCAATTGGACGAAACGACCTCTTTTCCTCAAAGGCCTTCAAACCATTTATGACTGGTTCAATTGATGTTGCAAAAACTAAGTAAGTATGGCCAGAAAGACGGAAGAATTGTCTGTACTAATGTTTGAAGACATTGACTTCGAAGTTTAATATATTTTTTAACTCAAAGTCTAAATTAACAGGCTGGGTTATCAATACCAGCCCCTCAAGTATAGTAAAATATAGACAAATTATATGATATTGACGAAACTTAGGATTAACCCTAGGTTTAAATTTATCCTAAGGAACTGTCAATAAATGATTGGTACTCGTAATTATTGACGGCCGGATAGCCTAGTGGTTAGAGACCCTGACTATGAAGCTTGAGGTCCCGGGTTCGAATCCCGGTCGGGGCAGATGTTTGTATGATGAATACCAATGTTTGTTCTCGGGTCTTGGATGTTTAATATGTATTTAAGTATGTCTATATCAATATATCTATATAAGTATGTTTATCCGTTGTCTAGTACCCATAACACAAGCTCTGCTTAATTTGGGACTAGGTCAATTGGTGTCAATTGTCCCATGATATTTATTATATTTATTATTATTATATTTATTAATTATGATTATCCACATGCTAGAGTATCAATAGATAAATTGTCTACTCAATAGTCAAGTGTGGATAAAATACCGCGACATAATTGAGCGTGCTAGCCAAAAATCGCTAATCGTTCATTGGTAGATAAAATGGGTGGGCTAGGGTGACAGAGAGCTCGCAGGTGCTCTGCACCAGTGCACTAAGCATGACTTGTCGAATCCTGCGTCACGTAAAATCGAATAGTAAACTATAACGAGTTTGTATGACGTTTGGAACAGCGCCCGCCCATGAGCGTATTTGGAACTAAAATTTAGTATGAGATTTCTCGATCTCGATACGATAACCGTAACGTAACGCAGGATTCGACAAGTCGTGCTTAGGGCACAGGACAGCAAAATGGAAGAGTTGGATTCATTTATTTTCTTAGCTCACCTGTGTACCTACTTTTCGGGTATTAAATCGTTAAAAAAATGTATGGACCTACTACGTATTTTATTCTACATTTAGATTGTTTTGCAATGACAGTGTGCCTGTCTATTTATGTCACCGTGGCCACTAATACGGAACCAAACAGACGTAATCGAGACCACAAAGGGTCGCGGTCGAGCACGACTTTACGAATGCTGCGTAACGTTACAGTTAACATATCGAGATCGAGAAACCTCATACTAAATTTTAGTTCCAAATACGCTCACGGGCGGGCGCTGTTCCAAACGTTATGCAAACTCACTAACGTTTACTATTCGATTTTACGTGACGCAGGATTCGTAAAAGTCGTGCTCGACCCTCAGGCAGTACGACTTCTGACAACAGCAAAATCGAAACAAGAAAGCAAATAATGCACTTTTTTCCGTTGATGTTAAATATGAGCAAAAATGTTTACCGTTTGTAAACGTTTACTACCGTGAGACTCAATCATAGTGCAATCAGCAGAGCCCTGGCGTGCAGTGTGCGTTTCGCTGCCACTGAGCCTGCGCTTCCAGAGGAACGACTACGTATTACATGTCGGGCTAAACTCGATTTAAATGGTCAAGCAACTTTTAATTTCCACTCGTTGCCATGGAGATGTTCCCTCGACAACACATGAAAAATAAGTTTTTCTAAGACTCCCCCGAAAGTCTCGATTTGCATGCTTAGGAGATGAAACATGAAGGAATTGGCATATAGCTGTCGAAACTCCTAACGTTTGATGGAGTGATGCCTTAGAAAATGTTATTTTAGACGACTTCCCCAGGTGACGTCTCCATGGCAACGAACGGCATTTAAAAGTTGATTGACCCAAGTCTGTGATTCGTTTATTTCACTAACTAAAGTTCCCAAGTTTTACGACGACAGTGTTACTTCCGAAGTTAACCATTCGCTACAAGTTAAAGCGTTTGCTTTAACGACCGGCTAACTGGCGTTTACGAGTCGCCGTTAACATGACTTCATGAGCCATAAAACTGTATCAATACGAGAATGAATTAAGCTGTTAATGTGATATTTAGGGGTCGGTGGATATTTGGATCTTGTGGTTCAGGCTAGGTGAAAAATTTGCTAGATTTCTAGGGTTTCGTACTCCATGCCTCAAAAGGAAAAAACGGAACCCTTACCTTACCCTTAGAATCACTTTCGTTGTCCGTCTGTCTGCCATAGGGACTGCAATCCGGAAAACCGGATCCGGTAATCCGGCGGATCCGGCATCATTTAAAGTTTACCGGATCCGGTACCTATATACCGGATCCGGTACCTATATACCGGATCCGGCGATCGGATCCGGTAATAGGATTTTTTGGCAAAATAATATCGCTGTTGCTTGCGTAGGTACTTTAAATCCATTAGAAGTTGACTGACAGATGACACTAAGTACCGTATAAAACGAACACTATTTGTTTTCTACTATTTTTTTATGTATAATGTACGAAATAATTATTTATCATAAGTTTATTGAACTAGAGAGTTATTATTCTAACAAGCTCATGCCAATAATTATAAAGATTCATCAAATCATGATTGTGTCTGTCATAAATATGAAACTTATTTATTAGCATTCTCTAATATTTAAATAATTATTGTGAATATTGTGAACTTATGTTTTATAAATTTACTTAATTTCTAAAATAATTGATCTACTCGTATCTGTGAAAGTAAAATGTAGGAAAACTGTGTCACTTAATTGTTTAGTTTTTCTTTCAATTGTGGGTTTTCACTGTTCTAGTACTCTAACTTCAGTTGGTCTCAAAGAGTATTGTAGTCCTTGATAGGAATGCGATCGTCTGGCATTAATAAAAACAAAACTGACGATTTTCTCGCTGACCGTACATACATTTTATCAAAATTCTGTGAATGTAGATTGTCATCACAAAAAGTTAGTAGTGGTCTCCTAATGGGCATTTTTGCGAGACAGCAAGATATTTTTTAAATAAATATAAATTTATTTTATGAACTATATTTAAAAACCACTTTTTGTTATGACCAAAATCCCATACATACTCGTATGTTAGTTAGGCAGGTATGTTTAAAAACTACGTTAATACAATACATTTGAAAATTTTAAATCGTAGTCATCCCTTCTTAGTGCACCTCTAGGATACTCAAGGTATAAGTTTGCCAAATTTCAAGTCTCTAGGTCCAGTGGTTTAGGCTGTGCGTTGTCTGTCAGTCAGTCAGTCAGTCATTCAGTCAGTCACGGTATTGTTTTATAGGTATAGATAATGTTTTTTTATAAGTATTGTTACACTGGACGAAATCACTAAGATATCATTTTGGCCCGAAAAGCGAAAATCAACCTGATTATCCTTATTTAATCGATCCGGCCGGATTGAAAATGACGCCGGATTGCAATCCCTAGTCTGCCAATCCTATATGTAAATCAAAACCTAAAACCTATAAGGTACCTGCTTTCCATTCACCGACAATTTGCTCGTGCTTGCTTTTCTTTAACTTATCGTTTCATTCTTTCCTGTCGTATTTTATTTGAAAATTATCGTTCGTTTTAATAGTCAGCACATAAGTACATACATTCATGCATGCAAAATTTCTGCATTCCCAGTCTTCGCCACGTTTCTCGTAATTTCTTTAATTACTACAGTAGGTACAGAGGCCCTAGCACGAATATTGCGTAATGTTATCGAGTAGTAACGTTATCGAGAAATTTGTATGGCTTTTGGAACAGTGGAATCCTGCGTAAAGTTACGGTTATCGTATCGAGATCGAGAAACCTATCGGGATACTAAATTTTAGTTCCAAATACGCTCACGGGCGGACGCTGTTACAAACGTCATACGAACTCGACAACGTTTACTATTCGATTTTACATGACGCAGGATTCGAAAAGTCGTGCTCGACTCTCAGCGCCCGCCCGTGAGCGTATTTGGAACAAAAATTTAAGATGATGTTTCTCGATTTCGATACCTACGTTAATGATACGTTACGCAGTATTCGAATATTCGTACAAAGATGGTACAAAGTAATAATCACCTGTCTCTAAAGCAAAATCCTTAAAAACTAATTCTTCAAACTGTTCTTTACATTCAAACATACAGCTCACTGTTAGCTGCCAGCTCCACTACACTTACAACCTTAACCTTACAGTACCTTCATAAATTATTTAATCTAATATTTAACAAGTAGCCTTGATATAGTACCTACTTATATGTTCCCGAAAAGCTAAGAATCTCGGTAATTGTGACTGTCCGCCGTTAATCTTAATAAGAGAGTCCCCCCGGGACTCAAACCTGACTAACTAGGCCCCACTCTACATGATCTTGCACTAAAACTAATTTATAAAGACAATTTGCCACAGATTTTAGCTTGCTCATAATTGAAATACAACTGTATGAGTCTTAAATTAAAACAGGTAGGTACATATTTTCCATAACTTTTCATAACCCTTAATGAAAATTGGAAGGGTTCAGTCAGTCAGTCTTTCCAGGTATGTTCACCAGTAGGCCGAGCACGAAGTTTACGAATCCTGCGTAACGTAACGTTATCGTATCGAAATCGAGAAACCTCGTAATAAATTTCAGTTACAATTACGCTCACGGGCGCGCGCTGTTCCAAACGTCATACGAACTCGATAACGTTTACTATTCGATTTTACGTGACGCAGGTTTCGAATATTCGTACTCAGGCCTCTGTAGGGTAGGCCGAGCACGAAGTTTTCAAATCCTGCGAAACGTTACGTTGTCGTATCGAAATCGAGAAACCTCATCCTACATTTTAATTACGCTCACGGGCGGGCGCTGTTCCAAATGTCATACAATTTTCTCGATAACGTACGAGGTACTACTCGATTACGTTAAGCAGGATTCGAAAACTTCGTGCTCGACCCTCTGAGTAGGGTTAGCGATCGAATATAGTGATAAGTTAAGAGTTAAATTTAGACCGATAGGACGGTATTCGTAAAGCATTACATTCGCACGTCTATGATGCTACGAAATTCGGGTTACAATTTGTTAATCACCTCGAGCCTGCATACTACCCACTGCTGGGCACAGGCTTGCTCGCAGTATGAGAGGGCTTGGGCTACAGTTTCCGCGCGAGCCCAGTGCTGATTGGGAACTTCACACATACAAGAGCGCGCAGGTTTTCTCATGATGTTTTCCTTCACCAAAAAGCTCATGATAAATTACAAATGTAAATTCGCACATAAATTCCGAAAAAGTCGTAGTTGTGAACCTGGGATACGAACCCAGGTCTTTTTGCTCGAAAGGCCATAGGTCAAACCACACGGCTACCACGGATTTTTTATAATAATAATAATCAAAGTTAAAGTCATGGGTTTATTTCTTCAAAAAGTAGGTTCCATGGTCAACAGGTGTTATGCCAACATATAAGCGTTCTCCACTTCTTGCCGCTTCGATGGCGTACAAATTTTATATTAAGAGATTTCATCTCTGTAGATATACCTACCTAAATGTTATATTCAAATCTGTTAATGAATTATTCTTAAGTTAACAAATTGCATTTACAGAGTGAGTAATGTACTCCTCGTTTACACAAAGAAACCCAACATAACTGTTTGGGTCGTTATTCTACATTGTTTTGATATAACAGTTCTAATCAAGTCAATCTACAATCCAAGCACATTCTGCCACTTAGCCCTACGTGTACAGCCACCCTTATACCACATTGTTAATTAAAAAAGGTAGCCTCAGCATCATTCCATCCCCAAATCCATACCCAAATGTAACCAAAAAAGTTATTTGAAACGGTGAATGGCGCCCACGCACCTCCCACATATACTGACCTTACCTGCCGCGGTCATCATCAGCGATGACGTCACAGAACTAGATTCCAAAATGGGCGGGGCTTGATCGCGCATGACCGTATTAGCCCCGCCCCTCCGTAGGTGGTATATAAGGGTTGGACGCGAGAAACGATCTCAGTAGCCCCCGAGAGACCAAAGTCGGAAGTCGCCGCAGCTCCCTATAAAGTTTACTTCGAGATCTATCGCGGTAAGTGAGTTGGATTTTTATTTGTAAAAATGTAATTAGGATGACTTTGCTACGGTTTTAAACAAAGGGTTGGGTTTTTTAGGTGGAGGAAGTGCCGCTAAAAGTTTTTGTGGTTTAAAATGGAAAGAGATTGAATTATTGATGTTTTGTTACAGCTAATTAGGAAGGTGATCATTTAAAAAGTAATTGTAATTACAAAGGTTAAAGGTACAATTAGTGTAAAGGTTGAGGGATTATCAATTCGGACTTTTCTTATTAGTAATGACGGACAACATACTGTGGTGTTGGGTGTAGAGGAGGCAAATGATAGGTCCGAATGCCGTAGGTTAACCCTCTTTATTAATAATAAACACTCCTTATATACTAGTTACACACATAGACACTACTACTACACTACACCTCCCATTCACAGAGAAAAAAAAACATTATATAAAATAGTTTTTTTTTTGCATCACTTTTTTTTTGATTTTTTTTTGATTTAATTGAATTCCAAATCCAAAACATAATGAAATTTATACATTTTTAAATGTTCCAAAACGGAGCATGTCAAAACCTTTACCCTCCAATTTTTTTTTAAATTTATTAATATACCTATATAAAAAAAATATCTATCTGCAATTTTTTAAACAAGATAATGACATTGTTTCCTCTTTTTTTTCGTACGTATACGAAACCTTTAAAAAAAACCCTTTAAAATGGCTCTTCTAAGGATATACAGTTCTAATCACTGTCAAAACCACCAAACTTAAAATATACCTATCTAAACAAAAATGAAATATTACTTCATAACACAATAGCTCATACAGTTTATGCGAGTAATAACGCTTATGCTATGTCCTAGGTACCTAGTATATTGTACGTACTCTTTTTTTTCTAGCGCTGATTTTTCTTAGATCTAACTTGCAAGTATCTACCTAATTTATTTATGACGTCTTTCAACTTTAAATGAAATCGATTTTAACTTCAACTTTTATTTTTATGTGTGCTACTTCGGCATCACTTTTTGCAAGGTACACATTATTTAACATTTTTGGTTGGCCAACCTTGACTTCTTCATATATTTTATTATTCAGGATACAAGGATTTTTTTTTAACATATTCATTCAGGCAGTTCTTTTAACACATCCTTACTTCATTGACATACCTTGTGTCCAAGTCTCTTCACGTTTGATGCTCGATCGAATCATGATCAGAGGGCAAGGATTCCCTACCTGCCTTGTATCCTGGTGTACCTTGCTACATAACTTAACTAACTCTTTCGCTCAACAGCGCAACTCGGGCTACTGTTGATAACAAAAGTCATCCTAATTATACTTGCTTACTTAAAATCATCTAAAAAAATAAATCAAAATCTCTAGCACATTTCTTATACAATTTGAAAACTTCAGCTCCAATAATTTCCTATCAAAACAACACCAAAGCATATTCTAAAATACTTTTACCATCCTTACTCTATACCTGACTCTACTCTATTCAAAATTCCATCACAAACAAATTCAAATGTTAAAATAAATTGAACCCATAAAATTCAAAAAATATTAATTATTCTGAAACTGTAATCGAACCATTCTAATCGAAGCTTTTTAATTGCCATCCACTAATAATTTGAAATAACAGCCAGATGATCAGGCTAGCTGTGATAGCAAATTATTTTTGAATCATCCTTATTATCCGTCTACAGCTGAATAAAAAGGACGATTATTCTACGTAAGTATAACCAATAATGCACTTCTAAAAATATGTTTCTCCCTCTAAAAGTCATACTTTCTAGCTGAAATTCTATTCTTGGCTTTCTGTTTATTTATATTCAATCGATCATTTCTAACCGAAACGCTTAAAATAAACATGTACTCTACCTATTTCGTACATCAAATCATTAAAAAAAAAACTTTCCCAGTTTATCCTAAAATTATACCTATAAAATCATGCCATGTTTTCAATCTATTTTAAACATTAAAAACTATCTACCAAACATGTTTATGAAGATACAACGAAACCTTACGTTGCACTTTGCACTATTCATGAGAATGATGGCACCTACCTATTGCATACTGAGAATTCACGCGTAACCTGAGCCGTAATAACAGACGCGGGATACCGTTTCTTTTTGAGTCATCTGTATTAGATCATGCACTATAAACTGTTACTATGCTTAACTAAATGCATTTAAATTATACTGAGTACAATTTATGTACCTAGGTGGAAATGTAAGATGTTGACGAAAATAATTTTACTTTTTATGATACTTAGTAATTCTTAATGCTTATTTCTTTAACATTTGAAAAAGTAATCTTACTATTTATCTTAATATTTAATGTTACTGTTGTAATCGAATTTAATCAATGAATAAATTTAATGAACATAGATGCATGCATTTCGATAGGTAATAAAACACACTACTAACATACCATTTGTTTCAAGTGCATAATTCGGATTCAAAAACTTCTCGTTGTCACTTGGCTTCTGTTCCTATAGTTCCATCTTCAAAAATACCAAATCTCCATCCTTAACGACACGGACTAACTCCCGGCTGCATACCAAGGTTTCCTTCTACCAATACTCTTCACTTCCTCGACTCCAACGACTCCCGGCGGCAGCAGCCACTTCTTATTGACAACAAACTCCCAGCAGCTTACTACTCCCAGCAGCTTCCTACTCCCAGCAGCGACCAAAATTCTTTACTCTTCTTTTGTATTCCTTTTTATACCTTACTGTTCATTCTTGACTTTATTTATTTTCCATTTTCTTCGTCCTTACTTTCATTTTTCTGTCACAATTTTTTCTTCTCTTCAATTTCTTCATTGGTTTAATGGCGTTGTTCAATATATTTTTTTCACATGTGGGTTTTATTACTGCTCATAATTTTCATTTTACATCAGAAAACAATTACTCTTCTATCTTCTTATATTTAAACTTCTTGATTTCTTCTTTCTTCTACTATTAATTAATTATTCTTCTTACTTATTTTGATTTTCTGTCTTCTCTTTATCTTGTTTAAATTGTACTATATATTTTCTTTCTATCTTTTCATCTTCTTCTTGTGTTTTAATTTTCGTCTTTTTCAAATCTTTTTAGCAAATATTTTGTTAATTCTGTGGAATTTTCTTTTTATTCCGTTTCTTCTCCTAGTTTTCTCAGGTGTTTCTTTATGTCAATATTTTGTTTTTAATCATACGCGCAACAGGAACTTATATTTTAAAATGTTTATTTATTACATTATTTATTTAAATGCTTTTTTCACTTTTTAACACAAAAGTTTTTATTTCACTCACTTGTTTAGTCAATTCAATTTTTTTTGTGTATTCACTGTAATTCAGAAAAATCTGTCCTTCACTTTTAGTCCAATTGTGTCATAAAATTTACTTTTCACTTTCTTCATAAATTTAATATTTATAAACTGATCGGCGCGGCGCGCCGCCAGCACGGCGCGAAAGCCGCACTGGCAGGATCGCCATGTGGTGTTGGGTGTAGAGGAGGCAAATGATAGGTCCGAATGCCGTAGGTTAACCCTCTTTATTAATAATAAACACTCCTTATATACTAGTTACACACATAGACACTACTACTACACTGCTACACTACTACTAGGTAAGTATTAAGTAGGTACATTAAAATATTGCGAACCGTGACTATAATCAAATTATGAGTGTCTACGTATACGTCAGTTTTATATTCGGGTGTTTACAACAAAAAGAAATACTTAATTAAACAATTACACATTAAAAAGTTCTAAACTTAAAATTATTCCACCGGCTACGATGGTGCTACGGAGCTACGGTTCTCGTAGCCTCGTAGCGCTTGCTACGACCGAGAGGCTACGCGACTCATTTACAAATCTAATATCCCTCTAATAGAATTGTGAAGTTCTACTGATTGGACTTTTTACGAGCTCTGTTTTAAACTTCGAACTTTGCGTATTGTTTTTATTACGATACTTGGTTGAAATAATTGAAACTCGAGAATACTAGGAGGTGGAAGCTTTATAGTGTCTGAAAGTTTTCTAAGTTGTTTTTTTACTACTTATGAAATGCTGAGATATTAAGCCAATATACTTTGTTAACAGGTTAGGCTCATATTGTTTAAGTAGTCGACAGCTGCCGGTAATTAAGGAGGACAGTTTTAAAATAACTATTTAGTTTGTAAAAACGACTTTTACAGACTAGTAGGCATGTGCACATTTATTATGCGATTAGGTAATGCATACGTTTTCCTTTCTCAACACCCAACTTTACTTTAACAAGTACACACTGGTCATCCGCACAAAATAGCTTCCTACATATTTTTTACGCGATACATTCTTAACGAGTCACTGGACGCGCTTCAATTTCATCCTTCGAAAATATCTCGCCAACTTAGTGACAAATTTTCATCTCAGAAACAAAGGACACAAACTTCTTTTTTTTTGTCGACCCTACTAATTGTGCTTAACGCTGTTAGCGTAACTTTGTAATCCTTTTACACTGCTTATGTTTAAAAGTAGACTTTTAGAAGGGACGCGAAGGCAATTTTCTTGCTCTTGAAATTATTTTCGTTGCGATGCTAGAAAGAGATTTTGGTTAGGATATTTTTAGAAAGAGATTTTAACGTGATCGAGTAGTAACGTTATCGAGAAATTTGTATGACGCTTGCAACAGCGCCCGTCCGTGAGCGTATTTGGAACCAAAATTGTGTATGAAGTTTCTCGATTTTGATACGATAACGTAACGTTACGCAGGATTCATAAACTTCGTGCTCGGCCGTGCGCGCATGTATTAGTACACCCTTGTTTTAGAACTATTGCTAATACTCGGCAGTGTTCTGAGCCCCAAGCAAGAATATTTGAATCCTGCGTAACGTAATCGTTATCGTATCGCCATCGAAAAACTTCATATAAAATTTTTGTACCGTATGCACTCACGCGGGGCGGGGGGGGGGTCCCAAACGTCATACAAATTTTCTCGATAGCGCTCCACTCGATTACGTTACGTAGCGTGCGAATACTCGTGCTCGGGACCTGGAACCACGTTTTTTCATGCAGTTCTTTCTCCTTATTCTTCCTGACTTACGTTACTTCTTGACACTGTTTAAATGCAGTGAAATTGACTGATCACTCACGTACGTAAGACGAATACAGCCCGACATGTTTCGGACTGATCCGTAGTTCTTCCTCTGGGAGCGCAAAGATTCGGCTTTGCGAAACAAAATACTCGCTCCAACTCTCTGCTCGCGCGGCTGCTCGAAGCAACTTATTATTTTAAACAGTTTGTCATGAACTACAATTAAAGCTACCTATAGATTGGTTTCTTAAATTAAAATTTACCAAAGAATGTACCTATAATAGAAATCATTAGCAAATTAGAGAACTGTAATCTGTCTACGTTCTTGTTGATTTATATCCGTCCGATCAGTTCGATGTCACTGCGCACATACGAACTCACTGGAACCGTATTTCCAGAGTATAAAAAATACTTCCGTTTTAAACGTTCTGCTTTTGACGTGAACTTAAATATCCTCAACATAAATTGTGCCTTCGCTATCCTGTCAAAGTTTGTTAATAAAGAATGTGATTTCGATAAAGTCCACGGGAAATACCAGATGTTTCAACTTTCGACTCTTGACCCGAGTAGCCAACTAAAGAACCGGAAATGAAAATGCCAATCTGTCATCTCTTGTCCCTAGAGGGGCTTAGAATCGAAGCGAATAGCAATTGTTTAATTCTACGAGTATGATTTTTTTAATACTGTTCTGCGTAATTGACATAACACAAAACATTAAAAAAAACAGCATAACATAAAATTTTTAGGGTATCGTACCTCAAAGGAAAAACGGAATCCTTATAGAATCACTTTGTTGTCCATCTGCCTGACCGTATGTCTGCCTGTCGAGGCCTTTTTCTCTGGAACATACTGAAACCTGCTATGCCTTGAAGCTGGGAAAAATTCTAACTTCTAAGCCGACGCAATAAAAAGTTAGTCATCAAAGTGTTACCATACAAACTGCCGTGGTATCAAAACCTAAAGGGTACTTCCAGTTGTCCTAGAAACTTGAAATTTGATACGAAGGTAGCTCTTATAGCACAATCAATCAGATTTTTTTTATGTCTGTCTGTTTATGTCATATACATAAACCAATATAAAATGACCCCAAAATGCATTTATTTTGCTTAGGAGCAGGGATCTGCTATTACTGGAAAACTTAAAACACTCGGGAAAATAGGAAAAAATCTTCGAGACTAGATTTCCATGATATACGAACTATTTACATACCTGTGCCCTAAGCACGACTTGTCCAATCCTGCGTTACGTAACGGTTATCGTATCGAGATCGAGAAATCTCATACTAAATTTTAGTTCCAAATACGCTCACGGGCGGGCGCTGTTCCAAACGTCATATTCGATTTTACGTGACGCAGGATTCGACAAGTCGTGCTTAGGGCACTGCATTTTTTTAAACCAGCCATAAATACGTTGTTGTAGTTTTGGTGCTGTGGTGACGAGTCACATGATGAATTTGTTTTGATTTTTGTGATTTTTTTTTTTTTCAATAACCATAAAATACTATGCTATGATAAAGCTTGGCAAGTATACTCGTAACCGTATCTTACTAGCAATTTCCCGCCGCTAAGCAGCAGTGCTATTCAATTTCTTCCTTGCTTTCATCATCATCACAAGCCTTCTGTTACGTCCCACTGCTGGGCACAGGCCTCGAATCCTCACAGAACGAGGGCCCAATGGGGATTATAAAGTTCACATACACTATTAACTGCTTCGTAGGAGAGTGCAGGTCTCCTCACAATGTTTTCCTTCACCACGAAGCTCGTGATAAATTACAAACGTAATTTCGCACATAAATTCCGAAACACTCAAAGCTTTTGCTTTAAATACAAGATTATTAACATAACAGTATGTCTACCCACGATACTGAAAATCTCGTATGGTAAAGCATTACGCCAGCTCATATATGAAAATCGCCGTCCGGATTTCATATCTTCGGCACACAGCGCCGGATCAAACGTCGTCAAACATAATAAAGTCCCGAAGGCGCCTGATTGCCGTGTGTAATAACTTGTTCGGACATTCCAGGCATGGCTACACTTGTTGAACAGGCAAACATGTTTCAGATCGAATTATTAGGTGTATCAAACATTGTCTAGCACTTTAGAAGGTAATTCTATACAGTATAGAGCAATGATATTACATATAAAAAAGAGGTAGATATGTCTTCAGCACGCCGTAAATGAAGCGCAGAAAAGGCTACAATTGTAGCCTCTTTGGCCTCGGTCGCTCTCAAATAAGGTCCAAACTTGCGCACAAATGTCATCATGTTCCGAACATGTTTTTCGAACGTTTTGTGAGCATGTATCTTTACTTATAATATGGTTTACAATGACAATTCAATCTACATTCCATTGCACAAACAAAAACTCTTCAAGCCAGCAATTTACACCGAATTGTCATAGTAAACTGACATTAAACGTTGGTGAAATAGAGGCCAGATTGCAAATTTCTTAAGAAAATTAATTAATCTGTCTGCAACCGATATGCAACCCTCCTAAGTCCTCACTGTTTAAGGATGAAGTTAGTCCGAGTTGCGAGTTCACAGTTTTTTGGTATTTGAAATAATTTCAACACGTTTAAGGTTTTTTTTTTTTTAACAATTTGTACTTCACACACTCAGAATACAGAACAAACCATCCAAAGCTGAACCAACTAAAACTACTCTTAAATAGAGTACTTTCGCATCTGTAGTCATCTTCTTGCACGCAGCGTATCGTGTCGTGAGTACGTGTTGTACGAATGACAATAATAATGAATTAATCCCTCCTTGTGTCGTTCTTACGTGCGGAAATGCCGTCGAATTTATTAAAAACAAAATAGGAATATTTTTAAGTGTAAACGGATAGCGAAATCAATAAAAAATGGACAGTGTGCGGCGCGCGGTTATGATTGGAAGCGGCTTCTGGTATATTCTGTATTCTGAGTTCACGTACATTCGGCAGTTGTTCCTATTATTAATTTGTGCTTGTAGAAGTACGCGAGGACTTACGAGGTTATTGACATGAGATTTCAGAATTTTATCAATCAGTTATTCCTACGGACGTAAAGTGACTCGGGGATAGCAAACATATTACAAAAAGCGATCCGAGCCGAGCGCCTTTAGTACACCGAAGCCGCGAACTGCGGTCGAATTGCGGAACTCGAGTAAAATGTGCGTAAAAAGCGAGGATTCGCATTTCAACCGCAGTTCGCAGCGTCAGTATACTAAACGCGTTAGTCTAACAAAAATTCACACCATCCGTTTCCAATTTATTCCGCCATGTTTCATGAAAACCGGACTGGTTTTGAATCAGGCGGCAGATGTGAGCGAGACCGTGATTTAGTAACACGAAGCTGAAATGTTTATATTCCATGATATGTTGACGTTTATATGTCTGTGAAGAGTTTACACGCGTATTAAGGACGACAATGCGAGAGAAAAAAAAAGAGTGGAGAAAATTTCAGTCAAGCATTTTGTTATCTTGATGAATATGATGGTGTTCTTCATAGAAAGCACTGGTATCAATTGGAAAAGTTAAAAACCCCCGACATTGTTTCTTCAAAGTTCAATATTTCAAAAACGGGTGAACCGGTTTTAATGAAACTTAGCTAACAACCATCTTAATTAAACTAGCTTTCAATAAAATAAACCGCATCGAAATCGGTCCATCCGCTTGCGAGCTACGATGCCACAGAGAGATACACAGACACACCGACACACAGATACACAGATCAAACTTATAACACCCCTCTTTTTCGTCCGGGGTTAAAAATACATGTCAAGATTGTTTACCTTCTTTCTAAAGTAAAAAAAAAACTGAGTATAGTTAGACAAGCATGCAGAGCGCCTAGTGTAATCGCCGACCAGGCCAAGAAATACGTCTCGATCGCGTTCGCGTTTAACAATTCTCATACTATTTGACATTATAACGCAAACGCGATCGAGACGTATTTTGTGCTTTTTGATTACACTAAGGACACAGGTCTCCATAACCCAAATGAGCATCGAAAAGGCGTTTCCAAAAGGCACGTAGCGACCAATTGAACAACTAGGTATTCAAAAAATGGGCACAGTTTAAGATAACGCTAATCATACCTTGATTGCCAGTGTCTGTGTCTGGCCCCGACAGTCATTCATACTGATTACTTATTCACAGTCAATACACAGTTTAATTTGATTAAATGGGAATTCGGCGATTGTTAAACACAATGCGAAGTAATTGGGGGTAGTTGTAACTTCAGTTATTGTTTGTTTTGAGGCGGGTTTCAATGGAGATGACGTACGACGTCACTGTGGTTACGTTTCGGGTTATATAGACTGGTATTGGAAGAGAATAAACGGGTCACCCTTCAGTTGTGAAAGAAAGAAAGACGTTTACCAACATGAAGTAACTCTGACTCTCTGTCTCTCTGTCTGTTTTTTATCTCTTCATGGGAAAACCACTGCACCAATCTAGATGAAATTTGGTAAGAAGATAGTTTGAATATTGACGAATAACATAGACTACTTTTTATTCGGGAAATTTGTATAGTTCCCGCAGGATAGCGATAACCGAAATCTACGCGGACGAAGTCGCGGGCAATAGCTAGTAAACAATAAAAGAGGAACATGCAAAAACTTACACATTAAACCAAACTGTAATATTACGTCATCATCATCATGTCAGCGAAAGACATAGACATGCTGGACATAGGCCTCCCTCAAGGCTCTCCACTCAGACCGGTCTTGTGCTTTCCGCATCCACCGCGGTCCCGCGATCTTTACCAAGTCGTCGCTCCATCTTGTTGAAGGCCTACTGACAGCCGGGCCTCTATACGTAGCGTCTAAGTTTATGGGCTAAGTAATATTCTGTAGTCGCCATTTAATGGGTTGTTTTTGGAACTAGTACTCGTACATTTTCGATTAGGACGAGAAATGTTAGTAGCAATAGCAAAGGTGGTGTCGGGTGAGTACGACTCTGTATCTCTTGTAATTCTATTTTGGCGAAATCAAAAACTCAAAAGATCTCTGTTTTGGAGGTGCTCTACGCTGACGACGTATGTCTCATGTCTGATAGTATGGTACATTTCCAGAGCTATATGGACGCACTACATTTGTCCTGTCAAAAATTCGGCCAGTTATTAGTGCTTCCAAGACCCAAGTGCTTAAACAGCCATCCCGAGGTTGCGAGGTGGATAATGCGGCGTTAAATCTGGATGGGAGACCGCTAGAGGAGGTGGCTCACTTTAAATAATTGGGTAGTACTATACGGCACGATAATACCTTTGCTTCGGAGATACCATCACGCATCGCTAACGACTCACTGATCGTGTTCTGGAGGTCCCATGATCTTAAGCTTAAGACTAAGATTAGTGTCTACAGTGCCCTAAGCACGACTTGTTGAATCCTGCGTTACGTTACGGTTATCGTATCGAGATCGAGAAATCTGATACTAAATTTTAGTTCCAAATACGCTCACGGGCGGGCGCTGTTCCAAACGTCGTACAAACTCGTTATAGTTTACTATTCGATTTTACGTGACGCAGGATTCGACAAGTCGTGCTTAGGGCACAGGGCGCTAATCCTACCGGTCCTTCTATACGGCGCTGAGACACGGTGCCTTTATAAATTAGACATCAAAAAGCTCGACATCTTCCACCTTAGGTGTCTAAGATCTATCCTTAAGATCAAGTGGCAGGATCGTATTTCGAAATCTGAGGTTCTGCGTCGCTCCGGAATGCACGGCATGGAGGCTCTCTTGATGCAGCGCCAGCTTAGTTGGTGTGGGCACGTCCTCCGTATGGACGACCACCGTTTACCCAAAGTTGTTTTCTATTCTGAGATGGCAGAGGGGAAACGGTGGTCAGCATCTGCGCTACAAGGACGTGCTCAAAAGGCACCTAAACGCTTGTGCTATTAACCCTGTAGGTTGGGAGGAACTTGCTGCACAGAGGTCTTTGTGGTGTTTTACCATTTTTAAGGCAGTTGAAGCTTTTGAGGAGAATCGGCTCGAAGCGCTAGACCTTAAACGTCAAACCCAAAAAGCAAGACCTAAGCCCTCCTAATACACCTACACCCACAACTCGCGCGGTCAGCTCCGTTGCATCCCTTGCAATAGGGTTTTTAAGACTAAGTTCGGTCCAGCGAGCCACATTAGGGCTCATAATAGGATATAAGTTTTATTTTATTTTAAGTCTTGTAACTATAAAAAAGTACGTATGTAAAAATATATGTACGTTTAATAAAAAAAAAAATTGCTATAGTCCGGATTGCCGTCATCGAAATCGATGTGGAGGACTATTATTATTATTAATTCTATTTTATACCGACACACTCATACACAGCTATAGCATTCTTCAGGTAAACCTTGACTTTTTGGTTCCATAGCCACAAAATTTTAATCTTCTCCTGTATTTCTAAAAAGTTCAAAACATTTGCGCAACAAACCACAACCACACTTGAGTTTAACACGAAAATATTTAGCATGTAGAACTTGTGATGTTCGTAGAGTTCAAACAATTTCGAGTAATTAATTTAAAATTGTTAATTAATATTGTTGATCATTTATTGGGTAAAGGTACCGGACTTATCTTTAAGTTGAAGAGGGTTCGGGGTATAATGAAAATCGTGTGAAATCCGGTGATACATTGGGAAATTTATCAATGACTAACTATAGCCCGCGACTTCGTCTGCGTAGAGTTCAGTGCCCTAAGCACGACTTGTCGAATCCTGCGTTACGTAAAATCGAATAGTAAACTATAACGAGTTTGCTAACTAATTCGACATATACACATACAATTAAAAACAAATCAATAATCAACAATAACCAGACAATGCAAACACTATTAACTAACAAAGACAGCTTAGAAACTAACGATTAAAAATATGTAAAAAAAAGAGGGAGGCAAACGAGCAAGCGGGTGATCTGATGGTAAGCGGTCACCGCCACCCATGAGAACCAGCAACCTCAAGAGTCACTAGTCCGTTGCCGACCTTTAAGGTGTAGCGGTTGTGGTGATAGTTGGGGTATATATATTGATTTAAACTTTCGCGATTTTCACACATTATCACATTTCATTTTTTACATTATTTATTTTTGTTTTTAATTTCAAATTTAAATATGCGTTTTTTACGCGATTAAGCCCCGAGTATCATGATAATGTGATAGTGGGGTATGTGTGACATTTGTGTGATAGAAGAGTCGTAGCTACTTTCTAAGTCTGGTCACCAGTGAGCAAATTAATTGGCATCAGTTCATGAACATGAACCTCTGCAAATGTCTTTTTTTTTTACAACGAGGAAGGCAAACGAGCTTGTGGGTCACCTGATGGTAAGTGATCACCACTGCCCATAGACACCCGCAACCCCGGAGGGTTTGCAGATGCGTTGCCAACCCAGAGAGCTAAGATGAAATGCCTCTTGTGCCTGTAATTACATTGGCTGTCTTACTCTCTACACCAAAACACAACAGTGCAAGCAATGCTTGGTTACTTAGGCTTAAATAACTCACCAAATCCCGTATGTTCCAATTACTCAATAGTATCCAATACTTCATCCGCGTATCATTTATCTTTATAATTAAGAAATAATCCATCTCAGCTTCGAGTAGCTATTTAATCCGCACCGACATCCAAGGTTCTATTCCGACGTGCCACGAATATACATATATCTAATATAGGTATATAAAAGTGAAAAACCAGAACGAGATAAAAAAACGAGACAGAGCGAGATGGCGCTCTACAACACCATTTTGACACGTTTCTCCCAAACAACGCAATATTTGTTTGGAATTTTAAAGCAATTCGATTCTTTGACCTTGGGAATCGCGAAAAACTTGAAAAAATATGATATTGGGTGTGTAAAATTTGTATATTAAGCAAAATAAAATCCCAAGCTCGAATTTCGAATCTATGCCAGTTTTGCCGTTCAGGGATAAGGATATCCATTCATTAACCTGCATTGCAGTCTATGTATTTTTTTATTGATATCATAAAAAGCAAAAAATACGTGTCCAATATTTCTTTTCGATAATCTATTATGATGGACTAATTATAAATATTACTTTTTTACCCAGAGGACACATTCCTATTATTATAGATAGAGATTCCTTACGTCAGTATAATATTCCACGCGGGCGGAGCCGCGGGCGCTCTCTTGTATAAATAACAGTAGAGACGGCCCATTGGGCAGTAGTATCAAGATTGATGGCTCTGTCATTGTATATTATGTATTATATGGTGGTCAGATATGCCCGATTTACAGGAGATTGATAGTGGTCCATGTTGATACGTTTTGTATCAATATTAGCTATCCATACCCTAATGAAAAGGGAAAGTTTTCTGTAATATGGATTTGTGAAGGGCTCTCAAAGAATCCTTGTGGAGCTGGGCTATATTGTTTTCTGTTTTTATAACGCTGTTCGGAAAACAGAAATTGCAATTTTAAGAGGATAGGGAGCTGATTCGAGCGCTTTATTTGCAGACATAGGTGTAATTGAATACAGTGCCCTAAGCACGTTTTGTCGAATCCTGCGTCACGTAAAATCGAATAGTAAACTATAACGAGTTTGTATGACGTTTGGAATAGCGCCCGCCCGTGAGCGTATTTGGAACTTTAGTATGAGATTTAGATTAGAAAATTTAGTATGAGATTTCTCGATCTCGATACGATAACCGTAACATTACGCAGGATTCGACAAGTCGTGCTTAGGGCACAGTAGTGGTCTTAAATCTGTATCGAAATTGCAAAGTTTTCTTCGTACGCATACAAAAATGAACGTCAGATCCAGCAGGAAATTTGCGTCACTATTTTGTCACTCGTCATCGGATTGAAATGTCAGTTTTTGTACGACTGTGACAACTAGCTGTTTCCGATACCAATTGTCCGCCCATACAAAATGAACGCGATTGTGTTTCCAAGTGAGTTAGACAAAAGGCTGTTGATTAAATATTCAATTCAATTCATTATCTATTTTTGCGTCGGGAATTAAAAAGAGAAAGATCGCGCAATATGAGAGTCGAAAATTAATTTCAACAGTTTGTCCACAGTTGCTTAATTTAAAAAATAGCGTGCATTGAGGATACACACATAAAAAGTACTTGAACGTAGAATCCGATTCGCAATGACAATGACAATCAAAACAAGATGGAACAAACTACCAATCGAAAATAAATAAAATTTAACGACACCAACCGGCGGTGTATTTAAAAAGCAATTACGAATATTGTAATTCCGTTTCAGGAACGACCAATAAAAACCGTTCAAAACCGTTTGTATAAATAACCAAACAAAAACTCCGCACTATGCAGTTCATTTCCATACAAATGACACCAGATGGCGTGCGTGTACGCGAATAATAATAGAATTTTAAAACAATTCGAACGGAACAGCCCTTGACTTCAAAAAGTTTTAATTTTAAATTATTTTCGGCGCACACGGTTTTTTAATTTGTAGAAGTTGGGCGTTAATTGTTTTGCGTTATTGTCTAGGGACGAGTTTTTGTTCAATGAATGTGTTTTTACTTATTTTTGTTTGCAATAAAATTGTTTATGCCTGGTACACACACGCGTGTAGCTTGCACATTTTTGTGCAAGTAGTTTGAAAGTTAGCGTTATATTTGTGCGAAGTTTGTTATATCTCATAATGTGTCAAAATAGAAAATACACAAGCTTCACGCTAACGTATGTCCATGACCTAAAGCATTTGTCTCTCTCGCACTTAGAAAGTGACGAATGCTTTACGTCGTGAATAAAATTTACCGTGCTAGGGTGTGTTATTTTTGGTTTAAGTTAGGTTCATTCTCAATGAAGTTGTTTGTCAATCTTCAAGTACCTATTAGGTATTACGCCCCGTGCTGGCACCTGATGGTAAGCGATCACCGTCACTCATGAGAACCAGCAACCCCAAGAGAGTCACTAACCCGCTGCCGGCCTTTAAGGTGGTAAAGGGATAGATGAAAGAGGAGGGAGGGGGGGGGGGGTCGGGCCTCCGGCACTCTCACTGACCGAACGAAACGCAACAGGGGTGCTGTGCCCTAAGCACGACTTGTCGAATCCTGCGTCACGTAAAATCGAATAGTAAACTATAACGAGTTTGTATGACGTTTGGAAGAGCGCCCGCCCGTGAGCGTATTTGGAACTAAAATTTAGTATGAGATTTCTCGATCTCGATACGATAACCGTAACGTAACGCAGGATTCGACAAGTCGTGCTTAGGGCACAGATTTCTCGATCTCGATACGATAACCGTAACGTAACGCAGGATTCGACAAGTCGTGCTTAGGGCACTGTTGCTGTTGTTTATACTTAAACATGACAAAACGTCAATTTATATGTAATTTTACATGAAATTATTTATTGTAACCGCAATATTTTTATCTTACTCTGCTTCACTGAACAATGCGAGAAAAGAGGCACTACAGGAACAATTGACAGCTTTCGTCTTCGATTTTTTTTTGTTTTAGTTTCCGAAAACAAAAGGTTTTTATTCATTTCTGGATGCTGCGTGCGTTTGTCGTTTCATGTTTAATTAGTAGGTATTTTGTTGAATGAACATTTTATTTGACGACAGAACTGAAAACAATGCTAGTAGTGCTAGTAAACTACTATAATGAGATTTTGTTTGGTTTTATTTTTAAGCAAAATAGGAAATTAACATGATTTTGATCCAAAATGGTCCGATACACGTTTTCTTACACGTTTATTCCCCTATTCCGGGTGGTTATATTTATAACTGAAGCAAGTTTTAAAGACCCAATCAGTTTATCAATCGATAATATAGATACAGTTATCTGTTTACTAACTACACGCCGTTTTACCTCAGCTTCATTAAACCCACATTCCAAACTGTTTAGAAGTGTCACATTCACACGCCAGAGGGCTTTTGTCTCTAGGGGCTCCCGGCGCTCTGGGCCTATCATCTGCTTTAGATCTGAGTACGGTTTAACACAACAGATAGCCTAGTGGTTTGACCTATGGCCTCTCAAGCAGAGTGTAGTGGATTCAAACCCCGGCCCGCGTCTCTGAGTTTTTCGGAATTTATGTGCGGAATTGGATTTTTGATTTATCTTGAGCTTTTCGGTGAAGGAAAGTAAAGTTGTTTACAAATCGAAGTACTGTGAAAACCTAAATGGTACTTCCAGTTGTCATAGAAACTTGATATTTGGTTTGAAGGTAGCTCTTATAGCACAACCACTCAGAGAAATCTCAAAATCGTTTTTTTTATGTCTGTCTGTATATGTCACAGACCAATATAAAATGACTCCACACTGCCTACATTTTGCTTATTAGCAGGGCTCTGCTGACACTGGGGAAAAGCGGGAAAAATCTTTGTACGGAACCCTCGGTGCGCGAGTTTGACTCGTGCTTGGCCGGTTTTCTCATACTATATGAAAGCTAATTTAAAACCCCTGTGATTCTGAGCCTTATGCATTTTTGCAGCGCGGTAGGCATAGCTGTGTTATGGCCACGTGTGCAAACAAAGCAAAGATAACAGCCTTGTTATTAACTTGAAGTCACATCTTCCAAGGGGTTCTGAACCTCAAGTAATTATTTAGTATATAAACAAGTTTAGCCTCGCGTCTTCCCTGTGGTCATAATCATAAAATTTATGTTACCTACAGCTAGGCCAAAATATTTTACTTTTAAAGCCCTGCCTGGGGTATCAATGCTCGTTTAATATTTAAAGAAATAAATAAATATCATGGGACAAATTGACACCAATTGACCTAGTCCCAAACTAGGCAAAGCCTGTACTATGGGTACTAGACAACGAATAAACATACTTATATAGATAAATACATACTTAAATACATATTAAGCACCCAAGACCTGAGAACAAACATTTGTATTCATCATACAAACATCTGCCCCAACCGGGATTCGAACCCGGGACTTCAAGCTTCATAGTCAGGGTCTCTAACCACTAGGCTATTTGGTAGTCAATTTGAAATAAAGGTATAATATTCCACTATATCTGGCCCCTGTTTTGCCAACTTTACAATTGTTGGTTTGTCATGACAGTTCGAACTACATTCCTTGGCTAGTATGAAGCGCGCTAAAACCAAAGCTCTTCAAGTCAGCATTTGACTACGAATTGTCATTGAAAACTGACAATTGTAAAATTGGTGAAATAGGGGCCAGCTAGTTATGAAAACTTCGTGTCGTCTCTTTCTGCGAACCTTTAACTCCATCCTTCCTTTGATTTAAGACAAAGTTCATTAAATGTATTTCTAGTTCATTACCATTTCTATTTACATTAATAATACACGATGTATTAATTATGTGACGATGACGTCATCACTGACATTAGTTCTAATCCATCCTTTAATTATGTATCTCCAATTAAAGTTAATAAATCAACACGATTAGGTTAATTCTACAATTTACGTCAGCGTATTCTGCAGCTGAGTGTGAATATTAAATCATCGCCATGCCATTGTGTTCGTAATTACGGAGGTGAAACGATCGGCTGCTTTAATGGGCTCACTGTCTGTTAAAGCGATGGAGTCTTTGGTCCCTGTGCCATAAGTGGGGCAGGGGAAGTTGTTCAAAGTGGGATGTGTGCCATAAGTGGAACAGGAGAAGTGCATGGTTTGCGTTGCCTTGCAATCGATGGTACATCGTTTTAATTGTCAATAGGGTAACAATTTATTTGTCAAAAAAACCCATAAAGAGTTGGCATGTCTAAACGAAGAATTTGCCATAAGCAGAAGTCAAAATATACCTACTAATCATATTACTGAGTTGTGTCAATACTGGATAAAGCGATGTCATTAGTAAGTTAAACTAACAAGTTTCAAATTCTGTTTAAACTGTAATATTCTCTTACAATAGTGTTCATTTGTAATACCTTTAGCTGTTTTAGGTTCTAATAAGTATTCATAGTTATTATCCACTAACTATATTATTTGTTCAGTTACTTTCATATCTCGAGCCAGAAGGAATATTGTTTTTACTACATGGATAGGCACCCGGTATTTCAAGGAAGATTGTTACTGCGTGAATTGAAGACCGTATTTTAAAGTGCTAGAAGCTACTTTTGAATGGCTGCAGAATTTTGTTTCGTCGAGAGGTGGAAAACAAACTGTGTAATTAAAATGAAGATAGCATTTAAAGAGAAAACAGTAGGAGTTAATTGTACCGACAATATTGCAGGAGCGCAAGCTGTAATATAACGTTATAGTCGTACAATTTATGCCGCCCTATGATCCAACTGCGTTTGCGCCGTTTGGCGTTGAAACCTTGGGGTCAGGCGCCAAGTGCGCGTCGCCTATACAAAGACTTGTCGACGCGCCTAATAGAGGCCTCAGAGGCCCGAGTACGAATATTCGAAACCTGCGTCATGTAAAATCGAATAGTAAACGTAAAAAAGCCGTGATAGCCTAGTGGTTTGACCTAAGGCCTCTCAAGCAGAGTGTCGTGGGTTCAAACCCAGGCTCGCACCTCCTGAGTTTTTCGGAATTATGTGCGGAATTGCATTTGTAATTTATCATGAGCTTTTCGGTGAAGGAAAACATCGTGAGGAAACCTGCACACACCTGCGAAGCAATTCAATGATGTGTGTGATGTTCCAAATCTGCACTGGGCCCGCATGGGCACTATAGCCCAAGCCCTCTCATTCTAAGAGGAGGCCTGTGCCTAGCAGTGGGACGTAAAAAAAGGCTGGTGCTGATGATGATGATTAGTATCGCTATACAGCGACGAAATACGGCCAGCCTTCTGGCTCCTATTTCACCAACTTTACAATTGTCACTTTTCAATGACAATTCGGTGTCAACTGCTGACTTGAAGAGCGCGCGCTTTATATTGTGTAAGAAATTTAGTGCGAATTGTCATTTAAAACTGACAATTGGATGCTGATGAGCAATAATGTGTCAACCCACTTAACCACCATTTTGTGTAAAAGGCACCTAAAATTTTTTTGGTTTCTTGTTTACTTGAAAAAATACATTTAAAATTTATACAGCTCTGAATAACTGCTTCTCAAATGATTAATAGTAGTGATTGTGACAAAAATATTTAAAATAAACTTTATTGTGAGATAAATATACCTGTTGTTGAATATTGTCAATCGCGTTACAACGTTTAAATTTCTTAAAAATATGTCATAATACTTAACACTGTTTTGCTAAATATAAAAATCTGCATTTAAACTGGATAAAAAGATGTATACATGTAGCACGTAACATGCTATTGTCATATTTTTAAATATTACTATAAATCTCATTGTACGTGAGTTAAGGAATAAATAATGTAGTATAGTTAAATGAGTACAAAGTAGAGGAAAAACAACTTATTACAAATTATTGTAAAGATGGTGAAACAGGCGCCAGGGCACCTTGCCCGTGGACGGCGTTTTATTACAAATTTTCTACCTTTACGTTAAGTTTTATTATGTTTGTGTTTGTTTATTGCTTGTGTTGTTTATTGAAATAAAGTATTATTTATAATTATTTAATTTCAAATACAGCGACTTATAAATCGAATGTATTTTTCAAACCGATCAAGAATAGTTTTGTTGCCGTTTCGTTGCGCTGGAGGAGGCGCTGCCGGTGTTCCATGATAATTGAGACGTTAATGCGATCGAGACGTTTTCTTGCGTCAGAACTATCACTAGAGGCACAGAGCGTCTAGTGTAATCAACGACCAAAAAAAGTCTCGATAGCGTTTGCGTTTACGTCTGAATTATTATGGGCACATTAGCAGCGCCATTAATGGCACGTATCGACAACAAACTATTGTCATATTTACTATTTGACACCCGTAAAGCAAACACGATCGAGACGCATTTTTGGCTGTTGATTACACTAGATGCACAGAGCGTTTCGGTCTTATATTTGTGATAGTCCTATCATCGTTTGCTTTAGGGAAAAGATTCTTTAACCTTTTGACCGCCGCAGTAATCAAGTCGTAACAACCAATGAAAAGGCTCACACGCCAACGTCATCAATACATGACCAACATTCCACTCGAAATAAATCCTTCTATGACTTACGATGACATCCCTATTTGTCTAAAAACGTTCCGTGGCGTACAGAGCACGACACTTCATTCATAGTGTGGCGGCCAAGAGGTTAAACATGTAATTATTATGATGTAATGTATAACTCATGACACGATGGCATTAGGGCACTCTTGTCAACCCTCTTAAAATTAAATTAACGTCCCGTAACGTCGCACGCATGGCAACATAACAATTTACTTTTACTTCCTTACATTATTTATATTCAAAAAGCACCCAAATCGCATTTACATAATAAAAACAATTGACAATGACATTAAATCCAAGCCGAAAGGAATTAAACTAAAACTTAAAACTTAGTTAAATCTAAATAAGGCCCCCCGTGGCATAGTGCCCAAAAGGCTGGCAGCGTTGCCTCGCTGAATAGCGATGCTGATTCTCTGTGTGAGAAAACTGCCAGCCCTTTGGTCACAAGTTGCATCGACGAAGCACTTTTGCAACTCTGAAATAAGCTTGTAAGCGCCGGGACCCCATGGACCCAATTCAATTCCAAAATTATATACGTTTTTTATTGTCTTACTATAAAGTCACGAAAGACACCTAGAAAGACCGAGACATTTTTTTATGTTTTAGGTGCAATAAAGAGATATACATACTACATACATACATACATACATTTTTATTTCAAAATCCAATAGGGCGCCATCTCTTAGACCGGTTGAACTGATTGTTGTTTCGATGAAGTGTGCTCTCTTGGCCTGAAGGTCGAGCACGACTTTATGCTGCGTAACGTAAAGTCGAATAGTAAACGTTGTCGAGTTTGTATGACGTTTGGAACAGCGCCCGCCCGTGAGCGTATTTGTAACTAAAATTTAGTATGAGGTTTCTCGATCTCGATACGATAACCGTAACGTTACGCAGCTTTCGTAAAGTCGTGCTCGACCCTCTGTAGGCCAAGCACGAGTTTTCGAATCCTGCGTAACGTGAAGCTATCGTATCGAAATCGAAAAACCTCATGTTAAATTTTAGTTCCAAAAACGCTCATGAGCGGGCGCTGTTCCAAACGTCATACAATTTTCTCGGTAACGTTACTCTTACTACTCGATTACGTTACGTTACGCAGTATTCGAAAACTCGTGCTCGAAACTCTTGCGAGGCATTTCACATAGATGGCGCTAGTCACTGCATAAAAGTGATAAACGAGCTGCTAATGCAAGGCACGTGACACCTCTGAGTGACACGGAATGTTACGATTATGCTGTGTATTTTTTTTGGTAAATAAATAGATGTCAAGGATCCAGGTTCGATTCCCGGGATTTGCATTTTTTTTTCAGATTTTTCTGCCTATTTATGTTTCACTTAGTATTTAAAAAAAATCTAATTTAGATTTTGAGTGCACAAAAAACCTCTCACTCCAATCGTGTCACTGCACAAGGACCATAAAACCAAGAGGACTGCCAATGGCTATACAATGTCGCGTTCCTGTAAAATAATGAGCCTGCTGTAGCTAGTTTCACTATAGAGAGGTCTCTGTACCATTAATTTTGTATCACATTTAGACTTCTGGCTAACACAATAGCGCCATCTAAATTCGTTTTTCTTTCAGCTCATAGATGGCGTTATTGTGTTAGCCAGAAGTCTAAAGGAGTGTCATACAAAATTAATGGTACAGCGACCTCTCTATAGTGAAACTAGCTAAAGCAGGCTCATTATTTTACAGGAACGCGACATTGTATAGGAATTGGCAGTCCTCTTGGTTTTAAGGTCCTTGGCGTGACGGGTTATGAAAACACAGATTGGAGCAAAAGCCAGTATTGAATAACTCTTAAACTCTTCCGCACCGTAAGGCAGTTTACGAACGACATGGTCCTAACATTTTATTGCTCTCGCGCATCACGCGCTAACGTTTATGTCCTCTATCGCGTTTATTGGCGGTATCACACGTTACGAGGATATTTACGATTCGCAATTGATGTTTGAGAACCTTGCGCGCTAAAGATTGGAAGCTTTGACTTTGAGGAAAGACTCGCGTGCCAGTGTTAGAGGCAGTTACGCAATCTGAAATAGTTTTACGAATTTTTATTCGTAAACCCCCGCCGCCGCCCCCTCTAACTACGTCACCCCCTTTAACTACGTCACTGTCACCACCGCAAATACAGTGCCCTAAGCACGACTTGTCGAATCCTGCGTCACGTAAAATCGAATAGTAAACTATAACGAGTTTGTATGACGTTTGGAACAGCGCCCGCCCGTGAGCGTATTTGGAACTAAAGTTCAGTACGAGATTTCTCGATCTCGATACGATAACCGTAACGTAACGCAGGATTCGACAAGTCGTGCTTAGGGCACTGGTTGAAGGAGACTTCATAATTTTTATTCGTAAACCCCTCCCGCCGCCCCCTCTAGCTACGTCACTGCCACCACCGCAAATACTGGTTGAAGGAGACTTCATAATTTTTATTTGTAAACCCCCCCCCCTCTAACTACGTCACTGCCACCACCGCAAATACTGTTTGAAGTAGACTTCATAATTTTTATTCGTAAACCCCCCCCCCCCCTCTAACTACGTCACTGCCACCACCGCAAATACTGTTTGAAGTAGACTTCATAATTTTTATTCGTAAACCCCCCCCCCACCCCTCTAACTACGTCACTGCCACCACCGCAAATACTGTTTGAAGTAGACTTCATAATTCTTATTCGTAAACCCCCCCCCCCTCTAACTACGTCACTGCCACCATCGCAAATACTGTTTGAAGTAGACTTCATAATTTTTATTCGTAAACCCCCCCCCCCCCTCTAACTACGTCACTGCCACCACCGCAAATACTGTTTGAAGTAGACTTCATAATTTTTATTCGTAAACCCCCCCCCCCCTCTAACTACGTCACTGCCACCACCGCAAATACTGTTTGAAGTAGACTTCATAATTTTTATTCGTAAACCCCCCCCCTCTAACTACGTCACTGCCACCACCGCAAATACTGTTTGAAGTAGACTTCATAATTTTTATTCGTAAACCCCCCCCTCTAACTACGTCTCTGCCACCACCGCAAATACTGTTTGAAGTAGACTTCATATTTTTTTTTTCTTTCGTCATGCGTCCAAGCCAAAAAGCTTATGATAAATTACAAATGTACCAAATTATACTGCAGTAAATACTTTGGGATTAATTTTCGCCATCCCTTCCCTCAGCGCGTCGGATGATCGCAAATGATCCCCAAATGTCGCCGAAAACATTAACATCCAATTTTTAGGCCCGCCATATTTTAGCCGAGCCACATTCGGCCAAATTGCTTCGTTAAATTCGGCAATTAGATGGGGATTCGGCGATTTTTGAGCGCGCTGTCGCAATTACGAGGGTTAATCACTGGTTGGTTGTTTTTTATTAACATTAGAAAGTTGTACCCAAGTTGTGTGTCGCATTTGACTTGATATTTTTTTTAATAAAAATTCAGTGTACATACACATTACATAATTACGACCGACGAAGACGATTTTGACGACCGGATAGCCTAGCGGCTAGACACTCTGACTATGAAGCTTGAGGTCCCGGGTTCGATCCCCGGTCGGGACAAATAGTTTTATAATGAATACGAATGTTTGTTCTCGGGTCTTGGATGTTTGATATGTGACCCATCCGCCATCAGTCCTGCGAGCAATGTGCCCAGCCCACTGCCATTTAAGTTTCGCAATTATTCGGGCTATATCGGTAACCTTATTTCTACTGTGGATGTCATCATTTCTGATTAATATCCCGCAGAGAAACTCTGAGCATATCCCTGTCCATCGCCTTCTGAGTGACATTGAGCTTCCTTATGAGGCCCATCGTTAGCGCCCACCGTAATCGTAAGTTATCACTGGCAACACACACTGGTCAAAGGCTTTTGACTTCAAACACTGCGGTAATTTGGACGAAAAGACACTGCAAAACTTCCCGAACGCTAATAACAATAATGAATTATAGATGTAAATAAAAATATCTGCCATAGGCAGTCTAATCCCCTCGAAGATTAAGTACACAACTTCAGTAATTTTCCTGTTCTTGAGAGGAGAGCATTCGATTACGTATTTCAATTACAAGGAATCGGAGCAAATCATTGATACTCCAGCACGATAGGTTTTCATTAGGGTATTAATTAACTAGTGACAAAAATAGCCGAAGTCGTACTTATAGCAGGTATCGTTATCACGGCAACAAAGCTTAATATTGAGTTTGCACGGATACTGGCATTTGGTCTTGGACTCACATTACAGAGCGTACTCAGAACACAGAATAAGCCACACCCTGCGAGCGCGTCAAAAGCTGAAGCCGCCAATTATTAATACCAACCAATACTTCCCCAAAGGAATGCACAATCCTTCCAGCATCCATGTCATAAAAAAACTAATAAATTTTAAGATATTCCTTGGTTAAACTTAAAAACTTCTCCCAGAAATGTAGTAAAAGTTTCAATTTGTCAATTTCTTTAGCTTATTTGAATATTCTCGCAACTCTAGTTCACTTTCCTTTTATATTTAACTACTTACGTAGTAAAAACAATTCCACACTAACGATCTCAAAGGAGCACTATCTTTTTGTAGTTTTTATATTGTTACGGTGTTCCCGTTAAAATATATCATTACAATAAAAATACATACTTAAACAAGAGTACCACAGGAAATCTAGTGCTAACTTTGGTGTAATGGTACAGCACATGTCCAGGTTCCGGGTTCGAATTCCGGGGTTGGTGAATTTTTTCTGGTTTTCTGTGTATTAATAAATCATTCCACACTACACATTCAAAACGGATGTGACCCTCGCTCTGGGTCGTATTTGGTGCAACAGGTCTCCATTGCCATTCAGCGGGGTAATGCTGCTGGTATTATTTAAAACATCACATTTTAATAGCTCCAACATAGAATAGTAACAGAAAATTTGACAATATCAATGCATGCCAATACTTTAATGTAATTTTATAATCATAATCTCAACAGAATTTAATGATAAACTTAGTTTTAATTATTATTGCGTGCCCTTACAGGGCGTCATGGACTGACTTATTATACCAATGTAACATCTTTATGTATATGTACATGACTTGACCAATAAATAAATAAATAAATATTATTTGGACCTTTGAGCCGGGTACGATGCGGGGTGGGGGGTTTTAGGTTAGGGTTTTTGACGAAGCATATTGCTGATGATGGTTTGTAATTTAGGTTAAGCGAGTTGACGAGGCCTGTTGCTTATGTATTTCAATGTTAGAATTAGAATTTTTTTTTAATGGTCGAGATGACATTGTCAGATTTAATGGCTAATTAGCTTAGTACCTAGCACTAGCCTAGAATTTAAAAAAACTACTTCAACTGTCACTTTTGACATTGTCAAAAAATAATACCGCGGTTTTTTAAATTTTTTGGCAATGTCAAAAGTGACAGTCGACGTAGTTTTTTTTTAATTCTAGGCTAGTGCTAGGCACTAAGCTAATCAGCCATTAAATGTCACAAATGTAATCTCAATGGTTTATAAAAATATTTCTAATTAATTATAGGAAATAAAAATAAAAGAGCTGCAGTTCCTCTATTACTAAGACGACGACTGTCGAAAAAAAAAAGTAAGTAAGTAAGTAAACGCTTTATTGTACAGAAAATACAGAAATAAATACAGGTTACCAACAGTGAGATACAGTACAAAGGCGGCAAAAAATTGGCAACTCTTCAAAAAACTTCACTTATTTTATATTAATAATAGCTTATGCCCCGCGGCTTTGCCCCCGTGAAATATTTCAAAATGGGCTAGTTCCCTATCCCGTGGGAATTTCGAAAAATCCCTTCTTAATGCACCTCTAGGATACTCAAGTTACATGTTTGCCAAGTTTCAAGTCTCTAGGTGCAGTGGTTTAGGCTGTGCGTTGTCTGTCGGTCAGTCAGTCACGGTACTGTTTTATAGGTATAGATAAAGGGATTATTTAAACGAATGAAAGTCGAATCTCGATGAATTGACTACCATTGTAGATATAATTATAGATTTACACGGAACGGTTGTAAATAGTAACAGACACGTGTCTTTGTGCCGGTGATCCGGCGATTGCGGCGCCGGACACGGCCGGCACGCCCGCAAACAACCGGACAACACGTGAATTACACCGTGTTTACTAACGACAGCCGGATGGATCTCATTGTGTGTAGAGGGATTGCACTCATTGTTGCCAACTCTATAATTTTTAAACGTTTTTTTGTCTGGAACGCGTGGAGGTAGCAAGCTGCAATTATTAGCAAATACTCAGGCCTGCAATACCTTAAAGCTGTGAAAAAATAAATCTTCTAAGTCAATGCGATCAAAATATAATAGTCACAAAAAATGTGTTTCCGTATGAATTTCGGTGGAATCAAAACCTATAGGGTACTTGAAGTTGTCCTAGAAACTTGAAATTTGGTATGAAGATACTCGTAATTCAAATTTGTACGGAACCCCCGGAGCGCGAGTCCGACTCGCAATACTTATTTCACATTGGTCTTGGAATTTAAAAACACTGTATAAAATAAATCAATCAATTGTTTTCATTAACAAAACGCGCTTTTTTTAAGATTATGTAAAAATAAAACAGTGTAGTATTTTTGCAAACCACTACATAAGTACCTAATTAATATGTTTTTCTGACATGTACAGTCAAGTGCAAAAATATGGGTGCATACAACTTACTCAAAAATATGTCTCTTATTTCGGTGAATGAAGGTTGTGGTATTGTTCCCGTGTGCGTGTGTGTGTCGACCGTACCAAGTCCATAATATTATATTACACTATAGAGGTACACCTTTTTGTCTGTTGCTAGCCAAACTTTGATCTACGACCCGACAAACACCCAAAACTGTGGATCAGTTTGAAACCCATCGATCACACAAAATTTCCGTACCTACCTACATCAAAGATTATGTTCCCTATCTATTATTAGTCGGAAACTTTATATCCGAAGATATTGTAATAATGGTTTTAGTTTTAGCTTATGTAATGTGGCGGAAATATCAGCGGTGGAATCATTTTTTGCCCATCCCTTCTTGAAAAACAGAGATGTTCCTCTTTTATTGTTTATTTGCGACATTCCAACTTTACACCGAGTTCATCATAACCTAAAGTCTCATCATCATTATCAAGTCAGCTGAAAGACGTCCACTGCTGGACGTAGGCCTCTCCCAAGGCTCGCCACTCAGACCGGTCTTGTGCTTTCGGCATCCACCCCGATCCTGAAGTCCTCACCAGCACATATAGCACGACGCGCCATTTTGTCGCTTGTCGCGCAGTGCGTCCCTTTCATAGTGACGGAATCAGTGAAGGACGCACTGAGCGACAAGCGACAAAATGGCGCGCGTGTTAGCTCCCCAGGTCGTCGCTCCATCTTGTTGGAGGACTACCAACAGCTGTTCTCCCGGTCCGCGGACGCCAGCGGAGAAACTTCTGGCCCCATCGGCCATCAGTCCTGCGAGCAATGTGCCCCGCCCACTGCCACTTATGAAAGCCCATTCCTTTCCGTTACTGTTTAAGTACCACGACAGTGAACGGAAGGGAAGCTGTTGTATTTATTAATTGATGTATGCTAATTTGTTTATTGGAACTGCAGTTCAACTATGTCATAAAAACAAGCCTTTACCCTCAACTGCGACATTAAGCATAATGCAATATAGATGTGAAATGTCTGTACCTAATGTGTGCGAATAATAATAGAAGGACCACGAATTAGTCCAAAACATGAATGGCGAAACTCGACTTATACGTGAGTAATCCGATTATTTCACTAAGATTGAGTCTCACCTCACGGTACTTTCATAATATTAAGATTAGCTGGATGTTCTGAACGAGCAAAATACGAGGCTGTCAAGTTTATCGATACGTATTCCTGAATAAAACGCAAATAAAGTGATAAGTAATTGAATTAGAAATGGGTGAGGCCATGGGGCTTCAACGGTAATCCGTTGCTAATTCGCTGCAAAAACCTGGCCCTATGCTATAAATATCAAAAATATTCCAGCCTGTGACTAAGTTACCTTACTTACTTACTTGTTGTCCCCGGGGGTCAACTTTTGAATCTCACCCGGTGACTATTAACTGTTTTCTAAAAAGTTAATTTTTTTAATCTCACCGGAGACTAAAATTCTCATGCCTATGATATAAGATAAGATAAGATAAGATTTATTTGCCAACAATAACAATAAAGGATACAACTAAATACAGACAACATTTAAAATTAAAAACATAGCGAGTATTCTATAGCTAAAAACATAGAATGTCCATACTGCGGCAAAAGGGACAGGCTCAGCTAATGCTGCGCTTGCGTGGAAGCTGCCAGCGCTGGTTTTCAGACCGCCCCTGTTGACTCGTGCTAGAAAAGCGCATGCAGCGGGTTGGTTGGCGGACAAAAGAGAAAGAACACAAAACCTAAATAAAATGAACATTAGAACTAAAACAACCAAAAGGTTCATGAAAACACTTTAACGCTTTAACGTTTGGCGTTTGAGAGTAACACTGAACACAGCTAGTTATAGTTGCAGCTGTTGTCAATTTGTGCTGCGAAGAGAACTGCTCTAAACTTGTGTTTAAGACGACCGAATAGCCTAGTGGTTAGAGACCCTGACTATGAAGCTTGAGGTCCCGGGTTCAAATCCCGGTCGTGGCAGATGTTTGTATGATGAATATGAATGTTTGTTCTCGGGTCTTGAATGTTTAATATGTATATAAGTATGTATTTATCTATATAAGTATGTTTATCCGTTGTCTGGTACCCATAGTACAGGCTTTGCCTAGTTTGGGGCTAGGTCAATTGGTGTCAAATTGATCCGTGATATGTATATATTTTAAAGTGGGCTGGGACATACTTATACGAAGAGGGGGGATGGGGGGGGGGGGTAGCAGGTCGTTCCATATCTTGGATGCTGCAAATTTGAATCCACCTCTGCATCCCTTTGTATGATGCTTGGGTATCACGGCTTTGTTCGACGCCCGTCCTCGAGTGTTCCGATCGTGTATGTTCTGAATCCAGAGTATCTTGTCAAACAGGTACTTAGGCCGTTTGTTGTGCACAATTCTAGAAACAAAACTGGCCAGATGAAGTTGCCTGCGACCTACCATTTTTAGAGTTTTACATTTATTTAAATACGGCGTTATGTGGGCTCTTTTAGAAATAGTGTAACAAAATCTAACGCACGCATTCTGAACTCGCTGTATAGCGTGTGCAGTTTTAGCGAATATTTTGGGTCCGTATACCGCATCGCAATAATTAAAATGTGACAAAACCAAGGATTCGATAGTGTCACTCTTACTTCCTCGGAAAGGAAGTCTCTGATCCCGTAAAGGACCTTGAAGCGGTAGAAAGCATTCATAATTTTACCGCCAATATGCTCAGCATATCAGAGCTCACCATCCATCACAAGGCCTAGGTTCTTGGCAGTAGAAGACTGTTGAATGGCGCTGTCATTGATCATAATTTTTGTGTTGCGATCCGATATTTTTTTTTAAACTGATGCCTCGTCCCAAGAATAACATACTTGGACATCGCGGGGTTATGTACTATTATAATATATGTCACTAAACGAGATCACTGAGTAACTTCTTGACTCTCGACCACTGGCAGTGACAGCTAACCTCAATCTACTTTGTTGATATGTATGATAGAAATGCAAATTAGCAGCATGTCAGTAGATGACTATAACATTCAAAAATAAAGCTTTTGACAAATATCAATGACATGGATGAGAATTTTGTCACCAAGTGAGATTCAAAAATCGACCCATGAACATTTGCACAAGACTAATTTTGGGACCCTAGCTCATTGAGAAGTCATGGCATTCCTATAGAAATGTTAAGTTGTCAAACCATCGCCCAAGTGAGTTATCGCCATACCTGTCGATACAAATTGTGGAACACGGTACCTAAAGACGTTCCTGTGGTACAAACGATCGAATTTAACTTTCCAACAAAACCATTAATTTTAATTAACTTCACTAAACACTCATCGGAGCCATTTGTTGCGGTATCATAAGTGGCACAGCTTCTCCAAAGTCTCATATTTATATTTTCACGAAACATTACCTAGTTTAAAACCTACAGTCTACGATATTGAATAGTATTCATGCCTCAAGTATCGAACGAGGTTTTAAGCAAACTTGAAATATCTTTACTGAGACGCGTAATTATTCCATAGTTAGAGTATCGATCGGGTTATTAATATTGTATCAGGGTTTTGTAAGTTAAATGAGCTGTCAGGACTTGTTGACGACTTTGACAATGCTGCATAAATTGTCAGGTTGCCTAGCGGCTGTTGAGGGCTATTTGACATGGTCTAACTGATGTTGCTGGTGTTAAAATGAAATAAACGTGTACACACAATGACATGTTATTTACTTATTTTGTAGAACGTAGTCCCGGGAAAAGCCTTGTTACAAAAAAAGACAGCTAGCAATCTAGCAGTAGCGTAGAATTATTAGTAACATAGAGTTATTATTATGGTCATATTCATATTGAACATAGCTAGGGTGAACCGCCTAGTTAATACTGTAACCGACCACTTTGCCAATTATAACCTGTAAAAGAAAAGTTACTAAATAAAAGAAGAGTACACACAGTTGCATCTGTACCTGGCAGTCATTCAGCTGTCGCTAAGAGGCAGTGCGATGTACTATCCGCGATAATGTATAACAAGGCAAAGAGACAACTAAATGTTTATCCCATGAACTACTATTATTGTAAAAAAACTATATTAAAATGGATAAGTGAACTTGATTATAATGACACTGAAAACTTACTGTATACATAAAAGTAACAATGTATTATGTACACAAACACACACACACACACACACACACACACACACACACACACACACACACACACACACACACACACACACACACACACACACACACACACACACACACACACACATACACACACAAACACAAACATATAACACACAATTAGTATAAGTGTAGTTATTAATTACTTAATTTGTCAACGTAACTAATAAGTAAGTACCTTTTTTTTCCATTGTAACGCATTTATAAACCTAGAAATAAGCTGGAAGAGCGAGGCTTCCTGACACAGGTACTCAACACCTAATAGGAAGTCTCGACCATCATGTACTTACCACCTAAGTTTAAATGCAATAAAGAATTATTATTATTAAAAGAACGAAATGCTGATATTAATGTAATAACATTTAAATTTGTAAGTACCACAACTGAACCACCCGGACACTTTCTAAAGAGGCCAGTAACTAGCAGTCTAGCAGTGCTGCAGTGGTAGCGAGTCAGTACTCGCAAAGTAACTAGAACTGATGCGTGAATATATTGATGTTTTTCGTGCTAACTACCAACTGCTCGAATAGCGTAATTGGATTAGCACGTTACCACGGTTTGGTAAAGGTTTGGGTTCGAACCCCAATTCGGGAATTCATCTTTCTGGTTTTTCTGTATATTTACGCATCAGTTTGAAATTTGTCAAAAATAATTCACCCTAACATTTTTCATCCTTATAAATTGCACACACTGCCTTATAAATTGAATTCAGTTCGAAAGCTAATAAATCACAGTATTAATGCAACTCCGAGAAAGCTGTCAAATAAAATTCTCCAGAGACCATAAATATTCAATGGATAAATCCGGAGCCGCTCCCGAGCTATAAAACACTTGTTGAATCTAAATCGCCGCCTCGTGACACGTGAAAATGAACTTTGATCCGTAGGAGTACAGTTCGTTTGTCAGTGTGCCAATTTATGAGTGCCGAGAGCCGGGAGTTGGGTTAATTTTGTGTATCGTTTTTTTTAATCATGTTACTTTGTACCTACAGGAGACTGTTTCGTTTTGAGCTTAGGATGATAACATAGCAATACTATTTATTTTATTACGAGGACTTTTTGCTCTTTTTGCTATTCGCATAGCAACGGATTGACAGTTTTGACAGGTTTTGGTGTATTCACTAACCATATTTAAATTTTTAAAAGTTGTATTCCCTTGAGGAAACTAAGAGATGCACTTAAATGTTGCCTTAACTTACTGAGCCTAACCTGCTCTCTCAACTGCTTATAACTTATAACATACAAGCATCAATAATCACAAACAAAACAAGTTTGCGGAGTTTGCCGCGGCGCGGCGCCACTGTCGCAGAAGTTGGCAACGAGTTAGTTCGCGGTTGCCGCGGGCTGCGTACTACTAACAGTGCCCTAAGCACGACTTGTCGAATCCTGCGTTACGTTACGGTTATCGTATCGAGATCGAGAAATCTCATACTAAATTTTAGTTCCAAATACGCTCACGGGCGGGCGCTGTTCCAAACGGCATACAAACTCGTTATAGTTTACTATTCGATTTTACGTGACACAGGATTCGACAAGTCGTGCTTAGGGCACTGTACTGTCGTCACAGTGTAAGTGTGTATGTGCTTAGTGTACGGGTCCCACTGAAAAGCAGCATTGCGACGCCGCAACATTATGCTAGTGGCGCCCATTTCGCACTATGGGTCACTTGTAAATAGTTAGTAGTTTTGTCTGTCAAGGTGCCTTTTTTGCGTGCGATGAATTTAGGTGAAAATTATTTAGGTATCTCAGACACACACACACACACACACACACTACTCATAAGTTTTAACAAATAAGATATTCAATTCGGAGAATGGGCAAAGTTGAACGATACCTAAGAGAGAACTAGGCACTTAACGTAAACTTACTTCGCGCAACAAAATTAAATATAGGTCTACATGGAAAGTTTCATGTAAATGAGAACCTAACTAATTTAAACAATATTATTATAATATCCTATTTTAAGAACTGTTTCGGATAATTTTCGAACAGGCTGTATGTAATAAGCTATTTGAAATTCCGGACATAATTTTTTATTAGGATCTGCTACATACAAACATTTGAGTTCGGGTAAATGAGGATGATTCCTAGTTGGTCAAGTCAGCAACTTTTTTATGTCAAAACGATCGGTTAGGATGAATAAATTAAGGTAGCATTCAATTACTCGACTTGAAATTTAATTACAAATTATTAGTTTTTATTATTATTATTAGTTTTTGTTAAATTAAAATTCGTCGTTTTTTACGAGTACCTATAATAAGAAGCGTGATTAAGTAAAAATGTAAAATTATTTTATTTTGACATCCCATCCACGAGTACATAATTGCTGTAGCCGGTCCACCACACAAAATAGTTGTGTTTAGTATTGATCTAGTTTCAAACTAAAACTTCCGTAACTTTAAGAGGAATCCGATACACCTTAAAATTGAACAAGTACCTACTTAGAGAGGTAGGTCTTGAAGTATCATCTTGTCGGAAGGAGTTTGTCCTTTCAGGTTAGATACTTTTGAACTAAATTATCTCAAAGAAGTGTCTTTTTGTATATTTGTATTTTTATTAAATAAATCAATTAATATTCTCAAAGAAATAATTAAAAAAAAATTCAGTCCAAGTTTTCATCTTGCACTTGATTTACTTCTTGAGCTCTACCGTAAATAAATTTAAATAAAATGTACCTCAAGCATTTTAGTCCAAAGTAAGTTGGTATTTCAATATTCACCTAAACTTTAAGCGGGATTAGGAATTTTCCAATGAAAACTACTAATTTGTTTAAACAGTTCGGCTGCAACACTGCGGATGCCGCTTTGCCGAGTGTTGCCAACTTTAACAAAGGATTAAATTGCAAAAGCCTAACCAACTGAGAAAAGTTGAAAAACCCCCGACGTCTTAATTTCAAAGTTCAATATGTCAAAAACAGCTGAATAAACTAAGTTAAACTTAAACTAAATAAACTACAACTTAAAACTAAATTAAATCTAAATAAGGCCCCCGTGGCATAGTGCCCAAAAGGCTGGCAGCGTTGCCTCGCTGAATAGCGATGCTGATTCTTTGAGAGAGAAAACTGCCAGCCCTTTGGTCACAAGTTGCATCAACTAAGCGCTTTTGTAACTCAGATAAACTAGCCTTCGATTTCGAATCGGTCGAAATCGGTTTACCCGTTTGGGAGCTATGATGAAACAGCAGACACACCCATACACGGATACACAAGTTCAACTTATAACACACCTCTCGGGAATCAAAAACCGGCCAAGTGTGAGTCGGACCTGTGCCCTAAGCACGACTTGTCGAATCCTGCGTCACGTAAAATCGAATAGTAAACTATAACGAGTTTGTATGACGTTTGGAACAGCGCCCGCCCGTGAACGTATTTGGAACTAAAATTTAGTATGAGATTTCTCGATCTCGATACGATAACCGTAACGTTACGCAGCATTAGTAAAGTCGTGCTCGGCCCTCAGCACACGAAGGTTTTCGTACAACCGTAAAGTAATTAACACAAATTAAGTGGAGAATTTAAATTTATTAATTTACTTTTAATGGAATGGAAATTTCAAATATCTTTTTTTTTTATACAACGAGGAAGGCAAGCGAGCAAGTAGGTCACCTGATAGTAAGTGATCACCACCATAGACACCCGCAACTCCGGAGGGTTTGCAGATGCGTTGCCAACCTAGAGGGCTAAGATGAAATGCCTCTTGTGCCCGTAATTACACCGGCTGTCTTACTCTCCACACCGGAACACAACAGTGCAAGCACTGCTGCTTAGCGGCAGGATTAACGAGTAAGATGGTGGTACTCCGGTAATCCGGACGGACCTCGCACAAGATCCTACCACCACCCGCAAACCTTTCACATATCTAAACCTTTGTGAAAAATTCAGACCATAACAGATCTAAAGCCGAGTTTAGAACTGCAAGAAAAATCCTGGGGCCCGAGTACGAATATTCGAAAGCTGCGTCACGTAAAATCGAATAGTAAACGTTGTCGAGTTTGTATGACGTTGGGAACAGCGCCCGCCCGTGAGCGTATTCGGAACTAAAATTTAGTATGAGGTTTCTCGATCTCGATACGATAACCGTAACGTTACGCAGCATTCGTAAAGTCGTGCTCGCACCTCAGACGCGTTCGCTTTGCGGCCTCGCATTGTATTGCAACTTGCATGTTTCATCTAAAGCTTAGTACTTGGGTACGAAACCATAAAAAAGCTACTGCTTTTGGGTAACGTTAATACTAATGACGCTTTGTATTTCAATTAATGACATGTCATCTGAGATCCAAATGTTACTTGATATTAATTAAATCTCGTGTCCCTAATTATTTAGTCCTGCTATTCAGTCTAAAATAATTCAATCTTAGTCAGAATCAAATTAACTCCAATTTGGCTATTTAGCCACACTAACCTCTGTTTAAGTTCGCTATGATCGCGGCCTTTGATGTCAAAGTAATAGGAACCAATTAACCGATACGTACAGTCGACAGTCAATTATAAGGTAAGAAATCTGTCGAAAAAATAACGATTTATTTCATTAATGCTCTACTCTTGTTCTTGTGATATTTTTTTTATTTGTATACTAGCTGTTGCCCGCTACTTCGTCTGCGTAGTTTTCGGTTATCGCTATCCCGCGGGAACTATAAAAATTTCTCGAAATAAAAAGTAGCCTATGTTATTCCTTAATATTCAAACTATCTTCTTACCAAATGTGGTGCAGCGGTTTTCTCGTCGAAGACGTAACAAACAGACAGACAGAGAGACAGAAAGACAGAGAGACATAGAGACAGAGTTACTTTCGCATTTCTAATATTAAGTTAGGATTAGGAAGTTAGTATTCTAATGACGCCTCCCTCTGGGAGCGCACTACTCAATTCTTGAGTAGTGCGCTCCCAAATAGGTCGAACGTGAGTGATCCGTTTATTTCACTATGATACAGTCTCACAGTGGTTACATTTTTAATCTCCGACGAAAAAGAGGAGTATTATATGTTTGACCTGTGTATCTGTTTGTGGCATCGCATTAGCTCGCAAGCGGATGGACCTATTTCGTTGCGGTTTTTTTTGTTCGAAAGCTAGTTTAATCGAGATGGTTCTTAGCTAAGTTTCATTAAAATCGGTTACCCTTTTTTGAAATATTGAACTTTGAAATGACAATGTCGGGGGTTTTTCAACTTTTCAAAGTTGGGTAGGTTATTTTATACGATAAGGAAGGCAAACGAGCAAGTGGGTCACCTGATGGTAAGTGATCAGGTGATCAGACACCCGCAACGCCGGGGGATATTGTGTGATTTCATCAACAGCCTATTTATGTCCCACTGCTGGGCACAGGCCTCCTCTCTGAATGAGAGGGATTGGGCTACAGTTCCTACGCGGGCCCAGTGCGGATTGGGAACTTCACACACACCATTGAATTGCTTCGCAGCAGTGTGCAGGTTTCCTCACGATGTTTTCCTTCACCGAAAAGCTCTAGATAAATTTCAAATGTAATTTCGCACATAAATTCCGAAAACTCAGAGGTGCGAGCCGAGGTTTGAACTCACGACCCTCTGCTTGAGAGGCCATAGGTCGAACCACTAGGCTAACACGGCTTTTTGTGTGACTTATGGCCAGTAAAAACTCTACATTTATTTAAAGGTGACTGTACGCAGTGGAAACGGGACCCGAAGCCCCTTACGGTACGTCTGGCTGCCCCATTGCTTACGTAACCGCGCCGTAGTTAATTTAGACCGGTTTATTTGCTGATCGCACTTAAGCACGCCTCGAAGGTTCTAGCTTCAAGCAATTATGAAACGGAAAGACAATTTTAACGAGCTAATATTTAGGTCACCTGACGATAGTAATCGCCGATTGGTTTGTTGAAAATTGAAAAAAAAATGAAAATGTTCTAAAATGAACTCGTGAAGTCTACAGCTCAGAGTCACTTAGTATACTAAGTACTCGAAAGAAAATAGGGGCCACCAATTATTTTGATCGCTACGAGAAAACTACATTAAACGGTATATGTATTGAAATAATGGAAACAATTGACTACTTAACTAAATGATCATTAGCCTAAATATTTGTCTTGTCTGTTAATTAATAAAAAAATATTCATATTTAATATAACTTTCTCGTAACGATCAAAACATTTGGTGGGCCCTATTTTTTTTTTGTAGTATATTACTGGGTTCGTTATAATGAGCTGTCAAGAATTCAGCCAGGAGCTGAGTAAGTGTAAGTGAACACCCCTGTGAAGTTTTTTTTTAATAGAAATATGAAAAAAAAATCCTCCAATAAGTATTGTCAACCGGCAGAGGCAATGAACTGCTGCACATAGGCCTCCCCCGAGGCTCTCCACTCAAGGGTCTTGAGGTATATACAGTCTTTCCTTTTATTCCGACATAGTTCCGTAGTCTCACGCCCTAGACCCTGGATACTAATGGTGCGCTTTAAGGACGCGTCTAATGCGTACCCAGCCAGCAAACTACCTCTATAACCTACCCCTACCCCTACCCCTACCCCTACCCCCTACCTACCAAGGGTAGGTACTAGACGTAGACCTATAAGTATACCGTGTTTTATGCAGATAAAGATTTTTGATTTCTGATTTCCTACTCCCTCGACCGTCCGGAATGTTGAGAACGCCGAAAGATTTATCCGCGGCAGTGATTAATTGAAACAGTTTTAAATTAACCCTCAGTTACTTAGTTAATTACATTTTTTAAACACAAATACTTGCAATTATCTCTCGGATAAAGTGGGGTTCTTTCTTCTTTCATGCTCAAATTTTATTAAGTGGTTTTTATGGTTTTTTTACATTAAAATTTTTGAAAAAGCATGCGTTAGACTAATTACGGTTTTATTAATTATTTGTGTGTTTTTATTACTTCGTCCTCCGATTACTCTTTCTGTAATTTATTGAATCGGGCGTCAGGCGTAGGCGTTGTTTTTATTACACTTTCTGTGCCTATATTTTCTTTTCCTATCTCTTGGGTAACACCAATAAGTTCCACAAGATCCTCCAAAGTTTCGATATCAATATGCGTAGGTAGTCCTCATTAAAAACGTTTGTATAAGGTCGCGACCTGACAAGAGTCTTAGAGCCAATAAAAGAATGGATTGCTTCAAAGAGAATTATTCATTTTGTAACTCAAGTAGCCGAGATTCAATTCAATTTTATGAAGATGTAGATGACATTAATGAATATTGATACAGTCGATTTTTACATTCAAATATTATAAAAAGTTACTTAAATATGCACAGTAATTTAATAAGTCGTGTGTTTTGTGAATGAGTATAATTATATCTGAAAATAACATCATCATCATGTCAGCCGAAAGACGTCCACTGCTGGACATGGGCCTTTTTTTTAACGAAGTGGAAACCCAGTTATGGGTACCACCAGCCCGGGGGGGCTTGGATGTGAGGCTCTCTCTTCCAGCCTTTTCTCGGATCGAGACGATGAGGGAGAGCATACTCACTAAAACCACTCCGATGTACCCGCATGCTCCCCCAGGGCTCTCCACTCAGACCGGTCATGTGCTTTCCGCATCCACCGCTGAAAGTATACTTATTATAATTATTTATTAAAAGTGTGTCATAAAAAAAACAAAATCCCTAAGCTTAAGCTACTTCTACGCGATTTGTCTAAAAAACAGTTCCACATTATTAAGCGATAGTGTGCAATTGTTTTACTTAGATATCAGTCGTCAACCTTATTGCATCTCGATCAAACTTGCTCTATTTAAAAGCTCTCAGCTGTAAACAGATACTTCAGGAAGCAAGCTGACTAAACTTCGACAAACACCTCGCGACAGTGAGCCGACGTCACCCCTTTCAAATGAAATTAAATGTTCATGGAACCAGGGTTGCCAACTTGGAGGAGTTTTGCCTAAGGCTTTTGCCACAACACTGATACAAAGGCAGCGATGGTTTTAAATAATTTGAGGTGGTGGGATGGGTCTTTTTAAGATCTATAAGGCCCAGGCGTAAGCTGAGTCCTCAACTATTTTGTAGCATTGTAGCCTGTTATAATGTTTTTATTACTCATCATGTCTGTCAGTTTTTTATCATGCCCGATGGAAAATAAAAATGTGGTCTAAGATAGAGTATGTTGGCCTAGAAAATACCCATTTAAGCTAGACTTAAAATGGCCTGACTTCCATTCCTTTGCTGTAAAACAAACTAGGTATTGATATTACTTTATCGCATATTGGCTTCTGCCCGCGGCTTCGCTCGCGTGGCTTACAGAAAATAAATGACATATTTTTCTTTAGAAACAAACATTGTAAAAAACTCTACCTCTCAATTGAATATACAAACTGACAATATCCCAAACCATGCCGTATAAAATAACACTCTTTATTCCTTATCCCATGGGAATTTCGGAAAATCCCTTCTTAATAGTACCTACACGCTACACTATACGCAAGGTATATGTGTGCCAAATTTCAAGTCTCTATCTTCAGTGGTTTGGGCTGTGCGTTGATGTTTCAGTCAGTCAGGACTTTGAATTTTATGTACATAATAGTTGGAATATAGTTAAATAGATATCGTGTGAAAAAATGCGAAACTTGTGACACTGTCACCACATCTTTGGCACAATTGCCTCATTCTTATTATTTGACGGTTATTCTACATGCATTTTTAGAGGCCAAGTTATTTTATATGCATTTTTAGACTCCAAATTATTCTATATGCTTTTTTTAGAGACAAACTTATTCTACATGCATTTTTAGAGGCAGAACTTACTGGCCCAGAAACCTGTTATTTAGTTTAATGATCCAAACCCACATTGATTGAAATAAATCGATGTCGATCGTCTACAAAACGATGTTACGAAAAGTATCGTGCAACTTTGTTTCCCGGGATGTCATACTGACAGTTCAATTAAGGCGTTAGGTACGTAATAACATGTCATATCTTTAAAACGATCTTTAAAGCCCACTGCCGACTTGTAAGCCCACTGCCGACTTGTAAGTAATATTTTTTCGTCTTGCACACACTTAGTTATAGATTATGAATCGTTTTATGCGACTTACGGCGATGAATGTATCTAAGTATCTAATCTACGTGTGATACATTTTAAATATCCAAAAGGCTAATCGATGCCACAGGGGACCGAACATGTGGCAGCTTTCTCGGAAAAATGTTAAGCGTAGCCATCCAAAGAGGGAACGCTACCGAAGTACCATGCCCAAGGGGACTTCTTTTTTAGGCATATTTTAAATTTTGTTACTCAGTTTAAGTATTTATTTTATTGTTTTGACTTACAATACGTTTAATATTCAGACAATTTAAAGCTTGTGGAAATGAAGAAACATAATGAGCCGGCATGGAGGTGTCAAGAAAACTGTTTTAGGGTGCCATTTTTTCGAATATGGCGGCTCGAGCGGCAATGATAGGAGGTGGTAAAGTAAAAATTCGTCAAAATCTGTAACATGGCCAATTTCCAAAACTCCCATAGCATCAGTTCCATTAGCATTTTTTAAAAACTAAATATCGGCACGAGATACAAAAATAAATATACATAATAACTCTTACTAACTCAAACCGCGGGTTGTGGAAAATCAGTTGCTAACTCGCAAAGTGCCGTCAAACTGTAATTAAGAGACCGTTAGAAACTATCGAGCTTCGAAGAAAATCGTCTAATATCCTATGAATGATTAATGCAGTCGCCGCAGTACCCAGTGGAAGAACAGTAAAACTATGATTAAACGATTTCATTTGTGGGGAAGATCACAGAGAGATCTCTCTCCAGGCAAATGGTATGTAATAGATTTGGAAGTTGTATTTATGCAATTCGATAGCGCAATGTGGAACATCTTATCTCTCAAGGGTTACATAGTTGGCGACCAGATGGCGCTAGGGTCACTACAGACTTTTTTAAACAGTCAATACTTCAAAATCAAATCACAATGTCTTTACGAAGAGTTATGAATAGCTATTATCATAATTAGCACAAGCTTACAAAATGTCACACGAGTTAAAAAGTAAAAGTACCTGCTTAAGATTATGTAATTAAATATTGTATTGGCCAACGCGAAAATTATTTTCATTAAGGAGAAGCTGCTTTACACGAATAATAAATTAAGTTTCTCGAAAAATTACATATTACTTACAAGCATAGCTTAAACTTACAAGCATAGCTTTAAGCCGTGATAGCATAGTGGTTAGACCTATCGCCTCTGAAGCAGAGGGTCGAGGGTTCAAACCCCGGCTCGCACCTCTGAGTTTTTCGGAATTCATGTGCGAAATTACATTTGTAATTTGTCCTGAGTTTTTCGGTGAAGGAAAAACATCGTGAGGAAACCTGCACACTCCTGCGAAGCAATTCAATTGTGTGTGTGAAGTTCCCAATCCGCACTGAGCCCGCGTGGGAACTATAGCCCAAGCCCTCTAATTCTGAGAGGAGGCCTGTGCCCAGCAGTGGGACGTAAATAGGCTGATGATGATGATGATAGCTTAAATACATAATTATAGACACTTGGAGTCGCTAAGAGAAGACATCGGTGAATTTAAACAAAATAATGTTAACATACTGTTAATTTATTAGGCAGCACCACAGTCCAGTTAAAAGCTTCATTTTTCACAAGTCGCCAGCAAGTTTAGATTGGATAATGCTCACAACCAGCCCTTTCATGCTACATGATTAAGTTATGGGAATGACGATGATCCGAAATCCTTTAAGTTATTATAAGTTTATAAGTTATTTTACGAGTCGTGACGCGGAAAGATGCAAAAATGACTCCGAAGATTCCAAGTTTTTGAGACTTAAAGATAGGCTGATAATGTTTTTTCTTTTAGTCTCATGTAGGACTGTTTTTCTTTTTTTTAGAAACTTGGGTTCTCTGCTTTTGCGTTTGTACAGCCGTGGGTGGTAAAAATAAAGATATGTGCTATAGTGAGCTCCGTAAATCTGAGTATCTTATTGGTTGGAAGTAAACCGGGTGAAATCGGCAAACGGATTTAGCTCTTCAGGTATTGCAGAAAGTCCGTATGTCTATCTGTCAGGTATTTAGAAAGAAAAAGAAAGAAAGAAAACATTTATTCGTGACATTAACGAGGTAACAAGGACAAAAGACACAGAATAAAGATTGTCACGAAATGGTGCCAACTCAGCGTGATGCTGGCCTTGCAGCCAGCGCTGGTCTTCCGATGGAACCACCAGGTGATCTAGTACATCATACAAAATGTGAGACCGACATTATATTACTACATTAATTTATACACAAAAGGAATATAAAACAAATATACAAAGAGAAGATTACAAACTTAGGGCTAACTTCTGGAACGAAGTAACGTAGACTTGTTTGTTTATCTGTTGTCTGGTACCCTAAGCTCAGCTTAATTTAGGACTAGGTCAATTACTAGGTATGAATACACAAACTCTGTATAATTATATTAAGGTAAATTTATGTCCCTGTGACACTGACTATTAGTTGACACCTTCATCCTAATGTCATAGGGACAGAGATGACATTCGGGTGTCAAGCATTGTTTACCTTACATACGTATTATATTTCCTCCATTATCGCTATCTTTTATTTGCGCAATGTGCCCGTTGTGGTCAACGAAACGCTCCCCACACATTTAAAACAGCATTGAAACCAAATGACAAAATTATTTCTCGAATTCGTGTCGTAAAAAAACAAAACGCTGTTTAGTCAGATGGCGCGAATACAAGGCTCAATTCAACACATTCAAAGTAATATGCCAGTGATGTACAAGCCAGGTTTGCATCTCATTCTTCCACGCATTGCATAGACCACTGATTTTGATTTAAAGAGCATTAATTATATGCAACGCTGTTATACTTAGTTCACCGTTACCTAAACGTTAGTTAAGTTCGTAGAATTAGGTTGTTTGTCCTGTCATCCTTTCGAAAGTTAACTGTTAAGTTGAGTCGGTCCTACGTAAAATCGCGATACTTGTCTCCCGAATCTCACTTTCGCATAGTTTTAATCATGCTAAATCTCTTAGACAGTCTCAAATAGCGGTCCAAGCAAGATGAAAATACGGCGACCTGCGGTTGTTTTTTTTTCTATTTGCGACGCCGTAACGAGTTGGTAATGAGCTGCGGAAGAGCCGCAGGTGACTCCAACTTAAATGTAGAGGTTTTTTAACCATCTGAAAAAGAGGGCAGCAAGTTTGAGGCATATTTCTGTGGCCGTGTTATGACACTGTACAATGTACATCGTTGATGTTTGAAGTGATGATTGTTTGGTTGTCTTTGTTTCAAAGCTGGTATTTTGGGGCAGCTTTTAAGATATTATTCGTTGAAATTGGTGGAGGAAATACGGAGATACGTAATTTTTTTATTTGAAGGTGAAGCTGGTAAATTATTTGATTATATACGTTAATACGTAAAAAAATATTTCGCGTCACATTGTGAAGTTATTATTTTAACTACGAAAGTTTACTATTATAACTTAAGGTCCATATTTACTAGTGATATGTTTAAAACATTAATATTTTCTTTATTTTAGTTGTTAATTGAGATACTGTCATTATGCCTAGCATTATTCTGCTAAATTGTTTAGTTACCGCTGTTTCTCTTAACGTAGTCATACAAAGTCATAAAACGCCTGTGCATGTTTTTCTGAAAAATCAATATAAATACAAAATAAAAGTGAAAGTTATAATATTTTAAATCATATTTATAACCTTTAGCTACAAACTGTTAACAAAACTGTATCGAATTACCTTTATTTCTATGTTTTTTAACAGCTTAAATCTATGCATCTGAAACAGGCAATTCGTTACAAAATGCCATTATATTGGAAGAAATAAATATTGACAGTGATTTTATTACATTTTAGATGTTTTTTGGCCAACTCCATTAACATTTTCGTTTTTCTGATCAACATTATGAATCTGAAATATAAGAAAAACATCACCTCGCCATAACTAAGCTAACCCTTTTGGACGTATAATAATGTATTTCACTTCTTTTCGATAGATTATGATTATTTTAAAGAATTATGAAAAACTTTCTAATCACACTTTAAACAACAAACTTGTAGGTAATGACAGGATTCCCTACGCATCGCACGAATGGCGGTAACTAATATTATGAAGCTAGAGCGAGCTATCGCGAACCCATAATGCGTACCAAATACTAAGCGATTTTAAATAATTTATTGAATCAGGCGTTAACAAAGAGAGATAGCGCTAAATGTCTTAAAAATAAGTATTTATCGCCAATTGCCTTCAAATTAGTAATTCTAAAATAGACGTTTATCCGGAGTTATTAGGAAGCATAAGTATATCTTGCTATTTCGCTTAGCAATAGTGATTTAGCAAATTGAAGAATAGTTGAGATATGATAAATATTATTAGATGCTCTTGGACATGTTTTAAGCAAGATGGCTAATTTGCTTAGTTCGTCTGAAGCAGAATTTCCTAAGCTATACGATGCAATAACTAACTCATAAGTGATTTTTTTTTGAGATACCGCCTATTGCCTTATGAGGGCAGTATTGTCCTGAATGACTTCGTAGGGTGTAGTTCTAGCTGAAATTAGTTTTGACTTAGGGATAACATTTATTAAGTGTAAGCCAAGTTCCTCATCGGGCTTTTCTTTTTTTACACTGCAGATAAAAAAAATAACTTATCGTTTTCTTTGTAAGACGTCACAAAGACATTTTTTAAACTCACGACATTCTACTCGTGACCACGGCGACAACAGTGAAGTCAAAATGTCATTACGAACATTATAGGTCGTTACTAGGTCTTGAAGTGTTATTAGTAAGTACAGTCGAGTTCTCCAATATCTGTACAGTCAACGGTTCAAATATACCTATACACAGACCTTATTGCCAGTTACATAAGGTCTGTGTTTAGCTTTTATGAACCGTTGGCTGTACAGATATTGGAGAACTCGACTGTACAACTTTACAGGTGCCTGTGCTTGCATAATTAGTTAAAACGTTAATTATTCGCGACCGCACTACACCGCTAGTTACATAATTTCCAAATTAATCGTCGCTTTGTTCGGCGTCGCGCTATTTGTATTTAAATTTGTTAACAGGTACCCGCCTGATAGGGAACCCCGTGTATGAGAGTGATAATATCATCACTTTGTTTTTAGTTCACCCTCAACATCTCCTGCTCAATCAAAACATACCAGTAAAGTAAAGTGTTCTGGTTTTGCTGTTCTAATGACTATTTTTTGCACTTGGTTCTAAAATACGGTATTGTTTTTTTTTCTCTTAATTGTTTCAATGATAGAGTGAGGTTTCTTTGTGTAATTTATCTGTGGTTACGTATTGTAAGAGCTAATGTAACTTGTTTTTAGAAAAAATACTTTGTTCCAAGTTTCTTGCGGCGCATTCTTCTTGGCAATCATGGTCTTTCCGAAAGCGCTGGTAGACTAAAAAAAATGACGTGTAAAAGAGCATTCAACTGCCTATTTGCTAAATACAATTTTGAATTTTGAATTTTTGAGTTCATAAACTTAAAACGTCTCTCTGTTTTGTGTCGGGGTTTTTTTTATACGCTATAGGCGTTTGACCACAATCACGCCTGACGGTAAGCGAAGATGTGGTCTACGATGGAGCACGCTTGCCCAGCAGATGCTCATTCACCCTACACTAACAAACAATAAAAAAATTGGTGGTAGGGCCTTGTGCGAGGTCCGTCCGGATCACTACCACCTTCTTACTCGCTAATCCTGCACTGTTTTGTTCCGGTGTGGAGAGTAAGACAGCCGGTGTAATTACGGGCAAAAGAGACATTTCATCTTAGCTCTCTAGTTTGACAACGCATCTGCAAACCCCCCTGGGGTTAATGGTGTCTATGGGCAGAGGTGATCACTTACGAGTGACCCACTTGCTCGTTTGCCTTCCTCGTCGTATAAGAAAAAAAATAACAAACAGACGTGCCTTAGATCCACCATGCCAGCTTCGCCGTAACGTGAATAGTGGCTCAGAAAATGCCGTCCGACGCACCTTTTCACGGCCCAGTCACCTCAGCCCTTATTTTCAGCATTTAAATTCAGACGGTAAATAACGTGAAACATACGATCGTGCATAAATAAAACACGGCCTGTTTGTCCTGTTATTTTATTATATTTGCTACGTGAGGGCTTAGTGCGACAAACGGCAAATGGATAAATGTTTTTCTTTATGGAAAAAACGTACTGTTGCGTTTGCGGATCCGACACGGCAAGCAAATACTAGAGTTTAATAATAATAAAAATATTCAACGAAAAATACGGTGGGATTCAAATACATTACGAAGTATGCTGAACGTGTTTCGGGCCAATACGTTTCGTGCCGTTTTCGTTCGTTCCTTCCGACCGCTCATTTGAACAAAGCTACAAAAACGGATAAACCGATTTTTATGCGACTTAGCTAAGAACCTGGCTTATAGAAGAGTTGATTGGAAGAAACTCCACTGACAAGAGTGTAACTCTTAAGTTTGATGATGGTGAGCTAAGAACCATCTTGATTAAACTAGCTTTCGATTAAAAAAATCCGATCAACTGCCTAGGAGCTACGATGCCACAGACAGATACATAGATAGACCCCTACACAGGCAAAACTTATAACACCCCTCTTTTTGTGTCGGGAGTTAAAAAGGATTAATCCGAAACCGTGAGCGACGCGTTTATTATATTTCGATATGACTGACAAAGATCTTTAACAAGTCCACTAAGTGCTTACCAAAGTATCGGGTCTACTGGAAGAGATAAGTTCGCCTTTGTAAAATAAAGAGTTACATAAACCATCATCATCATCAATGATTTGTCTTCATTTATGGAAGATGGTTTAAAAGCAGCTTGTAAGGCCGATACATATAAGTCCAGTCGTGCCCACCGATATAGGAGGGAGAGCAGCGGGCTGGTGTCTCAATTCTCGCTATAAATCCGAGTTAAGACCTGCAAGAAAAATCATGCAAGTTGCAATACAATTCGAGGCCGTAAAGCGAATGAGTTTGGGGTGGGCGATCTAAGGCCGCAATGTACTGTAAACTTGCAAGGTCTAAACTCGGTTTAAGAACGGGTGGTCAAACCACGCGTTGCCGTGGCAACCACGCCCTCGCCTATGGTTTCCCTCCAATGGTCCCGATCTTTTGACTTTTTCTTCCAATTAGTAGGATCATCAATTAGCGGGAACGATCGGTTGTTATGTTTACAACATAATAATATGTACATAATTATGTATGTTGGAATGTTATTTATCTACTTAACTAGGTTTCGATGCAGGCTCAATAGTTATTATTACATACGCAACTGTGTATATATGAGGGACTTCTCCATATTAATAGTTTCTTACTTGAGATAAATACCACGGCTGCGTCATTCCTAGACTCAAAATTGACATGTTTTTCTCATTATATGTATATCGGCACGTCTGCTGAATCGTGGCAGGAGCTTGCTAAGCAGGCCGGAATGGCGAGTTGCTGTCAAATCGGGCTTAGAAAACCTAGAGCTTACCCGACTTAAAAATGTTGACGCCAATCGAAAAAGCCAGCCCAAGCTTTCTTACAACTATACGTATGATTTAGGTTGGTCTCTTTATTGTGCTTCTTGCAATAGGACCTTCAAAACAAGGGGTCAGTCTGCAAATCAGCGCTGGGTTCATGTCGCCATGTAACCTAGCATATGCTGAGACTAGTACCCATTGCCGGAACGTAGCTAGTTTCTTTTTTTAATGTGTTTTTATTTAATTCCTGTAATTAGGTATGTTGTGGCAATAGATATTTTTTTTGTTTATTTATTTATTTGTTTAAAACTAAGTTTGGTGTTGCAAGTCGCGCTGGCGTCCATGTAAAGACTCAGGTTAACTCAATCTGTAATTACGGGCACAAGAGGCATTTCATCTTAACTCTGTAGGTTGGCAACGCATTTGCAAACCCCCGGGGATGTGGGTGTCTATGGGCAGTAGTGATCACTTTTACCATCAGGTGACCCGCTTGCTTGTTTGCCTTACTTGTCGTATAAAAAAAAACTAAGGGTGTCGCCCTATATGTACGTCTGGGAGGACATCATCATCATTTTAATTCCATCATTTTCACCGTATAAAGCAAAACAGGCGACCTCAACCCTTACCCCCCTCCACTTTCCCGTAAGACAACAACGAAAGGCCGACAGGCCTCGCTGTAAGCTTATTTTTTCAGCTAAATGGCGTGTTTGTAAGCCGAGTGTGTTTAATTTGTGTTTAAACGTGGGCGGCGATCCGGCCTGATCCGGTGCTCAAACAGGGACAAATAATTGCTGACACAGTGTTGTGTGATCCAATAGGACTCTCGTCTTCTTATTTGAAAGTTACGTCGTTAAAAGTAGATAGCACCTAACACCAATAAATGATTTATTCGCGGGTGAGACTGAATGTCGTTGATGCTGATGATGATGATGATGATGTTAGTTCTAGAGTAGATCGCTGCTAGGTTGAAATTTGGAATAACCAAATGAATTTCATCACCTAGTATTGTGCTCTGTGACACAGATAACATCGATCTGAGTTTTTTTTTCCATTAGTTCCTGTATGTGCACACTTAACAGATCTGACTTGTTTATTATACCATTTATATTTTGGTGCAGTATATTAATATGCTCATATACAATCAGATTATTTATTACCATATTTAGCGATTTATGAATTGGTGTTTGGGATTCAGTATCTATAAAAAATGTAACTGATTATAGAATGCTTTATTGACATTAATAAGGACATTATTCAAGCTGCGAGCCAATTTCTGTTTGCCTCTATAATTTAGTTCGTAGTCTTTTGAACCATCGTCTCGCATATCAAAATAGTTACTATTAGGTGCTTCAAGCCATACATGGGAGAATTTCCCAAAAAATTGTTTGTGCAACATTAAATTAAAGCTAGTTACAAAGTTATTGTACTCCTTGGCATATCTATTTAAACTATTGAGAGCATCACAGACAATTACGTTAGTATGGGAACATTTTTTGATAGTATTCTCTAAAGCACTTAAAATTCTCCCTAATGGGGTGATGTTGTAATCACTCCCACCACACATAATGATCAAACAATCACTTTTAAAGTCTTTAATTTTCTCTTTTATGTTTTATAGAACACGCTCAGTGGTTCTATTTTTAATGATATCGGCCATGAAGTGATCATTCTTTCGAATTTTCGACAAAGGAAGTAGAAGATCACCATGAAAGTCAGATAAAAGCAATAACCTCGGTTTATGATTAACATTGTTATGGCGTACCATAGTCTTCACTGGCGTAGATTGTGGTTTTCTTGTTGTGTCTAAACTACTTTTCTCAACTGTGGTATTATTTACTTATATGCTTCTCTAATTGCCTAACAGTTTTTTGCAGTCTTGGTAGATAATTAATTGATAGATAAAACAACATGGCAGCGTTCGGTCGAAAAGGAGATCTAATCCCTGGGCATGAGCTGGCAAGAGCTGGTGGTCGTAGCGCAGGATCGTTCCAAATGGAGTAAAATGCTGAGAGCCCTATGTCCCTGATTAGGGATAACAGGACGTGATGATGATGATGATGGTAGATAATTGGATCCGAGAAAGAGTCGTTTGACTGTTTGCTAATGCGTCTGATTTCCGTTTGCATGCAGTATTAGATGTAAGAGCCCTGTTTAGTTTTGATTGGAGCATTTTTATTTTACTGTTTAATTTGATTATTTCATCTTCCAAATTTTTTGTTTTATTTTCATAAATCTGAATATTGTCATCGGCTTGTATATTTTGTATTCTTGGGCTATTACCAGTACTTTTTGTTGGTGTGGCAATTCTTATAGGGTCTTTGTTAAGCAACAACAATATACTGATTTTTTTATTAAGTTTCTCTATTTGTTGTTGTTGTTCACAATTCTCCATTTTTGGTCTTGCAACTTCTCCGTGGGCACACAACAACTCGGTGTTTAATTCTTCTACTTGGGCTTTTAAGTCTTGGGTTAATGAATTGTCCATCATCGACATATTTGGGAGACCGCTGGGACTATGAAACGTGTCATCTCTTAGTGTTAAGTTTGCCGTATCTTCGTCATCATTTGTAATTTGAGACAAATTTTCGCAGGAAGGAGATCTGAGAGGCATTTCAAATATTCGTTGAGATGCGTCCTCTTGAGGTGTACTGGCCTTTTCAGTATGATTGGGTCGTTTTCTATGCGTAATGTTCTTTTCTAGGGTGGTATTTTGCTGCATCATCGTTGATGAGGTACCAGTTAACATTTTTTTAAAGTCAACTGAATTAGAAGTTGTTTGAGGGGTGCTAGAAGCACTTTTTGGTCGTAGGCAGGAAGAGCATTTCCAACTATTTTTGTTTTGATTTGTCATTAGATTATAACGAGTTTCGGTCACGTTTGTTCAAAATTTATTCCACAATTTTTGCATTTAAAAAAATAGTCGGTAGGTTTTATGTTCCTCCGGCATTTAAAACATTCCATTTTGCTAAATGTTCTGTTATTATGGTAGTTCCGCAAAATCTTCGGTAGGTGTCGCTGTAATTAATATGACCAAAGCACGCTCGATGCCGTCTGAGATACTGACAACTAGCCGTGGTTCAAAGTTCAGGTTGTTTTCAAACAATGAGACGGTCACTGTATTTATTGTTTTGTTATATTTCTATGATAATTTTGTCAAGTTCACAACATTGGAGTACGGTTACTAGTCCATTGGCACTTATTGATTCAATCACTCAAAAACGCATTAACATCACCCTCTAGGTATTTAGTTGCAATTTTACGCCGTTTAATCGTCATGTTCCACTTAGATAATATTTCCACAGTTGCCGTTAATAATTTATTACACGTGAAATCTAATTTTTCTCAATTCTGTTCAGATAAACAATTTTTTGCACAAATGAAACGGGGATTCTTCACTATAGTAACGGCAGTAATTAATATTTTGTTGGCACATTCTCCCTTAAAAGACTTTAAATATTTTGAGTAAATATCCGCAGCTTATTATAAAAAAAATGTCTCCTCTTTGAAAAACCTCTATTTTATTTACTTTATTAACTACTAACTTACTACTACTAGCTGGGCGCAGTGACCCGAAGTGTATCTTGGCCTCCGACACCCTAGGCTTGGCCTTGGGCCGGCTCTTGCCAGCCATCGACCCCGAGGTCCGATTTAAGGAGTTCGTCCCTCCAGCACTACCTAGGCCGGTACCTAGCTCGCCTAACCGGCCTACGACCGCTTGGTCGACCCAAGTACGCTCTCTTGACGGCGTACCTTACTTAACTTTTTAAACGGTACATCTAAAATGAAGAAGCTGACAGCATCACATTCTCTTACAATCATATTTTTATTTTTAGCGGTGCACTCTAAAAGTATTGCTTTATTTAGCAATAGGTATTTATTTTGCCAGGTCCATAGCCATGCTGTTAGGTAGGTACAATAACTATGAATAACTAAGTATTTATTTTTATTAATTAACTATTGTTAGATTAATGAACTCAAATAAAGCGTTAGTATTAATTATTAAGTCAAAATTAACTTACCAAGCCATGTCAGCGAGATGAGTACTAATAACATAGTTGCTTGCTTTATTATTATAATAACTTCTATTTCAATATTAATTCACTGTAACTGCGTTTGCTTTCGATATCTGTTGATAGATAAAAGTTACCCCTGTTAGGTCAGCACTTTGGCGGCCTATGGGAGAGTGAAGTTAATAACTTTAAGTAAAGTGAATGAGTCAACTTGTTTTACTAATTTTGCTCTTTACTTCAGCGTAACTGCTATGAAGTTCAAATTTTAAAATGTTATCGCGAATGAGTCGTCAGCTAGTCGAACAGCTGTTTAAGTAAACACGAAGAGGAGTGGGGAACGAAATTGCGTCAGTAAGACCACAGTGTGTCTGTGGCCACAACAAATTGAAATAAATAATGGAGCAATTAACACACCATCGACGAAAATTATGGCAAAACCGAACACAGCTGTTTTGATCAGAAATGTTTTGATCTCACACGTAGTGTATTATTAGCTATTGTTTTCTTATATTAGTTAGATTTTATACCTATTATTTGATAATTTTGTTTAATTCCTCAATAGTAATGTATATTTGTATAATTGGCCTATTTCCAACACAATTGCATTATTATTGTTATATGGTATATTAAAGGTATCTTTGACTTTGACAGCTCAATTATGAAAAACAAAGTTGGTTTGTTTCACAACTAAATCTAAAACTAAAACGAAATATGTAAATAACTCGTTAGGGTGACAGCTGAGGATCTCTAACGGAAAATGTTCATTACTTCCTCTTGCGTAGAGTTATACTCAATTATGTTAAGTAAGTTAACTAAAACTATAAAACTACTTAGAGCGTCTTTTAAAATTACAATGTTCTCGTCAAATTTCGATTGCAACTTCAATGGTTTGTTTTTAACTCTTTTTAACCGACTTCAAAAAAGGAGGAAGTTCTCAATTCGTCGGAATATATATATATATTTTTATGTATGTTCCCCGATTACTCGAAGACGGCGAAACCGATTTCAATTTTTTTTTTGTTTGAAAGAGTTTACTTTTTAGTTGGTCCCATTGTCGCCAAGTCAGGATCTGATGATGGGATCCCAGGGAAATCAAGGGCAACGCTAAATTTTTATAGGGACGTATCATGTGTTTCATAATATACGATATTTCATAATATTCGAAAGCTATTCAAGTACTTGCGTCTGGTAGTCATCATCTCGTGTTGATGGGGTGATGTTGGAAGGTACAACTCCTTAACGGTTAGGAGTTGGAGGATAATATTTTAAATAATAACGTAACTAAAAATTGTGAAATAAAAAATCTTTTAACAAAAAGTAAAACCGCCTTCAAAAAAAACCTTGAGTTTTATGGCCTAGCAGAAATATGAAGTCGGTGCGGTGCTAGCGGAATATTCTTGGAATGAAGCTTTTTGAAGTTGAAAGAAGTTTTACTTTTTGTTATTCATGTCCAATGTAAGGGTTTAGTAGAAAAATATTGCGTGACGAGACAAATACACACACACACACACACACACACACACACACACACAAACACACACACACACACACACACACACACACATATACACACTTTGAATCTTTGTGCTAATGTATTTAGTAGTGTCACGGTTTAAATTACATCAAATTATTTGAACTCTAATTACGAGGTGGTACGAGCCAGACTCTTCAGCTGTCACACCGACTAGTTAATTTTGAGACACAAAGTTCTATCGGGATTTTTTGAATAATAAATAAAAAGTAAATTGTTAGAACTAAACGAAATAAAATACCAAAATTAAATTAAAGTAGGAAACGTGATACACTCCACGCTCGGTCGGTCGCTACTGAAGCAAACACATTAGTCCAACTGCTATTTGGTCCCAGCAAATACGGGACACGTTCAAAATTTACACATGTGCCACACTTCTATCTGTTACGCGTATTGTAATTTATCTCTAAAAATAAAATGAAATGTGAACTTCGTTGAATCAAATAGTGATAGAATTATAGGGATTGATGAAGAAAGAGGCCAGCTCCAGCTTAGATATAGATTATTCGTTTCGTGTGTTAAATAAAATTAATAACACACTTTTTATTGTATTAGTGTAAAGATCACGTTATTCGGGGTAGATCTTGAACGGGCATCGAAAGCGACAGAGATAGCTTGATTTAAGAGTGAAAGTTGTCCCACTCCAAACTGACCAATTGCCTTGAGTTAGTCGGAAACATTTTCAATATTTTTTTTGCTATGCACAAAGTATTGTACGTAAAAGCCCATAAAGGTGATTGGTGGTGATGGTTGTGTGTTAAAGTACAATTTGGTCATGATTGTGTGTATAAATTAATTTATTAAAATCAGGGCATTAACCCTTATTACTATAGTAGTAAATATAAAACAGTACCGTGACTGACTCACTGACTGACTGACAGACAACGCACAGCCTAAACTACTGGACCTAGAGACTTGAAATTTGGCAAATATAAACCGTGATATCCTAGAGGTGCACTAAGAAGGGATTTTTCGAAATTCCCACGGGATAGGGAACCAGCCCATTTTGAAACATTTCACCGGGGCAAATCCGCGGGGCATAAGCTAGTTACTAGTACATTTATAAGTACATCACAATGATCTCACAATTTAAATTAACTTGTTTATACACTGTACAGATGGTAGTCCCGACGTATACGTCATAATTAATATTTTCAAAGTTTTATACTTAATTTAGTAATTCGTTTCGGTAACAGTTATAGAATTTTGAACCTTCGACTACAAGATGACGTCGAAATAATGTTATGTACATAATTATTTTTCCACAACCTATTGCAAACTATAATTAATTCAGAATAAACTCTTGTCATTCGTAGTTATGTTTTTGTTAAAATTCTGACCGGTAAGATTTTGATTAGTAACGGCATACCTATTTCATAACAATGGATACTACGGTAATAGAGTATGTCTGTTACACGATGGAAATGAGACTAAGTATTTCAACGATATGTAACTACTTGTTAAGCGAGATGTGTTCAGGGCGTGAATTTATGGGAGAAAGAAATGACACTAAATGATTGAGTAGTTATCCTTCGTTTTAATGTAACCGTACACTGATTACATGGAATATACAGTACAAAGGAGCTAACCAGACGGGTGTCGATCTTAATTCATGGCAATAACTTGAGTAGCAGGGTGTCAATTATTGGTATTAAGATGTCAAGCATTGGAACGTTGGCCTTATGTCGACTGAGTGGGGGTTTCTAACATGACCGTGGCGCGGTGGTGGGCTGCACTGGATTGACTCACTAAATAATTCCAGCAGATCGATAAAGAGCTTTTATCGAGAATACTTAAAGTGCCCCGTCGCTATGAGGTCAATCCTGACACATTGCACAGCTACGAAGTTTCTGATTATTGACTATGTTAACCATAGAAGATAAATGCAAGACTTGCTTGTTTGCAAACAAGCACTATAAAGATAGGTCACGCACCTGTTCAGCGCTGACAAAATGCGGCCCTCACTCATTAGCTGTCATTAGATTTAGGGTCGAGCAGGACTTTACGAATGCTGCGTAACGTTACGGTTATCGTATCGAGATCGAGAAACCTCATACTAAATTTTAGTTCCAAATACGCTCACGGACGGGCGCGGTTCCAAGCGTCATACAAACTCGACAACGTTTACTATTCGATGTTACGTGACGCAGGTTTCGAAAAGTCGTGCACGACCTTCTGACATAATGTGAAACATCAAGGGATACCATAACCACCGAATCACCTAATCACCTATATAATGTATATACAATGGTGGACATATAATTAGAAACACTTGCGCCGTATTTCACATTATACAAGGCACATTGCCGTAAAACTTTTGTTTTTTCAAATAAAACAACAAAATGCATAGAATACCACTTATAACAACAACTACCAACAACAACTTATAATTCATTAAAAAACAAATAAATATCCGAGTTCACAACTACCATTTAGATATTTAGTTACGTACAAACAACTAAACGATATTTGCAGTACCATCCGTCATGGACAAGTAATTAGAAACAATAAATAAATGAGGTGAAAATCTAAGTTATTAACGTGTTAACGTCATCAATTTCAAATTATTTGTGTAAAATTATGTTTGATTTACTAAATTTCTTAAAAATTAATATTTAGTTGTGTTAGTAATATACGTGCATGTGTGAGTGCATAGGATTAAATAACGCATTTGAAGTACAAACAGCCAGTAGCAAATAAAGAGTCATGCAGTGAACACGTTCGTTTTATTAAAGACAATCGTCAAGCAATACACAACCTTCTTACCCAAACAAGTTGCATAGCCTTATGTTATTAATGACGGCTCTGCAACGACGCGGCATTGATTCAAGTAATTTCATACATTTATCGAGTGGGATCGAGCTCCATGCTTCAACAAAGACTTCGTAAAGTACATTTTGACTGGAATTACGTTTAACGGAGACTTTTTTAACGACGTACCACAAATTTTAAATGGGATGTAAATCGGGACTATTTGCAGGCCAGTCTAACATGGTAAGTAACACGTTGCTCACTAAGAAAGGATTTAACACTGCGGGCCGTGTGTTTTGGGTCGTTATCGTGCTGAAAGATCCAGGTCACAGGCAAATGGTCGTCGGTGTAGGGACTCATTGTCTCTTCTAAGATGTTTTTGTATTGTAATTGATCCATTATACCTTCAATCTTACGGACGGGTCCAACTCCGCAATCAGAAAAACATCCCCATACTTGATTATTACCACCGCCGTGTTTGACTACGCTCCTCCTTATAATTAAAAGCATGGTTTACTGGACGTCTAACGTAGCGTTTGCCGTCTGAATTCACTACATTTATTTTTGTTTCATCAGAGAATAACACATTTTTCCATTCTCGTACGGTCCAGATAAGATATTTCTTTGCAAATCATAATCGCTTTTCTCGGTGTTGCTTGATAAGAAGCGGTACCTTTCGAGAAACCCTCCCGAACAATTTAGCTTTCACTAATCTGCGGCGTACCAGTTTCGAGACTTTCGAGGAAATGTTCCTTGGGTCACCAGGTGAAAAAAAACTTCACTTCTAATCTCGTTAGAGCCTTTAAACAAGTCTTGTTTAGCTACACGTATTATTTGCAAATCTTCCCGGCGAGACGTTTTCCTTGAACAAGCCTTTCTAACAACACTTTTAGTAGTTCCGTTTCTTTTATGGTGAGCAATAGCGTTGAAAACTTTCTTTACAGAACATTCTAGATGATTAGCAATTCTTCTCTATGTCCACTTTCGATCTAAATGTAATTTAACAATTAATTGTCACAACTCTTATTTTTACCCATTTTTAACAAAACTTATTATTCGCATAATTCCAAATTGACGTTTAATTGCCGCCGAACTTGCGCCGAACTCCAGAAAAAGCGTAGAAAGAGGTTTTTCTTTTTAAATTTCAAAAATAAAACGAACCATGGATCCCAAAGATAGTATTATGGTACCTGTATCACAAAAAAATTAACAATCAATTCGATACTTGGTACCTGTCATTCTAATGGTGGCATATCGTGTGTCAAAAAGAGATAACAATAGCTGAAAACGTACTTCTTAAAACGCTGCGCGCCACTTAGTAAATACAAAACGTCATGTTTGTTAGCTGGTTAACAAATGCTTCTGTAAAGAAAAGCTTTTTTTGACTTATAAAACATAAATATGTGAAGTTTTGTTCCGTAAATCTGTTGTTTCCCAAGAATGGCTTGTATTGTTCCCGGTTGTAAAAGCAGAGTGGGTGTTTTGATGGAGAATAATAGGAACGTATCATTTCACCGGTAAGTATTTTTGTGATTTTTTGAACATATTTTTATAAATACAAATCCTTATTTACGAAAAGTGAATCATTATACATTAATATACAGTCTAGCTTTGATTTATTCAAGTAAAAGAGGGAGTTCATTGTAATAATTGATAAAAACCAAAGACAACCGGGATTTTCCTACTTTAGAAATTCGAATCCGACATAGAATTAACACAAGGGAGGTCGGCCTCTATACTACGAAGTGCGAAATTAGAGGTTCATGTCGTACCGTCTCGCTCACGCTAATATTATTTAACACGAGTGTGAGCGGGGCGATACGATGCGAACTTCGATTTTCAAATTTCGTAGTTTAGGGGGGCTCAGCGTCTGTCCGCCGTCTGTCCAGGGCCGTGTATTATAGGGCTGCCAGTTGCAATTCGCAAGCGGAAGTCTCATTCTATCACCTTTTGTTAGAAAAATAATTCCACTTGTGAATTGTAACTTGTAGCTTTATAACATGTCGCGAACGGCGAAGCGAGTACTTCGATATTTAAAGTTCAATATAGATTATAATGTAGTATATGAATAATCTGTGTTTTCTGTTACAGGATATTATTATGTTGATTCCGATTGGGCATCAACAACAAACACGTCGTGTAACAAAGTCGAAAACAGAGAACCGTAGCACTGTCGAGCACTGATGCTGAGTATATGGCCTTGTGTGATGGAGCCAAGGAAGCTAAATTTGTAAGAAGTTTTCTCAATAAATGTTTAGGAAAACTCTACTTGATAACTTTGTATAATGATAGTCAGTCAATACAAAAACTGTTTAGTTTAAGGGCAGGTGTTAGAAATATATATTAGATATAAACATTGGATATAAACTAAACAGATATAGAAGTCGTTTGTTGTTAGTTTAATTGTTCGCCACTGATGGCGCTGTACGTCCTTCTTCCTCTTGGTCGCTTTACACCGATTGTAATAGCTGCGTATTTTTCTTCACTCCAATAAAATCTATTGTTTCTAATTAAATCCTGGTTTAATTTACTCATAATCCATCACAACCACCCGGCTGCGCAGTTAACATAAATAGTTTGTGGTTAAAGTTAAAGAGCCTGGGCCCAGAAAAACATTTTTTTGACGTTTTATACATATATAGGCTTTTTAATGTGTCGGGGTATTTTAAATTTAATTTAATTTCGACGGAAACGCATATAGCCATACAGTTTTATGTATTACGTATTAATTTTCGTGTTTCATTCTGAGAGGAGGCCTGTGCCCAGCAGTGGGACGTAAAAAAGGCTGCTGCTGATCATGATGATGTATTATTTTTAAAACTTATATTATCGATAATAAAAATACACATCACTATTGTATGCTATAACTCAGCTGTCATTATTTAGTAAAAATGGAGACATTCACTCAATTTCGACGCAACAGATTATATAGATATGTCTCTTTCTGTCTTATGGCAATTTGGAGGTGTTAGAAAGGATAAAATATAGTTGCCTCTTGTGCTCCATCTATAGGTAATACTATTATCTATGATGGATCCCGTTTCTAATTAGTTGTCCAAGCGGCCAGTAACAGAAATTCAACTATCATGATATTTAAACTCTTTTAATAATTAAAGATAGAACAGATTTCTTTTTTTTGTCTTTTATAAGTTTTTTAAATCTTTGGCTATATTCTCGCATAGTTAATAGTGATATTTACTCATAACGATAGTTCATTGTGTGTTTATTACCTAAGTTTCATGTACTGTTTCTAATTATATGTCCACCACTGTATTTCCCTTAGGGGGGCGTTGTTATCTGCGACACAGTTTCAAACTTCAATAAAACTTTCAATTTCAAACTTTCTAATAAATACATTATTATTATTATAATGATTATAATTGCTTGCCTGCGCGCGGTGAAGCGGTGGCGTATCTGTCTATTTTTGTATATCAATGACTATAGTAGTATCTTTAAGTTGATACAGTTTTTATTCAAATTCAAACTAAAATCATTTATTTTCAAGTAACACGATTCATTGTCATTGTGTTTATGGATGCGTATTCTAAATTAATTTAAATTAGGATAAGTCTGTCGTAGTTTTAGGCTAAATTAATAGGATATTTTTATCATGAAACTACCGTGGGATTCAATCATAGTAAAGTAAACTGATCAGTCGCGTATGTCAGTCGAGTATAGCCTGACATGTTTCGGACTAATCGGTAGTCCTTCGTCTGGGAGCACACGCTTCGCGGTAGTGAAACTCAAACCGCTTAACGCGTCCGGGTTACATGTGTTCTCAGAGGAATAACTACGTATTAGTTCGAAACATGTCGCGTTATACTTGACTGATATACGTGAATGATTCGCCTATTTCACTAAAATAGGGTATTGATTTTTGGGCTCTTGCAGCCAACGCAGCAGTAATGGACAACCTCAGGCAAACTGTTGTATGACCGTTTACCACAGACAGAGGTATACACAAACAATAACTATGAAAAATCGATAGATCTTTGAACATACTTATAGAGTTTCGACAGTGTTATGTTTATAATTTCTTTTTCTTTTTCCAGGTAAGTGACCCGATTCCTAACCGCCGAAAATCTCACCAAGTGGTAAGAATAACATTATGCCGCATTAAAATTAACTTTAATTTTAAATTTTAAACAATATTAAGGAATCTATAATATTATTTGTTTAAAAGGAAAAGTTCTGACTGACTGACTGATCAACGCCCAGTCCAAACCTTTGGACTTAGAAAGCTGAAATTTGGCTTAGAGATTCCTTTTATAATGTACCTACGCTAAGGATAAAGCGGGATTTTTCGAAATTCCACCCCTGAGGGGGTAAAAAAGGGGTGAAGGGGGGGGGGGTTGTATGGGAAATCGTTATTTTTCAAGTTACGATTATGAACTTAGTGAAATACCCACGGGATAGAGAGTTCTACCACGGGAGCGAAGCCGCGGGCGAAAACTACTTAGTACTGTAATAAAACATTTCGCAATGGAGATCTTAATTCTGGATTATTGAGACATTCCAACATGTTGATGTAATGAGCAGGATTTCTGTCGCGTGGGGACTTGCCACTCTGTGTAATACGATCCAATCTCTCTAATTCATTCTGTGATTGTGTGTACACTAAACTGTAAAGTGCAAACAACTAGTTTCCTCCTAGCTTGTTGCGTATGCTTCAACCGTCAAAGATTGGCGGCACGGCTAGGGAAGGGCAATATTTTTTATTTTTTTTATTTATTGCAATGGGAAACAAACAGCATAGATAACACAAATAGTCAGCTCTTAAAGTTAATACATAAGCCACAAGAGTTTCCACTTATAGTTTATACATTAGTTTGTTTGTTTGTTTGTTTGAATATTGAGACGATTCAAGTATACAGTATTTATGACCTAAAAAACAATTACTTTGCTCACCCGCGACCACTAATGACAAATAGTTATATCTGTGCGGCAAATGTATGTTTCCATGCAACACCTCCACCTCCACTGCTACACGAATCAACACATGCCACACAGACCCAACTATCACCACCACCACTATACTAAACGCTGACACGTTTCGGCACTCTCCACGAGGCCATTTACGAAGCACAACAACAACCGCTCAACATGCCACCACTTCCACTACACCTTCCTTCCTTCTACTACTACTATTATACAGTATTTTCAAAATAAGTTTTTGAGCTCAGTGCTGGACGGCTGTGATGTCGCGCATATTAATAAAATAAAATACGCCAGTACAATATCTAATCACAAATTAAATATTAAACTACTAACAACCTACTCGACCCCACATGTCAATTTTCCGCTTTTATTCTTTCCAGACCAATGACTATCGCTATGGTAGAGATCGCTCTGTAGCGATAAGGCCGCCCATTGTTACCTTGTATTTTCTTTGTGCCTTATTTCTTGTTTTGACTGTTATGTGGTGTTCAATAAAGAGTTATTGTATTGTATTGTATTGTATTGTATCGCAAAAACATTTGTACAAATTAGCATTTTGTTGATGGTGAGCTAAATAACGCTATCATCACTAGGTTATGACGTCGAAATTGAAACTTCAGCATTCTTCATTCACCTGTGGAGTTTTAATGCATTTTACTGAAGGTTAATTACTCAAGAACTTATGTTCTAGACGTTGATTTACCAACTCCATGTACTTCGGGTTGGCGCTTGAAAAGGTCCGAACCAAAAGACCACTAATTTGCAAAAATACTATTACTCGAGCGTCAGTCAGTCTTAGTTTCGTACGACAGCGCTATGGCTTATGGCTTGCTGTCATCGAAAAATGCCGTTTTGTACGACAGCGCTGTGGCTTGTGGCTTGCTGTCATCGAAAAATGCCGTTTTGTACGACAGCGCTGTGGCTTATGGCTTGCTGTCATCGAAAAATGCCGTTTTGTACGACAGCGCTATGGCTTATGGCTTGCTGTCATCGAAAAATGCCGTTTTGTACGACAGCGCTGTGGCTTATGGCTTGCTGTCATCGAAAAATGCCGTTTTGTACGACAGCGCTGTGGCTTATGGCTTGCTGTCATCGAAAAATGCCGTTTTGTACGACAGCGCTATGGCTTATGGCTTGCTGTCATCGAAAAATGCCGTTTTGTACGACAGCGCTGTGGCTTATGGCTTGCTGTCATCGAAAAATGCCGTTTTGTACTGTTCACGTTTTTCGTGAATTTCGTATTAGACTCAACGTCCAAGGTGTTTGTTGCCGACCGACCAACCAATCTTTTTATGTATTTACTTTTTCAGAGTTTAAAGTCGGTGTCTTTGTAAAACGCCAAACAGATCGCTGCATTAAATTGTTATTTCAGTTATTGTCGTGTTTTCGTATTTTCATTTCATACGTTTCATTCATACGTTTCAGTGTTAGTAAGTTAATGGGTGTAGACTATTCCCCGCAATCTTGTCTCAAACTCAGCAGCGTGCAGGATAATCCCCGAACTACAAACTTCCCACGGATAAATTGATTCGTCCAAATCCTCGAATCGATTAGTAATCGTCGTAAGCCGATAATCGAGTGTCTGTCGCGTCATTAGTCGACTTGAGCTCGGAAGCAATCGGTTCTATTAATTGCTTCACAAATTACTAGAGGCTGATGCTAGCGTCTGAAGATTTGAGATTTGTTTTCGTGCTTTGGGGCCTAAAGTTATCTTATTTTTTTTATTTAGACGAAGGTTTTACAGAAACCGTTTTACTAGTTTTCCATAATTATACTATTAAACTTATCGTGGGCACAGAATCAGACACAAACAGTTACTTTAATTGAATAACGGTGGATTATATTTGATTTATTTTCGCCGAGATGTTGATCGTGGTTATCTTTAAATTTAATGATGAACTCTGATAGGGAAGTCATAATTAAAGCTAAAGATAATCATGGGCAATATCCCCTCTAAAACCTGTGCAATTGACAGGCCCATTCTTGTAATTGCTAACGACCTTATAGTACGTCTGTAAACCGCCATCTTGAAACTTCCATCACTAGGTACTAACAAATTTACAACAGCTTCATCGTTCCACTTAACGGACGTCTTAAAGATGTTCCGATGCTATTCTATACCATTGAATGAACAATTTTCGGTATCGTAACGATATCGTAAAAGGGATTTTATTTCATATTCTTAGGGTAAATGGTTTGGGACGATAACTCGATCTGGCTAGGTCTGTTCGAGGAATGAATTTCTAACGCAGTGAAATAACGTTGAGTATGTATCAAAAAAGAAAATATATATTTGTCACACATTATAAATTACAACGCAAAATAATAATTATTACAAAGTAACAAAATTGACACAAAAAAGAGAGAGAGTGGTTCAGCACAATAATTACAAATTGCTTCGCAACGCTGACATTCTGTCAGAACCTTGGCCTTAAGGGCTATTAAAACTAAACTTAATCTAATATAAAATTATCGACTATGATGATGATGTGTGACCACACGAGGAAGAAATAGGATCAGAACAATGACACATAATACAAAACAACATCAGTAAAAATATGGGTCTGTATAGACATAGACAATATTCCGAAATACAGGGTAATTGTTTCCGCCGTGGCATATTCTTCTGTAGAGCCATATTTATAGTCACCATTCTATATATTATTATATACTTATGCAACCTGCAACCGGACTTTGCTTCCCGCACCCAAATTAACTTGTGCTTCAAAATTGTAACCCATATTATTCGGACCAAAATCCGGGTTAATGTAGTCTGCACGCACGACTCGTATCAAGCGGCATTGAGCCGCGTATCCTGCCATTTGTATGCGAAAACGAATCGCCTAAATTGAAACGAAGCTGTGTTTGTAGTGAACTAAAAAACAATTACTTTGCTCACCCGCGACCACTAATGACAAATAGTTATATCTGTGCGGCAAATGTATGTTTCCATGCAACACCTCCACCTCCACTGCTACACGAATCAACACATGCCACACAGACCCAACTATCACCACCACCACTATACTAAACGCTGACGCGTTTCGGCACTCTCCACGAGGCCAGTGTGTTTGTAGTTCCTATTATTTTACATATTATTATAAACTCGTCGCACCCAACTCGGCTGGGCAGCGTTCGGGAAGCTACGCATCTTTTCGTCCCAAATACCGCAGTGTCTCAAAACAATTTTTTTTAACTAGTGAGTGTTGCCAGTGATGACGCATGGAACTGAGACGTGGTCTTTTACAGTTGAGTTGGCCTCATAAGAAGGCTCAAGGTCGCTCAAAAGGAAAGAAGCTAATGCTTGGAATATCCTACAATCAAAAATTAGGAGATCCGTGGAAGAACTAAAGTTACCGATATAGCTCAGCAAATTGCATACCTTAAGTGGCAGTGGGTAGAACTGATGGCCGTTGGGGTCTTAAGGTTTTGGAGTGGTGACCGCGTACGGGAAGGCGAGGTGTTGGTAGGTCTCTCGCAAGGTGGACGGACGATCTGATAAAGATAGCGGGAAGCCATTGGCTGCAGTCCATCGTCGTGGAGATCCTTGGGAAAGACCCATGTCCAGCAGTGGACGTTTTCCGGTTGTTATGATAATGATGATGATGATTTGTGTGAATTTGAGTTTATGAAAGATAAAAGTTTCATTACCCAGGCTACACTACTATTAGTGTTTGAGTTACCACTGCTGGGCAAAGGCTTCCCCCACTTCCTCCACCTTTGATTATTCCAAGAATCCATTCATTCATCCTTCTCCATCCATCATCCATCCATTAATTCTTGGAATCCAGTTCAAAAAGTCCGTCATTGAAAAACATTAGGTATGACCGGAAAAGCAGTGAGACATCACTATAGAAAACCAGCCAAGTGCGAGTCAGACTCCCGCACGAGGGTTCCGTACAAAGATTTCGATTTCCCTGCTTTTCCCCAGTGTTTTAAGTTGTCCAGTATTAGCAAAGCCCTTTTCCTATATTTTGCTTAGGATTTTACTGCCATCTAGTGGCGAGTAGACCTCGAGATCATCTAGATCTCGAGCCCGCGCGTCATCCACAAAGTTCTCCTATTCGACGCTAGATGTCGTTACTAGTGGTAAACGGTGTGGCATACACAGACAGACATAAAAATTTTAGATTTTAAGACTTTTCTGAGTGGTTGTGCCATAAGAGCTACCTTCATACCAAATTTCAAGTTTCTAGGACAACTGGAAGTACCCTTTAGGTTTTGGATTTCGGCAATTTGTATGGAAATAGCCTTTTTAATGACTGTATCGTTTGATTGCGTGGACATAGAAGGTTGATTTTTTCACAGCTTCGAGGGACCGCAGGCTTGAGTATTTGATATTGATTTCAGCATGCTACCTCCACGCATTTCAGAGAAAAAGGGCCTCGACAGATAGACAGACAGACGGACAACAAAGTGATCCTATAAGGTTTTTTTCCTTTTGAGGTACGGAACCCTAAAAATGTACGTAGAGCACCTAATTCCAATGAAATAATTAGACATTCGTTAGTATAACGTCGTCACGTTAGACATGAAAACCATCACTCGGATCTATTAAATGGTATGAACTAAAAAACAATTACTTTGCTCACCCGCGACCACTAATGACAAATAGTTATATCTGTGCGGCAAATGTATGTTTCCATGCAACACCTCCACCTCCACTGCTACACGAATCAACACATGCCACACAGACCCAACTATCACCACCACCACTATACTAAACGCTGACGCGTTTCGGCACTCTCCACGAGGCCATTTACGAAGCACAACAACAACCGCTCAACATGCCACCACTTCCACTACTGACATATGTAAACCATGTACTCAACTTAGTTAATGACAAAACCAACGTACCCACTAATATTTTATAAATTCCAATCTACCCTTTTATGTAAGTCCTAAACTACCCTTTTTTAAGAAATGAATTCCAAACTACCCTTTTTATTTTTAATCTACGCCAGGTACCCCGTTATTTTTAACCGAGTACGGTAAAAAGAGAAGTCATGTTCTCATTATTACTATGACACATTATTAAAATTAGAACCAAGTCGTAACAAAGGCGAAGAAACCAAATGAACTTGTTCATTAATAATAGACCCCATGTTGTTGTACCTAATTATTTCCAATTGTTCTAAAACCGATAGCCGCAAACCCTTATCACAATAATGTAAAATTTCGTACGTATCTGAGTCTAACAACGAATGATTCGTTTCTAATAAATGCTTGGCAAAGTTTGATTTCTCTGGATGATCATGCCTATATGACGAGACATGCTCTTTAAATCTAGTATCAAAGCTTCGACCGGTTTGTCCAATGTATACTTGACTACAGTCGCCACAAGTGAGTTTATATACGCCCGACCTGTTCCCTTTATCCACCTTTTCTTTGTTATTACAAAGTCTAGAACGTAAAGAATTAGTAGTCTTAAAGGCAACATTGATGTTATTTGATTTTAAAATATTATAAATCTTGTCAGACAACCGGCCAACATAAGTAATACTAGATCTAAATTTGTTAGTAGGCTGAGATGGCAACGCAGAGTAAAGCATGCTATTCACTATCCGTCCCTGCTTCTTTTGAACCAGACTATTAACCATTGCTGTACTATAACCATTTGTTGTTGCTATCTGATATATAGTATGTAACTCAGAATCATAATGCTCTTTCGAAAGAGGTACAGTTAGTAGTCTATGTACATAACAATGGAAAGCAGCCAGTTTATGCTGCCATGGGTGAGTAGAATTTGCAGGTATGACAGTATCTGTGTACGTAGGCTTACAGTAAATTTGAAACTGGTGCCTATTATTTACTCTTGTAATAGTTAAATCCAGAAAATTTAATGAACGATTTTCCTCTAATTCTCGTTTGAACTTTATTTTTGGATGTTTGTTATTGAGAGCACTAATAAACAAATCTAGCTGCCTCATACTCCCCTTCCAACATAAAATTAAATCATCAACGTACCTATAATAATATACTAAATTGCTGTTCCCCACTATATATTGTTTTTCAAAGTTATCCATAAAAACGTCAGCCATTAAAGGACTAAGAGGTGACCCCATTGCTAAACCATCACTCTGCAAATAATATTGACCATTAAATCTGAAATAATTTTGTTTCATGCATAAAGTTACTAATTCTATTAACTCACAAACCTCCCCCGGATGTAAACGCTTCCTTTCTAAGTGACATCTAAGAATATTTAAGGTTTCACTATATGGTACGTTGGTAAACAAACTATCCACATCTAAAGAAAGTAATGTTGAGTTCGGCGGTATATTAATGTCTTTAATTTTATTTACTAAATCTGAACTATTCTTTAAACTATATATTGGCTTAAAAGAAGATTTTTCCCGAACAATGCTATTTAACTTCCTCGCTACTTTATACGCTGGAGCACTCACGTATGAAACAACAGGGCGAACAGGAACACCATCCTTGTGAATTTTAGGTAAACCATATAAAATTGGTGCCTGCGGATTCATAGGAATCACATTGCTCCTCTTTTGTTCGGTGTCAAAGGTAAATGCAGAATTTTTCAGAAGGTTTTTTAGGTCTTTATGAAACGCGGCGGTGGGATCCCTACGTAAATTCAAAAAACCCTCTCCTTGAATGATGTCATTTACTTTATCATTATATTGACGCCTTTCTAAAACAACAATACAATTGCCCTTAACGGCCTTAGAAATTACTAGAAATACTAAACGCGTCAGCGTTTAGTATAGTGGTGGTGGTGATAGTTGGGTCTGTGTGGCATGTGTTGATTCGTGTAGCAGTGGAGGTGGAGGTGTTGCATGGAAACATACATTTGCCGCACAGATATAACTATTTGTCATTAGTGGTCGCGGGTGAGCAAAGTAATTGTTTTTTAGTTCATAAATATGGACCTCCGCAAAGTAACGCCTGATTCAATAAACTATTAAATGGTAGCTACCTAGGTATTTCATAACGCCGAGGGCGGCATTAACGGCTGAAATTATTTGTTTATTCAAGCACGAGGTTGAGTTTTAGCGGAGCAAACACTCTTAGGCACATACTTACGTCACATATTCACGTTTGCGTTTCTGGTTATAGTTATAAATACATATTAACGTTAACAGGTACTAATATATTGAAGAACTAATGAGAAGCATGTCAGCTAATTTCGATTTCTCTAACTAATATATTGAAGACGCGTATAAGCATTTTACAATTCATCGGCTTGTTTATATAACCACCATTTGTAATAACTGCGGCTTAGGTTCCTTGAAATTTAAAATTGTATTTATCATGAGCTTTTCGGCGAAGGAAAACATCGTGAGGAAACCTGCACATACCTGCTGAGCAATTCAATGATGTTTGAAGTTCCCAATCCGCATTGGGCCCGCGTGGGAACTATAGCCCAAGTCCTCTCATTCTGAGAGGAGGCCTGTGCCCAGCAGTGGGACGTAAAGGCTGAAGATGATGATGAATAGCTTATCCCGTGGGATTTTCTATATATGTTTTCTTAGTGTATTATAATAACACTTATGTGGACTGACGGCGGCGGGCGGACGGACATACGAATTTTTATTTGTTAAAGCTAAAACGGAGGCACTCGCTCGCTCACTTCGCTCGGTCGGTCTAAAATGTATTGAATTGTCGACGGAGTATCTTCCAAACATCTCTCCTATGGCGTCCACGGACCGGGAGACGAGCTGTCGGTAGGCCTCCAACAAGGTGGAGCGACGACCTAGTCAAGATCGCGGGACCGCGGTGGAAGCGGAAAGCACAAGACCGGTCTGAGTGAAGAGCCGCGGGGGAGGCCGCCGGCCAGCAGTGGACGTCTTTAGGCTGACATGATGATGATGATGATGATCTCTCCTATGAGTCAACTCCTCTATCTCCCGAAATAACATGAGACCGGCTTATTACTTATCTGGTCCATGTAGCTGCGCCTAGGTCAACATATCGTTGGAAAGTAAACACGTGTGACCAAACTCTTAACAAGTAGTTTAAGCAGACTTCGCTTTTCTGCATTTTTTTTATACAACAAGGAAGGCATTGAGCAAGTGGGTCACTTGTTGGTAAGTGATCACCACTGCTCATAGACATCCGCAATCCCGGGGAGTTTGCAGATGCGTGGAAAACCTAGAGAGCCAATATGAAATGCCTCTTGTGACCTAAATTACACTGGCTGTCTTACTCTCCACACCAGAACACAACAGTGCAAGCACTGCTGCTTAGCGGCAGGATTAGCGAGTGATGGTAGCAATCCGGACAGACCTCGCATACCACCCATAAAATCTTGAGGGTCATTTTAATTTCCTAAGTTAGTTTAACTGGTTCCTAGCGGCTCTAATGTTGTTATTTAATTAACCACAATCTCATTTGCCGAGTGGAAAGACGGATAATAATAGTCTGAGGTTTTTTGGCGACGTAAGCTTAACAAAATATACTGTATGGTTAGATTGTTCATTAAAAATGCAAATCCTAGTTGAAGAAGTGTTTGAAAAATATGGCAGCCTTCGTCCTTTGTCTGAATCATCTCCAGCCTGTATTACTTCCCACTGCTGGGCACAGGCCTCGTCTCAGAATCCCAAGACAAAGGTCCATTCGTTTAAGAGCTAAGGTGCCACAGATAGACACACAGATGCACCCGCTAAACTTGTAGCACCCATCTGCTTCGCGTCGAAGTTTAAAAATTGACACAGACGATAGAATGAGTTATAACAACGGCAGTGATTACGACGAAATAGTAAATCGGTGGCCATCTTGTTAATTAATTTAGTTTTGTTCATCATCATCATCATCAGCCTATTTACGTCCCACTGCTGGGCACAGGCCTCCTCACAGAATGAGAGGGCGTGGGCTATAGGTCCCACGCGGGCTCAGTGCGGATTGGGAACTTCACACACACCATTGAATTGCTTCGCAGGAGTGTGCAGGTTTCCTCACGATGTTTTCCTCCACCGAAAAGCTCATGATAAATTACAAATGTAATTTCGCACATAAATTCCGAAAAACTCAGAGGTGCGAACCGGGGTTTGAACCCTCGACCCTCTGCTTCAGAGGCGATAGGTCTAACCACTAGGCTATCACGGCTTCAGCTAGTTTTGTTGTCACCTTTCAAATGATAATAATTATGCAAACTTTTAGATGAATTATGTATTTTTAGACCAGTTGTCAACTGTCAAGCCCGAGCCGATCCGATTGCATAATTAATCACAACTCATCAAGATTATCCCGACTCAAGACCCATATTTAATTACTAAATAAATATTTATGCCCAGATTAAATTTATTTGCAAATAATACTCGGGTCGGGACGAATATATTTGCGAATGGACGGACACGTTGTGTGAATAGTAAATTTATACTCAATTAATATAGGTTTGGTGTTAGTTTCTCGGAAAGTTATTAATAGGGTGTCTACCCTTTTTGATTTAACTCAATTTACGGTGCACAAATTGCTTTGGTATAAGGTTTCTGGTGAAGTTTACGATATCTGCGTTTAGAAGTTTTAAAAGAAGAAATAATATACGTACATACTTATAATGATGTCATTAAATTTTAGAATTGGCAATTCGTATTCGACACATCAGCAAATTATAGTGACAAATCCAAATATTCCTTAACACTAGCATATAATATAGCCAAAACGTCAATTTCCTTTTAAAATCGAAACCATTTCTAAAGCTGTCGCAAATGGTCCTGAGGGTCGAACACGACTTTTCGAAACCTACGTCACGTAAAATCGAATAGTACCTAAACGTTATCCAGTTTGTATGAGGTTTGGAACAGCGCCCGCCCGTGAGCGTATTTGGAACTAAAATTTAGTATGAGGTTTCTCGATCTCGATATGATAACCGTAACGTTACGCAGCATTCGTAAAGTCGTGCTCGACCCTCAGAGTTATTCTTCGTTTCATAATTTCTCGTGGTTCGTTCGGGAACGCGAGCGTTTAGATGAATTGCTAACGGGCAACCCATTACCGACTAATCCCCTTAAACACGTGGTAATACGAGCTATTCATTACTGTATCTAATGTAAGGCTGAATGGAAAAGATGCTTCAGCCTGGGGAATAAAGTTGAGCTTGTGACGAGCTGCTGTGAGGGGTTGAATACGGAGGTGCAGTTATGTACGGTTTGAGATGATGTGACAGTATTTTCGGAAGATATAAAATAAAATTAAGTGAGTAAGAATAATTTTAATATTTGACAGTAGTAATTAGAGTACAGTGAAATAAACGGATCACTCACGTAAGTCAGTAGAGTATAGCTCACACATGTTTCGGACGTGGACGTGGTGGTGGGTTTATGTCTCGCCACCGGCGTCGCGTGTGCTCCTAGAGGAATGACTACGGATTAGTCCGAAACATGTAGGGCTATATTCGACTGACATATGTGAGTGATCCGTTTATTTCACTATGGTTGAATCTCACGGTAATGTCATGTTAAAAGTAGTAATTTAGTTAATATAAAACAAAAAAAAACACAGATTACAAACAATGAGAAGCACACAAGATTAGTGACACACACAACAATGAAGTGTCATGTGAGTGAATAAATGAAGTATCTTTTTCCAGAAAGCAGCTAAGAGTACCAAATCGAATACAAAGTGACATAACTTTATTCATTACGCATAGCATTATGATTAGTCTTACACTGTCAATTCAACTTACACAATAAATGAGGGGTTTCAAAATTTTCTAATCGTTTAGGTATAGTATAAGGAAGGATACCTGTACGAAAAACGAGCGGAAACCGGAGGATAGAGCGCTTAGATCAAATTGCCTTCCTCGTCGCATAAAAAAAATAAAGAAGATAGATGTTGTGTCGTATCAGAAGGTAAAAGAACTAGGTAGAATTAAAAAGAACGGATTGAAAGGAACTGCATCGGCAACTGCAACTCTTAAATATAATGATGATGATGATAATAGTCTTATGTTGCTAGTTCTAATGTTAAATCTTTTTCTGATCAAAGCCCGAATTGCTTTCGATTCATACGTTTGTTCACATTTTCCGCTGCAATTTTTTTGAACAAACTATGTCAATCTGGTTTTAAGGGTTCGATGTCACAGATTGGCATCCGTCAGCTGCCGTGTTGCCACCACCTGTGTTTTTATACTGGTAAAAAGTTTGCGAACCCCAGACTTAGAGGGAATAAAAACTTTACCCAAGCGCAGGACTCCTTAGAGGACAAAGTGAACGATATTTTAAAGTTGAAAACTTTAATTTGAAGTGAAATACAGCCAAGTTTCTATATTCGGGAACTTTTCTACGGTCAGCAGAAAAGGAACTCGGATACTTTAGTTTGAAGTTAAATAGTAAAACCAAATTACTATGTAAATTATTCATTTATTAATACATATAAAACTACATGATTAATATTAGGTACAATGTCAAGTAACAGGCATTTACATAGAAATACATCAGCAACAGGCCTCGTCAACTCGCTTAACCTAAATTACAAAACATCATCACCAACATGCTTAAAACTAATTTGGTCATCTAAACCTGTTAAAACATAAGTAATGAGATAATATCTTCTGGTAGTCTTGTCTTTTTTTGAGTCTTTCAATGCCAAAATAATTTTACCAAAAATTTAAACAATATTGCAAAAAAACATTCGCTGCCGGTGCGAATGTTCCCAGATGATTAGTCTGAAACATGGTTAAACTCAACATACATAATAAACGCGAATGATTCATTTCCTTCACTACAAAATTACAGAAATGCGAATAGAAATATTTTTAGAGCTATTTGCACCGTGAACGCGTCGCACTCAAGCCATAATAGAAGTCCATTACGACCAATTGGAATTGATCCCTAATTATTCAATGACCTGCTCCTCTCTAACCAACCCCTTGATATAAGTTTAGGGGAGGGGTAGGTCTGGTTGTGTTGGTTCGCACAGGTCATCGAAGGCACCTACCTATACTGCATTATCGATTGCTACGTGTCGGCAAGCAGTTGATCCGACTCAGGTTTTTTATAGGCTTCTATAAACGTGGTGACATTTGCGGATAGGTTGTGAACTACCTATAAGTTTGTAGTTAAACTGTGCATCATACAAAGAGCTGCACAATAATGAGGCGCTTAAATAACTGCCACATTTTTAGTGTAAAGTTGGATACATGCCGACAAATATTATACTGCCTTGCTGCAGCTGTTAAAATCCATGGGTGCGATCATTTTTGAACATTAAAAAAAATTAAACTGCATTGACAAGAAAACTAGGAGAAATGCCACCTGTAGAGGAGAACAGACGGACAGACGGCGGGCATATGAAAAAGTTTTTGTTCAAGCTGAATCGAAGACGCTTCGCTTGCACTTTTCACTCGCCCGGTCAATTAACCAAATTTTATGTGCACTTCTCACGTTCATAATATTTAATACAAAGTTCAAGAACCAACTACGACTACCAGCAAAGAGCTAGGAAAAAACCTGATTTAAAAGTAATTAAACCAGTGAACGCATATAAGACATGGAAGCATTCCTGTCACTTTAAAATGACCCCACGAAAACTATACCGCGGTGGGTGGGGCTTGTAAACTGTACCGGCGCGCCGATCTACCTATGTTATCATAAGGTTGCGCGAGTCCGCAATGGCGGACGCTGTTTTGACAGTTTATTTTAATCATCAAAAATAAGATTTATGTTTTAAAATGCCTTCATGTGGGGTGAAGTTGTGGAAAAATCACACGAATCACTGTCCCAAGGCATCCAAGGGTAGTGGAATCACTTTTCACATGTAAGTACACCATTACCTGAAAATTCAAAAATCTTCTTGCTTACCACAGGGATGTCATTATGCATAATGTAGCAGCTCATTTTACAAATTATTAATTGCCTGTTGGACTATTATATTTATTAAGATACAGATTTGGATTTTAGGCGAATTCAAGCGAGTGGAAATTCGGAACGTTGTCCAAACCCAGGCTCGCGGGAAACTAAGTAATTCAAATGCCCGCCAAGGCATTTGAATTTGCCCGCCAACGCGTTAATTAGCCAGTCAGCCAATAGCGCGACGCGGCGATGGTCGGCCACACTGTTTCCACCTCCAAAAAGTAGTGGACTTAAAAAAATTGTCCCAGCTAGAAAATATATTGCCAGCCTTGTTTTATAGCGTTGTGGGCCTAAGGCGAGGGTTGACTACCTATGTTATCATATTTAACCATATTCAAAATGTATACTGTTAGCTTTCTTAAAATTAATAGGATAATTGTATAACAGTTTATATTCAATTTAATGTAAGTACTCATTTGTTATTAATAAATAAATGCGATGTGTTGTCTTCGCTTCGTGCTGCCCGCCATATTTGAATGCGGAAAGAGAGGGGGAGACAGAGAGGGAGACTGTGGCGGGAAAACGAAGAGGAGCGAGAGAGAAGGAAGCCGGCATGGTTTTTTGGAGGGAAACGTTATATAGAAGCTTAAGGATTTTTCAGGGTGATAATAACTTGTAATGCAATATTAGAAGGACGACAAATAAACAAATTATAATAGCAATACATGGTTTTATTGGGTTTACGTAAGTAAAAGTAAAATCTAACAATGCTCTAAATTTGGTAAATATAATATATTATAATTATTAAGATAGTGCAAGAATATTTTTTATGACTGGTCTCCTCATGCATAACGTTGTCCACGCATCCAACCACATCTGACAGACATTGACATCGCAGCAGACGCGCGAACCAATAATGGCCGTAATCTGTCATGCCGAGAACCAATCACATTGGGCCAGTGCGCATTGCCGGACGCTGACAAACGGTACTGGCTTTCTGGTCAAATCTTTGAGTATTTATAAAATGGCGTAACTAGCAAAGCACATCCTAATAGCAACCTAGATTGGTGCGTATTAACGTAATTTTTGAATGCATGGATAGTTTAGTGTATGGTTACTTTGCTGCTGTGTGTGTACTTCATCTTTGTGCGAGTTTTGGCTCTGCTAGTGAACGATACGTTGTATGGAAAGACTGCTTCCATGTTTTATATGCGTTCACTGAATTAAACGCAATTTACACACTCAAAATAAGTTAAATTTTAATCAACATCTGAGCAAATTAAGCTCATGTCAGACACGGTATTTAACCAGACAGATCCGGATTACCCCCGGCACTAACACCCAATTGGGCTGGCCAAGTGAGCAAGTGTCAACAGTAACGGTGTTGTCCATGCACTCTATGAGCCCGTTTGTTTGTAGGTTGTGTGTAAACGCGACAAGTGTCAGTTGACTAAATTGTCATTTGAATTGGATATTGATACGAGTTTTATAACAGAATGGAACTTCACATGTATTTTTGATCGACTGATCTAATGAAAAAAGTATTATTTTCGAATACGACTTAACATCAATCTCTAGAATCATGCATATTATTTTCTTAATAGCGTGCTACTGTTGCATTTGCAGTAAAAAAACTGTTTTGTCATTTAGTTGTTGGTAATGTAAGATGTATATTTCGCTTGCCCGTTCAAAATACACCTTACAAGTACAGTACTACTCAAACACTAGAATACAAAACACTTGAAGATGTGATGAATTTGTCTTTGCTTTCGAAACTACTACACGCACGAGTAAAGTACTAGAAAAAACCCTTACTTCTTTATTTAAGTAGGTACCCTATCAGAAGAATTCTCGTAGACACAACAGTCTGAAGATTATCTTCAAATTTTCAAAACCTACTCGTTCGTACCTGATAGATCAACTCAGCAAGGAAGTGTGTAATGAAGTGTCACGGGCCAAGTTCTTTGTCAAGTTAAACAGGCGCTTTGTCACATTAGCAATCCTATTGTGGATCTTGGCTGCGGCTTTAGGAGCCCCAATGTTTTACAGTTTTCAAACTGGCCGTTACATAAAGATACCTAGCTTAAGATAGACATGTGTCTTGATGTTCGTTCGAGCGTCGTGGGGATACTTAAGTTTTTCAGATCGAAAGCTCAATCTGATTCAAATAATATAGGTAACACGATTGAAGGATCAAGCACAAAGTAATTAATTAAATCTGGTGCGGCGGCGGAAACGGCCGAAAATAGAAAAATGTCTAAATACAAGACTCCCGGTTGGAACTACAATTTTGTTGCTGTCAGATTTGAAACCTTGGGTCCATGGGGCTCCGGAGTTGCAAAAACGCTTGGTCGATGCAACTTGTGACCATAGGGCTGGCAGTTTTCTCTCTCAAAGAATCAGCATCGCTATTCAGCGAGGCAACGTTGCCAGCCTTTTGGGCACCATGCGACGGGGCTTTATTTAGATTTAATCTAGTTTTAAGTTTTAGTTTAATTAGGAACTTTTAGCTTGGATTTAATGTCATTGTAATTTGCTTTTATTATGTAAATAATTAATTTTACAATTAATAAATCTCTTTTTCGTGGAGGTGGCCTGTGTGCAATAGTGAAACGTAAATAAATGAGTAGGTACAAAATTCAATAGTAAATTTCACTACCTGTAACTTATCCAGAGATCGTAAAATCGATTGAAATGGACGTATGACAACCACTTCACCCAAGCACTTCAGTGAATTCCGCTCGCATTTACGAACCCTGACCAAAACGCAATTAACCTGTTTACTTCCCATTTAAAACAAAATTCGTATTTTTGAGATAATTGCCCAAGATAACGATTGGACGGTCCTGCGGGTCCCAATTTATCGTAATGGCTCCTTCAGTCATTTTCTTACAAATGATATCGCTTCAGTGAACATGGATTCGACAAACAACACAATAATCTAACGGCTAACGAACAGAAAATAGTGCGTGTTCTTAAAATAACGCTCTTGTGTTTGAAGCAGGAAAAGACAAAGAGGAGCTTCGATTGCTAATTGATTAAAAGAAACATTAGATTAATCGGATGATAGCTTTTTCGTGGTCTGTGGACTGTGGAGACCAAAACAACGAAGATACAAAACGAAAATTATCGTGATAGTTAAGGAGCGTTAACTGCCTCCTCCCTATAATATTAATAATGTAACCAACTTAGAAAAGTTGAAAAACCCCTACCACTACTTTTCATTTCATAGTTCAATATCTCAAAAACGGTTGAACCGATTTTTATGAAACTTAGCTAAGAACTATTGCTATTAAACTAGCTTTTGATTAAAATAAGCGGCGTCCAAGTCAGTTCATCCGTTTAGGAGCTACGACGCCACAGACAGATACCCTTGCACAGGTCAAACTTATACCACCCCTCTTTTTTCGTCGCGGGTCAACAATTATTCGACATGAAACTACCGTGAGACTCAATCATAGTGAAATAAAATGGATCACTCATGTGTATAAGTCGAGTTTAGTCCGACTTGTTTCGGACTCATTCGTAGTCCTTCCTATGGGAGCGCTTGGCCCAGCGGCAGCGAGACGCACACTGCGCGCCGCGGCTCTGCTCAGGTCGTACGCTCCCACTAAAGGGACTACGAATTAGTTCGAAACATGTCGGGCTAAACTTATACATATACGTGAGTGTTCCGTTTTATTTCACAGTAATTATTCGACTATTATTCAACCCACGCAACAGTAGGCGTATATCGGGACTAACGTCGTTATTGTTAGTATACTTCTATGGGCATAAAATTTCGAAGTTGTCTCATATCCTGCAACATTTTACGACGGTGTCAACGCTCAATTCGGTGCGCCCCAAGTGTCAGATAACGTCGTGTCGGAGGTTTACAGTATGATAAATTTAATGTTATTTTTGACAGCCGACACTCAATGCTTTTGTAGTGAAGTGGCGTGTGTTTTGCCCTGATTTATTCTTGTGGACTTAATATTGCTTACGTATTGTAAGAGCCAATGTAACTTGTTTTTAGAAAAAAATTACTATATGCCGAGTTTCTTGCGGCGCATTCTTCTTGGCAATCATGGTCTTTCCGAAAGCGCTGGTAGACTCAAAAAACTTACGTGTAGAAGAGCATTCAACAGTCTATTTGCTGAATAAAATTTTTAATTTGAATTTTTAAATTTTTACGCATCGTAATATTCAGGATATTTTCATCATTTGAACATGACTGATAGTCAACAATAAAGCGCTATTTTCATCTAGAACTGGTGATCGCCTAGTGCTCGAAGTTTGATCTTCATCATCATCATCATTATCATGTCAGCCGATTGACGTCCACTGCTGGCCGGCGGCCTCCCCCGCGGCTCTCCACTCTGACCGGTCTTGTGCTTTCCGCATCCACCGCGGTCCCGCGATCTTTACCAGGTCGTCGCTCCATCTTGTTGGAGACCTACCGACAGCACGTCTCCCGGTCCGTGGACGCCATTCGAGAACCTTCTGACCCCATCGGCTATCAGTTCTGCGAGCTATGTGCCCCGCCCACTGCCACTTAAGTTATGCAATTCTTAAGTTTGATCGTATCGTATAATGCATTATTTTTTTTTTTTATGAAATACAATTTTTGACTTCATATTATTTCCAATACCTAACTTTAACTATACCAGCGGCTGGCTGCCAGCCACATAGTAGTTTGTGTTTCGCTACCGGCGAAGCGTGGGCTCCCAGAAGAAGAACTACGGACTGACGTAAGTGAATGATCCGTTTATTTCACAGAGGGTCGAGCAGGACTTTTAGAATCCTGCGTAACGTTACGGTTACCGTATCGAGATCGAGAAACCTCATCCTAAATTTTAGTTCCAAATACGCTCCCGGGCGGGCGCTGTTCCAAACATCATACAGACTCGACAACGTTTACTATTCGATTTTACTTGACGCAGGATTCGAAAACTCGTGCTTGACCCTCCGTTCATGTTAACAGTCAAGGTGCCTTTATTCCTTTCAATTGCATCATTATGATTATAACATTATGATTCAGCTTTTTGACTAACCTAGATACTTTGCATCGCTAATCACTGAACTGTGTCAGCAACGGGTCAAAGTCGCACCTGGACAGCACAAGTGGCCGCGACTCACTTAGGTACATTAACATAATGCCCTTAGCCAATGTGAAAGAATGAGTAAGCTGTTTTAATCGGCGTAACTCGCGCGCGTCTCGCTTCTGACTTCATAATTAAAAACTAATCCAGGGTCAAAAATACGGAATTATCGGTGTTTTGAATTGGGAGTTTTAGGTTTTAGGGTTCCATACCGCAAAAGGATAAATGGAACCCTTATAGGATCACTTTGTTGTCCGTCTGTGTGTCTGTCTGCGGAGACCTTTTACTTTGTAACGCGTGGAGGTAACAAGCTTAAATTAATATCAAATACTCAAGCCTGCAGTCCCTTGAACCTCTGAAAAAAATCAAACTTCTAAGTCCACGCATTCAAAAGATTATACAGTAATTAAAAAAGGTGTTTCCATACACATTGCCGTGGTATCAAAACCTGTGCGGTACTTACTTCCAGGTAGTTGTTCTAGATACTTGAAATTTAGTATGAAAGTAGCTTTTATAGCACAACCATTGAGATAACTCTGAAAATCTTGAATTTTTTTACGTCTGTAGTAAGTATGTGTCTAAAAATTACCCTATGCTGCGTACATTTTGCTTAGGAGCAGGGCTCTACTAACACTAGACACCTTAAAACACCCGGGAAAAGCGGGAAAAATCTTCGAGACTCGATTCCCATGATAGACGATCTATTTACATACCTACCTACATTTTTTACGGGACCTCGGTACGCGAGTCCTACTCGCACTGGGCCAGGTTTTTACGGGACCTCGGTACGCGAGTCCTACTCGCACTGGGCCAGGTTTTTACGGGACCTCGGTACGCGAGTCCTACTCGCACTGGGCCAGGTTTTTACGGGACCTCGGTACGCGAGTCCTACTCGCACTGGGCCAGGTTTTTACGGGACCTCGGTACGCGAGTCCTACTCGCACTGGGCCAGGTTTTTACGGGACCTCGGTACGCGAGTCCTACTCGCACTGGGCCAGGTTTTTACGGGACCTCGGTACGCGAGTCCTACTCGCACTGGGCCAGGTTTTTTTAATAGTTTGCTCTTCGACTTCGTTACATTGGTTGCAAAGGCGTCCCTATTAAGACACCTCCACAAGTAATCACCCCAATCTATAAACGTCTTCACCACAAGTTGGCGGACGCGGCTCAATCCAATTGATTGATTGTCATCACCTTCAAATCGAAGCTCAAATTTGCTGATTTAAGCTATCAGCCAAATGTCCTAACTTCTGGGTAAGGCCATTGCTAAGTATAATGCGGTGATTTACTTTTCAAAGGTTGACTGTTGGGTATAAGATGGCGATGGGTGAATGACCCGAGGAAAAGCCGTGATAACTTATTTGACGACAGGATAGCCCAGTGGTTAGAGACCGTGACTATGAAGCTGGAGGTCCCGGATTCGATCCCCGGTCGGGCAGATGTTTGTATAATGAATACGAATGTTTGTTCACGGGTTGTCTAGGACAACTGGAGTACCCTTTAGGTTTTCAGGGTACGGCAATTTGTACGGAAACAACCTTTTTAATGATCATTTGATTGCTTTGACTTAGAAGTTTAATTTTTTCACAGCTTCTAGGGACTGCAGGCTTGAGTAATTGATATTATTTTCAGCGTGCTACCTCCACGCATTCCAGAGGACAGACAGACATACAGATAGACAGACGGACAATAAAGTGATCCTATAAGGGTTCCGTTTTTCCTTTTGAGGTTCGGAACCCTAAAAAGAGGTAGATCTGTCATCAGCACGCCGAAAATGAAACACAGAAAAGTTTACAAATTGTAGCCTCTTAGGCCACAATCTCTCTCACATAAGGTCCAAACTTGCGCGCAAATGTCAACATGTTCGGAACATGTTTTTAGATTGTCTTGTGAGTATATTATGATGTATCTTTACTTAATAATATCTTTGTTTATAGGCGAAATAACATTTGTAATTTATTATAAGCTTTTCGGTGAAGAAACCCGTGAGGAGACCTGCACACTCTTTCGTAGCAATTCAATGGTGTGTGAAGTTCCCAGTCCGCACCGAGCGCTCGTGGGAACTAAAGCCAAAACCCTCTCATACTGAGATGATGATGATGACCAGAAGAACCCGCTGCTAAAGTTTTACCGTCTTTAAGATGTCTTAGTTAATTGACATATTTCCTTTTTTTATACGACAAGGAAGACAAACCAGCAAGTGTGTCACCTGATGGTAAGCGATCATCACTGCCCATAGACACCCGCAACCCCGGGGGGTTTGCAGATACGTTGCCAAGATAGAGAGCTAAGTTTTTTTTTTGTTTTTTATCTTTATTTAATGACTAAAGACACAAGTCACTACAGTGACCAAAGTCACTGTAGTGACCATGCCACTCAGTATTTCTAACAGATTGAAAATTAACCTATGAACTAAGTAATACTAAAGACATGATGAGATATGATGAAAGCTAAGAGAGCTAAGATGAAATTCCTCTTGTGTCCGTCATTACACCGGCTGTCTTACTCTTCGCACCGGAACTGCATTGCTGCTGTAGCACTGCTGCTTAGCGGCAGGATTAGCGAGTAAGATGGTGGTAGCGATTCGGACGGACGTCGCACATGGTTCTACCACCCGATAACATATTTCATGTGGTAAAATAACCTTAGTCAATAGAAGCTTCATCGAAGTACCTATTCAATGAAAATAATAGATTTATTGATTATTTTTGTTTTTATTTTTATGAAACATTCATAGTATGAAATTCAACATACAATGACAATGCAAAGAAAAATCTGTTAAGCAGCTGGACTTGAACCAGCAACCTCGGTAATTCGTACTACGCTCCACCAATTAAGCCATACTTAACATTGGTGCACCTAACGAATTTTTCAATGCATTGTGGGTTGTGTGTTAGGTGCACCAATGTTAAGCATGGCTTAATTGGTGGAGCGTGGTACGGATTACCGAGGTTGCTGGATCAAGTCCAGCTGCTTAACTGATTTTTCTTTGCATTGTCATTGTATGTTGAAGTACCTATTCTTAAACTGAATTGGTTCCCGATCGGAAAATTGCAATGTCCTTATTCGTACAATGTCTCGACGTCATCATTAGCAATACTTCTTGCCAAAAAAGAAAGGGTCACAGCCATTAAAAAAGGGCATTCACAGCTCAACTAGAAAAAAGATCGTGATGAAAAAAACATTTATAGGTACGGCTGGTGCCTCATTTTAAGTAAAAAAATAGCTGTGCTAAAGAGACATAGACATGCCGCTCTTCTATAAGTAGGTAACTAGTTGTACATACATTTGAGGTAAAAAAAACACAAGTTTTCACTCTTTTAAAGACTTTACTGCATACAGTTTTATTTACTATTAACCCTGGAAACTGAAATATTGTGAAAAAAAATTTCTGAAAACACACAAAATCTCACAAATCCTTCATTCAGTAAGCAGAAAATTGGTAACTGGATAAGATAAGATAAAAGATAATTTATTGCCACAAATAAAAAAGTTACAAAAACAGACTTAACTATTATCCTTCAAATACAACACTTACAATTTACAATTATCGTACATTTTGTGTGGCAAAGGGGATGCACTCAGCTACTATATTTTATCGGCTTAACCCTTAAAATGGGATTAAAACCTTGTGCTCGTCATCGTACAGAATTAGAAAGATCTCGTCTATTTTGAAAGTCCCTTCTAATAATAAAGGGATTGGCGGAATGACCCCTCCTGACGTGTCACGCGGTTGCTACCAGCAGTACCAGCCAAGAGCGAGTCGGACTCGCGCACCGAGGGTTTTGTTGTTAGACTTCGGAGAAGGGCTATCACATGGTTTTTTATTTATTTATATCACACTCACGGGCACGGTTGGGTTTTCATAAGAGATATTACTTATGTGTAGATAAATAATCATCACCAGGCTTTTTTTTACGTCCCACTGCTGGGCACAGGCCTTCTCTCAAAATTGCAGGGCTTGGGCCTTCCCACGCGGGCCCAGTTCGGATTGGGAACTTCACACACACCATTGAATTGCTTCCCAAGAATGTGCAGATTTCCTCAGCTTTTTCTTCACCGAAAAGCTCATGATAAATTACAAACGTAATTTCGCACATAAATTTCGAAAAACACAGAGGTGCGAGCCGGGGTTCGAACCCACGACCCTCTGCTTGAGAAGCCATAGGACAAACGAATAAGGCTATCACGGCTTTTACAGTTGAATATTATTATCCTGCCTGTATTGTAACAGTCTAAAATAGCCTATGCTGCCAATAAAGCAACGAATTTCTACACTGATTCAAACTCCTAAACAAAACAAGAATCAAGGAAAATTTATGCGCAATCCATTCCAGACCTGATTCTCAAGTTAATGGGAATTGTTATCCATCTCGAATCAATCCCAGATCTCTATCAGATTATATCGTAAGAGGATTACAGCGTCCAGTGCGCATCTCACCACACTTATGGCTCATATTTCCTGTAGGTTAGATGGGGCAGAACGGTGGGTTGGAAAACACGCGCAGCTTATACGCTGTGAATAAATAAATAAAAATAAATAAATGTCATGGGACAATTTGACAACAATCGACCTAGTCCCAAACTAGGCAAAGCCTGTACTATGGGTACTAGACAACGGATAAACATACTTATATAGATAAATACATACTTATATACATATTAATCATCCAAGACCCGAGAACAAACATTCATATTCATCATACAAACATCTGCCCCGACCGGGATTCGAACCCGGGACCTCAAGCTTCATAGTCAGGGTCTCTAACCACTAGGCTATCCGGTCGGTCAAATAATAAAATAAATTCAAATATCTTTATTTTTATTAAAATATAGATGCACTTATGTAATTAATTACTGGAATTACGATGATTCGGTTGTTGAAAAATGTGAACTGCATGAAAACCTATGATACATACTTAGATCATTAAGTACTGAACTCGTATAAAAACCGTCATTAGGTTTCCGTGCTGAAAATAAATATAGATTATTAAAAAGTGATCTTGTTGATTTTTAATAAAACTAGCCTAGAGTATCTCATGAAAGGGCTTTTGCACATTCTAAAGCCATTCTCGCTGTTTTTAAACTCCGTAGTTTTATAATAAAATAATGTTTATAAAAATACCGTTCCCCTTCTTATATCCGAAGTTTGCAGACAGAAATCTGAAATTAAATTACAACAGTTTATGTTAAGATTACAGGAAAAATTAACCGATGTCTCTAAAATTCTAAATAGTACAGTTTTTTAGAAATCATCAAAAATTACATGAGCTCCGCTATACGACAACAGATGGCGCTGTCCACCTGTCTGTTTATCCCACAATAAACGGTCTGAGGCCCGAGTACGAATATTCGAAACCTGCGTCACGTAAAATCGAATAGTATACGTTATCAAGTTTGTATGACGTTTGGCACAGCGCCCGCCCGTGAGCGTATTTGGATCTAAAATTTAGTATGAGGTTTCTCGATCTCGATACGATAACCGTAACGTTACGCAGGATTCTAAAAGTCCTGCTCGACCCTCTGTACGTAAAGTAGCAGAAACATTGGTGATGGCTCGGAACCCTCGGTGCGCGAGTCCGCTCTTGACCGATTTATTTTTAGCAGCGAGCACTGTCTACGTCCCCAGTGCGCTGTCCCCGGGCCCACAGCTCGAGTCTCGACAGCCATTGCCGGTGGGTCCATACTCGATACAGCCCATTAGGATAAGTGGACAGGTAGCGAGGGGTGAGACAATAATGCTATGGCCGTGGAATAGGCAGGATAAGTGTGTGGGTTACACAATTACACATACATGCAGTATGCTACATGACTTATTTCGTCCTTTTTTACACGACTGTCCAAAGAAAAAGAGTGCATTGTTATAGAATTGATATAGTGTACCGGTTAGCTGGTTTTATGGAACATTTCCTTTACCCGCTACTGTCGTAGTCTGTGGTCGAAAATAGATACCCCAGCGGGCCTCTCTCGCGACCAGTTACCAAAGTGGAAATAACATTTGTAATAATTAGTGATCAGTGCTTTGTTCCTTAAAAGTACTGTGTGCGTCAAATGAAATCGGAATTTGCTTTCCATTTTTTGCGAGTTTCGAAAATAAATATTCAGAATCTTTAGTAACTAGGTAAATTGACAGGTAGTGAGTGAAGTTAGCAATAAAATGTAGTTAAATAGATAAAACTTTAACTGACCACACGACGAGTAGTTCCCGTTTAAAAGCGAAATGGTCAAATATGCGAAGAGAAAAAAAAAACCTCGTACTCTCTGTATTAAAGTTTCGGAACGGCTCGATCCGAAAGTGGAAAAACAAATAAAAAGCTTTCGCTTCGCAGTGCAATCTGCAAAAATGCACTCGTCAAGTTACTCCCTGTAGCAGTAGCAGTTACTCCCTGGGCGCTTTCATTTTATTTCCGAACGTTCTTTGTTTAGTGGTCGCTGGTATCACTGGAATCGAGTCGAAAAATGCACTCGTCAAGCCCTGTAGCAGTAGCAGTTACTCCCTGGGCGCTTTCATTTTATTTCCGAACGTTCTTTGTTTAGTGGTCGCTGGTATCACTGGAATCGAGTCGAAAAATGCACTCGTCAAGCCCTGTAGCAGTAGCAGTTACTCCCTGGGCGCTTTCATTTTATTTCCGAACGTTCTTTGTTTAGTGGTCGCTGGTATCACTGGAATCGAGTCGAAAAATGCACTCGTCAAGCCCTGTAGCAGTAGCAGTTACTCCCTGGGCGCTTTCATTTTATTTCCGAACGTTCTTTGTTTAGTGGTCGCTGGTATCACTGGAATCGAGTCGAAAAATGCACTCGTCAAGCCCTGTAGCAGTAGCAGTTACTCCCTGGGCGCTTTCATTTTATTTCCGAACGTTCTTTGTTTAGTGGTCGCTGGTATCACTGGAATCGAGTCGAAAAATGCACGCGTCAAGCCCTGTAGCAGTAGCAGTTACTCCCTGGGCGCTTTCATTTTATTTCCGAACGTTCTTTGTTTAGTGGTCGCTGGTATCACTGGAATCGAGTCGAAAAATGCACGCGTCAAGCCCTGTAGCAGTAGCAGTTACTCCCTGGGCGCTTTCATTTTATTTCCGAACGTTCTTTGTTTAGTGGTCGCTGGTATCACTGGAATCGAGTCGAAAAATGCACTCGTCAAGCCCTGTAGCAGTAGCAGTTACTCCCTGGGCGCTTTCATTTTATTTCCGAACGTTCTTTGTTTAGTGGTCGCTGGTATCACTGGAATCGAGTCGAAAAATGCACTCGTCAAGCCCTGTAGCAGTAGCAGTTACTCCCTGGGCGCTTTCATTTTATTTCCGAACGTTCTTTGTTTAGTGGTCGCTGGTATCACTGGAATCGAGTCGAAAAGAGACGTAGCTTAAAGGTCTAGTAAGGCCATAAAATTACAAAAAAAGAGACGTGTGTTTGTCGGCTTCGGCTGAATGAGTACGGGGCCAGTGCCACGTTTTAAATCGTGATTAAAAAGCAATTGAAAAGTACATGAGAATGCACCGTGAAAGGTCCTCATGTGTCTATTTAAAGTAAAAAATATAAGCCCAGGCTTTGGTTACTTCCAAAAATAAAAAATCAAGATGGGCACTTAAAACTGCTAGGGTAGCTGTCTATTTTTGATGTTGTTCGTCAGGTTTAAATTATTAATAGCAATGTCATTGTGCTATTTTGCTATAGTAACTTGGTGCAACTCACTCACTACCACATACAGATCTAGCTAAAGGAGATAGGTAGCTTGTCAGCAATGAGACAATAATATTAATAAGCTTCTCAAATAAGAAAAATATATAACCCGTTCGACAACTTCCATATCTAATTTCAAAGAAATTCAATTAAGAACGGTTGCAGTTTAACCAACTGCTTCCTATAAAAACTAGCTTTTGAAACGGTTCGGGAGCTACGATGCCAAAGCCAAACAAACAGATACATATATTAAACATACAACACTCCTCTGTACTGCGTAGTGGGTTAAAAGCCAAGTAGGATAAGGATAAAGCCCTTTCGCGTAGTTATAAATAGGGAGGTCGCCGCGCCGCCTGACCTATCCCACCGATCGAAGGTATAAGTATAGTGTCCCCAGATAGAGCACTTACTTCCATAATTCAATAACTAAATAAGCATGTAGACACGGTAATAGCTCAATTAAATTAGTAAGGAATGATACATCTGGACACATGTGACTGACTGAATCAACAGACTAAGCATTGACAGACCTACAGCTTAAAAAATAAAAAAATAAAACATCACGGGACAACCTGACACCACACAACAGTGCAAGCACTGCTGCTTAGCGGCAGGATTAGCGAGTAAGATGGTGGTAGCGATCCGGACGGGCCTCGCACAAGGTCCTACCACCCGCAATACTACCAGGTTTAAAAATGGACTGCTGTCTTGACATTAGTTTAGAAAGAGATAAATCTTGAATTCATGCCTGCACTGTCTGTTCTTGGCAAGAAATAGGGTGCGGGATAACTCCTTGTTTGAATGCGGTCTCGACGAGTGTACACTGGATCACATCTTTTTCAATTGCACCAAAACAGAGTATTAATTCCATGATGTTTCATCCCGGGAATATCTCGAGTCCTTTCAACTTTCAATCACTTCTCTATTCAATGAACTTGTAAATCTTAATAATCTTCTTAGCAAAATTTTCCACTTAAACTGGCGCCATGCTTAACTATGAAACTATCTGTCATTGAACATACAATGACAATGCAAAGAAAAATTCGTTAAGCAGCTGGACTTGAACCAGCAACCTCGGTAATCCGAACCACGCTCCACCAATTAAGCTATACTTAACGTTAAGTAATGCTTAACGAATTTTTCTTTGCATTGTCATTGTATGTTGAATTTCATTCTATGAATGTTTCATAAAAATAAAACAAAAATAATCAATAAATCGATTATTTTCATTTTTATCTGTCATTGTCTCTCTTCCAGCTTTCCAAAAAATTATAACTTGTACAAACGTTTTGTGTTGTCTGTGCCATCCATAACTTTGTCATTTGTTTTATGTCACCCGCCTGTTCCCTCTACAACATTAAAAATCTCAAGCCGATCAATCTCCTCCTACGTGGACATTGGCAAAATACTCCCTGCCAAAAGGGCAAAGGTGAAAACCATCCAGAAACTGGAATTCTTGGTCCATGTTCGTATATCTTCTCTAAACATAAAACAGAAACGTGGACCTAGAAAGCTGTAATTTATCATAGAGTTTCCTTTCATAATGTACGCCCAGGATACGGTGGGATTTTCCGAAATTCCCACGGGATAGAGGGTTCTGCCACGGGAGCGAAGCCGCAGGCGAAAGCTAGTGTTGCATAAATTATTTTGTGACAAGTATCATTATAATGCCAAATAGAAATAGCAGAGCTAACTACTTGGAGTCTTAAAAGATGTATACTATACAAGTAATGTAAAAGATGTATACAAGTAATGTAAAAGATGTATACAAGTAATGTAAAAGATGTATACAAGTAATGTAAAAAACGTATACAAGTAATGTAAAATATGTATACAAGTAATGTAAAAGATGTATACAAGTAATGTAAAAGATGTATACAAGTAATGTAAAAGATGTATACAAGTAATGTAAAAGATGTATACAAGTAATGTATCTTGCTCTTAGTACTTTGTGGCACGAATGACACGGGAATCGATATGCCACCAATTGATGGTAGCTAACATTACTTAGTACAGCTAGTGCACTTTTCTCTTAATAAGTTTTCAATTCTCTTTAATAAGTTTTGCTTTTGCAAAGTATTGTTTTGTAGACTATTTTCCGCTTAAATAAACTACTACTACTATTACTACTACTACTATTAAATGTAGATTTAATGGAAGTATTACATTTGACTTGGTTTTAAATGATCAATGAATGACAATGAATGGTGGTGCGGGAGTTCATCAAACTTATAAGGTAATCGCGGTCTATATCCCGTTTTCAATACGTCTAGCACAATTTCACAAATAAATTAATTAATTTTGAATTATGTTTTAACATGTGATGGATGTCGTTTCTCGTGAACTGAAGTCAGTGACCCCTGTGTACTGACATTTGCGCTCGAGCCAAGCATCTTTATTTTTAATACCGTGTGAGTTCTACTGGAAACGATGGGCCGACAAGTCAGCCGTGTTCAATAAATAAAACACCTTAGTTGCGGAAAATGTCGCTTTTCCAGAGTTTTATCGCATGTGAAAATTATGTGGGCGAAGTTTCTACACGGCTTTTTGCTGTGACCGAATCAGGATTTTTTTTATACGACAAGGAAGGCAAACGAGCAAATGGTCACCTGATGGTAAGTGATCACCACTGCCCATAGACACCCGCAACTCCGGGGGTTTGCAGATGCGTTGCCAACCTAGAGGGCTAAGATGAATTGCCTCTTGTGACTGTGATTTTCTTGGCTGTCTTACTCTCCACGCGCCGGAACACAACAGTGCAAGCACTGCTGCTTAGCGGCAGGGTTAGCGAGTGAGATGGTGGTAGCGATCCGGACGGACCTCGCACAAGGCCCTACCAATATTATTAAATATGAATGGTTCAACAACAGCATTATACGAGCTGAATCTGGGACATCTGATATCTGTGGCCATTTTGAAACATGCCGCACAAACTCGGCTTTAAGTGCGTGAGTGAGCCGTCCTTGTGTTTGTTACAGATGCGTTGGTGTGTGGCGGCGCTGTGGCTGTGGGCGCTGACGCTGTCGACGCTGGCGGCGGCTGCGCCCGACGCACCGAGGGCTGCCCCTGCGCAGGTGAGGTTTAGGCCCCGCCCCTTTCAACCCCCGACGCAAAAAGAGGGGTGTTATCAGTTTGACCTGAGGCCCGAGTACGAATATTCGAAACCTGCGTTACGTAAAATCGAATAGTAAACGTTATCGAGTTTGTATGACGTTTGGAACAGCGCCCGGGCGCGCCCGTGAGCGTATTTGGAACAAAAATTTAGTATGAGGTTTCTCGATCTCGATACGATAACCGTAACGTTACGCAGGATTCGACAAGTCGTGCTCGACCCGCTGGGGGTAGCACAAGAACGATCGTCGGGCAGATCCTTGGGGAAGGCCTATGTCCAACAGTGGACGTCTTCCGGCTGATATGATGATGATGATGACGACAAAATAAATTATCTCAGTACAAATTTGAATACATTAAATATTGCATCTGAACTCCATGTGAATGTAGTTCCAGTGCCTTAACATTATATTACCTGATGGGCTGTGTTATTAGCGAGTACCGCGGCCAGCAAGCTGTAATTGTGGGCGTGATTCTGAGTTCATTTGATTTTGTTTGTTCATTTTGATGCGAGCGTCCGAAAATTGGCGATTTGGTGCTTCAGTTAAGTGACTCAGAAACTTAGGTAGCTTTTGTTTCAATCGAATAAGCATTCCTCGAGGCCTCTGTTGTATTAATGGGTGTCAAATTTATACTTTAACAGCTAGAGCCAAAGCGGCACAAACTTACTGATCTTAATTAAACTACTTAAACTAAACAAAGGTTAATTTTAAGACATAAAACTCGCAGGCATCCGGCCTTCCACAACTCTCTCGCGCTCTACCATCAGCCGCCCCATAGCACTCGCGAACAGTGCCCTAAGCACGACTTGTCGAATCCTGCGTCACGTAAAATCGAATAGTAAACTATAACGAGTTTGTATGACGTTTGGAACAGCGCCCGCCCGTGAGCGTATTTGGAACTAAAATTTAGTATGAGATTTCTCGATCTCGATACGATAACCGTAACGTAACGCAGGATTCGACAAGTCGTGCTTAGGGCACTGATCTGCGTGAAGCGGTTAGTTTTAATACTTATTAAGCATTGCCACGAAAAAAAAAGAGAAAGGAATAACGCTAGTTTGGCTGCCCTCTCGCAAGATCGCGATTTTGACGAGATCCGCGGACGAGCAACGACAAATCCGTCCAGCCGTTTTAGCGTGAAGAAGTAACAAACATACATACATACACACTCGCTCACAAACTTTCGCATTTATAATATTAGTAACATCGTAACTTTCGATAGCTAGAGGTAATACATAATTACAGAGCAGCGTCAAGTTACTGCAATGCATGCTTCATTCGAGAAGTAAAGAGCGTGTGGATTTTCTATGTATATTCTGTCTTATCAGTCTAAATAAAACACGGATGCTAATGAAAGCCAGGTCTAAAGGCTGCCTATGAAACATTAATAGTATGAAATTCAACATACAATGACAATGCAAAGAAAAATCAGCTGGACTTGAACCAGCAACCTCGGTAACCCGTACCGAGGTTGCTGGTTCAAGTCCAGCTGCTTAACAGATATTTCTTTGCATTGTCATTGTATGTTGAACCTTAACATTTCTTTCAACCGACCAGCCTTTATTTGGTACTGTTCTAATTTAACTAAATCACTTTTATTGTAAATAAGATTAACATTCAAACTCGCCATACTATAGCAGTTCCAAACTCTCCAGCGGGTGGAACAATCCCCAGCTTGAAACAAGTCGTGATTAGATATTTCCGAACCCTGTTACAAGTTTAGTAAACAATGCGGTGAATCCCACACTTAATAGTTCAATTAAACGAAGGAACTCTACAAAACGAGGTACAAGGTGGAAAAAGTTCGAAGCCGACGACGGGAGGAAAACTTACGAAAGCTTTGACAGCGCCCCTGTGGCCGCGGGGAATTAGAATTGCTATAGTTGTAAATAATCAATGAGTTACCATGTTGATATATCAACAGTACGTAAACAAAAGAATACTTTTTTTTATACGACGAGGAAGGCAAACGAGCAAGTGGGTCACCTGATGATAAGTGATCACCACTGCCCATAGACACCCGCAACCCCGGAGGGATCGCGGATGCGTTGCCCACCTAGAGGGCTATGATGAAAGTAGTAGCCAGTAGTTTCCTCGGCTGTCTTACGTACGTAGGCAACTTCATAATACACAGTTTGGGAGCATTTAGAATAGGAATCGGGTTTTAGAAATACTTCGGCTGTCAATAGCGCTTCTTATGTCAAAGAAAGGGATCTGATACGAATTTACCCGAACTCTAATCTTAATCTCAAACTCAATGCTCACTAACTGTACCTATTTGCGACCGCTATTATTGTAATCCAGGTGTGCATTAATTGATTATTTAACAGTTTTCACAATAAGGTTTCAATGGAAAGAAGCATATTTCCCTAATGTAAATCAAAACCTCGACAGATTGAACAAATAAATTTAAACTAAATAAGTATCAATGTTTCCGCGGTAACTCGGCCGCGCCCCCTAGCGGTCCGAAACACAATTAACATTCCCCGGCTCCAACACCTAATAGAATAATAAAACGAGTTGCTTTACTCCAACTGAAACTAATGCGAGAATAAAATCGCGTTTAGTTGACTAAGGAAATACTGTGTCGTTTTGAGCCCAGATGCCCGAGTACGAATATTCGAAGCCTGCGTCACGTAAAATCGAATAGTAAACGTTGTCGAGTTTGTATGACGTTTGGAACAGCGCCCGCCCGTGAGCGTATTTGGAACTAAAATTTAGTGTGAGGTTTCTCGATATCGATACGATAACCGTAACCGTAACGTTACGCAGGATTCGAAAAGCCGTGCTCGACCCTCAGAGCGGTCACGCGGCCATTGCAATAGATTTTGGCTGTTTGTCTGAAATATTACAATTGAGTGTTTTTTATGTGACTTATGTATTCGTGCGCTTCTCTTGATTAAGCTGCACTTTCGTTAGTCATATTAACTACGGGATACTGACCGCGGTTACCTTACCAGGTTTAGATATAAACTGCCGATATTTCGACGCAGCTACACGTCTAGTTAAATTTAATTAACCGCAAATCATAATTAAATAAATACGGATCACTCTCGTATACATTCATTCATTCATTCATTTATTCGATGCAATTCACATGTCAAGGTACAATACAAACACACATATGAAACCCGGAAGGGCGCAGCATTTTAGAGAAAGAGAGATGCAATAAATTAAAAACTATAATTACAATTAAACAACAATAGAAAGGAATTCAGTATCATAAATAATAACCAAATGTATATTACAATGTCATACTAGCCTAAAATGAGTCAATAAAATTAAAATAACGAATTATGTCAGAATATAAACCAATATAAATGTCATACATACATATAAGTCGAGTTTAGCTCGACATGTTTCGGACTAATTCGTAGTCCTTCCTCTGGGAGCGCACGACCCAGCGGCAGCGGCAGCGCGACTAAACTCAACTGTACGTACGTGAGTAATCCACTTTTATTTCATTATGATTGAGTCTCACGGTAGTTCATGATAAAAGTTTCCGCAAATCGTTGAAAACTGATGTTATTCCACTTTTGTTGGAAATACAAATTGACAGAACGACTGAATCTCTAGCAGAGCGAAACTGATCGGCATAGATAGGCATGTGATCGAACCATGAAGACTGAAAACGTACTTAACTGCTTACTTAATGCCTTTATCACTCAATACGGTAAAGGATTTCATTGACGTTAGTTATGGCATTTCTTGGGAACCGCCGCGTGTTAAACCAAGTCTGTTATTTACTATCAGCTCTTCGCCCTTTCTAGTGACTTATTATTTATTAACTAACATAATGACGTGCTCCAATAAACCCTTTAAATATAACATTAATTTCTTGGGGTAAGTTTAAATTTGTTTCGGTTTAGTCGCTGTGTCAATGCATCGATAAATTCTTGTGTGTTTGTGAGTCAGCGGATGGCGATGGGAGACGTCCAGCTACTCGATTTAACAGATCACATACGAAAATACCATTTCAAATACCGTCTTGAATTTGAAATTCGGCGGTTGAGTAGAAAAAATTACCGCTCTATTTATTTATTTATCGTATGTCGATTACACACTGGCTACAAAATGATAATAATAAAAAAGAGAAATATCAAAATTTACAGTTATGCAGATAAAAACTCGCACCCCTAGTCATTTCATTTCATTTAATCATTGTAAATTCATGTACATAGCAATTTAGATGTTATAAAATGTTATGAGTCAGAACATGACACCCTGTAAGGGCACACAATTTGGACTTATGAACTAAACTTAGTATAATATAACTGTACTAGAATTTTATTTACATGTTATAAACTATCATCATTAAGAAAGTCCTTAACCGAGTAATAACACTTATCAATCAATAAATTTTCCAATTTTCTTTTACATAATGTATTTCGGGATTCTAATTTTATTCGATTGGGGATTTTATTACTTATTAAAATACATTTATAATGGGGGCTCTTTTTACACATCTCCTGATTAGTTTTTGGTAATAATAATTTATTTCTATACTGCGCTCTAGTGTTTTCCTTATCTTGCTTTAATTGGAATAAATGTGGATTTTCACGAACAAAAAGACTTGTAATATATAGATACAGGGCAGGGCCAACAGTGTAAGTTGGGTACAGTGCGGCGGCAACTGTTTGGGACACGCACATTTGCCAGAATACGAATGCATTTCTATTGCATCACAAACAGTTGCCCGGCGTCGGTGCTGTCGCCCCATAGCACCACGGCGTAGCGGAGCCATGCATAGGCATATGCGTAGTACGCAGATAGTGCACATTTTAAATCTGTATTAGTTTTTAATATATTAAGCGCATATAAAAAAATATTTTTGTTTTAATGTTTTGGACGTGTGCTTTCCAACTTACGGCGGAGTCTATTGTTATGCCCAATAAGTTAAATTCTTGAACTTCTTCTATCTTATATGAATTTATTTCTAAATTTAATTCAAAAGGTTTTTTTTTGTATAGGTTTAAATTTTGATGTTTGAAGTCCTCGACCGGTCCGTTGTATCTGGTGATGGGGCACTCGAATACCATGTGGGGTATTGTTTGTTTCGGGTCTCTACACTCGCAAATAAATTAGGTGGAAGGATGACATCTGCCGACAAGCGGGTGGACATTGTATGCAGATGGCAATGGAGAGGTGGTCTGTATCCGAAGCCGGACTAACTAAAGGCTGCTATAGATAGAGAGATAGATTTTAAATAGTCGCGATCTACACAATCGGGCCCCTGACCGGTGTGGTCTCTAAGTTCCTTTATAAAGAACGAAATTGTATGGTATAATATAAAATAACCTTGTTCACAGGCTGACAGCGACGTGGAGCTCACTGAAGAAGAAAAGAGAGCTTGGTCCAGCCTCCACGGCGGCTGGGGCAAACGCGGCTGGAACGACATGAGTTCCGCCTGGGGCAAGCGCGCCTGGCAGGACCTCAACTCGGCCTGGGGCAAGCGCGCCTGGCAAGACCTCAATTCCGCGTGGGGAAAAAGGGGGTGGCAGGATTTAAACTCTGCGTGGGGAAAACGCGGATGGCAAGACCTTAACTCAGCTTGGGGCAAGCGCGCCTGGTCCGACTTGAACCAGGCGCCGTGGGGGAAGCGGGGCTGGAATGACATGAACGCTGCCTGGGGCAAGAGGGGCTGGAATGACATGAATGCTGCTTGGGGCAAGCGGGGCTGGAATGACATGAACGCTGCCTGGGGCAAACGGGGCTGGCAGGATATGAACGCTGCTTGGGGCAAGCGAGCACCGGTCAGTATCTTGTACACCTACAACATAACTCATTATGTTTTTTTTATTTCAAAATAAGAAAAGACATTTCAATTATAATTACTTCGCCAAACTGCCAGTACTTACAGTTTTTTGGCAAATACTGCACTCTAAGTACTCGAATTAATAATTTGTTTTTCCTGCAGGAAAAGTGGGCGAACTTCCGCGGGTCGTGGGGCAAGCGCTCGGGCTCTGAGAACGATTACGAAGACTTTGACACGGCCGTTGAACAACTAGTACCGATCCAGCAGGTAATATGCCGCGGATACCATAGATACTTATAGCGTATGAACGAGCCCTTCGGTACTCCGCCTTTGTTGATTTTGGGGCACTAATATACTAATGAGCCGGTATGAGCTCGCACCACTGTTCCTTTTTCAAAATGTTCCATGGGGCGGTCCTGATGTTTACTTATACATACTATATTAATGCTGGATACAGTTAAAAATTCGTTTGGGATTAAACTGGCCAGCTGTGATTCCTTAGGGTTCTGTAGAACACGCAGCTACATGATATTGTTAGCGGGTGCTTGGTATCTGACTAAGCCCTGAACATGAATTATTAAAATAAATATCGTGGGACAATTGACACCGTTTTGACGTAAATAGTTGCAAATTAACAACAGCTTGTGTTATGGATAAACACACTTATATTAGATAAATACATTCACAATAAACATCCAAGACTATAGAGCTAATAAGCGTATTCATACGGATATCTGCCCCAATCGGGGATCAAACCCAGGACCTCGAATTTCGTAATCAGGGTCTCTAACCCCTAGGCCATCCGGTCGGTCAGTTGGTAGGTATAGATAAGTATACGTATCCGAAGGACTAATATTATCATGTTAGTGTGACCTTTACGGGAACCGAAGTTCGAATCATTAGCCATTACAGCACAACCTTTCTGCTAGAGTCAATGATCTTTTTGAAAATTGTTACTAAACCGACTTATAAAGCGAGTAATCTCATATTCACTGTGATAGGTACCTAACTATTATTATGACCTTTGATGCTTGATAATATGATTGTTTTATTTTTTTAAAGCCGTGGTAGCCATGGTTTGACCTACAGCACAGAATACATAATAGTACAAGTATCTACAGCCTCTCAAGCAGAGCTGACACTTCTGAGTTCTTCGGAATAATGTTCGAAATTACATTGTAATCTATTATGAGCTTTTCGGTGAAGGGAAATATCGTGAGGTAACCTGCACAATTCTGCGCAGCAATTCGATGGTGTGTGTGATATTACATATAAAAAGAGGTAGATATGTCATCAGCACCCCGAAAGTGAAGCGCGAAAAATGTTACAAATTGTAGCATCTTTAGTCAAAATCTCTCTCAAATAAGGTTCAAACTTGCGCGCAAATGTAATATCATTGGGTGTGTGTCAAGTCGTCAATCCACACGCACCGCATGGCAACTACAGCCCTCTCGTTTTTAAATATGATTATTAACATTGACACTTATGTAACTCTAGATTGACAGCGAGCACGCAGCCATGGAGACACCTGACAAGAAGGCTTGGTCAGCCCTGCACGGCGCTTGGGGCAAGCGGCCCGTCAAGCAGGGGCAATTCAACAGCGGTGCGTAGCTACCCCTGCTTACCCCATCCCCTAGTTACTGTGTATACTTTAGAACACCCTCTACATCAGCCGATACAAAACATGTACAATTTTTAGAGCTTACTTTAAAGTGCTGATAGAATTGAGCATTCACTTGTAATGAGCATGGTGTGACGACATAAACAAGAGCGCTCTATCGAAGATTCCATTCTAGCAAGCGTTCTAGCGAAACCACATAGATTTTTGCCGAACCGAGCAACTTTGCTCCGCCACCGTCTGACATCATCGAAACGGGTTTTGTCGAATGACTGGTTGTCATAACTGAAAATACCCACGTTCCAGGAAAGTTATTAAATAACCTAACCTAACATTATATTTTACGTAGCCCATGCAAAACATTTTCCGAAATAGTTAAAGGAAAATTATGACAAGCAATCATTCCAAAATGCGTTATGACTCGAGACAATTTTCTACGACCACTCACTCACCAGTAGTCACTGCAAAAAGTGATAAAAACAAGCTAAGATTTGAATACATGGAAAAAATTCAGCCTTTCCTCTATGTCCAGCCGTGGTGTAGGGGAAAAGCACACGACCCGGAGTGTCGAGGATCCGGGTTCGATTCCCGGGGTTGGCATTTTTCTGGTTTTTTTCTGTGTATTCATGTTTCAGTGAGTTTATAAAAAATATAATTTTCTACGAGACCAAACGGACCCGCTTCATAAATACTTAATACGTTTATTTTTAACGAACGTTTTAAAAACGGCGATTGCTCGATGTTCTGATAGAAGTGAGTGCTCAGATCTGTCAGCACGTATGGCTTCTCTTAAAGTTGCTTAACTTCTTTATGGAAGTAGTGGACGAATGGCGACGTTTGAACCGACTGATGGCAAAGGGATTGTGTGGTTAGTACTTACTACTTTATTTTTAAAGTCTACTTGCACATTAGCTATTCATTAACCCTTTAGACCGCATTTTCATAGAATATTAGCCTATAGCCATGGCGCATTAATTTGGGTAGGTTCCTAAGCCACTAATCGCATAGCAGCGCGGAGCGAGGCTAACAAATAGTATTTTTTGATACAAGTGCGGAAAGTATGTAATTTTGCACGAGTCCCGAAGTGTCTGATAGGGCTCAAGTGAAAATGACAATTTTGCGTGTGTACCAAACGACGTTTTAATACTTGCGAAAAAATATTAATCAAACCTAATCATCACCTCGCGCCGCGCCGCACACCCACTACACCGGCCCCTTGGAAAAGTAAAAGGCACATGTGCGCAAAAGCCAACTTTACCCACGATACATAGCTACAAAAGTTTTGGATTTTTTCCTCCACCACCGCTCAGACTACCAAAGGAAGCTACTCAGTTACGTGCTATGGCTATAACATCTAGCATTTTGCAAGTAGGCTCTTACTATCTGTAAAGAGGTAAATAGTAACTTTTCTAGAGAATAGATCTTTACTCTTTGAGCAGTAGTTTAGCTGTTCCTATTGACTTAGAATACAACTACACTTCTATATCTTCGAGAATCTAATTTAAATCTCTATTATGACCTTGAAATAAAACAAGAAATATGTCAATAGATCTTACAGATAATACTTGTGAACATGCCACTCGAAAATGGAGGAAATAATGTGATGAATTTAAAATTTAGTAGAAACCTATTTTAATTTACACAGTAATTTTGTAAAAAAAGACGTGATAACCTAGTGGTTTGTCCTATGGCCAATCAAGCAGAGATTCGTGGGTTCGACCCCCGGCTCGCGCCTTTGAGTTTTTCGGAATTTATGTGCGAAATTACAATTGTAATTTATCACGAGCGTGGTGTGTGTCAGTCACTAATCCGCACTGGGCCCGCGTGGGAGCTATAGCCCAAACCTTGTCATTCTGCGAGGAGGAGGAGGACCAAGAAAACGCTGGTGATGATGATGATGGTGAATAATTTTGCACCAACACTCGTACTCAAATTTGCCACAATTTTGAGTTGTATTTCCATTAGATTGGCGCCATTGTGTTAAGGAGAGCTTTTAGTGGTATATCTCTTTGTAGTGGAATTAGCTACATCAGCACGTCTAGCACGCGAGCCATTTTGTCGCTTGATAGGCTTGTTTTGTAAAATCGATGCCCTGATTCAAGATGAATGCATCAATTGGATAGGCTCCCTTTTGAAATTTGAATCGCGTTTTGGTTGTCCATTGTTCATATTTATTGTCCGCGATCTGTAAGGGTCTCCACTGGGTTTAAAAGGCATTTTTATCGGGATGTTTACTTCAAACTGTATTAAGCTAAACTTTGGAGGCTTCGGTTCGATTTCACGGCCGAGTGCGCCGACGGCGCGTCGAGTTATAAGAAGAGACAACGGGTAGATGCCTTTGTTTTTAGGGCTCAAAATAGGATAGTCTCGTCTAAACTTGTACCATTTTGTTTATGTTATCGCCTGTTAAGTTTAAAGACTGGCAAATTATATTAGATGTTGGAACTACGCGAAGATATCTAACGCTGAAATGGTACATACGGTTGTATGACACTCCCATTATTTCTGCACGATTACTAAGATATATTAGAACTCTACAACAAGTACGGAAAATAGTAGGAGTAACTGAAATAAAGGAGAAAACTACAACAATGCAAAAAACACACTGAATAACGTTAAAACGGCTGTTAAATAAAAAATACGAGAAATGTAGGAAGATGTGTGGAAAATTAAATTACAATAGGACTACTCTTTTCGATTTACTTAATCTGATATAGGACGTCAAATATGTATCCATACTTAGCTGTCTGACATTTCTTAAATATTTATACGAAAATATCTCCGTGTAATTCATTTCAAAGATAACTCGCTCAATTTATCTCGTCAACGTTAACCGCGATATCTAATTCTGTGTAACAAGGTACTATGTCAGATTTGTATGGTAAGGAAAATCAAACTGTGTTGCTCTCTGTACACGGATTAATTTAGTCTGTATTAAGAATACCTTGAGTTATTTCAGTTAAATCCTATAAACATGATTCCATTTCCCACGGACCCCTGGTATATCAAGATTACATCTAACTGCCATTTTTAAATCTTGTATTTAACGTAGCGTAGGTGTAAATGTCGCAACATAAGGCACTAGGCCTACAACGGTCAATTTCTTGAAAAACCCGTCTCAGTGCAAGCGCTTCTCCAGACAAAACTTTATGTTGCAGTGCACTTTAAGTGAGCTTACCGGCAAAAACGTAAAACCGCGATAGAGTTCGCCCGTAGCACACCCTTTATAGAGGAAAATAAAGCGTACAAACAAAAAAGTTTTGCAACTATTGTTGCCATTTTCTAGCTTAATATATTTTAATATTTATTGATATTTTTATTAATTTATTTTAGATTCGTTTATTGCTATCGTGCTTTGTACACCAAAATGCAGCTAAAATTTGACTTCCTAAGCACTTTCAAACTCCTTAAGAGGATTAACATGAAACCATAACTCAGCTGTAGCGGAAACGCTGTGGAGGGGGTTTCATTTGACGCCGAGGACAATCCGACAGGACTGCCAGCTGTTTTTAGAAGTTAATTAATAATTGGAATAAATTGATTGCTTTAATAATTCTGCTTGACGGTGCTAAACTCAGTAATGAGTGGGTTGAGCCCACAACAAAAAACAATGCACTCTTTTTCTTTGGGCAGTCGTATAAAAATAGGTAGGTAAACAAATCGATATTCGGTTTTGCTGCGATTTACTAAAAATAATAATGAAAATGAGAAACTTAAGACGTTTGCGGTTGACGTCTACGTGCGTCATGAATTCAAGATAAGATTACTAAACAATTTTTTTGTCTGGTCCACGGCACCCGTATGTGACTGCTTCTGCTCATACCTTCTGGAAATTTAACTCTCGAGCGACTCAATTACAAATTCTGAATTAAGATCGACATTGTACCAGAGTTCAGCATTAGAGCAATGCGGTAGTTTTAATCAGATCTAACACAGAAATTTATTGGGATAGAAGGAAAGAGTATTCATTAATTTGGATGGGAATTTGCGTAGGTATTTTGATGTCACGAGTGTAATTTAGTGAGGAAATACCTCGATTAACAGCTCCAACTGTTTAGTGGTGTTTGATCAGGTCATTGCTGAACAACAATAAGGTATTTTGTTTTGTCGCCGCACACGGAATGCCGTCGGCAGCTGGAACCCTTCTTTTCGGCACGCGAGGTACATACACCCTTACCCTCTATCTCGATAATAGTTCAGTGAGTTCTAATTACTAGACATTTGGAGAATGTTACTTAGGCAACATTATTTTAAAATAATTATAGTACTTAAAACTCTTTCCGCCTGGCAACCCTGCATCGTGGCACCGGTCGGAATTGCCGAATAATCTCAAATTAGGCGCAATTCGCGCCAACCTGCTGCCGGCCAGCTGTTAGCCGCTTGTACAGCCGTATGCTGTACACAGACTCGACTGCGACTGCCGACTTTTCATGAATATCATAAATAGCAATAAATATGTTAAAACGAAGGCTATGTTTCATAAAACTCGATGAAGCTTTCCTCTTATAAAGTTTTGTTGTGAATCAAAGCAAAGACGATGACTAGGTACTGATTGTGGAAACTGTTGTTTAATCAATGAATGCTTTTACAATTAATTGTAATAATAGGGCTTGCGGTTATAGCGCCGATAAGTAGGTATATTTAGCTAGCCCGCGGCAGCGCATTAACACAAAATCTTTCATCCAAAATGTTTATCTAAAAATTACGCCTTCACGCTGATTTTCCTTTATAAGTTTTGTCCGAGAGTAAATAACAGGTGCGCTTAGTGTAATATTGACTTCACAGGTTCCATAAATACCGTTAGTCTTACATTGGCAATCCACGACGAAACATTTCTGCTCTCCCCTCCCCCTCGATTTCTAATAATCCTTACTCTATTTATCTTTCCTACAGTTATATTACTTTCTTATACCAACGTCCTTTCGAACTTCAGTCACAATGATTACTTTTATTTGATTTAGCCCTCGCTGATCCTTTTCGGGTAATTCTCACAATAGACTTTATTAATCTGCTTATTGTTTAATCCTAAGTCGTACTTTAAATTCAGTGGCCATTGAAACTCCTCCAGCGGATGCTGCAAATAACTAAGTATAAACCCGTGGGTTTAACAATGGATGGAGACGTGAATTTCAGCAGTCTGAAATACTTTAGAATATTTAACCTTCGTATCAGTTACAAACTGCCGTTATTTGTTAATCGGCGTTGGGTCTGAATGTAGGCATAATATCAATATTAGTTTGTTCCAAAATCATCTACCATCCAACCTCCTTCAAATATCAACCGGTGTACCACGCGTCATTAACTACTACCTACTATAATAATATGTATTAAGTTCACCTGTGAAATGGTAGCAGTTTAAAAATCAGGTCTACAATCTACAACCCCTCTAAGGGTTTCGCTCGATCTTTATTGTCCCAACAATGCGTTCGTTCTCTAATTCAGCCTCAAGTGCTAGTGTCACTTATCGGTACTAAATAACAACTAATTTGACACTTCGACGCTGAAACATTGGTGAATAATCTTAAAGAATAACACCCCAGCAAATTAGTGGTATATAACCCTCCTGCGACCATGTTCATAAAACGCTATAATCGAATGATCTTCAAATCAAAGTTGAATCATTTACTCGGCAATCGTGCCCCATCTTAGACCACATCTCCGCCAATATGCATATAAGAAAATTATCAAAGTTATTCCGCGTTACCCTATCGAATTAGCTTGATTAGTGATTACAACTAGTTTGGATGTTGCAACCAACAGGAGCGTATTACTGGAAGCGAGAGCCCGGCTGGACGAACCTTCGGGGCATGTGGGGCAAACGCGCCGCGTACGAGGATGAGGAGGACCACGGTAATGCCCCCGGGGCACGGCGCCTGCGGCACCCCCTTTGGCACTCCCTGCGGCACCCCCTGGGGCAAACGCGCCAGACGTGGCATTCGTGTATCTGTGTCTTCCGTAGAGTAGTTTAGCGCTTGTCTTCTTTCTTCTGGCTCTCCTTCACGCTAGTATTTCTATGCTGTGTCTGCGTGTTTAAGAAAATTAAGGAAACATCACGGAGTTTCTCGTAGTTTTAAGTTTGTGAAGTACATTTGCACGAAAAACAAGTGCAGGGTGAATTTTAACGAGAATTAGCACACCTCAGGATACCTACTTGATTTATTAAGTAAACAAGTTTTTTTTTTCTAAAATAAAGTAACCAAAAATTGATAGTTGACTTCTAAACATTATTACCTTTTTCGTGCAAATGTGGGTTCAAGAAAAACCACTCTGTATAAACGCACGCATCACGTCCACACGCCCTGTACATATCACGCTTAAGATCAGTATTCAGCACAAATTGTATTAAAACAGGTAAATTAGCTGTACAACACGCCTTATTTACAAGACGCAAGAAATATTAAGTCGCATTACAATGCGGTGCTGGTTGAGTCACTCATAACTGGTAGGCACCTCGGCCCCGCATTGTAACGCAACTCCCGCGATATTGCCGTGTTGTAATAAGGCTGGGTAACTGCGATCAAGTGACGACAGCGAATGATGCGAAACTCAACACTGCCATTAGCAACCACATTACTAATTGTTCTATGTAGGACGGATAGTAAATTGGCTTCTCAAAACCTGAGCGCAATCCTAAGCCTAGTGGAATCGACGACCATAAAATACGTCTCGACCGTATTCGCGTTAACGTATGCGTATACTCATACAATCAAAAATACGGCCGTACTCGTAAACATATAAATATGACGACCGAATAGCCTAGTGGTTAGAGACACTGACTATGAAGTTTGAGGTCCCGGGTTCAAATCCCGGTCGGGGCAGATGTTTGTATGATGAATACGAATGTTTGTTCTCGGGTCTTGGATGTTTAATATGTATATAAGTATGTATTTATCTATGTAAGTATGTTTATCCGTTGATTAGTACCCATAGTACAGGCTTTGCCTACTTTGGGACTAGGTCAATTGGTGTCAAATTGTCCCGTGATATTTATTTATTTATTTTATTTATTTATATCACTGTCTTTTTGGCAAAATCCGCAGTAAAATTCTCATACAACAAAAACAGTCAGTAATAAAAACCGATGACTAATAATTACTTACAACACACGAAAGTTGAAAAACCCCTTATTTTTTATTCCTCAGAGCCTAGCGATATAGATATTAAAATAATCCGCATTAGAATCTGTCTGTCCCTGTGGAACAGTTATTGTCTCGCATACAACTGATTGTCCTAATGTAATGTTTGGTCAAATGATTGTTTGTCATAAATGAAATTCTACTACTGCTACTATAAAATCTTTTCAGCAAAAGCATAAAATAAACCCAACCACCTACCTCGTGGCCCATGTAAAATACCTATTTCTCGAAATATTTTCGGTATTAGCAAGACGAACAGTAATTCGACCAAATATAACATTTACTAAAAACTTTCTACGAGACAATGGACAGAAAGCAATGCCACGGGCAGACACACAAACGCACACTCAAGCTTTTTTTTGCAAAGGGCTTTAGAAACACTTTATTTTAGCAAACCTTTGTCTTACCCCAACACTTCCACACTTAACCCACAAACCTCTTGTTCTAAGCAAACACACATCCCAAGTTCACTCGTTAAATTAAAACTTAGCAACTTGGACGTATTAATGTGAGTTAATGAAGCGCCCAGAGCTCCACTTGAGGCTTAAAAATTTAACTTGGAGCTTAAAAATTTCTACAAACAACAGGCTTACGGCCCGGCCGCAATTGTGCTACAGGCGGCGCGACGAGCGTTTTTGTAAATCTTTGTAAGGTTAGAAAGAAAGAAAAAAAAATTGTCACAAAATAACGTTTTATGAGTTTGTTTGAAACAAATCAAAACACAAATCAAATCAAATCTATTAGTTGTTAGATGTTTGTTACTCTATCAGCTATCACACAAAAAGGACGGCACAGATTGAGATCAAATTTGATCTCCAGATTAAAACATAGGCTACGTATTAAATATTTATCTCAGAAAATTGCTTAGGTCCCGCAGGATAGCGATAACCGAGTTCAATCCAGACGAATTCGCGGCTACCGCTAGTTGTGCCTAATGTATATAAACTCAGCCCCAAAATGTATTGTCTTAACCGCTGTTTGGTGAGCATCTCAATCTCAACTATCACATAACTTAGAAAAGTTGACAACCCCCGACATTGTTATTTCAAAGTTCAATATTTTAAAAACGGGTGAACCGGTTTTAATGAAACTTAGCCAAGAACCGTATCTATTAAACTAGCTTCCGATGAAAAAAACCGCATCGAAATCGGTAAATCCGTTTGGGATGCCACAGACAAATACACAGATACACAGGTCAAACTTATAACACCCCTGTTTTTCGTCGTGGCTCAAAAATCGCTTATCGCGCCGCTAGTCTCGCTTAGCCATGGCCTGGCCGTTGCGAGTTTTAAACCTAACATCAAGAGTACTCAGTGCTCGCGGCTTTACTAAACGGCGAGTAATTGAAAAACGGAAATGGGAAATGATATAGGTATCATTATGGGGTAAATTGTTGAGCTAATATCCTATACGTATCCTATATCCTTTTCGTAGCCGATGATGGTTTGCGATTGTTTACGATTACGGGACATAATATCGAAATAATAAGTTTATTATCGCTGGTTATTGCGTTAAATAAAAAAGAACATCTTTTAATAAATGGGTAGGCAGTTATTTTGAAAAGCGACTTATACCACTACCACTAGTAGGAAAAAAACTTAAAGAAGACAAAACAACATCTTACTTTTGTAACTTGATATCTCTCCAAATTTCAGTTTCGTTACCTGTTTAATTTACTATTTTTTTCTCAATAATGACCAACCTGTCTGTGAGAAAAATTCATTAAATTACGTCAGAATTTGAGCTTTTTTAAGCGGTGTAATTAAAAAGCAATTAGTATTTGGTGGAGCCCGGAGACGAATTTATTGCTCGTTAGCACCTCGCAAAGATAAAACCTTGTCGGTTTAACTTCTGTGCCATGATCGCTACATGGATATGTATACATAAACCTATTAATTTAAATTGTATTTACTTAAAGAAACATAGATAATAAGAAATATATACAAATACAATAAAACTAAAAATACATTATATGAGTTTCATTAAAACGCAAAGGTATTTAAACTTTTCAAAAAGTTTTTGTGTGCTAAAAGCTAAGTAAGTGGTAAACTTCTTTATCTATTTACTCGTATTTTTATACTATGGCATTTAAATTGGTTTCTCATTCAATAAGACAACATGTATAAGTACGTAAAAAATAACTCTCCAATACCTAACCATCTGACTAATCGTCAAACACACATGCACGCAATTCATTAAATGTATTGGAATAGCTGCTATCAAATTCACACTTGTATCATAAGTCCTCATAAAACTACTCGTAGAAAACGTAAATATTCATTCATCTCGAAGCACGGACAGATTGCTTTTTATAGTTTGATTTATAATTATAACACTGTCAAGTGTCTGGAGACCTAACAAGTCTGAGGACTCGTCTAGGGATTCAGATTGGGGGTCAAACAACTATGAATATCTTCATGTGTGTTTGATCCCAAGACAATTATCAGCAGAGTTTAACGACCTTATGGGTACTTTTTCTCGAGTGGCGGCGCGTTGCCAACGGCAGAGGTAGCTACAGACACTGCCACCTTTTGACGGCAGTTTTCCACCAATAGCGAAGCTTCAAGTTGTAGCACCTCCAACGCTGACAAGTTGCCGATGTAGCTGTTTCTGATGTCCGCAATGTGCTGCTCGTGAATAAGAACCCTTAATCAGTGTGTTATTGTTTTTTCAAGCCGGGAGTTCACAAAAAATGCTGTTGAACTTAACGCTATTTTTAAATAAAGAAAAGAAGTAAACTGTAATTTATAAATTTCATAATTATACTTGATTGTTTTTACAAAACCGGCAAGATGTGCGACTTTGTAAAGGAGAACTTTAATTCATGCCATGCAGCCTGTTCGTAGGTAACATGCTTGTTGGCCGAAGAAAACAAGCATCAAAGAAGGCCCTTTAAACGACCTAGTTTAACATTATCTAAGTGCAGTCATTAACTTTTCTTTTTTTTCCACAGAGAGCGGTGCGACGAGAGACGAGGCCTAGACAACAGTTCCATACATCCTAATAATAACAATTACGTCATATCTCTACGGTACAACATTCTGTATGTTTATATCCTAATCTATCCTGTGTATATGTTGAACGAAGGGCCTTTTCGCGATATACGTGACATTGTATCTCGAAAACAACCCTTCTTTTGTCTTTTTTGCGATTAAATTTTTGTATCTGTGGCCAATTCGCCTCACTACCAACCAGTGAGGTGAATTGGCAATAAAGTGGTCTCATTTTACTCAGTTGATAAAGTATTTATGACTTCGTACAAATATAGCTCTCCCGGATAGTCACCTTCTAGCGTAAGAGTTATATAACATAGTGGAGTAAGATATATGTTTATTTTTACGATCTCCTAGCGTAAGGCGTTAGAGTTGAGGTGTAACTATGGTTATGCTAGTTAGTTAACTAATTAATTGTATTTTATTAGTGAAGTTGATGTAAATTATAACGGCCGGACTCGGCCGGCGTTTGTCCAATAAAAGTTCATTCGGAAGCTCCGTTTGTTTTATTACAAGACACCACATACCCCAACCTCGGAATACAGAACCAACAAGACACCACATACCCCAACAAGACACCACATACCCCAACCTCGGAATACAGAACCAACAAGACACCACATACCCCAACCTCGAAATACAGAACCAACCAGAACCCGCAAACGCGCCTAAAACAAAACTACACCCTTAAGTCATTATTCAAAAACGTCACTCAAGCCTCTGTTAGTTAAAATAGGTTTCGTCTTCTTCTTACTAACGGAAATATCAATATGACAAAAAAGGACAATCGTGCTTTAACGGCATTTTAGTTAAAATAGGTTTATGAATAATGGGGTTAATAAATAGAGTAGTTTCCCGTAGCCGTGACGTGTTCTACGAATGACAATTAATCCTTCCTCGTGTCATTCTTACATGCAGAAATGCCGTTGGTTTTATAGAAAACAGAATTATGACATATAAAATATTACTTATTTACATAATAAAAGCCTTTTACAATGACATTAAATCTAAGCTGAATCTAAATAAACTAAAACTCAAAGCTAAATTAAATCTAAATAAGGCCCCCGTGGCATGGTGCCCAAAAGGTTGGCAGCGTTGCCTCGCTGAATTGTTAGAATTAAAACTGCCAGCGCTTTTGCAATTCTGAAATAAGCTTGTTTAAGCGCCGGGACCCCATGGACCCAAGGTTTCAAACCCCAAATTATGATTTTATTTCAAGTGTGAACTGGTAGCCAAATCAATAAACACACACACACACATAGACACGTATACATATGGACACAGTGCGCGGTGTGCGGTTTTGACTGAACGCGGCTTCTGGCTTTTCTGTATATTCTGAGATCCTAACTTATTAATTATATTAATTTGTACCGGGTTTTGTGAAATTTCCTAGGTTCGACCAAAGCTACGGAAACGTTACAATAACAATTTGGCAAGTGTTAGATTAGAAGTATTCAGGGTTAGAAACGACAAAAAAATGGTAAAACCCTTATTTAAAATGTACTTTGCCTATCAACTTCTAAATGAATGCAATAAAGTAACGTAACGCAATAAAGTAACGCCTTAACAATGACGATAAAACCAAGAGGACTGCCAACGCTTATACAATACAGTGTCGCAATCCTTTCAAACGGTAAAGACTGCTGTAGCTTAGTTGCTCTATAGAGGTCACAGTGCCGTTCATTTCATATAACACTTAAGGGTATTCCCTGAGCCAGACGCTGAAATGGCTGCGTTTTAGAGCCATTCTGTACATATTTATGTACTTTACTTTAAGTATAATAAATAAATAAATATCACGGGACAATTTGACACCAATTGACCTAGTCCCAAACTAGGCAAAGCCTGTACTATGGGTACTAGACAACGGATAAACATACTTAAATAGATAAATACATACTTATGTGCATATTAAACATCCAAGACCCGAGAACAAACATTCATATTCATCATACAAGCATCCGTGCCGTGATAGCCTAGTGGTTTGACCTATCGCCTCTCAAGCAGAGGGTCGTGGGTTCAAACCCCGGCTCGCACCTCTGATTTTTTCGGAATTTATGTGCGAAAATTACATTTGTAATTTATGAAGAGCTTTTCGGTGAAGGAAAAACATCGTGAGGAAACCTGCACACTCCTGCGAAGCAATTCAATGGTGTCTGTGAAGTTCCCAATCCGCACTGGGCCCGCGTGGGAACTATATAGCCCAAGCCCTCTCATTCTGAGAGGAGGCCTGTGCCCAGCAGTGGGACGTAGCTAGGCTGATTATGATGATGATACAAACATCTGCCCCGACCGGGATTTGAACCCGGGACCTCAAGCTTCATAGTCAGGGTCTCTAACCACTAGGCTATTCGGTCGTCAAATCACGGGACACAATATATAACATCTCAACTTGTTTTTCTACTATATTTTTAAAAAACTCACCGAAACATGAATACACAGAAAAACCAGACAAAAAAACCAACCCCGGGAATCGAACCCGGAACCTCGACACTCCGGGTCGCGTGCCCACCCTTACACCAGAATTGGTATTTGTATTAAAATTGAGTTTATTAAAAATATAATTGATACTCACGGGAAGACCGTAAAAATAAAAAATAAAAAAATTGGAAAAAAAAATAAAAAAAAAATACAAAAAGATTTTCCAATTGAGATCATGAATTGTTTTTCTACGTTTTGTATTTTTTTTTTTCGTATTTTTATACATAAGGTTTATGATATCTGCATCACAAGTAAGTCAAGTCGCAATTAATATTCTGTCACTAGCTACATCATAAGCATAATGACTTGTGACGTACACCAATGTATAGAGAATTTAATAAGCTAGGATTTCTATGTTTAACCTTATTATAATCATCATCATCATTGGCCGATTTACGTCCCACTGCTGGGCGCCAGGCCTTTATTTATAATATAAAAAAAAGTAATTTACGTATTCGGTGCCAATTCTGAATTCGAAAAGACGCGTTATTTGTGATAAGACTATGAAGTTAGACTGATATTTAATAGATGTCGCCACTAAAACGAAGTAGAAGCGAGGTCGCGTGAGGAAGGCGCAAAACGTTCAAGGTCATCCTCTCAGGGAAGCCTCTTAAGCCCCTGCTTAATAAGAGTCCAAGTTGGGGTCAAGTTTTGGGCGTTACGTGAAAATTATAATCAATCAGTATATGTATAAGGAAAAGAAATGATCATCAGCCTAAATAAAAACAAAAGCCTTGTATTAGGCATTGTTCAAAAAAATACTGCTTTTTTTTATACAACGAGGAAGGTAAACGAGCCAGTGGGTCACCTGATAATAAAATAAATAAGTGATCACCACTGCCCATAGACACCCGCAACTCCGGAGGGTTTGCAGATGCGTTGCCAACCCAGAGAGCTAAGATGAAATGCCTCTTGTGCCTGTAATTACACCGGCTGTCTTACTCTCCACACCGGAACACAACTGTTATTATAATTTTAGCGTAACGATCAGAATACTTTGTGGCTCCTATATTCTTTTGAGTAGTATATTAGTTTTTGCTTCGATCGCAATACAGCAAAGGTCAAATTATTTATTCAAGAACATGAATTGCATTATTGTTAGTTTACATAAAAGCCTACAGTAATTTTAGTACTTCAACACACATTGTATAAACATTTGCAGTCCTTTAGGTTTTATGGTCCTTGGTCTAACAAAATACCCATATGTAATTTTTATACAGCTCGTCGTTAAAAAGATACCCATGATGCGTAGTAGTCTACGGCGTAGCAGTTCGTAGCACATACGAAATACTATTCATTCATTCATATCAGCCATCTACGTAATTCTCATTCGAATAAATAAATAAATAAATATCATGGGACAAATTGACACCAATTGACCTAGTCCCAAACTAGGCAAAGCCTGTCCTATGGGTACTAGACAATGGATAAACATACTTATATACATATTGAACATCCAAGACCCGAGAACAAACATTCGTATTCATCATACAAACATCTGCCCCGACCGGGATTCGAACCCGGGACCTCAAGCTTCATAGTCAGTCCTCAAACTTCATACCAAGTATGTCGAAGAAAGCAAATGTTGGTATATAAAGTCGGCGAAAGAAAACATTGAGCAGCTGTGAAACCCTTTCACAATGAACGTCATACCTAATGACATGCCAATCCAAGGGAGCCGACGTAATTTTATTGTGCAAATTCTACAGCTGCTCGACATTCACTTTTCGGTTGCGCATTGTAATAAGAATATTTTGACGACATATATAAATAGGGCGCACACTCTACAACACAACTTTTTAGGGTTCCGTACCTCAGAAGGAAAAAGGAAACCCTTATTCAATGATATTATAAGCGGCATGTTACAAAAATACCTGTAGAGCTGTAAGGAGGTTATGGTCCATCATAAACAGTCCAGTTACAATTTGAATCACTGTATGAAATTTTATTTTCTTATAGAATATGCAAACCCTAACCCTATATTTTTTACGGGTTATTTTGTAACACGTTATACGTATAAAAAAGGTAGAATGTCATCAACACGCCGAAAATGAAGCGCAGAAAAGGCAACATACAGTTTGGTATCCCAATATAGTTCCGTGGCTCAAGCTCTACAAAACATCACAGCAATTCGTCGCGCGACTCGAGAGAGATTACCTGATGCCTGGTTTATCGCAAATCATCCTAATGAGGCTTATCTTGACAGCCTGACACCTTTGACAGCTTGACGGGCCTTGTGAAAAGTTGCGTGACGTCTCATTTGGGCCTAATTTGAAGTAGGGCTGGCTTATTGTCTAACGCACTGGGCTCCGCTTTGGCATTCGCCATCTTTTTCTGTCAAACTGTACAAGTTCGTGCGAGAAAGGAATGGTGAATGCCAAAGCGAAGCCAAGCGCTTTAAACTTGAAACTACAGTGAAAGAAAGAGTGAAAGAAAAATATACTTATCTACGTATACGTTAAAGTAGAAAATAATAATTAAACGAACACTTTTACAGATTAATTATCAATTTAAAAACAAACGAATAAAATAGAAGAGTACATGGAAGGTGCATAAACATTTAAAGGCTAACTTAATTTAAAGGGCCTAATTAATATTTGTGCAAGTCTAAATTTGCCGAAATATATCAATACATTTGAGTTTTATCACACTAGCGAGCGAGTGCCTTCATTCTAATATCGCTCGCGGCGAACACGTTGCGTGACCGCCTCCATATAAAACTCGCTCGCAAATCGCCAGTGTGATAAAGCTGTTTAGAGCTCCGAGCCAACATCTAATAATATTTGTGCTACGTACGTACAATCCATTCAATATAGGATATACTATGGATAGTAGACGGACACAGGCGGACCGGACCATAACCGGACCGACCGGACCGAGCCACGCCGTAAAAGCAACTTTGACAGAAAAGTAAAATTGTCATAGAGTATATTGTGTCAACTTTGCTGTCAACAAGTCAACAATGTCAACTACGGCTGCAGGAACTATCGTTGTTGTTGTTATTTAATTTTGTTACAAGGGAGTTTGTACAGGTCTTGACGTTTTGTGAGGAATGTCATGTTTGGTCATAATTATAAGATTTCATCTAGAGTGATCAAAAGATAGTTGTGTAAAAATCGCGTATGGATTCGAGACAAGCAATATTACGGCTGGATAAGTATTATAAGTATGAGGTATGTAGTGGTTTTGGCTGTGGTGGTGGCGGGTGTGGCGGCGCGCACGCCTTTCGACCCAAATCCTATTGACTATCATGTTCGCGTGGGCATCCCGCTGGCGGCCGCCGCCCGCGCCGCCGAGGAGAAGGCACAAGCCGGAAGGATCTTCAACGGCGTGAACGCTGCACTCAGACAATACCCCTATTTCGTAAGTACACTTACTAGCGCTGCTGGTAATACGAATATACAAATGCTATAAAAACCTAACCTAGGGTGCCACCAGTTGCGGGGCAGGGTCCAAGCTATCGGTGGTCATCAGGGCCGCAAAGTGAGGAGCCTCCTGACGATGCGCGCCGTGTGTGCGTGCGTGCAGGATTACCGCCTTCTGTAGCTGACCCATAAAGAACCGTCAAGCGAGAGCCACTCTAGGTGTTGGTCGAGACTCTTCGCTATGAGGCTATGCCGATTTTAATTTTACTTTAAGAATATTATTGGCCCTTACAGACTATTCATCTCTAAAGCCGTTTAGATTAAGTGATACATAAAAGTTTTTAATTCTGGGACTCTATACGCCCCTTTGTAATTCTGAAATCTCCTAGTCAACTAAATAGTAACACAGTGTTTTGGTTAACAGTGTTCTGGTTTTGCTGTGTTATTAAAGCCATTATTTTCTACACTTGTCTTCTTGTTCCTGTAATACTGTAACATTTTTTTTCTATTGATTTAGTGAGTTTTCTTTATATGATTCTTCTGTGGTTATGTATTGAAAGAGCTATTTGTAACTTATTTTTAGAAAAAAAAAGTTTTCGCCAAGTTTTTTCTGGCATTTACTCAAAAAATTGGATGTAGAAGATTTCAACCGCCTGCTTACTGAATAATTTTTCGATTCTGATTTTCGCATTATCGATGTACCATGACATCTGTGACATCCTCAGGGTGGCCTCGTGATCCACGTGGCTAACTCGCCGAAACGATCAGCTTGCGGCTCGGCACTGATATCGAGCTCCCGGCTGTTGACAGCAGCCCACTGCTGGGATGACTTCTTCTCCCACGCGCGCATGTATACCGTAGTGCTCGGCTCGCAGTATTTATTCTACGGCGGCACCCGCATTGACACCTCTGATGTCGAGACGCACCCCGGCTGGACACCTGGCACCTCATCCTTGAGCGATGACATTGCTATTATTAGGATTCGCGGCGTCGCTTTAAGCGGTTAGTACCTAGCTTGTTTAATAGCGATCTCTTTGCTGAGTTACTAGCTGATAGACTGTGACAAACATGTTTGTTGGCAGACACTATCCAGCCGATTCCTCTGGCAGCGGGATCCGCAGACTTCGCCGGCCAGATGGCGCAAGCTATAGGCATCGGTGTCGCTGGGTTTGGTGGGTAACTTTCACCATATATTTGATTAGTGTATTTACCCTTTAACAGTAGGTTCTTGAGTGGCGTCTGCGAACCGGGAGACGAGGTGTCGGTAGGCCTTCAATAAGATGGAGCGACGACTTGGTAAATATCGCAAGATTGTGGTGGGTGCGGAAGCATAAGACCGGTCTGAGTGGAGAGCCTTGGGGGAGGCCTATGTCCGGAAGTGGACGTGACATGATGACGATGAAGTATTGAAGGGAAGATACAGGGTCGCCAAAGACCAGCCAGACGCAATATGTCGTAGTTGAAAATACTTCATCAGGGTTCGGGATGAGCACAAGATCGCTTTAGGGCCGCTATCGACAAAGTACGGATTGCTATGAAGATCGCCACCCTCCGTTAGGATATGGCACTGATAGAAGATGAAGGTTCTTTACCATTGCTCCGACAGCCTTCATCTGTTTTCTAGGACACACTCTGATGACCAATCAGTTCCTGGCTCACGTCGTGGTGCCGGTGCTGAGCAACGCGCAGTGCGCGCAGACGTGGGGCGCGTACATGACGGATCGGGTCCTGTGCACAGGCCCCGGTACCGGCGATGCCAACGTCTGCAGCAGCGACTCCGGTGGACCCGTCACCGTTGGCAACGTTCTGGTAAGCTCGCCAGCCGGATGGGAAAACTGGAGAAAATAAACATGTTTATAGGACGAGGAATCCATACGAACATGTGGGTCACCTGATGTTACGTGATCACCGCTGTCCACAGATACCAGAGGGTTGGCCGATGAGTTGCCAACCTAGAGGGCTAAGATGTGATCCCTCTCATGCCCGTAGTTTCAGCAGCGCAAACACTACGGAATTTGCCAGTAAGATGGAAAGGGCTCTGCTAATACTGGACAACTTAAAGTCTCTATTCCCGTGATACGTTTACATTAGTTACCAAAAATTTCCGAGTCCAACTCGCACTTGGCCGGTTTTCCCATTGAAGCGTTTCTCGATATCATGGGACAATCATGGGACAATTCAACCGACACCAATTGACCTAGTCCCAAATTAGGCAAAGCCTGTACTATAGGTACCAGACAACGGATAAAACTTATATAAATAAATACATACTTATATACATATTAAACATCCAAGACCCGAGAACAAACATTCGTATTCGTCATACAAACATCTGCCCCGACCGGGATTTGAACCCGGGACCTCAAGCTTCATAGTCAGGGTCTCTAACCACTAGGCTATTCGGCCGTCATATGTTTGTCTGTTCGCAGGTGGGCATAGTATCGTTCGGTAAGGGCGGGCCCGGGCGGTGCGGGCCGGCGCTCCCCGCGGGTCACTCCCGCGTGTCCGCCTACCGCGACTGGATCGCATCTCGCCTGGGCGGTTGATTAGCTCAAAGATCATTTGCTGTCTGAAGACGTAAGCTTACGTGAAGAAAATAAAAGATGAAATAATTAAGTAAGTGTTTCCTCTTTATTTATGTCTTACGTATGTACATCTTTGTCTAAAATGTGTTTCTGGCGTCGGTCTCCAGTATTTGTTTCCTCTTAAATTAATGTTATTGTAAAATTACCGTTAAAACAACTAGGAATAAAATATGAAGCCGATTGTAACATAATAAATAAATTACTATGTTTTTTTCATGAATAACTTTCACTGCATATGTATCTTTCATCCTCCTTTGTGCATTTATATGTACTATCGCAGAATCGTGACCCACTGTAGAACCTTTTCGTAGAAAATGTCATGGTGACATCGTATTGCCTATTGCCTGGCCCCTATTTCACCAACTTGACAATTGTCAGTTTGCAATGACAATTCGAACTTGATTTCTTTGCCAATACCTATGCAATTGCAATGCAATCGAAAACTTACATTTGAAAAGTTGATGAAATATGAGACTGGCAAGGAAATTCATTATGACTATTTATGACACTTACTGTGAGAACGTTCTACGGTGGGTCAGTCAGGAAGCACATAGTTCGACTGTACATTATGTAAGGCAGGCAGTATTTATCACACAAGAAACATAACTCTACTCTGCTAAGTATGTATTACCCACTCAAAGTAAATAAACACCAAAACATTCAAATATCATTTAAAAAAATTAAATTGAGTTCATGTTTATTGAAACGGTTTGCCTGTAGAAGCAATCGAAAGCCAGTGAGACACCCAAAGTGTTGTTTAAACACGGGCAGTGATAGTTTGCCCGCGCGCGACGGGCCGCGCCGCGGCGCAGGCAATCCGCTGATTTGTATACCGAGCGCTGTTTGCGAACAAATGCTGATTCTGATACACATGCGCGATATACTGATACACGTGCACGATCCAGCCAATGGCTGCCCGCGATCTTTACCAAATCGTCCGTCCTTGCGGGAGGCCTACCAACACTTCGCCTTCCGGTACGCGGTCCCCTCTAGAACCTACGGCCCCAACGGCCATCAGCCCCTCGACTACGAAGTGCAAAATTCGAACTTCGTATTGTGCCGTCCTTCTCAAGCTAATATTATTTAACACGAGAGTGAGCGGGACGATACGATACGAACTTCGATTTTCGAATTTCGTAGTCGGGGGGCAGAGCGCCTAGTGTAATCGCCGACCAGGCCAAGAAATACGTCTCAATCGCATTCGCGTTTAACAATTCTCATACTATTTGACACTTTAACGCAAAGCAATCGGGACATATTTTGTGATTTTTGATTACACTAAGGGCACAGTTCTACGAGCAATATGCCCCGCCCGGGTACACTAATACGAAAAACTTAATTCCGAATTATCAAGTCCGAATTTTCAATATTCCGAACGCTAAGTTCCGTCGTGGTTGTAAATTATTTTTTAATTGAAATAAAACAAAACTAACCTAACCTACCTATATTTTCAAAATCATGTACACAAATGGTCTTAGTCATAAACGCCACTCAAGCCTCCATTAGCTAAAATAGCTGTTGTCTTCTTTTTACTAACGGAAATGTCAATGTGACGAAAAAGGACAAACGAACTTTAACGGCATTTTAGTTAAAATGGGTTTATGAATAACAGGACTACCTACACCAAAGTTTTCGTTCAGCAGAAAATAGGCTTCGTAATAATAAAATTCGGACTAATGATGTTTTCAGAATTTTGACTTTTCAGAGTTTTTGGGTGTTCCGGCCCCGCTCACTGCCTCTTTGGGTATGCGATTTGCTTAGTCGTATCGGTAACTTTAGTTCTTCCACGGATCTCCTCATTCAAAACCGTATTAATAGTAATTTCACCAGAATAGTGCCGCGACGTTTGTCGACACGCTGTGTACAGATTGGAGTGTCGCAACGTGTACGCCGTACGGCGATAGCTATAAGCCTCCTGCAAAGAAATTGGGCGAACCACGCGGAAACAAAATGGGTAGCATTTTGTTGTGCAATAATTTTTGGTATAATAGTTTAAAAATATATATATACCACAAGGGGCAAGTGGGTCGCCTGAAGGTAAGTGATCACCACACCCATAGACACCCGCAACCCCGGGGGGATTGGGTTTGCAGATGCGTTGCCAACCTAGAGAGCTAAGATAGAATGCCTCTTGTGCCCGTAACTACACCAACTGTCTTACTTTCCACACCGGAACAATTAAATGATTCGCGGTTAATTACATACATTAGTTATATTCAGAACGGGAGATGGAAAATCGTAAGGTAATCCCGGTCAAAATTCCGTTCTGAATATGTCTAGTCTATCTTTTTAATTATAGTAATAAGAGGGCATCGAATTTTTTGCGAGTATTTTCGGAAGCTTTATTAAGTGAAAATGTAAAATGATTTTATTTTGACAATGAAATGTGAGTATATTTTATTATCTTGATCTCCGTCGTTCTAACACAACAGTCAAGATTCTTTGAATAGCCAGCCTTTGTCAAAACACTGAGCAAAACATATTGCCCACATTCCCAGAGATACGACTATAATTTGTGTTAATGTATGTACACGCGTTTTGGAGCTGCGTAATGAACACTATTGTTTTACTACCTTATGATAATTATGGGCATACATAATTTTGTTTTGTTCGAACCACAAGTAGGTTACACAGGGCGTACTACGTTGTAGACAGGATATTTTGCTCTCTGGAGACATATTGCTTCATTTTAAAAAATAAAGAAATTGCTGCATTTAAAATTTTATAAAATACTCAAATTGTGTACATAATTTAGTTTCTTTAGCTAAGTTTAGTTTATAGAACACCACATAAGCACATAACAAATAAAACGGGAAAAGTTACAGAACGATCAGTTGACAGTGGCTACAGGACGACCTCTACCAGGCAACCACAACGGAATATTATGAATGTAAGAACAGATCAAAGCAGGTGGTGCCACTTTGAAATTTTAGGTAATTTATTATTTTTTAACGTCCTAAGAGGTGATGTTAAAATTCCTCGGAAACAGTACTGAAAACGTTTTTTTTTTTTTTTATACAACGAGGAAGGCAAGCGAGCAAGCGGGTCACCTGATGGTAAGTGATCACCACTGCCCATAGACACCCGCAACTCCGGAGGGTTTGCAGATGCGTTGCCAACCTAGAGGGCTAAGATGAAATGCCTCTTGTGCCCGTAATTACACCGGCTGTCTTACTCTCCACACCGGAACACAACAGTGCAAGCACTGCTGCTTAGCGGCAGGATTAACGAGTAAGCGAGTAAGATGGTGGTAGCGATCCGGACGGACCTGGCACAAGGTCCTACCACCCGCAAAAAGTGAAGTGAAGGAAACGGTTAAATGTTCTTCCGTCCGAGTTTGATCCGTCTTTAAAAATAAAAACCTCCATCAATACTTACTGGGCCCCGTGCCCCGAGCACGACTTGTCGAATCCTGCGTCACGTTACGGTTATCGTATCGAGATCGAGAAATCTCATACTAAATTTTAGTTCCAAATACGCTCACGGGCGGGCGCTGTTCCAAACGTCATACAAACTCGTTATAGTTTACTATTCGATTTTACGTGACGCAGGATTCGACAAGTCGTGCTTAGGGCACTGTTCCATCAACTGCACAAATGTCAGCTTATAACATTTCATTGCTAATATGAAGCGTGCTAAAATAAAAGCCATTCAAGTAGGCACTTTACACCGAATTGTCATTGTAATTGTCATTGTAATTTGACATTAATTTGTAAAGTTGGTGAAACAAGGGCTTGGTGGTGATCGGCAACATCTCCTCTACAGGTTGAATGACATGTGCGTAATAAACCGCTGAAAGTGGCTGTACAAAAAATATGTTTTTGCAAAACTGTGCCTCTCTTCCGTTTTTTGTAATTTCCGGAGAAAAACTGACAGGTCGCGTACCTTGTGGCATGTAGCTGAAAATGAAAATAGAATGTGTCCTGTATTCTTTCGAGACCCTCTAATTCGTTAATCCTACTAATATGTATGCTTTCATGTAGGTAGGTAAAATAAAATACTATACCTAAGATACTCGCATATATCTAGGTATAGTATCAAAAAATGTGGGCAAAAAGTGTATAGGTAGTAATCTAGTGTAGTGCGCTAGTATGTTTTGTAGAATGTGTTTTATGAATAACTTAGCTTTTGCCCGCGACTTCATACGCGCATAAACCTCGTTTATATCCTTATCCCGTGGGAATTTCAAGGAACCGTCTTTAGTGCTTGTCTACCTCATAAAGGTAACCTTGTGCAAAATTTCAAGGAACCGTCTTTAGTGCTTGTCTACCTCATAAAGGTAACCTTGTGCAAAATTTCAAGGAACCGTCTTTAGTGCTTGTCTACCTCATAAAGGTAACCTTGTGCAAAATTTCAAGGAACCGTCTTTAGTGCTTGTCTACATCATAAAGGTAACCTTGTGCAAAATTTCAAGGAACCGTCTTTAGTGCTTGTCTACCTCATAAAGGTAACCTTGTGCAAAATTTCAAGGAACCGTCTTTAGTGCTTGTCTACCTCATAAAGGTAACCTTGTGCAAAATTTCAAGGAACCGTCTTTAGTGCTTGTCTACCTCATAAAGGTAACCTTGTGCAAAATTTCAAGGAACCGTCTTTAGTGCTTGTCTACCTCATAAAGGTAACCTTGTGCAAAATTTCAAGGAACCGTCTTTAGTGCTTGTCTACCTCATAAAGGTAACCTTGTGCAAAATTTCAAGGAACCGTCTTTAGTGCTTGTCTACCTCATAAAGGTAACCTTGTGCAAAATTTCAAGGAACCGTCTTTAGTGCTTGTCTACATCATAAAGGTAACCTTGTGCAAAATTTCGGCCTTCTAGGGTCAAGGGTTTCAGCTGTGCATTGTCATAATATGTTTCATGTGCGAGTTTGATTGTTGAACTGTAACTGCTTGTTCCTTAATAAATAATTTAAAAAAAACCGGACAAGTGCGAGTCGGACTCGCGCACGAGGGTTCCGTAGAAAGATTTTAACGCTTTTCCCTACTGTTTTAAGAGGTCCAGTGTTAAGCCCTGCTCCTAAGCAAAATGTACGCAGTGTGGGGTCATCTTATATTGGTCTGCTAAATCTACAAACAGACATAAAAAATTAAGATTTTGAGTGGTTGTGCTATAAGAGCTACTTTCATACCAAATTTCAAGTTTCTAGGACATTTGGAAGTACCCTTTAAGTTTTCGGGGTACGGAAATTTGTATGGAAACAGCCTTTTTAATAACTGTAACTTTTGATTGCGTTGACTCAGAAGGTTGATTTTTTCTGCACTGGACCTGGGCCTGCAGGCTCGAGTATTTGATATTAATTTCAGCATGCTACCTAGGCGCGTTCCAGACAAAAAGGGTCTTAACAGACAGACAGTAAGACGGACAAGAAAGTGATCCTATAAGGGTTCCGTTTTTTCCTTTTGAGGTACGGCACCCTAAAAATAATGGGAAAGTTGTATGTTCAGATGTTTTTGCAAGTACCTAATAAAGTTATCCATCCCCCTTTTCACCTCAATTCTGCACATCTCCGCGACTCTCAGAGGGTTGAGCACGACTTTTCGAAACCTGCGTCACGTAAAATCGAATAGTAAGCGTTGTCGAGTTTGTATGACGTTTGGAACAGTGCCCGCCCATGAGCGTATTTGGAACTAAAATTTAATATGAGTATGAGGTTTCTCGATCTCGATACGATAACCGTAACGTACGCAGCATTCGAAAAGTCGTGCTCGACCCTCAGTTCCGCTACGCCTAAGTGAAAGGGCCATCTATTAACAGAACTAGCTCCGTTTTTGCGAATCTGAATAGGTATTAGTAATTCCGAATAACACAATAGTACAATGATTTATATTCACGAGTACATTTCTCGTGGGGGCAGTTAGACACGCAATCATTAATCTTAGTCTGAATCATCCTATTGTGTCCGCGTTTAATTTATACCAAAGATTAAATTTTATCTTTAAATTGGACTTTTTCTGGTACAAAGTGTGCAGGTGAGATGGCAATAATGTGGTCCCTGTCCCTCGAAAAACACGTAATTTGAAGCGGATTGTGACAAAATCTAACATGACCCCCTACACAAAAACTAAAAAAAAATTAACGAAATTTTCAGATATATTTTTCTGAGTTTGATTTATGTAGGTTAGCTAATATACAAACTTAAAAAATATAGTAAATGACAAATGGAATTACATGACGTTTTTGGCGATAGTATAATGATAATCCAGCTTATTTAAGTCCCGCTACAGGGCATAAGCATCCTCACAGAAGGAGAGGGCTTGAGCTGTAGTGCCCTGTAACTTGTTTTTTAGAAAAAAAATATTTCGTGCCAAGTTTCTTGCGGCGCGTTCTTTTTGTTCATCATGGTATTTTAACTGCCACTGAATAAAATTTTGATTTTGATTTTGAATATGCCATTGCGGCTGTTATAATCTAACTAATAACTAAACCCGAGGCGTCGATGACGAATTAAAAATGACTTAACAAACTTCGGGGCATCGTGAATGACCGTTAAAGTATTTTGGCGGTCCGGCCGTTGAATGGAAGGGACCGGAAGCGCCCCCGGCGCCGGACCGACAATGGGAACTTTTAATTAACGCCGGATGAACGGCCGATCGCCGGAACCGTGAGTTCATTGTTGTACTAGCCGGCCGCTGCCGCACGGTTGAAATTCTATTTTTAAAAATTGCTCTACGATTAAGTTAGTTTCGTGATTCATGAGTTAGGGATGTTGGGCAAACTAGCTGGCCCCTATTTCACCAACTTCACAATAAAATTGTCAGTTTTCAATGACAATTCATTGTCAATTGCTGACTTGAAGAGTTTTGTTTTAGCGCGCTTCATGTTGGCAAAGAGATGCACTTCGAATTGTCAATGTAAACTGACAATTGAAAAGTTGGTGAAATGGGGGCCGGGATAGGTTTTTCGGAAGGATATATTTATAACATGTTTTCATTCAGAGGCGCGAGTACGAATATTCGAATCCTGCGTAACGTTATTGAGAAATTTGTATGGCGTTTGGAACAGCCCTCAGTGAGGGAATTTAGAATTAAAATTTAGTATGAGGTTTCTCGATTTCGATACGATATCGTTACGCAGAATTCTAAAACTCGTGCTCATCCTCCAGGTACGATAGATGAGTCCATCCAAAAAGCCGTGACAGCCTAGTGGTTATCCCTATGGCCTTTCAAGCAGAGGTACTATTTATAATTTGGTAGGTAAATTCCTAAAGCACAACAATTTTATAGCTTTCGATATCGTAATGGTTCACCCTCAATTTGCGCATTTATTGGGGAGACTGGAACTGACTTTTGAATAAAGTGACGCGGGTAATGCCGCGGCTCGAACAGCTTTGGGGCTTTCTTCATTTGAATTCGTTTATTGCTACAATTCAAGGGACAGATGCTAAGAGCTTTTAAGGGAATTAATACTAACTAATTTATTCGACATAACGAAGTCCTAAACGTGTCATTCTGTCTGTTCTGTCTAGAGACTTAGTAATTTTTAAAATTTATAATAACTGTCAAAATTCAAAGTAGGTAATGAAAAAGTTGTCTAAAAATTTGCTAAAGCGCGCCCAGGACTATAACACATTGACATAGGTATATAATGTATTCTATTCTTGTTATTGCGACTTGAACGGCGGCGCGACGTCAACTATGTACTTAGTTACTTCTACTTTTTATTTGTAAGATATTAGGTCAGAGGGTCGAGCACGACTTAACGAATGCTGGGTAACGTAAAGTCGAATAGTAAACGTTGTCGAGTTTGTATGTCGTTTGGAACAGGATTTGTTAGATGAATTTTCCGATATTTTTATTTTCTTGTATTAAATTTCCGATCGCCTTCTTTCCCTGTAGAAAATTTCCCGAAAGCCTTTTTTCCCTGTAGACATATTTTCTGATATATTTATTTTCTTGTATACTAATTTCCGAAGGACTTCTTTTCCTATAGACATATTTTATGATATATTTATTTTCTTGTTTAAATATTTCCGAAGGCCTTCTTTCCCTATAGGCATATTTTGTGATATATTTATTTTATTGCATAAAAAATTCCGATCGCCTTCTTTTCCTGTATTTTTTTTTTCAACATACGCAAAATTTCGTAGTTGTTCATTTTACTAGGGGCACATTACAAATTCCTTGTCGTCTCTTTTTTCCTAATCAGAGTTGCAAAAGCGCTTGGTCGATGCAACTTGTGACCAAAGGGCTGGCAGTTTTCTCTCTCATAGAATCATTTTACATGTTACAACTTTTAAAAAGTTAATGCAGCGGGAAAAAAACCGGCCAAGTGCGAGTCGGACTCGACAAGATTTTAACGCTTTTCCCCAGTGTTTTAAGAGTCCAGTGTTAGCAGAGCCCTGCTCCTAAGCAAAATGTACACAGTGTGGGGTCAACTTATATTGGTCTGCGAAATCTACAAACAGACATAAAAATTTAAGATTTTGAGACTTTTCGGGGTGGTTGTGCTATAAGAGCTACTTTCATACCAAATTTCAAGTTTCCAGGACAACTGGAAGTACCCTTGAGGTTTTCAAAGTACGGCAATTTGTACGGAAACGACCTTTTTAATGACTGTATCTTTTGATTGCGTTGACTTAGAAGGTTGATTTTTTCACAGCTTTAAGGGACCGCAATTTGGTATTAATTTCAGTATGCTACTTCCACGCGTTCCAGAGAAAAAGGGTATTGACAGACAGACAGACGAGATTTTTCCTTTTGAGGTACGGAACCCTAAAAACGGAATTTGATTCGTTTCTTTTTCTTCTAGCAGGAATAGAAATCCATTTCCATTCGCCTAGGTAAGGACGGCTTCTTCTTTTAAAATTATGAGTGAAAATATTAGGTGCCTCTCGGGTTCTGTTTATAAATAAATAATTATAAATATCATGGGACAATTGACACCAATTGACCTAGTCCCAAACTAGGCAAAGCCTGTACTAAGTAAATGAATATGGGTACTTATGGGTATGTAAATGAAAAGCGAGAATTTCCGAGCATGTTTGAGAATAGTACTTTTTGATATAAGTGCGCAAAGAATGTCATTATGCACGAGTCCCGAGGTGTCTAGGCCCGAGCCGCAAGGCGAGGGTCGAGCGAGACTCGGGACGAGTGAAAAAGACACTACCGCACGTGTACCAAACGACGCTTTTTAATACATTTGTGAAAAAATGACAACGAGGAGGTGAGCCGCCAGCGGCGCCTAGGGAACGCACTCGTACTAAAAAAAATATATTCCATACAAAATTGTAAACATGGTCACAAGCGAATAAAAATTTTTGGCCCTAGTAAAATGAACGACTACGAAATTTTGCGTATGTTGAAAAAAATTACAGGGAAAGACGGCATTCGGAAATTTTTATACAAGAAAACAAAAATATCGGAAAATTCATCTAACAAATCACCGTAACGTTACGCAGCTTTCGTAAAGTCGTGCTTGACCCTCAGCATCAAAAGTACATTCTCACTTTAGTATCTCATCACTATACAGCTAGATGCAAAAACTCGTACATGATTGACAAATGTTTGACTACGAAGAGGTACAAAAGTATTTATGCCTACTCTGCCAAGTATCGATAAATACATAACGGTACTTTCTAAAGCCTCGTTTATGGCCGGACCAAACATTTCGAAAAAAGTAGTTACGGAGTCAATTGGCTGTGATAGACGAACGGACAAACACGCGACTGATGATATAAGTGTAGGTTATTTTTTTTCCTTTGATGTACGGAACCAATACATTACGGAAAAAAACAACCAATTTTCAAAAGCGACACTTCTCCACATTCGGGAGATATTCGAAATAGATTCCGCAGCGCGCACCGCACCCGCACGGGACTCAATATCGCGGTCCACATTTGCATGAACAGCGGTCATCAGCTGCTGCCGGGTCACTGACCGGAGTGACCGGCCCTGCGTCGTTTGTCACGCCAGAATACTGGAAATATGTGACGTAGCAGTAGTAAATATAAATATCATGGGACGATTGACACCAATTGACCTAGTCCCAAACCAGGCAAAGTCTGTACTATGGGTACTAGACAACGGATAAACATACTTATATAGATAAATACATACTTGTATACATATTAAACATCCAAGACCTGAGACAAACCTTCGTATTCATCATACAAACATCTGCCCCGGCCGGGGATCGAACCCGGGACCTCAAGCTTCATAGTCAGGGTCTCTAACCAGTGGGCCATCCGGTCGTCAAAGTAGTAGTAGGAGAGTTGCATAATAATGCCAGCCCTCTATTTCACCAACGTTACAAGTGTCAGTTTGCAATGACAATGCGGTGTCAGTTGGTGACTTAAAGAGCTTTTGTTTTAGCGCGCTTCATATTGGTAAAAGAAAAGAGTTCGAACTGTCATTGTAAACTGACAATTGTAAAGTTGGTGAAATAGGGGCTAGCACATGTAGCACGACGCGCCATTTTGTCGCTTGTCGCGCAGTGTGTCCCTTTCATAGTGACGGAATCAGTGAAGGACGCACTGAGCGACAAGCGACAAAATGGCACGCGTGCTAGCCCCCCTGGTTGAAGGAGGAAAACGATATTTCAAGTTTTGGTTAATAAAAAATCAACCTCCTATTATTCAGTACCCTAAGCACGACTGGTCGAATCCTGCGTAACGTAAAATCGAACAGTAAACTATATCGAGTTTGTATGACGTTTGGAACAGCGCCCGCCCGTGAGCGTATTTGGAACTAAAATTTAGTATGAGATTTCTCGATCTCGATACGATAACCGTAACGTAACGCAGGATTCGACATGTCGTGCTTAGGGCACTGTATTAAATGTTTTCCCTTATTCTTTACCTACATCAAACATTATAGTCAGTCCCTTTTCCGGAAGCCTTCAAACTGTTTAAGCATAAAGCTCGAAAGCCGGGCAGCATCGTTTAGCATTTATTTGTGGCGCGCCCTGGCGGAAGCCGCGCAAAGCTCGATGCGCAATAAACAGGTACGAGTAATGGAAACATATTGCTTTTATAGACCCTTTGGTAATCTTTTACTGGTTTTACATAATATTAGCGACATTATACTCGTAAGTTACCTAAGTTACGTGAGATATTGAAACAAAACAAAAGTTCAACTTAATGCTAACTGTGTCTAACTTGTTTAAGTTATAAGGCTGTTAGTGAAACATAAGTTACAAACACGTTTGGCCTCGTCTGTACCTACTTTCTATCAGGTAGGGTAGGGTCAAACACTGTTCAGTGCTTTATAATTTAATTAATTTATCAAAAATACACACGCTGGGGCAGGGACACGATACTATGTATTACAGCCTATGGGATTAGATGGGTAGCTAATTAAAAGTACACGAACAAAAACCACATGATTCGATCACCTAGCTAATCGAGACGGGCCGCGCACGAATAAGCGCTACTGAAAACTCCTACGGCTTATTCGATCACCTAGCTAATCGAGACGGGCCGCGCACGAATAAGCGCTACTGAAAACTCCTACGGCTTATTCGATCACCTAGCTAATCGAGACGGGCCGCGCACGAATAAGCGCTACTGAAAACTCCTACGGCTTATTCGATCACCTAGCTAATCGAGACGGGCCGCGCACGAATAAGCGCTACTGAAAACTCCTACGGCTTATTCGATCACCTAGCTAATCGAGACGGGCCGCGCACGAATAAGCGCTACTGAAAACTCCTACGGCTTATTCGATCACCTAGCTAATCGAGACGGGCCGCGCACGAATAAGCGCTACTGAAAACTCCTACGGCTTATTCGATCACCTAGCTAATCGAGACGGGCCGCGCACGAATAAGCGCTACTGAAAACTCCTACGGCTTATTCGATCACCTAGCTAATCGAGACGGGCCGCGCACGAATAAGCGCTACTGAAAACTCCTACGGCTTATTCGATCACCTAGCTAATCGAGACGGGCCGCGCACGAATAAGCGCTACTGAAAACTCCTACGGCTTATTCGATCACCTAGCTAATCGAGACGGGCCGCGCACGAATAAGCGCTACTGAAAACTCCTACGGCTTATTCGATCACCTAGCTAATCGAGACGGGCCGTGCACGAATAAGCGCTACTGAAAACTCCTACGGCTTATTCGATCACCTAGCTAATCGAGACGGGCCGCGCACGAATAAGCGCTACTGAAAACTCCTACGGCTTATTCGTATTTTAGACAAAAACATGTCTAGTCCCCTCAGCAACTTGTTGAGTTATCGCGATTTGAAAGTGTGGAACGATGTAACTATCCATTATGATTTTCGGTATACATCTTTTTGATCACTCAATAGAGATCAGAACTGAGTGGTAACTTATATTTAGTCTATTGAGTGCTCTACGTTTTGAGATTAAAATCTCGTTTTAAAAAAAGCGACTACACATGTTCTTTCCGTGTACAGTCAGCAGCAGAAGTAGCTAAGCAACCGAAGCGGTCACAATGATCTAGGCACGACATAAGAGCTTTGTGACCGCTTCGGTTGCTTAGCTACTTCTGCCGCTGACTGTACCCTTCTATGCATACGGCATATTAAGTTTTGATGAGCTCCCTATATTTTGACGCTGGCAGTTACACATCGAGATCTCGGGCAAACTGACATGACGCGGGTGGATGCTATATTTAGAGTCATGTAGGCCGGGTTTAATTATTATTCATTTACTTTTATTTTTAGGGTTTCGTACCTCAAAAGGAAAAAACGGAATCCTTATAGGATCACTTTGTTGTCCGTCTGTCTGTCTGTCTGTCTGTCTAGACCCTTTTTCTCTGGAATGCGTGGAGGTAGCATGCTGAAATTAATATGAAATACTCAAGCCTGCGATCCCTTGAAGCTGTGAAAAAATCAAAATTCTAAGTCAACGCAATCAAAAGATAAAGTCATTAAAAAGGCTATTTCCATACAAATTGTCGAAATTCAAAAACTTAAAGGGTACTTCTAATTGTCCTAGAAACTTGAAGTTTGGTATGAAAGTAGCTCTTATAGCACAACCACTCTCGAAAGTCTCAAAATCTTAAATTTTTATGTCTGTCTGTAGATTTCGCAGACCAATATAAGTTGACCCCACACTGCGTACAATTTGCTTAGGAGCAGGGCTCTGCTAACACTGGACTTCTTAAAACACTAGGTAAAGCGTTAAAATCTTTCTATGGAAGCCTCGTGCGCGAGTCCGACTCGCACTTGGCCGGTTTTTTTTATATTTTATATCAGCACGAGTGGAATAATTTATTTACATAACAAAAGCAATTCAGAATGACATTAAATCCCAGCCAAAACTGATTAAACTAAAACTTAAAACTCCTCGCTGAATAGAAGCTAAACAGCGATGCTGATTCTTTGGGAGAGAAACCAGCCCTTTGGTCACAAGTTGCATCGACCAAGCGCTTTTGCAAATCTGAAATAAGCTTGTACCTAAGCGCCGGGACGCCATGGATGGACCCAAGGTGTCAAACCCGACAACAACAAAATTGTAGCTCGGACCGAGAGTCTGGTATTTAGTATTTTTTTCTATTTTCATCGGCTTTTTGTGTGGTTCCTGGGAGATGTGCATTTTCGAATTCGTATTTTGTCCAGTTAATACTTCGTTCCAAAAAAAAGATACTTCAAAGCTGCGCCTAATACAAACGACGAGTAGCGAACGAACGAGTAACGAATAGCTTGCCGATGTTGGCGGCACCGCTGGGAACCAATCAGCGCGCAGATACGTGACGCTCTGCAAGTTACGCTGAGTTACAACAAGCTGGTTGTCGGAGGAAATCCTTTGCTTTTGCTTTGAATCTTGCAAGTGTATTTGGAGTTGTGCCCAACTTCCAAAGTTAACTTGAAACTTTTGTGCATGTATCGAGGTCGGATGAAAATGCGAAAAAGCTTGTATTTCTCTGAGCGATACAACTTAGGAATCTGTAAAAAAGGAGCCTAGGACCTATTCCTTAAAGGGCTGGCAACACATCTGTGATTTCCCTCGAGTTCCAGGTGTTCGTGGGCGGCGGTGGTTGCTTTACATCAGGTGACCCGCCTGCTCGTTTGTCCCCTCTTATATAAAAAAAAAATAGTAACACTAATATCCTGGCTCCAGCCAGTATTGGCCATACTACACTGCAAAGACGTTCGGCGCGCGACTAAGGCCTGCCCACACGGTGGGCTGACATCTGTCCTGGTGTGGTTTTTTAATTTCAATTGTTAATCTGTGTAATAATATTGTTTGCTTTTATTTTTGTGTAATTTTGCTTTCATTTGACATTTTGTTTTATTTTTTTTATATTTTAATTTATTTTAACTGTGTGACATCTTTCTAACATTAGGTAATAGGGGATTTTTATGTAACTACTAACAAACTAGATAAATTATGGCCTGAATAAATGAGTAAATGATGATGTCGAACGTTTTGAGCGGATGCGTTTGGAACACCTGGATGCTAGACGTCAAATACGCAAAACTCGACCGAGGTTCACCTACGCATACACATACAACAGCTCCGGTCAACTTCACTGCGCTTCATGTGGTCGGATTTTCAAGACCAAGTTCGGTTTCGCGAGTCACATCCGAGCTTTCCACAACCCAGACAAAGACTATTGACGGAGTCGCTGTCGCCGGATACCGCGAAGAGGATGATAACTGAGTCACGATGGCGTGTCAAATCTAGTAGTGAAATCGTGATGGTTCATTGCATAAAAGAGGCATTAGAATCACGCGCTACCTCAGACGGACTTGCAGGTGTAGATACTGAGTCTCACTGGGATTTTTGATTTCCCGAAAGTATTACCCACTTACCCACACAAGTAAAAATATAAAAAAATTGATTTCTTACCAGCAACATCCAAGTTACGAGCGGTGTCTATCCGAACGTCCGCGCAAATAGCTTGCCTATTATACAGAGCGAAGCTCGCCACCGGAATTCTTTAAAGTCGACGTTGGTGAATGTTGTTTAAAATTTAAAGAATTTCCTACTAAACGGAATTGTTGAAGCTAAACGTGAATACATGTTTAGGTTGAAGAAGATTGAGTACAGCTCAGACTGTTTAAAGTTTTTGTTTGTCCTGTCTCTAAAACATCAAGCACTACTACTCGATTACGTTACGTAGGATTCGAATATTCATGCTTGGGGTCTTTGATGAGGTATTTATATGTATAGTCTGACGTAATTTTAACACTCGAACTAGTGTCTAATCTAACCCATGTCGACGCAAGTCGAGGACAGTTAAATTGCTAACCCTTAGTTAACTTGGCGTATTCATATTGTCTGTTGTAATGCTAACCCCGGAAACTGCGCAAAACCGGGAAAAATGTCATAAACTGAAGGAGGCCTACACCTTGCGGGTTGAGAATGGCTGAAGAAGAAGAAGAAGATAAGTTTGACCTGTGTGTCTGTGTATCTGTCCGTGGCATCGTAGCTCCTAAGCGGATTTGGACGCTCCTTTTCTTAAATCGAAAAGCTACAAAAATACGACACGCGACTGCAAAAAAGTTAGCATAGATCCTAATTAAGGACCAGGCCCATAAATTTTATTTTTCACTTTTTATAGGTTTTTTTTGTGCATGCCTTTGTCAGGAATTATTATTCGTAGTAGGATAGGGGATTTCGATGCGAATTTTAAACTTATCCGCTTTTCCTGCAGTATTTTGTCAAGCTAAAACTTTTAAAGCTTGGGAAGGAAAAACTCAAAGTTTTAATCACGTCCATATATTACTAAGTGTTGCTAACTATCCAGCGGAAAAACTTAGATCTGAATTCAATAAAATTGCGTCGCTCGGCGGGCAATATTTGACAAGTGCGGAGCAACTGCCGGCAACTAAGTTGCGAGTTCGAGTTCGCCTAACTTGATTCAGACTTTGTTGTTTGTATCCGGTGTTTGGAAATAGACACGTATTGGCTAAAGTGTTTATTTACTGGAAACACTTCCTTTTGATTGCGCGTGGGCTCTAGCCTTGGCGTTTGACAGGGTTCCATTTTGAATGTGTTTACTGCCGCGTTAATTAAGGGCTTAGTCGAGATAGGGTGGAGGCGCCAGTGGCCAGCCAGAGGGTCGAGCACGACTTTACGAATGCTGCGTAACGTAAAATCGAATAGTTAACGTTGTCGAGTTTGTATGACGTTTGGAATAGCGCTCGCTCTCGACCCTCTGGATCCTGTAGTCAGCCTTTGCCGTCGTTTATTGTTGATAAATAGCGTTAATACTCGTACAATGCAAGTTACGTAATTTTACTTACTTGTAATGTGTAAACTCGGATACTTAAATAAATATTTAAATAAATAAATGAATATCATGGGACAATTGACACCAATTGACCTAGTCCCAAACTAGGCAAAGCCTAGGGTACTATAGACAACGGATACACATACTTATAATAATATAGATAAATACATACTTATATCTGTACATATTAAACATCCAAGACCCGAGAACAAACATTCGTACAAACATTCCTACTCATCATACAAATATCTGCCCCGACCGGGGATCGAACCCGGGACCTCAAGCCTTATATTGGGTCTCTAACCACTGTGCTATTCGGTGGGTTTAGTTCTTAGTAAAGATTTTTAAACAACCAAGTATGTATGTCCGTTATACAATACTTAATTGAATTTTATTGTAACGTGAAAAATCTTAAGTTTAAATATTGCATAAGTTCAACAAAGGAAGTTACCTGGCTTTGTAGCCGCTGCGAGTCGTAGCTCGCCTACGAAATGCTACGCGCTACGAATCTGCTACGCCGGGTCCACAATCGCTATGTACACAGTCATAATAATGGTATGTCGGTCGCGTCACGGCGCGAATATTATAAAAAAGAAAGTGGCACAAAAGTAATGATCACACTGTCATTATCTGAAAGTATTTTCACTATTATTTCGATGGATTAAGAATGATAGCCAGTTAGCCGTGAGCGTATTTGAGTGCTAAAATTGAATAGGAAATTTTCTCGATGGCGTTACGATAACGTTACTACTCGATTCTGGTGAAAACTTGTGCTCGGGATACTGAGGGTCAAGCACGACTTTTCGAATCCTGCGTCACGTAAAATCGAATAGTAAACGTTGTCGAGTTTGTATGACGTTTGGAACAGCGCCCGCCCGTGAGCGTATTTGGAACTAAAATTTAGTATGAGGTTTCTCGATCTCGATACGATAACCGTAACGTTACGCAGGATTCGTAAAGTCGTGCTCGACCCTCTGTTAATACTGACTACATTGAAATGAAATGAAATGAAATGAAATTTATTCATTTATTTGCTGAACCCTTTTAGAGTTTATTTTATTATTAGGAATAAACAAGACTAGCAACACCGTTATATTGATTTTATGGATCGTCAGTTGACTTCCGCCGTCACGACATCCATTGTGAGCGCCGGAGCGCAGTCTGAGCCAGCATTCTTAGCGGGCACTTGGCGTAGGACGGACGTATCGTTTCGGGCTTACTATTTTTTTCGGTTCTATTTTTAGGTTTAGAAAGTGTTTTCTCCATATCAATTATAAGCGTGCAATTATCTGTAACTTTAATGGTCTGATTAAATAAAATTAGCAGTTGAGATTGATCGTTTATTTGGTTATCCCTAATATTATATAATAATTAAAAAAATTTGATTGTACTGTAAAGAGGCCGCTCATTATTTGATGATTGTGTTCGATGCTAAGTGTCTAAAAAGACACAAAAACAAGAGCAACGAGCGAGGTTTTTCATATTGAAAGTCGTGTAATCGTTCGTATTGAAAAAGACAATAAAAAATCATTTAAAACACAAGTATTATTCCGTCTTCTTACGCCTCTCGCAGCTTGAGCCACTAGAGCTACATTCACCCAACGGCCGTGCCTAAATAGGCACCAGCTCACAGTACAGTCGAGGAAATTAATTCCTTACCCACCATGGAACCTTTTCACAGTAAATGTCATAGGGCCTTGTCAAGCAATGCGATGTGCACGGCTTGACAAGGAAAATCGTTAAGACGTTTACTATGAAAATGTTCTATGGTGGGTCAGGAATTAATTTCCTCGACTGTACCTACATAACATGTATATATTTTTCCGCTCCGAATTCCGTTTCCTTCTCTGATTATTTTATGTTCTTGATTACCCGTTTCCCCGTTTCGACCCTAGGCCACACTGTGCACGAACCCTGCGGGCCATAAAAAAATAAAGCAGCGTATTGACGTACCGTTTTCATCATACGACTGCTGCGGTAGTTTTCAGGAAAAGCATTCAATTTAACTTTGAAAACTCTGGCATTGTATTTACTGCTAATGCTTCAGTGAAATGGTGGGGAATAGTTCGAGCAACAACACACTTTGACGACGCAAATGGGGTTGGCGTGTTTGTCTATTTAGTATATTTTACAGACTAAAACCGCCCGAAATATTAGGACTTACAAACTAACTAAGAACTTATAATTTGACGACCGGATAGCCTAGTGGTTAGAGACCCTGACTATGAAACTTGAGGTCCCGGGTTCGAATCTCGGTCGGGGCAGATGTTTGTATGATGAATACGAATATTTGTTCTCGGGTCTTGGATGTTTAATATGTATATAAGTATGTTTATCCGTTGTCTAGTACCCATAGTACAGGCTTTGCCTAGTTTGGGACTAGGTCGATTAGTGTCAATTTGTCCCATGATATTTATTATTATTTATTTAATTGCTATAGGTACCGGATTTTTTAAAAGAAAGGTTACCTAAGTTAGATTCGCAATTAATCCTCTTAGCAAAATAGGCACCATACCGAAGGGTTCAGATAGTAACATTATCTTTATTTTAAACCCCCGGCGAAAAAGAGGGCTGCTATAAGTTTGAGTATCTGGTGTATCTGTGTGTCTGTGTATCTGTCTGTGGCATCATAGCTCCCAAACGAATGGATCGATTTCGATGCGGTTTTTCCTAATCGAAACCTAGTTTAATCAATATGGTTATTTGATAAGTTTCATTAAAATCGGTTCAACCGTTTTTCAAAATATTAAACTTTGAAGTGACAATGTCGGGGGCTTATCAACTTTTCTGTAAGTTGGTTAGGTTATTGTTAAATTATTTTTATGTTAATTTTAATAGCGTTTAAAATTTTATACACTTTTATGTATTACGTACATGACAATAAATAAACGATGATCTTAGCAAACAAATCCTAATAACTGACTTATTATTATAAGTGATTAAATAAAATCGTAAAGATGTTAGATTAACATTTAGCTCAAGTTAGTGCTAGCTTTGGTGTAAGAGACACACACGTCCCACATGACACGGAATTTCAAGGATCCGGGTTTGATCCCCGGGGCTAGTCTTCTTTTCTGATTTTCTGTGTATTCTTGTTTCAGTGAGTATTTAAAGTATAATAATATTTTTATCGTGAAAACCGTAAAATTAAAAATACGAGAAAAAATGCAAAAATGTACCTACCCGATTCGGATCATGGTTAATTTATGACATTTTTATGTCCTCAAATTTTTCAAATTCAAATGTATTTATATTTGTTAGAATACAGTATAATACAATGGACTTATAAGATAGTATTATTATTTCATGAGGAAACCTACACACTCCCGCGAAGCTATTCAATTACGTGTGTGAAATTCCCAATCCGCACTGGGCCCGCGTGGGAACTATAGCCCAAGCCCTCTCACTCTGAGAGGAGGCCTGTGCCCAGCAGCGGGACGTAAAAAAGGCTGGTGATGATGATGATGAGATATTTCATGACGCTTTTTGTTTGTTAATGTTAAAATATCGTGACGCAGTTGGGCCCGCCGGCGGGGCAGCCGGGCAGCCAAGCCCACCGCGTAAACAACTCTAAGATTAAACAACAACAACGCTATGAATAGATTCGTTGATATTCGCATATTTATGACGACATACGAATACGAGTATGCTTTGATCCGGCGCGGCGCTGCATGTACTTCTAGCTAAAGAAATGTTATGGGGTTCGGGGTTCTTATTAGTGTCTCGGTAGGCCGAGCACGAGATGTTACCAAGAATCTAGTACTTAGTAACGTTATCGTATCAACATCAAGAAAATACCTAGGTACTATTTCATAGTCATAGCACGAACTTAGTTGAAATTTTTGTATCAGATACGCTCTGGGGAGACGCTGTTCCAAACGTCAATCATATTTTCCGGATACGATAACGTTACTATTAGATTCTTGGTGAAAACTCGTGCTCTGCCTAAGGGTACTTGTACTACTATGTATTCTGTGCTAAGGGTGTAAGAGTGTGTGGTCGTATGTACCTACCTACAGTAGGTCAGAAAAGGTTCGTCACCAGTCTTCTACTTATAATTCATCTATGATTATGTATTGCAAGTTGTAAGAGCTAATGTACTTAACTTGTTTTTAGGAAAAATGTCTTTGGCCAAGTTTCTTGCTTCGCATTTTTCTTGGCAGTCATGGTCTTTCCGAAAGCTCTGGGAGACTCAAAAAAATGACGTGTAAAAGAACATTGATCTTGTTTTGACTGTTATGTGGTGTTCAATAAAGAGTTATTGTATTGTATTGTATTGAACTGCTTATTTTGCTGAATAAAATGTTGTATTTTGAGTTGACATTTGCATGCGCCAGGGTAATTACAACGGTTGTTCATGACACCGGCAAACACTACAAATTTGTGAACGTTACGTTTATGTCACAAATGTGAGTTTTCATGCAACACCTCCACCTCCATTGCCAACACGCTCTGGGATTGTTTTTTACCATTTTAGTTCGTAATCCAAAAAAACGCATTCAAATCGGTTTAGGAGCTACCGTGCGACAGACAGACACAAGAAACACGTCAAACATAACGTAAAATAAGGCGACTACACCTTTAGGAAGGCCCAACTTTAGGTCATCGAAAAAATTAAGTTTAGAAAGCAGCTAGAAATTCCCCTTTCGTTAGCTTCTGTAGTTTGAGCTGAATGCAGTGGTGCAATAAATACCAAAGTGCAATAAATAACTTTAGTTGTTCCATTTTTCACGGGAGGCACTGGTATATAACACCCCTGTTTTTCCTTTGTGGTTAAAAAGAAAACTATACAGTTTTTTTTAAAAACTCATTTGCGCTACTCCTTTCATTTCAACTAAGCTATTTGAATGCCTTATTTTAATGAGACTTGGCAAGAAAGTTATTTAACAGTATACCACTCAGGCAAGCTCATACCGCTTGTCTCGTTTGTAGTGGTTTGGAGAACAGCAAATAACTCGCGGGCTAGATGTGAAGTGTGGCGTCAGACCACGGCAATCGGGGCGCAGCCGCTGCGGCAGCCGTTCTGTGTGGCAAAGCCGAGTCAACTGCCTTAGAAATCTGTATTTTAACGTGTAGGTATGTTTTTTTTATGCGGTTTAACTTTTTTGTTAAGATTTTTTATTGCACAATAAATTTTTGTGTTTAAAAAAAACTAAACTGATTTTGCTACAATGTATATGGGACCACCATTGATGTACCAAAAATAGACGGATATGCCACCCCTTCACCGCTCGCGGACAAGCAATATAGGTGATTTGGTGATTCGATGACTTAATCGCCAACGGCCGCCGCGCAGGTGACATCTCCTTGACTTGCCCAATTTCAACAGTTTTACACATTTTTGAACTATACAAACAACACGAAAAAGAAAAACAAAACACAAGGAATCACATTCAATACGTAAATAAATAATATACTCATTATTTGTAAAGAAAACCATGCCTTTAAAATTATAGTATTATAGCCAAATAATGCAGGACCAACAATTTATTTCCCCACCTGATAAATTCCTACCTCTAATATATAAAACCTCTAATAATAAAACTATTACAGAAACTGACTATTCCATCTATTTCCACTAATTTTCCAGTTTTTAGACCTACCAATTTAGACTGTGCATTATCTGGCCAATGACGACACTAAAATATCTTTTTTGTATTTTTTCCGTTGTTTTATATTTTTACCTTTGAAACTTGCCACTCTGTGAGCTTTCTCGTCTCTTATACGTAAAATATTATCAGTAGTGGCTCTGCGAGCTGTAGACCTCGTGAGCTAATTTTTTTTTTCCAAAAAAACTATAATTATCGAGCCTGTTTACAACATTTTACACCGTAGAGGAGAACAGCTGGACAGGCATACGAAATAATTTTTGTCCAATTTGAAACGTTGACGCTTCGATCGCTCGGTCAATAAAGAACGACCTGTTATTTTATGTTCGTAAATTAGCAGGTCATTGTTATCATGCGACTACTTGTTATTTTGTGGACATGAATTAGCAGGTCGGTAGTCGTACATTATCCAGATGGTATATTTGTCTCTGGTATATTCCCTTGAAGTTTGACATGTCAGTGTAATGACAGCTAATGAGTGAAGGCCGCATTTTGTCAGCGCTAAAGAGGTGCATGGCCAGTCTTTCATGTTTAAAAGTCGATGGGGACCACCTGTGAAGTACAATTTGAAATGAAAAATAATTATCAAAAACAATTCGTTATTGGAGGAGTAATCGCGTTCTACTACTTGAGAACCTCCTCCTTTTTTAGGGTTCCGTACCTCGAAAGGAAAAAACGGAAACTTTATAGGATGACTACATACTAGGATGACTAATACATTTCCGAACTACGGGGCCGAAAATTCTGAAAAAAATACAAAAAATAGTTACAGATTACAGGAAAACCTATAAGAAATTCATGGCATTAAAAATAACGTAGGAAATTGGAATTTTAATAATTAACGTATGGAACCCTGTGCACGCGAGTCGAAGTCGCACTTGTCCTGTTTCTTGAAGTTTAAATTGTGTTAGTCTTTAAATTATGGACAAAATGACTATAGAATATCAAAATAGATTCGCCTAGGCCGCGCTGTGGGTGTACACCCAGAAAGGAGTCACCTTACCCATCGCAAAGCAATATGACAGCCTCCGACGTGCAAAAAATAAATTCAATAATGGCGACTCGACTTCGGAAAAACATGTTGTCCCGAAACGCGGGAATGTATAATGAAGCATTTTGGAAGTTAAACTGCTTGTCCGTCCGTCAGGGCTGCGCGAGACAAATCTACCGACCAGGCCCGTATTTCACCATCTTTACAATTGTCAGTTTTATATGACAATTCGAACTAGATTTACACATTCACCCTTACTTTTATACGCTTTTGTTCTGTTATCTGTTTTTTTTTTGTTTTATGTGCAATAAAGAGATATATGTATATCTCTTTATTGCATATACATACATATACATACATTTAGATATACATACATTTCTCTGACAATATGAAGCGCGCTAAAACAAAAGCTCTTCAAGTCAGCAGTTGACACCGAACTGTCACTCACTGAAAACTGACAATTGTAAAGTTGGTGATAAAGCTACCGAACAACGGTTTAAGCGGAATCATCGATAGTATCGATGGAACTATACTTTTTTTTAAATTGAATTGAAATAGAATATAGAGTATAGAAAATAGAGGCCAGGTTGCTTTGGCAAGTAGCTGCCACTTACTAGCTTATCCGGCCGCTAAGCACCAATGCTAGCATGCTACAACTGTTTTGTTCCGATGCGGAGCAAGACAGTCCTGGAAATTTCAGCCACAATTCATTAACCCACTGGGTTGGCAACGCATTTGTGATTCCTGTGGGGTCGTGAGTGTCGGGTGCCTCACATGCTTAAGTGATTTAAGCGAAACTTTTTCCCTCACACGACGATCATCTTCCTGTGGCAACATACCCGGAGCGAAGCGATAGGTACAGCTCAAGACCCTTTAAAGAACGAGCCTAACCTATTCCTTAAAGGGCTGGCAACGCACTTGTGATTCTCCTCGTGTTGCAAGTGCACATTGTCGGCTGTGATTGATTTACATCAGGTGACCAGCCTGCTCGTTTTCCCTTTCTTATATGTATAAAAAATATGTTTGTTTGCCTACCTATTCCTATACAACGTGATACAAAATAACTCGTGAAAAATGTAGGGTTTAGGGTCAGCATATTGCGTGTTTTTTTTTATCTCATACCTACAGTGATTCAAATATTGTGAACGAAATCTTTATAATAGACCATTGAACATAGACATTTTACGAGTATTTCTGTAACACCCTGTATGTATGAAAAAAGCTTCATTTGAGCCTCGTTCAGCAAAGCTATTGTACTCGTAACGCACCGCTACCTATACAGACAGACCTAATAACAGGATAAAATTAAAGAGTTGATCGATTTAAACGTTAACCGAGCGTTTTGCATGGGTATTAGAGATATTTTAGGACAAAGAGTACACCTACTTACCGCTTACCGATGAAAGGAAATTCCTCGATTGACAGCTCCAATTTTTTTTGGTATGGTAGTGTTTTTAACCCCCGACGTAAAAGAGGGGTGTTATAAGTTTGACCTGTGTATCTTGTCTGTGGCATCATAGCTCCCAAACGGATAGACCGATTTCAATGCGGTTTTTTTTATTAGAAAGCTAGTTTAATCGAGATGGTTCTTAGCTAAGTTTCATTAAAATCGGTTCGCCCGTTTTTGAAATATTGAACTTTGAACTGACAATGTCGGAGGTTTTTCAACTTGTCTAAGTTAGTTAGGTCACCGTAATATCAGTGTGCAGCTCCCAGTGGACGCGCAGCCTTAAACGCTGAACATTGAAGCTCCTGAATTATGAAATGGTAATTGCGATAATGAGCGGGGGGCTTAGTTAGTCCGATACGGACTTGTTGAATGAGTCAGAATTCCGGGGAAGTTTCTTGTGCGCTCTTATTGTTGGGGGAGAGGGACTTTTTTGTAAAATATTCAATGCGCGTGGAAATTTAAGTTCACGAAAGTCCTGATTAACATTGAAGTAGGTACAAGTACCACAGACAGACACACAGATGCACTGACACACAACACCTCAAAGTTATAACCCTTTTTTTGGCGCCGGGATTAAAAATGGACTTTGTGGTACCCACGGGAATGATAATACAAAATTTGAGTAATTCTTTTGCCGTTGTGATGCCACATTCATAATTTTAATTACAAAATTAAATATGAGCCAGCTTTTACAGTAATTGCGCGCCCGACACCTCCACCTCCGCTCCGCTGTCACATCATTATAAAATAAAGACTTCTTATTAATAAATAACATTGCAAAACCTCTTAGGATAAGTTAATAATGTATAAAGTTATTTTAATTGTTTGGGCTGCTATATAATTCAGACTAACATCAATTATGTTTTGAAAGGACTACTCCTTTCAGGTCTTTTCTTTTTAGGTTTTCCCGTTAAAATCTGTTATTACGTTTTAAATAACAATTAACAATTAAACAATTAACAATTTTAACAATTATATGGGTCATCTGGCCTGAAATAAAGGATTTTTATTTTTATTTTTTTTAAAACTTACTGCAACAAATAGATGTGTTTTATGGTCAGAACAGACTGGGAAGTTCACATACACCATTGAATTACGTGGCCAGGAGCGTACCGGTTTCCTCGCGATGTTTTCCTTCACCGAAAATTAATAATAAGTTTCAAATGTAACTTCGCACATAAAGTTCGAAAAGTTCAGAGGTGCCAACCCGGGCTGGAACCCACGACCTCTGCTTTGGAGGCCATAGGTCAGGCCACTAGGCTTTGCATCACACCTCTGAGTTTTTCGGTATCTATGTGTGAAATTACATGCACATTGCTATTGGATACGGTTCGATTATATGTAGGTTGGTTCGCTACCAACAGGATGATACAACAGGTGTAAACCATTTGCTAACAAAGGTGGAAATTGTTGTGAAACATAGTTGCGATGTTGTGTATAAACTTTCACTCGCACCGATATAAATATTATAGCAAGTAAATACCTAAATAAACTCTTTACTGTACCAGTTGTCTAGTACCCATAACACAAGCTCTGCTTAATTTGAGACTAGTTCATTTGGTGTTAATTGTCCCACGATACTTTATTTAAGTAGAAGTTTAGTTAGTTTTAGTTACTGGACAAAAAACAAGGGAAAACACAAGTTACATCATTACTGTATGCGAAAAAAAACATTATGTACAGTGGAAAGTAGAATCCCCTTCTTTTTGAAATCGGTTAAAAAGTGCAACAGTGCGTTACGATAATGAATTGCCTCGGGTCTCGTGTTCTCTAATCCTGCTACGATTAATGCATCACGGAACACACCAAATGCATAATTTTGCAAAACTTCCTACCATTCAAACAAACCGTTATGGACCTTATACCATTGCAACAAGTGGGTTGGCGGGTGTAATGTGAGAGGGTGTTGTGGTCGAGGTAGTTTAGTGGCCCGAGGCCCGACGGACTTAATTGAATGAAACGAAATATTACCGCGGCGGGCAGTCGCACGCGCTGCGGAACGGGTATGAGCGGGCATTGTTGTATTGGGTGCTAATGAAGTTTATTGGCGTATTTGTTATTAATGCAACAATGTAAACCTCAAACGTCGCATGTTCGAGCAATGTGTTCTCCCTGTGATGGTATATGGAGCTGAAACATAGACGCTCACCAGGCAATAGATACACCAGATGCAAGTCACTCAGAGAGCTATGTTGGGCATTACTCTTCGCGATCGGGTACGAAATACCGAAATCCGTAGAAGAACGGGACTAACCGACATAGCAAAAACAATAGCCGTAAGGAAGTGGAGGTGGGCGGGTCACAGGTCACAGGCCTGATGGAAGGTGGGGAAGGAAAGTGCTGGAGTGGAGACCACGGACTGGGCGCAGAAATGTAGGAAGGCAAAAAATATTTCGACAAATTGAGAACCACCTCCTTTTTTGAAGTTGATTAAAAATGGCGTTTGTAATTTTATCCTGAGCTTTTCGGTAAAAGAAAACTTGTTGGGGTAAACTTGCACTGAAAATTGTGTTTGTAAAATTCCCAAACGCACTGGGCCCAGAAACTAGCTCAAGCCCTCTTATTCTGAGAAGAGCCCTGCGCCCAGCAGTGGAATGTAGGTTGGCTGGATAAAACATATCTTAAGTCCATCAGCTGACTCAAAAACGATATTGTTGTCAGTGTTTCTAAAGGTCGTAATACTTTGGTTGAACATTCTTGATCCATAAAATGTAGGTCAGCTTACGAAGTATTATAATAAACCTTCCAAGTAAGCATTGCCGATTAAATAACGGCAATTTATCAAGCACAAAAGACCCCATGGGGTTGCATTGTACGGAAAGACCCTTTGCCATAAGTATAAAACCTGAAGATCATACAATAAAACTCAATTCACTGACAATATTTTGCATTTTCCGCGCATTCCGCCCGCCTTCACTTTAATTTCATACTTCATTTTCTGAGTTTCTGGGAACATGTTTGGATTTTTAATGCTCTCTTAGAAATTAGAACTCCTTACTGGATATTCATCACAATAATTAGCAGAAGTTCACGCTTTGGGAGGCAAATTAATAAAACTAAAACCACTCTGCTTCATTTTAATTACGGCAACACGAGTTGGAGAATTTAGCGGAAATGTGCTCTGAATGACAGCGGACGCATCGCGTATTGAAATGGGTTGTGGCGAGATGCAACTGGGTGGAACTGGCTTTGCTGAAGCATGACGACTGTTTGGTACAGTTTGTTGGTAAAATATAAGTAAAAATAAGCAGTATACATAATCATAATCACATACCTTATCTATTTAAACTAGCTTTCGATTAAAAAAAACCGCATCGAAATCGGTCCATCCGTTTGGGAACTATGATGCCACAGACAGATACACAGGTCACACTTTTAACACCCTTCTTTTTCGTCGGGGGTTAATAAACATTAGTAATTGGGTAAATTCTGCCAAATAACAATCTCACAAACTTCATATCAAAGCGAAACACAAGCGTAATAAACACTAGGTTAAACCCACAGAACTATGTCCTTATAGAAGGAAAAAGTTCATCGATGTGTATGGAAACCGAGCGTTTAATATCTTATGTAGGTATTTTGACGTCACGATTGTAATTTAGTGAGAAAATCATGAGGAAATACCTACCTCTATCAATAGCTCCAACGTTTGAACAGTAAAATTTTGAACAACGAGGTATTTTGTTTTTAAAACTAGACGTCGCACCCGGAAAGCTTTCGGGAGCTGGAGCGCGTAATGAGGTTCTCAGCTCTTCTTTTCGGCACGCGAGGTACGTTTCCTTCTTCCCGGTATAGTTCTGTGGTCAGGTAAACCGAAAGCAATAAGCATGATTTTCCTTTTCTAATAGTCGTCGAAATCTCATCGAATGTAAGTTACAGTTTTTTATTGCAGTTCGGGCAATGAATCTGTCGTCTAGACGATCGACGTCGGTCGGACAATCGCGGTACACGCGGTCCGTTGTCCATATGCCACTTCTATCCGCTTTTTCCTAGTTCTGTGGACCCTACAGCATTTTTAAAGGGATTTTTTATACGACATGGAAGGCAAACGAGCAAGTGGGCCACCTGATGGTAAATGATCACCACTGCCCATAGACACCCACAACCCCGGGGGGTTTGCAGATGCGTTGCCACCCTAGAGAGCTAAGACGAAATGCCTCTTGTGCCCGTAATTACAACGGCTGTCTTACTCTCCACACCGGAACGCAACAGTGTAAGCGCTGCTGCTTAGCGTCAGGATTAGCAAGTAAGATGGTGGTAGCGATCCGGACGGACCCCGCACAAGGTCCTACCACTCGCAAAATACCACTCGCTTCCAATATAAATAAGGAAAATCAGCCGCTTTAACACATCCACGTGTATTGGGTTTCTCCGTGGGTTTTCTGTACAAAGAAAGCCTTAGGTAGGTACAGTCGAGTTCTCCAATATCTATAGAGTCAACAGTTCAAAAAGATCTATACACAGACCTTATTGCCAGTTACATAAGGTCTGCGTTTAGATATTTATGAACCGTTGTCTGTACAGATATTGGAGAACTCGACTGTACCTACCGTAAAAAATCATTCATAATTGTATTTTGAACGGCTTCCGCGCGAAGCCTGTATGCCAAAGCAAGTTAAGTGTGTGAAACAGTTACTGACGTGATCGTCAATAGTAAAGAGCATTTGTTTATTATAATAATCATTAGCCGGTCATTTGGGATCGATGTTAATGTTTATTGCTAAGAGTGGCGGCCGCATTAGCGAGACGCAATTATAGCGAGGACCCGCCAAAGATGTAGCGGAAATTTGATCAATTCTTTTATTATAATAGAGCAGATCGATTATCTGCGTTTTAGGTGAAGTCGTAAATAAAATGACAGAGAAAATCCTTACAATAAAAAAGAAAGCGGAGTCCCTTGATTCGTCGACTAAACGTTTCGTAGCTTTTCTGTTAAAATCAGGATAATTTTATTGTTTGTTGTATACTTTAGTAGGTTATGTTAGTCTTGAAATCAAAAGGTTAAGAAAATAAGTCAGAAAATAGCTTTAGATGAAATGAAACAGCCCCCATACTAAGAAATTCGAAAATCGAAGTTCTTATCGTATCGTCCCGCTCACTCTCGCGGTAAATAATATTAGCTAGAGAGGGACGGCACGATACGAAGTTCGAATTTAGCACTTCGTAGTCGGGGGGCAGGCTGTGAAACGTGTGTCGGCAATTTGATGATGAACCAAATGAGACAGATGAAATTTATTTCGACAGTTCATTCAAAGCTCGTTTTAGAGTGACAAAGAATCTCATATGAGCCTTGAATGAGCTTATCAAAAGCGTTTTGTGAATTTTCAGTTTTTAGATTTAAAAAAAAGAAGGTAGAAGAAGCAAGTTCATGTTTAAACTGAGCTCGCGAGATCTACGCTCACAGAGCCACCGCCGTTAGATACAATGCACAACGTGTATCTATCTACTTAGTCTTAGTTTAATGACATTGTATGAATGAACACAATAGAGAGACCTCTCTCCAGGCAGATGTTATGCCTGGGGACCGAAGTCCAATGGAACAGAGTTGGAAGTTGTATTTATGCAACCGACTTGAGAAACTTCGTCAGCGTGATGTAGCGCAGAAACTGCGGAGAACGTTCGATGACTAGATGGCGCTAGGAGTCGTTAGAATGTCGTAAGTCGACTCCTACTGGATGACAGATGGCGCTAGGAGTCGTTAGAATGTCGTAAGTTGGTACTCCTACTGGATGGCAGATGGCCCAGGTCGCCACAACATTGTAAATTGCTTTTATTATGTAAGTAAATAAATGTATTACTATTAAAGTTGTGCAGTCAAACTTAAAACGAATCCTAACGTAGTAGTAATAATCGCTTTGTGTTTGTCGTGTCTCGCCGCTGGGTCCGCCGCGGCGGTCCTCGTAAACCGGAGTGCCCTTTCCTAATATTATTACCATCCAGTGCTGGCGGCGGCGCTACAGCCGTGATTATGATTATTGGTTTCATGTGGTCCCCACTTTCAACCGATTGCGTTGCGATGTTGTTGTTGGTGAGCGTGGCGCGGCGCCTAGGTATCTGACGGATATGCAACTCAGCCGGGTCGAAAATGTTGGTCATAATCTATCACTAGTGATAAATAGCTCTTTTATTCTCTGAAACCGTAAAAAATTCAAAAATATTGTAATGGTTTTCCTGTAGAGCTCTCTAGGTTGGTTAGGTTTATTTTGTAATAATCCTGAACAATCATAGTTTCAAAGAAAAAAAGAGTTAGATATGACTATTGACAAATTATGACAAACATTAGATTATGACTTTTAACTGTATGGGAGAAAATATATACCCGCAACTCAGCGTCTGCACTCCCGATGCTTTTGCAGTGTTTAAATTCATAGAATTATCTAAGTATATAAATGATCTTTTATTTATTTATTTATTTAAGCACATAAACTTAATACTATTGGGTGTGAGAGCTGTAGACCACGCAATCTCATTTTTGAACATTTTTCGTTTATTCTTTAATTTTCATAAACCTGCTCACAAAATTTCAAGAGAATCGGTTGAGAAAGCAACCTGTAGATGAGAACAGCCGAACAGACGGTGGACAGACGGCGGACAGACCCTGGACATACGAAAGCATTTATGTCCAGCTGAAACAGAGACGCTTCGCTCGTTTCGCTGGCTCGGTCAATTACATCACACGTACTTACTGGACTTCTGCAGCCGCCGCGTTCGCAGAAATAAGAGCAATCAGACCATGTCGCCCGCACGGCCGCGGCTCGTCGATAATGCAGCCGTAAGTGCGCTTCCCTGTACACGACGCAACTCTCAAAGCGACCGCTGAAACGGAGAATGTGTAACTTCCGTATTGCTTATTGACTCTTAAGTTATAAACGCAATTTCTTAGAAGCTCTTAGCGCTACGTCTCTCGCGCTGTTGAATTCAAAATTACAAGTAAGTAGTCTTGCGTCATGCTGAGTAAGTTACTTACCTAACTGCTAAAAACCGGCCAAGTGCGAGTCGAACTCGCGCACGAGGGTTCTTATACAAAGATTTTAACGTTTTTCCCCAGTGTTTTGAGTTATCTAGTGTTAGGAGAGCCCTGCTCCTAAGCAAAATGTACGCAGTGTGGGGTCATCTTATATTGGTTTGTCAAATGTACAGACAGACATAAAGATTCAAGATTTTCAGAATTTTCTGAGTGGTTGTGCTATAAGAGCTACCTTCATACCAAATTTCAAGTTTCTAGGACAACTGGAAGTACCCTTCAGGGTACGGCAATATGTATGGAAACAACCTTTTTAATGACTGTATCTTTTGATTGCGTTGACTTAGAAGTTAGATTTTTTCACAGCTTCAAGGGACTGCAGGCTTGAGTATTTGATATTAATTTCAGCATGCTACCTCCACGCGTCAAAGAGAAAAGGTTCTTGACAGACAGACAGACGGACAACAAAGTGATCATATAAGGGTTCCGTTTTTTTCCTTTGGAGGTACGAAACCCTAAAAATCAAGTTTATACTTTAAATGTTGGAAGATTGTGCCTACCTTGTGATCCGACCGGCTGACACACTACACTTTAATAAGGATCTGGATTCAATCGATTGGTCGCGTATTGATCACTTATTGACCGTCGAGGACAAAACGAATTTGTTTAATGAATACATTCTGGATCTCTTTGATGCACATGCCCCATTGTCCAAACGAGTCGTTAAGGAGGTGTCAAAACCGTGGATAACTGATAACATCCGGTTAATGATAAGCATTCGTAATGAGGCGCAGAACAAATATCGCAAAACAAGAACTGAAACCGATAAACATAATTATAAACAGTTAAAACACCTAGTTAATTCCAGTCTATTTAATGAGCAAAGGGCATACTTTGAACAACATATAAATAATAATTTAAAAAAACCGAAAGTCCTTTGGAATAACTTAAAACAACATGTTATCACTTTTAAAGAAAATTCAGATTTACCGCAACAGTTCAATAATCCATCCATCATCAACACTCATTTTTTGAGTGTGCCTGGTAACAATTCTGTTGAGATTTCTGCTTTGACGTATTTTGAACATCATCGTCATGGCTCTTCCACTTTTAGATTGGTTCCTGTTAGTGAAAGTGTGATAGCTAAGCATCTGTTTGCTACTAGATCCAATGCTTTGGGTTATGATGAGATTTCTTTTGACATGATTTTAATGACTCTTCCACACACTCTATCTGTAATTAGAAACGTAATTAACTCATCGATCTGTACTTCGTCCGTACCTCTGATCTGGAAAACGGCTGTTGTTCGCCGAATACCAAAATATCAGATCAGATCCTATAGACATAAAGGATCTACGACCGATTAGTATCTTACCGTATACTTCTAAGATATTAGAGAAGGTGGTTTACATAAAGTATCTACGACCGATTAGTATCTTACCGTATACTTCTAAGATATTAGAGAAGGTGGTTTACATAAAGGATCTACGACCGATTAGTATCTTACCGTATACTTCTAAGATATTAGAGAAGGTGGTTTACATAAAGGATCTACGACCGATTAGTATCTTACCGTATACTTCTAAGATATTAGAGAAGGTGGTTTACATAAAGGATCTACGACCGATTGGTATCTTACCGTATACTTCTAAGATATTAGAGAAGATGGTTTACGATCAGGTGTCATCATATTTAGAAACTCACAATATTCTACCGGAAGTGCAGTCTGGCTTTAGGAAGAAAAGGAGTACAACTAGTGCTTTGCATGACGTCATAGGTGAGATTATCGAGGCTCAGGATACTGGTGAGGGCTCTATCTTGGTCTTGCTTGATTTTTCACGGGCATTTGACTGCATAAATACCTCACTTCTTCTATCCAAGCTGCACTTTTACGGATTTGACAATACTTCCATTCAATGGTTTAGTAGTTATTTTGAAAATCGTCGCCAGTTGGTGAATATTCTACAGAACAATGGATGTTCTCTTTCTTCAGATCTTAGTCCTGTTGCGAGAGGCGTGCCCCAGGGTTCCATTTCGGGCCCTCTTTTGTTTATTTTCTATAGTGCAGACATAATTAAATGTATCCAACACTGTAAGTTCCATTTATATGCAGATGACCTTCAAATTTATTTTTCCTTCAATCCAAACGATACTGCTGCGGGTGTTGAAAAGATTAAGGAAGATTTGCAAAGAATAAGCAATTGGTCCTCCACCAACTGTTTAGCTCTTAATCCGTCCAAATCCAAATACTTAATACTTGGAACAAAGCAACAAATTCAAAGAGTCCTAGCTTGTGACCCAAAAATAACTATTGATGGTGTGGTCGTGGAGCGAGTGGACGAGGCTCGGAATCTCGGTTTATTGATGGACCACAAGCTTCGTTTTGAAAGGCATGCGATTGAAGCTGCTCGGAGCTGTTTCTACCGGTTGAAGGTGCTTTATAACTTTCGTGACTTTCTCAGTGTTGATACAAGAGTAAGATTATGCGAAACACTTATACTGTCCAAACTAAATTATTGCCTTACAGTGTTCTGGCCTTGCCTCTTGGAGCGCTCACGCAGACTCCTCCAGAGAGTTCAGAATGCTTGCGCCCGGTTTTGTTTCACTATCCCACCGCGTACTCATGTAACTCCGTTTTTAAACAAAGCAGGTATTTTAAAGCTATCTGCCAGATATGATCTTTTATTGTCATGTTTGCTGTTCGACACAATTAAATGGCAAACTCCTAGCTACCTTTATAGGAAACTTATTTGGTCCTCCTCTGCCCGCATAGTGCGAGCTTCACGAGCGTTAGTGATATGCGTTCCCAGACACAGGACTGCCGCTTATAGGGGGAGCTTCAGGTACCAATCCACTAAATGTTGGAACAATATTCCTCCACCATTTCGTAATATTAAGTCTAAGTCCAACTTTCGTAATAAACTCAGGTTGCATTTACTAACCGTCCAAAAATTATTAACTTGACGTGTTCTGAACTCCCTCTAAATTCCAACTTACCTTCCTTATTTTGTTTCATTCATAGCATTGTGCAATTTAATTTAATTTAATTATTATTGATTTGACGCTTACCCTGCATGTATGTCTAATTCGTTTTCAGTTTATCATAATATTTGTTGTTCACATCTGTTCTTCTTGCAACATACCTGCCTACTTATCAAAGCACTCTTTGTTTTTGTCCACCACACGTTTAGCCAATTTGTGATGGCGTAATAACACCGTGACTACCGCACTAGCCGGCGTCCTTACTCAGCACGGGTACTGGCAGAATACCAGCGCTGCGGCTCGCCGTAGCATCATGCTGAGTCAGCGCCTCTTCTTCGCTTCATCACATGGCTTCCTGACTATTATTGTGTTAACTCTGTCTAATTGTTATTTTATTTTTAGTGTTGTATTTTCGTTTTTATTTGTCTTTTGTCATAAAGTCATGTATTGTTTTGAAGAATAAAGTTTGTATCTATCTATTTATCTATCTACACGTCAGAGGCCCGAGTACAAATATTCGAAACCTGCTTAACGTAATCGAGTAGTAAGCGTTATCGAGAAATTTGTTACGATTCTGATACGATAACGTACTGACCTACACAATTGTTCCACTGACACTAGGACCGACTCGGCGTACCTACCGTTGACGACCGGATGGCCTATACTAGTGGTTAGAGTTAGAGGACATGACTACGAAGTTTGAGGACCAGTGTTCAATCCCCGGTCGGGGCAAATATCTGTATGATGAATATGACTGTTTGCTCTCGAGTCATGGATGTGTAAACTAAACAATTTATATAGGTACCTAAGTATTTATGTAGAACCGTATGAATTTGTGTTTGAATAGCCGGTTAGCCGGTTTGCTTGATTAAGTGTTTGTAAAGGAAAAAATAGAAAATACAATGCTTCGGATGAAGAAAAATCTTTTATTTGTGTTGTAAGTCTAGAACTATGTTTATCCATTGTCTAGTAGGCACCCATACCTAACACAAGCTCTGCTTAATTTAGAAGTAACGGTCAATAGGTGTCAATCGTCCCACGATTTTTTTTAATTATTATCTGTTTCGCCCGACGTAATATTAACACCGAGTTAGTTTAGTTTAGCGTAACCCCGGGCCGGGTCCAGGGCCCAAGTAACAGAACAGATGAAGTTCAGTATAAATAGAGAATGCCCTGCAGCATGCCTCGTACCCATTTAATAAACATCAGGATATATGATGTGCCTTTTGGAACATTTTGAACCGCGGAGTACACCCGCCGGCCGTGAGCAGAGGGTCGAGCACGACTACGAAAGCTTCGTAACGTTACGGTTATCGTATCGAGGTCGAGAAACCTCATACTAAATTTTAGTTCCAAATACGCTCACGGCCGTCAGCATCCGCCCGAGCGAAGCGACGTACGAGTGGCTCATGGCGCTGGCACTAATTAGTGAAACAAAATGGCAACAAAAACGGAGTAGCTACTGAAGGGCCCGTCCTTATATACGCTATTACCTACCTACGCTATGGGTAAGTCTAAGCCTGCACCTAGTTTCGATTCTAACAAAAGCAAATTAGCCACGCGTCACTAACTTTCATAATAACATCATTAGCACAAAGTGGAAAACACGGAATTCCTGTAAAATGCAGAGCGCGGCGCGCTCCATTATTCATACAATTAGGCGGCTCGCGATTGTTCGCGGCGGCCGCGGCGCGGGAGTCGCGTGACCCGCCGGCTCGTTGCATTTCAATCATCTGGACACTAGCTATCTCTATTTACCTAGATTTTTAGCTCCTTTTGAACGGTCGGGTAGGCGACCCACCTTGCAGACTTACAGCCCTACCAAATAATTTATTGAATCAGGCGTTACTTTGCGGAGGTCCATATTTATGAACTAAAAACAATTACTTTGCTCACCCGCGACCACTAATGACAAATAGTTATATCTGTGCGGCAAATGTATGTTTCCATGCAATACCTCCGCCTCCACTGCTACACGAATCAACACATGCCACACAGACCCAACTATCACCACCACCACTAAACTAAACGCTGACGCGTTTCGGCACTCTCCACGAGGCCATTTACGAAGCACAACAACAACCGCTCAACATGCCACCACTTCCACTACAAATACTCAATCTTTCTCTTGTTTTGAGGTACAGACGATAAAAGCATCTAAGTATCTTCAATTTTGCCGTCTCGATAAACTTACTCTCAGTTGGCAACATTGATAAGAGTACAAACATCGGGAAATGCCCTTTGGAACATTTTGACCACAGGAACGGCGGAGCGAGAGCAAGAGGCTTTGCCCGACAATGACACACAGGTGGCTGCAATGTCAGTTTGCGCATTGAACTCGCTGGATTATACTTAGTAGCAGCGAGTCATCAGTCATCAGCGTAACTGCAGGGTAAACGTGTAATCATTGGTGTATTGTATTCAAGGGTGTATTTTGAGCGACCTGATTGGTTACGGGACATGGCTAAGCCGGCGGACAAGGATGTTTCCCTGCATTCTTAACGCGAACGTACCTACCAGTTTGATCTGACTATTTTACAAACAAAATTACTTAATAATCCCTCAGGAAATCCTCCTCCCCTTTTTGAAATTTGTCTGCTATTCAGAAATGGATAGTTAAATATCACAACCAGGCAAAAATTCGAGCACAACAGATTAACATCAGTTCCGAGTGGCATTTTCACGGTATCCACTATTTCCACCCAGCCACCAATATTTTCAACACTAATTCATAGTTGGTAAAAGCTAATCTTCCACAGATTCTTTTTAGAGCGAAAATTAATCCGGGCGAGTCTGTGGCGGCGGCGGGATCAATATTGGTCGCAGCCGGCGGGACCTCGCGTGAATGGAGGACCATTTCATATCTGCACCTTGTAAAGTTCTTCAAAGGAAAATATTTTTGATGCCTAGAAATAGGTACTAGTTACTCTCCAAGTCTTGATCAATGAAAAACAGAATATTTTCACAGTTTTATTAGTTATCAACTAATACAATAATTATGTACAAAATACGACTATTAAATTAATAGTAATTTGTAGCCGCCTTCAAACTCAACTGCTTATAAGAATTTATGACAAAACCGGTCCGCAGCGGCTATTCTTCAAACAATTATTATTAGTCCCATACACTAGTTTTTGTAGCTCTCGTATTTAAATCTGAGAAGCGTCACACGTCCACTCCTAACGATCTGTTCCACACACACACATCAGTTTACGGACACGCTACGGTAACACACACTAGCGAACATTCTGGTGCTACTAGCTTCACTCCTATATCCGCATTATTGTGGTGCGAAACTAAAATATTGCGTCCAGATAAATTTAAAATGTCTACAAAAGTATTATTTACGCTGCAAACTCGCGGTGAACACAAAAAAAATATTAGTTTGAAAACGACTAGCATGAAGTGAATATACGACTTTTCTTACACAGCATGACAGCCCTTCGCAAGTTGTTGACAATTAAATTAGACTTATATTAAATTATTAACCATTCTATCCGCACACTGACAATTGAACTAAAACTCTAGCACTCTACCTCTTACTTCCAATGCTATTTATTAATTTATTACAAGTTTACAAAACACTGCACCTTCGTTTTTAAACCTGTGTTTATTTCATTCATGTTTACATAAAGCTGAAAGCTTGCAGACTTAATTATTTTCGTTTAGGTTTAGTAACTACACTCGTGAGCAGTCAAAACAGGTATTTTTTAAGTTTTGTACCCGTTTTGATAGCCCCTGACTATACTTATCTGATAAATTCCAAGTGAGTCTTAGATCGTGTAAGGCAGGAGGCACACTATTGTCTTGTGACGAACAGACGTTATTGTTAATTATTAATTACCATTATACTATTTCGTGTCCTAAAATACTTAAAAAGAATCGGACGTGTACACAAAACAATTCCTCAAACATTAATTAACAAGTAAAATGTCAACGAGTTGAAATTCGTAATACAAGCGCAAGGCTCTTTTCAACTCCCTGTATAAGAGACTTCCGCAAGTATTACAACTTACAAGTTGTTATGAAACAGGCCCCTGGTGGTGGATTTTTGAATCTCATCCGGTGAATAAATTCACTGATTTCTGAAAAGTTCGTATTTTCGGATCTTACCGGAGACTAAAATTCTCATGCCTATGATATCAAATAAGAATGCCCCCACCAACTCGTAAACGAGTTCACTGAGTGATTGCTTGCCCACTAGCAGTGGCAGCTAACCTCAATCCACTATGTTGACATGCTTGTCTATGACAGAAACGCAAATTAGCTACATGTTAGTAGACTGGTATGACATTCAAAAATAAGGCTTTTGGCAAATAGTGATATCAATGTCATGGTGGATTTAGTCACCAAGTGAGATTCAAAAATTGACCCCCAGGTCCCGCAAACAGCGGACAGCGCTCCGAGTCCGGCCGACGCAGTCTGTGCGGGCCGTGACAACACAGTGCAGTATACAGACATAAACGGACACAGAAACTAATTGGTGACACCTGTTATACTCCATGAACGGACATTTTTAACCCCCGACGCAAAAAGAGGGGTGTTATAAGTTTGACCTGTATACACCTGTCTGTGGCACCATAGCTCCCAAACAGATGGACCGATTTTGATGTACTTTTTTTTTATTTGATGTGATGTGTCAAAAAATTGTCAGGCGCGGACGGCGCGTAACATACGTAACGAACTCAACAAAACAAACAAACAAGCATAACGTTCACTTCATTATCGATCTCTACTACACTTAGATGAATGCGCTAGAGCTGTCACGAATCGAATGAGTCTTGAATTGCTTCGCAGGAGTGTGCGAGTTTCCTTACGATGTTTTCCTTCACCGAAAAGCTCATGATAATTTACAACGTACACACATAAATTCCGAAAAACTCAAAGGTGCGAGCCGAGGTTTGAACCAACAACCCTCTGCTTGAGGCCATAGGTCAAACCGCTAGGCTATCACGGCTTTTTGCACTTTTGCATTGTAAATTGATGTAAATAATGTAGTGAATATTTTACGTACATTTTTCGTGAGCGGCGTCAGAACGTTTTGAAATCGAGGGCGGTCTCTCTACGCAGTCTACGATCGCTGAATCAAAAGCTGGCTCCGTTAAGGTTTGTAGTTCATAAATTTAATGTCACACCTGGTACTGCCCAGAGCACGATCAAATCACGGCCTTGGTAAGCAGCCTCTATCAGAATGTCGGGGAAATTATTGAAATAAAAAAAAAACTAATTTCCCCACAAATCCGTGGCAGCCCTGGTGACTTCATGTATATTAAATACTACAATACTACTCTACACTTCACTGCATTTTCGTACTTAATCCTTTACAAGACTTGAACAGCAAAGGTACAGTCACCAGCAATAATATATGATTATGGACAGCACTGAAAAAATATCTGATCATGGTAGAAGGCAAAAATATATGACGACATTCGACGGTAATAAGATCTGATATGTTGCGACCGGCATAAATATCGTTCTTGGGTAACGGCATAAGTATCGGACACAGAGTCGCTTAAAAATATCTGATACTTGACGAAATCAAAAATATGTGACCAATCAGCAAACATGAACTTAATTCAGTAGTATTACGAATCTAATTTAAATGCAGCGATCTGACGCTTCTCGAAAACAATGCGTACTTGTCACTGTATATGTCTGTCTCATGTTTTGTTTTATCTAAATCCAACAAATTCAGTTCTTCGTTTCTAATATGACATACCCTGTTGACGTATTATTTTTTCCATATACTTTACCAAGGAGTTTAACCGCTAGTAAAAAAAACTTCAAGCACAAAAATACTGTTCTTATTTTAAAAGCTAAGAAACGTGAGATAGATATACGTAGTGACAAGTATGCACTGTTTTCAAGAAGCGTCAGATCGCTGCATTCAAATTAGATTCGTAATACTAGTGAATTAAGTTCATGTTTGCTGATTGATCACATATTTTTGATTTTGTAACATGTGAGATATTTATGCGATCCGTGTGATTTGATGTTTTTGCTTCCAAAGTGAATACATATTTATGCTGGTGACGAGTCACTTAATTTTGATTTTGTATAGTATCAGATATTTCTAAGCGACTCAGTGTCCGATATTTATGCCCTAAACCAAGAACGATATTTATGCCGGCCGCAACCCATTAGATCTTTATGCCGTCGAGTGTCGTCATATACTTTTGCCTTCTACCGTGATCAGATATTTTTGCAGCGCTGTCCATAACCATATATTATTGCTGGTGACTGTACCAGCTTTTTTTTTGCCGACTGTACTTTTAGCTGACTCCTCTCGTATTGTCATTCATCTAACATTTCCATACCAAACTTCAAGCTGATGGCATTACTGAAGAGTCCTCCTCCTGCGGAAACGACCCTGGCCTCACCACCAATATTTCACTACCAGATTAATCACAGGATTTACATCACAATCAGTTGAGGATATCTGCTTTAAAATTCAGTTGCACGATTTGACCCGAATATTACATACACATAAGAATCACCGTCTTTTTTTGAAGTCAGTTAAAAAGCTCGTAAAAACTATCCGGCAATCACATGAAGTTGAAATCATCTATTCCCCGCTTGTAATGTGATGATGGTGTGTTTGGTCGCTCCCGTACATGTAGCACGCGCGCCATTTGGTAGCTTGTCGCGCAGTGCGTCCCTTTCATAGTGGTGGAAGTAGTGAAGGAGGCCCCTGTACCGTGTTTTATAAAGCTACAAGTTACGATTCACAAGTGGAAGTCTCATTCTATCACCTTTTGTTAGAAAGAGACTTCCGCTTGTAAATTACAACTTGTAGCTTTATAAGACACGACCCTGGTCGTCTATGTCTTAAGTGCTACTTTTCTGGTTTTCTGAGTACTAGTGGAGTACTCAATGAGTATTTAAAGTATAACAGTAGAATTTTTGATTATGAACATCAATGAGACTTGAATGCAGGTTCGTTTTTACTTAAAACCTTCAAACATACCCGACTGCCGCCAGAAAAGGGTAACTTACTACAAATTTTATTAACTTGCATTGCATGTAAAGTTGACCCACTTCCAGTGGTCGGATCGATTTAAAATTTGTCAGATCCATGTAGATCCGATGACAGTGCAAGTACAGCCAACAAAAGTACATACAGAAAGCAAAAAAAAAGCTTGCACGTTCAACTTTTTTGACATGTTTTTAATGCAGCTACTGTACGAGACGTCCGTATCGTTCAACGTTGCGAACGTCACCGCGAACTAGCCGTGTGGAGCGGGCGGGGCCGGCGCACGCATTCGTCACTCCTTGTAGGTGCAGGTGAGCATATAGAAGCAGTCGCCCTCCGCCATGGTCATCTTGCTGACGTACTTGGTGAAGCCGGCGGCGCCCGCGTCGCAGTACACCAGGCTCAGCGCGTTGCTGACGGGCGGCACCGTCACCAGCGCGGCGCCCGCGGGCCCGCCCTCGGCCTCCTCGGGCGCCGCGTACGACGTGCCGCCGCCGCACACGCGCCGCGCCGGCACACCCACGTACAGCACCGCCTCCAGCCGCGCCTCCTGGTAGTGCTCGCGCGGCGGCAGCAGCTGCAACGGACAGAATGCGATGTGGCTCTCAACATCGACTCTTCAATCAATAACATTACAAACCGAGAATATGACACTGGTGTAGTGTTAGTAACGTGCATTTCTTGCGATAAATAGGATCCCATTCTGCAAGGAAGTCGTTACTTGCTGGCGCCAACCAGATGTGCAGCAGGCGCAGCCAGCCCGCTCACCGTGAAGTCGCCGGCGCGCCAGCGCTGCAGCTGCGGCGGCAGCAGCGCCTGCAGCGGCAGGTCGGTGCAGTCGTGCAGCAGACGCAGCCAGCCGGCGCCGGCCACTAGCGCCAGCAGCGCGCGCACCGGGTGCTCCTTGGGCAGCGCGGCGGTCCAGGCCGGCGGCGCCACCTCGTAGCGCCGCTGGTCGCCGGGGCCCGCGCGCTCCCACGGGACGTCTGCGTACGCGCCAAATTACATGTCGACAAACGACAAGAACTAGAGGTAATACACAGTAATACAAAAGCTGCAGTAGCCTAATGGTCTGGACTATTTTCTCTCAAACAGAGTTTCTGAGTTTTTCAGAATTTATAAGCAAAAACAGACGCTGACCACTAAGTTCCACTCAATGGTTTCTAAAGGGGCCGATTCCTTCGGTATCGGCCGCCAATGCAGCACCCCGCGGGTTTAAAATACCATAGTTTGAAACCGCCAGCTCGCCGGTGGATTACCCCTCCGAGCGGCCTAGAAGTGCGTCCGTACCGGGGCTCCGCAGGGCGTCGAGCAGGCGGCAGTAGAAGTCGCTCTGCAGCAGGTCCCGCAGACACGCCTCGCTCTGGCGCTCCATCTGCGCCTGGATGGCGGCGCGCGCCCGCGGGGACATGTACGTCGGCTCCAGCATCGCCTGCATCACCACCTACCGTACCACTACATGTCATCAGACTTCCCTTTGAACTAGCAGGGGGAACATTTAAAAGACCCATTAGAATCAAATAGATAGACAAGAAGTGTCTGTTTGATACACTTGAATGTCGAGACAGAGAAATATAGAGAGAGAGAGATTTTATTTCTGGTCTCTTCATTTCGTAGATTTTTTAACCCCCGACGAAAAAGAGGGGTGTTATAAGTTTGATCTGTGTGTCTGTGTATCTGTCTGTGGCATCATAGCTCACTAAAGGATGGACCGATTTCAATGCGGTTTTTCTAATTCGAAAGCTAGTTTAATAAAAATGGTTCTTAGCTAAGTTTCATTAAAATCGGTTAACCCGTTTTTGAAATATTGAACTTTTAGTCATAATGTATCACTATTCATAAGCCTTTTTTTTCTCTAAAGCTGTAAATATTTCAGGAATTTTGTAATAGTTATCCTGTAGAACTGTATTGGTTAGATTAGGTTTATGAACTTAAAAACAATTACTTTGCTCACCCGCGACCACTAATGACAAATAGTTATATCTGTGCGGCAAATGTATGTTTCCATGCAACACCTCCGCCTCCACTGCTACACGAATCAACACATGCCACACAGACCCAACTATCACCACCACCACTATACTAAACGCTGACTACTTTAGTGGAAGTGGTGGCATGTTGAGCGGTTGTTGTTGTGCTTCGTAAATGGCCTCGTGGAGAGTGCCGAAACGCGTCAGCGTTTAGTATAGTGGTGGTGGTGATAGTTGGGTCTGTGTGGCATGTGTTGATTCGTGTAGCAGTGGAGGCGGAGGTGTTGCATGGAAACATACATTTGCCGCACAGATATAACTATTTGTCATTAGTGGTCGCGGGTGAGCAAAGTAATTGTTTTTTAGTTCATAAATATGGACCTCCGCAAAGTAACGCCTGATTCAATAAATTAGATTAGGTTTGTTTTATAATAAATAACCCTAAACAATTTTTTTATACGACAAGGGATAAACAAGCAAGTGGGTTAACATTAAAGTAGATTGTTTGTATAGGTCGCGCGGCGAATTAAGATCGCTTGTCAAAAGTGGAAGGGGGATGCGCAGAAGTCAATTCTTAGGTCTATTTGGTTGCGCAGAGGGGTGAGGGGAGGGTGCGCGCTGGCGCCGACACGTTATTGGTAGATCAAGTCGTTCTTCCCCTCCCTCGCTTCGTTCACGCGTCACGTGTCTCTTGAGTACTGTTGCGCACGGATTGTTTTACTGTATTAGTAGTAAGTACGTTATGATGTCGTAGTTAGTGAAAAAAATGCCCAAATATAAAGTTTGAACATGGCAAGCCAGAAAAATGATTTACGACGTGAATTGTTCTGTTAAAAAGGAAACTAATTAAATCATGGGTAAATAAAAGCACGTAAAAAATACTACCAAGATTCTGAATAAACATACTAGCAAAATAAGTCACAAGCAAAAACGAGTGTTATGTTAGGTGACTAAAGGTACAAAAAAATGCGAAATAAGAAAAATGAATTTCAAAGAAATACACTCAGAACTTAACAATTTTGTGCGCAATTGTACAGATGCGCCAAATTGCCCCCACCAGTTTCGCCGAGCGATCTTAATCCATCGCGCGGCCTATACCTAATGTGAAATTATATTGTAATATTGAAATTTCACAGGAACATTGCTTTCTGTCTAGACATGTCTAGAGTGGCCACCGGTTTTATTACACAAGAGCGATAGAAGCATTTGCTTAGCAATAGATTTGTAATGTTTAGTGTTCAACATCTGGTCAAAAATGGTACTGACTGGTTCGTTATGCGGTTTTTGTGGTTCGGGCGGCGGCGGCGGCGGCGGTGGCGCGGGCGGGTGCTCCGCCGCGGGCCCGTGGAACCAGCCGTTGATGCTCAGCCGCGGGAGCTCCAGAGACAGCACCTCGCCCACCTGGGTAGGATTACAAATCAGGTTTAGGGCCACGGTGAGGATTACACACTTATTGGGTATTCTGAAGACTTTTTAAAACTAGATCCCCAGTAAATACTTTCGAACGGAATGTGTCCTTTTCTTGAGGTTCTTTTTGGCGTAAAATCTTCAAAAGAATTAAAGCAATTTGCCTAAGATTTCTACTTTCAAACAACATCTGTACTCAGTCCATTCTCATGTTCAAATACGTCCAACGGCCATGAAACTTGGTCAAAATATGCTTAAGTCAAACTGGCAGCCTCCACAAACCACTCTTGTCCTATGGCTTCGTAAACAGAAGATGATGAGTTCAGGCTGTAATAATTAATAACTGTAATACGGGTAACATAAATTAAAAATAACAAAAGTAAGCCTTTGGTAAATACATACCTACTTACTTTATTACGTATAGGTTGACGTGCATTTCTTTACCTTTCAATTTCCTTTGAAAGTCTGAAAAACGTGAGGTTTGAATCCGTGTTATTGTTCAGGCAGTCGCATGCGACGCAGTTTGCATTCATTTTGTGGTTCGTCGTAATTCGCACTCGCACGGACAATGCGATGCGCGCCGCGTGAATAAGCAACAACCGACATGCGACCCGGCCGGCGCGCGACTGACTGGGCGTGCGGCGGCCATGTGAATTTAGTCCACCGGGGCGGACCCGCCGCGTACTTGTAACATCTTACCTAAACGCGGAGTTGGACCACTCTGGTATTGGTCGATAGGTCAGCGTGATACATGTGTTCGAAAACGGTGTTTTGCATTTGGAAACTCTTCTACACTGTGTGCATTAATAGACATTGGTTCGGGAAAGAAATACAAACGACAGTAACGGCAGGGGGACGTAAATAATCTGGAGATGATGGTGATGCGTAGTCGGAGCGTGTTACCTGGTGGAAGGTCTCAGGGCCGACCTGGAAGAAGGCCAACATGTTGTTGACGGGCGTGACGGCGCGCGCCACCGCGGCGGCCCGGCCCGCGCCGTCCCGCGCCAGCAGCTCTAGCGCGCCGCCCATGTGCGCGCTCCATCCGTCTTCTGCCAGGTCCAGCTTTAAGCCGCAGAGGGGTAAGGTGTTGAGGCAGTATCAAAGCTCAAAGATTATCAGATCTTAACCAAGATTTGGCTTTCAGGGGCGCGGTTGTAGAATGAATAAATGAATGGATTAAATAAGCTTTTGATGAAAAAAACACGTCAAAATCGGTCAATCCGTTTAGGAGCTCCAATGCCCCAGAGACACACGCAAGAGATACACACATGTTTTTGGTTTGGCGGTTAAAAACTGACACCACTGCCATAGGGTAGTGTGTAGTGTAGTAGGTAGTAAAAGCCACCTGTTGCGGGGCCTTGTCCCCGTTGGGCCGGTGCGCGGCGGCGCGCCACGGGGCCAGGTACAGCACGAAGGCGACGCGGCGCGAGCCCCGCAGGTCGTCGTGCGGCAGCAGGTGGTCGCCCGGCCCGTACAGCGAGCACGACGCCGACACCGACGTCAGCTCCAGGCCAGTCACCGCGCTCATCTGGCGGACGCATCCCATTATCATTGAAGATAATAAGACCCAGAATGGCATGTCTAAAAGACTCTAGGGCCAAGTTTATCAAACACTACCAAATAAGGCTGATCTAAAAGCAAAAGTACGATAATGTGTTAGAACAGCATTTTGAACTCTGTACATTTTCTAATCATTTATGTAATAAGCTTTGCTTAAATCTCTTGTTAAATTAAAAAATTAAAACTTACCCAACTCATTACTTCAGTCTTTAACAGCTCATAAATTCCTCTGATGCTCCGCTGCCATGTTAAGCTAGCAAGATCTGCCGTTTGGTGAAACTCATACAGGTCCATTTTCTTCCGTGACCAGTCCAATGTGTTCATGTCGTCAACTATATTGTTTATGATCTCCGGGTTTTCTAGGAGGCCATGCAATAGACCCAGTCGAAACGGCTCACTGGAAATTGACACCACCGGGAGAGACAAATCTTTGTGCTCGCTCCAGTGTGATTTTATTCTGTCTATTAATTCTTCTGACTGAAATATTAAAAACTAGGTTTAACTTCTACTAGGAAACAAAAATTTACCTTGGTTTAATTTGTACATTGGTACTTATATTTTTTACCTTAATTTTAGGGTTCAATTTGGGATCATCCATTCGATTAGCGCGGGGATTGAGCTGTACCCGTCTGAGCTTTGTCAGTGGAGGCTCACTGTCTACCACAATAGAGTCGTCCTCCCCGGCCGACTCAGAGTCTGAGCTGTAGTCTGATGAGGAGGATGATGAAGAGGAGTAGTCCGCTGAAAATGAATATTTGACTTTTGTAAGAAAACTAACCACTCACTTGCTTTGAATTTTGAGTTGAACTCTATTTATAACAAAATATGAGCGTTGACAGGCAACTCTAGTTGCCAAAAGCAATTGAGTGGATAAGGAGTACATTTTTCCCATTAGCTGAATTCTTATAAACTGGTTAAATGTTTTAAATTATTTCCACATTACTATTATGCGGACATGGTACTTGCTAAGAATTCTAATGGCAAAATTAGAATAGAGTAGTTCAAATTTCCCGCGCATTCGTCCGATACGAATAGCGAGCTGCAGGCGCGTCACTCACCCCCGCGGATGCGCTTGACCTCGTCGGCCGAGGCCTGGTACGAGCTCACGGCGCAGATGTCCGAATCGTCGCTGTCCGTGTCCGAGATTTCGATGACGGCGGTGGACGCAGGCCGCTTGGCGGGCGGCCGCGGGCCCTCGGCGTCGCCGCCGCCGCTGCCCTCGTCTGGCTCCCCGTTGGCCACGGCTGCGGAGCTGGACGATGGCTCCTCGGTTTCCTTGCTCGGAGAACTCATTGTACACCACTATCACTACATAATACGAGAAAAACAAATGTAAACCGCAGTGACGCGACGCCTAACCTAAAATTTTTGACGGTTCGTGTTTTGCCAAGTTTTTTTTTTTATTTAATTCATCCCATAAGGGATAGGCAATGGAACTGAGTCCATACAGCCACGTCTGATGTGTTTTTTAAATTTCTGTATATTAAAGTCCTGTCATCGTCAGAGTTATGTCAGTCTGTCCTAGTCACGTCCTGTCAACTGCTCATGCCTTCAGTAAAGCGATACGTGTACTTTACGGCAAGCTACGGCGAGCAGCAGCCGGCGGATATTTGGGGGTCACAAACAGTGGGAATACGCGTTTTCACTTGAATTCTTCATTTGCTGGGTATTTTCACGTCAATTTGTTGTATAATACACTATCTTTATTATCCACCAAACAACATTAAGCACAGAAACTAAAATTCAATTAACGACACGATCCACTCTCTCCGTTTTTTTTTAATTTTGATGGCTGCTTGATGGCTGCATATCTTCATGCTATAAATTTCAGTGTTTTTCCTTAAGTTTATCGTAAAACGTACACAAACAGAACATAGAGCACTTTTTACCATTGAAAATAAAGGTTTTTTCTGCCTTTTAACACTATTTATTTACACTTGCAGTAATGCTGATATACTTACTTTTCACTTCACAACCGTTATAAATTAACGTAACTTTCTTCAATAACACAATCAGATTGTCAAAAAACATAACCTCAAAGACTTTGTAAACAAACCCAGTGGAACAGTGGAACCTATGGAAACATGTCCAATGAAGCAAAAGCTCTAGATGTAAATGCTGAGACGCCGCAGTGCCAGTTCTTCGTACAGCGGAAGAAGCGGCTGTGCCGCATGACCGTGAAGCCGGGGCGCCGCTACTGCGGGGAGCACGAGCCGCAGCCCACCGTGGAGGCGGGCAAGGTTCGTCACGTCACCAAATCTTGTACAGCTCCAATTATTTCAAGTACTATTCATATCAAAGCTAACGCAGAACTGATGTCTTCGTCGGTAGCCCAAGGCGGTATTATAACTCAAAAAATAGGCTGTTTCACTCTTCCATATGTTAACCACTTCCTAAGAGCTAATTATGAAAGTGTTCTTGTGGTATTTTATGACTGAATGACGTACTAAATGATTTTTCGCAGGGTGATAAAAGGATCCCCTGCCCAAATGACCCTAAACAGTAAGTTACCATTTTTTAAGCTTACCTACCTGATTATTTGGGATGCATTATTAGTTACGTTTTTATTTAGAATCTTGCTCATCAATATTCTGTACTATATCAAATTGCTTTTTTAAAGTTAGTTTCATGATAAAAATATATCTGAACTCTGTTAATTCTTGTTTGCATTTTACTACTTAGTCAAGAATATCTGAATGTGATGTTACAACTTGTTTTTTCACAGTACTTGCTATGCCAGTAAACTACTAAAACACCTCGCAATCTGTAACGCACGGCGCACGGAGCAACCAGAGTACATTGTGGAGAACATCAATGCACCGGAGCCTAAGGACAGCTGTCCGAGGAGGCCCCTCAGTGCCGTCCCCACAGATGAGCTTATGAAACTCATAGATAAAGTCAACCATTTATATATGAGTGAGCATTTAAGTATTCAATAAAGCTTAAAGATATGCAATTAAATATTACTTCTATACAGGGTGTCCTATAATGAGTGAATCATTGTGATATATGGGTGATAGATGGGTTCATTTGCTTACTAAATAAGGCAATTTGACCTGTATGAAAATATCACCATTGTTTTATTGAAAATCTCCATATTTTAACCATCCTAATGGCACTGATTTTAGTTACTCTGTCTAATCTCTTCTTCTCTCTCCAACATCCACCCATCTAATACATATTGTACATCTTTATCACATCAACACATCATGCATACTGTACTTACATTGCTCCAGATTTTCGTAGACATAGATTGAGCAGGCATTATACATTCTGTTTAAAAAAATACTTTTATTTAACAAATAATGATACCCAAACTTTGTGCCTATCCTTCTGATAATCCTACTCTTCATATTACTAGAATACCTAGAGGACCACATAACCGTGGAGCCGCCGCAACCCATACACCCTACGGTGGCCGCGGAGTTCGCGGAGCCCGACCGCGCGGAGTCGTCGCGGCGGCACCTGCGGCAGACCTCCGCGCTGCTGTGGCTGACCGAGCGCGAGGGGCTGGTGCGAGACAACACGTGCTACGTTGAGCTCGGTGCTGGGAAAGGTACTGCGTGATGTGTGCACTGTCTGAAAAAGCTAAGAGACAGGACTTTGGTTGGTCTAAAGCCGAGTTTTTGCCTGCAAGAAAAATCATGCAATCATACAATGTGAGGCTGGAAAGCAAACGAGTCTGGAGTGGGTGATTGAACGCTGCAATGTATTGCAACTTACACGATTTTTCTTGCGTGCGAGTCTAAATTTGGCTTAGGATTTAAGATCGAATAAAAAGTACTGTCTCACAAGGCAAGTTTTTTTTTTGTTTTAGGGTTCTGTACCTCAAAGACCCTCAAAGGGAACAAACGGAACCCTTATAGAATCAGTTTGTGGTCAATTACAGGGTTATTGTCTCAATGGAGTATTTTTTTGTATTTTTTCTCCAATTTTTTTTTTTTTATCTAATATTTTAACGAGGCTTGAGTGTACCAAATGTTACTATGTCAGCCTCATGGGAAACCTCAAAACTCTCACCCAGAACCCAAGTGTCTAGATGCAACAGCGTGTCTTAACGAATTTGTAAACTAGTATCACAGTGTAAAGAGCTTATACCTACCAGTGGTCGGACGCCTTTGATGTTTGCGTAAATGCCGACACCGCAACCTCATGGCCAAAGCACCAAGGAGGGCGAAAGTTCCTAACTAATCGGGTAGCGGCGGCGTATGCAAGGGGGCTCGCCCTGCCCGCCCCGCACCCCGCACCCCCCCCCCCCCCCGCATCATTAACCTGTCTAGAGGCCTTCGTCGGACGACTGTATAGACTCTGCTAGTATCGCTTCATCAGACAAAGGTCGACTGATAATTATATTTATGCCACCATTAAACATACCCATACCATCCAAATACTTTTCTCTAACATGTTTATTTTTATCGCATTCCATAATAAAATGAATGAGGTCCTCGGCTCTGTCGCATCCCAGACACAGGCAATCATAAAAAAAAAATAGTTTATATATACATATATATTTTTTTAAATATTAAAACACAAGTGCAGTGATATACATGTATCAGCTCTATGAGCTGCTAGTGTATTATTTGAAATAATAATAATAATTTTTCTCGCAACACGAATCAAAGAAAAAAACCGAAGTCGTTGGGTGTTTTTTCACTTGTTGATGACTTATAAGTGTGTGCGTGTGTGTCAGGCCAGCTGTCGTACTACGCGTGCCACGCGTGGTGCGGCGCGGGGCGCGAGGGGCGCGTGCTGGCCGTGGACCGCGCGCCGCTGCGGCACAAGCGGGACAACAAGCTGCGCTCGCGGCCGCCGGGGGCTGCGGCTGCCCGCGCCGGCAGCGGGGACACACAAGTTAGTAAACATTAGGGTTTCAGTTAAAACGGAACCCTTATAGGATCACTTTGTTGTCCACTAGCCCGCAACCCCTTGAAGCTGTGAAAAAAAAAACAAAATTCTGAATCAAAATTTTTAGAAAAGGTGTTACCATACAAATTGCTGTGGAATCAAAACCTAAGGGTACTTCTAGTTGTATGAAGGTAGCTCTTATGCACAACCACTCAAAAAAATTTATGCTCTGTCACAGTTGGAGACCAATATAAAATGACCACATTATTGCGTCCTATTTTCCAAGAGCAAGGCTCTTCTATTTTTGGAAAGTTTAAAAACACTGCGGACCCCCAGAATAGACTCACGGGGCCCTGGCGGTTAAGAATCACAGGTTGGGACTTACTACTCTAATTTAACTCAACAGGAAATTAGCGAAGCAGCGAATAGCGCCAGCGACCGACTAACTCAAAGTGATCGCGTGAGTGAACAAGCAAGCGGTGACGTTAGAACTGACACGCATCCAATGTCTGTTGAAACGAAAGGAACAAATGACAGCATTATAAATACCGACGACATTGAACCACAAGAGAAAAGGGACGCTTGCAAAGATGGCGGGCTGCAGCAGCCGCCGGGCTCGGTGGCGGGGCGGCTGCGGGCCGACCTGGCGCACCTGGCGGTGGCGGCGGCGCCGGCCGCGGCGGCCTGCGCGGGCCTCGTCGGGCTCGCCAAGCACCTCTGCGGGGTCGCCACCGGTACTGTATAGCTGGCGGGCTAGGGGGGGGCGGGGGCTCCGACCTGGCCACCTGGCGGTGGCGGCGGCGCCGGCCGCGGCGGCCTGCGCGGGCCTCGTCGGGCTCGCCAAGCACCTCTGCGGGGTCGCCACCGGTACTGTATAGCTGGCGGGCTAGGGGGGGGCGGGGGCTCCGACCTGGCCACCTGGCGGTGGCGGCGGCGCCGGCCGCGGCGGCCTGCGCGGGCCTCGTCGGGCTCGCCAAGCACCTCTGCGGGGTCGCCACCGGTACTGTATAGCTGGCGGGCTAGGGGGGGGCGGGGGCTCCGACCTGGCCACCTGGCGGTGGCGGCGGCCTGCGCGGGTCTCGTCGGGCTCGCCAAGCACCTCTGCGGGGTCGCCACCGGTACTGTATAGCTGGCGGGCTAGGGGGGGCGGGGGCTCCGACCTGGCCACCTGGCGGTGGCGGCGGCGCCGGCCGCGGCGGCCTGCGCGGGCCTCGTCGGGCTCGCCAAGCACTTCTGCGGGGTCGCCACCGGTACTGTATAGCTGGCGGGCTAGGGGGGGGCGGGGGCTCCGACCTGGCCACCTGGCGGTGGCGGGGCGGTTGTTTACTACAGGACGATGAAACCAAGAGCACTATCAATGCCTACACCAAGGCTGGTCAAACCCAGGGCCGCGGCCCACAAAGCGGCCCGTCAAGTCATTTCAATTTGCCCGCCAACTTTTTAATAATCGACCACACTACTTTCCCCTCTATAAGTAGTGGCCCGACTCCGCTTCAGTCTTAAAAAACTCAGATATAAATCTATTGGCCAGCCTTAGTCTATTCAATGTCGCGTTTTATATTAGTTTACTCTTTGAGTTCATAAATGGCGCTATTGTGCAAAAAAAAAGAAAATACAAGGTAACAATGGGCAATGGTTTTATCGTCTTTGACTAGTAATAACCGAATACCCTTCGTAATATGTGTTGTTTTACCTATTAAACTGCTACCTGGGCCGTTTCTCGAAGCTTGTTGGACTAATAATATACTGAACGGCACAATTAATCGCCCACCCTATTTTTACTATTTATTGTAATTACTTATTATAAACGGTAACGGTTTTTACATTAATCAAGGAAAAAATTGTGGGGGATTAATTTTACCTCTGAGTATATTAGTGTTTTGTTTCATTTTGTCGTGTAATTTAAGAGACAAAACACTAATATTATCAGTCTAATAAACTTCGAGAAACGGGGCCCAGAACTAACAAAAAATGGCGCTGGGAGTCGCTACAAAGTTCTCCCACTCGATTGCTACAAGTGGACGTTCCTTCAGATTACGCGCTGCGCTGCATGGCGGCGCCGGGCGCCCTGGCCAAGACGCGCGGCGTCGTGCTGGCCACATGCTGCCACCACCGCTGCGAGCGCGCGGCCTACGTCGGCGGCCCGCACCTGCAGGTCAGTGGCCAAGCCGTATATATGATGATTTTTATATCGACAAAAACCGCAGGGTTATAGAGTAACAATTTTGACATTTTTGACATCATCAGCGGAGCTAGCTCATCTTCATCAGAAAAGACAAATAAACGCGGCATAGAGCTTTGTCGCAAACCGGTAGCGTGACTCGCGCGAGAAAATACTTTTTTGTACGACTGTGACAGTCAGCTGTTTCCAATACCAATTGTCAGCCCATACAAAATGAACACGATGCTGATTGTGAGCTAGTTAGGCAATAAGAATGCCGATCGCTGCCCACCGGCGCGATATCGGGTCGACAAGTAAAGCTGTCTGTAGTGTGAGCTGCGCCTCACACACACACTCGCCCATCATTATGTTATAAATAGATGTAAGTCTTAGATAATAAAGGCAGTATTTACTCGCAACCAGTGTGTATCACTTGTCTCCCAAACTCCCGCCTTCACATGGCGACCCTGCCAGCGCTGCTGCCTCGTGCGGTGCTGGCGGCGCACTGCGCCACCAGTTATAGTTGAAATTAAATTTCTTATAAAAAGATTTTAAACCAGTGAAAAAAAAAAAAACTAAGTGGAATTGTGGACATACTTTTTTAAAGTGATTTTATGGACAATGTGCGGAAAAAAAATACAGACATTTTAACAATAAATAAAATTGTACGATGTACAAGATATCATTTTGAGCACGCTCAGCAAGTTTCCTTTTAGTTGCCTTGTAACAGCATGGGCGCGTGTTCACGACAGCCTTTCTTAGTGTGCGCACACATTTTACTTATTATAATTAAATTGTGATTATAATAAACAATTAATATTCTGCATCAAGTTTTTATTATCTCAACAAGAGCAAGACATCAACAAGTATCAAGAACTCATACATAAAAGTGGTCCTTCGAACCGTGAATTGGTGTTTTTTATGGTTTCCTTGAATGATAGCGAATCGGTCCGTCGGCTTCCCACAAGCGGGTCTCACCGGTCGGATTGAGAAGGCGCATATATCATTCGAGGATATACATACTAAGCAACCAGTAAGCCAAGGAAAGCAAGTCCTATCAAAGGTTCAACAAGCTATCAAGATAACAAGCTATCAAGTGAAAGGAATTACTGTCGGAACACGAAAATATTTCTATCAAGATAATAAATCAAATATTATAACGAATAATATATAAATAAAGTACGTACGAAAATCAAGAAACAAAACAAATCAACAAGAATTAACAGCACTCGACATGGAGCCTGTGTTAGAAAATGAAAAACTGTTAATAAACACAATACAGCAGCTGCGGACCAATTTCAAGGAAGATGGTCCCGAACGCAAGACGGCCGACAATGTGAAGCGGCGTATAGAAACATTAGATTCGCATTGGAACGAATTTCAAAGTAATCATAATATTTTGACAAAAAATCTTCCCTTAGAGCATGATTACATCAAGGGAGCATATTATCAAGAAACAAAAAACATTTACTTCGAGGCACGGGAACTGATGAATAAAGCAATTTTAATAAAACCAGCCACGCCATTGATTATACAGAAGCCAGCAGGGGCCGCGGGGGGCTCTCCAGTTAGCTCACCATCCGGAACAAGAATGGAGACCAATATTTGGGATCAACAGAAACAACCTATATCTAGGGGTATAAACAGCAAGCTAGACGACATGATAAAAAAGCAAATGAGTAATTTCAAGGCTTTTGCTCGAACCGTAGGGAGTATTCAGGTGGATGATATACACGAGAAGTGGGAGTTTGAAGATACTTTAAATTCCATAAAGGCTCGCTGAAAGCGATAGATACCGCGCACTGGGAAATAGACAGTGAATTAGATGGAACCAACCAAGAGTATGAACGATTATTTACTGAACAAGAACAGCGATATAATGACATAAAACGGGCCATAAATAGCAAGTTATGGTCTGTTTCTCATCGAGAAAAATCCACACCTCAGTTAGATATACCAATATTTTCTGGAAACTACCAACAGTGGGTGTCCTTTAAGGATCTCTTCTGTGAAGCGGTGCACAATAATCCTTCGCTGTCAAGCGCGCAAAAAATGCAGTTCCTCAAGGGCAAGTTGAAGGGTGAGGCAGAGCGCTTAATTCAGCACTTACAAATTAGTTCTGAAAATTACCTAGCAAGTTGGGAAATTCTGAACCATCGCTATCATAATCAGAAATTAATTTTTACGTCACACATGAACACCTTGATGAACATTCCGGTGATGCAGCATAGCTCGGCAGTGCAAATCAAACGACTACATGATGTAATCAAAGAATGTTTAAACGCTATCAAGAACCTAGGCGTCCAGATAGACACATGGGATCCTATACTCATACACATCTTGAGTCAAAAATTAGACGCAGATACACACAAAGATTACATGGAGTCGTTGCAGCGCCCAAGAGATTTACCAGAGATGAGCGACTTTTTGTTATTTCTGGAAAATAAGTTCACCGCTATGGAATCTTTACGCCGCAAACAAGAAACTGGTCAAAAATCCACCATGAGCGTCCCTACAAATTCAACAAAACCAGAAAAATATAATTTTAGACCTTATCACTCGAGCAACAAGGCTATTTCTCAAGCAAGCCAATATGGGAGAAATATTAAATTAAATTGCGCAATATGCAACAGCAATGAACATAGAATTTATTACTGCGGAAGATTCCTGGAAATGGCACCGTCAGTAAAACGACAAACAATTGCGAAACTTAACTTTTGCAATAACTGCTTGTTCAGTCGCAATGGCAAGCCATGCACATCAAATAACCGATGCCGCGAATGTAACGGGAATCATAACACAATTTTACATGACGCTTTCGCACGGCATAGCAACATGGCACCCGGTCTCGCGCTATACAAGATGCCGCCGACCGCTAGTACGGAGAAAACGAATTTACACGTGGCGCAACCAGATGAAATACAAGAATCATTACTCGCGACAGCCCTAATCCAAGTATGGGGAGCTGATGGAGTACCTAGAATAATGCGCGTCATCATTGATCAAGGGTCGCAAATCTCCCTTGTTACCGAGCACGCGGCGCAAATATTAGGCCTTCCCCGTCAAAAATGCAATGGAGTAATTACTGGGGTTGGGACCAAGGACACCACCTGTAAAGCAAAATTAAGTATTAGCTGCAGTTCATTGTCTGAAGAATACTCGTTTACGGTTGAAGCATTTATTATGAAAAGTTTAACGAGAAGCTTACCGCACACGACTTTCAGAAAACCTAACTGGGATTATCTACACAAGATCAAGTTGGCTGACCCTGACTTCAATATCAGCCGTCCTATAGATATCCTGTTGGGCGTGGATATTTATTCAAGCATAATTTTAGAGGGTCTGTGCAGAACAAATAATTTGACGCCAATCGCGCAACAAACGCGACTTGGTTGGATCCTGTGCGGCAAGACACAAACTCAAGGCGCATATCAATGCAACATCGTTCTAAACAACATGGAAGATATACAACGATTTTGGCACATCGAAGATATCGCTGAAAACGAAGGTCACGCTGCCGAAGACAACCAATGCATCCAGTTTTACAAGTCAACCACTACAAGAAGGGATGACGGAAAATACGAAGTCAGGCTACCATTAAAGCTCAGCATGATACAAGATTTAGGCGAATCAAAACACAAGGCCATCGCTCAATTTATGCAACTAGAAAGAAAGTTCAATAAAAACATCAATATCGCTCGAGAATACAAGGCATTTATCGAAGAATATAGAAGATTGGGACACATGACACCGGCAGGATGGCTTACCCCCGTCTCCATCAAACTGAAAATTTTATTTCAAAAAATTTGGGAGGTAAACATTAACTGGGATGACAAGATACCCGAAGATATGCATTCAGAATGGTTAAAAATTAGACAAGATTTGGCAAACATAAATCAATTAAAAGTCCCACGCTGGTTAGGCACCGGCGCCGGCGCGAATATCGAATTACACGGATATTGTGACGCATCGCAGCAGGCGTACGCCGCCGTGATATATTGCAAGCAAAAAGAAAATGAAAAACCGAAGGTTGTTTTAGTTGCTGGAAAGTCAAGATTAGTACCACACAAGAAGAAAATTTCGCTACCAAGATTGGAGCTTTGCGGAGCACTTTTACTTTCCAAATTAATGCACAAGGTCAAGCAGTGTTTACCCAATATCAACATAAAGGTTTATGGATGGACAGACTCAACAGCTGTCCTGGGGTGGCTACAAGGAAACCCCGAAAGGTGGACAACATTCGTCTCCAACAGAGTCCGTCAGATTACCGAAGTGATACCGACAGGAAGCTGGCAGCACGTTAAATCGTCAGAAAACCCTGCTGATTGTGCCAGCCGAGGCTTAACGGTCACTCAATTGAAAACACATGCCTTGTGGTGGCAAGGTCCTACCTGGCTACCTAGCTACAAAAAAGAAACACAGGAGATTTGCTACAAGACCGAAGAGGAAGTAAAACAAGCAAAACAAGTCGGAGTTACATTACAAGAAAAAAACATCATTCAAGACATACTAGAAAAGTACAGTTCGATCACCAAGATCACGCATGTATTAGCATGGATACGGCGCTTCTTAACAAGAAAACAAGATAGAAAACAACAAGCCTATCTTACACTACCCGAACTGAAGGAAGCAATAACTCAAATTATCAAGCATATACAACGGGAGATATTAAGCGAAGAAATAGAAAGCATTGAAAAAGGCAAGAAAATTTCAAAAACAAGTAAGATTTTAGGTTTGGATCCTTTCCTGGACGAACATGGTCTCCTGCGTGTCGGGGGAAGATTAAAGCACGCTCTTATCAGCGCTGAAATGAAAAATCCTATAATTTTGCCCTATGACAACATATTGACAAGATTAATAATCGACGAGGCACACAAGCTCACGTATCACGGCGGGGCTCGTGTTACATTGGCATTCATAAGGCAAAAGTACTGGGTAATTAGTGGATATAGAGCCACGAAAAAACTCGTACGTCAGTGTGTGACCTGCAAAAAACATAGACCATATAAACAAGAACAGTTAATGGGTGACTTACCAGGTGCACGGGTGAATCCATCTCGTCCATTTTTCCACACAGGGGTGGATTTCACTGGGCATGTTTACATCAAGGCCAACAAGGGCCGAGGTATAAAAACCACAAAAGGTTATGTTGCTGTATTTGTGTGCCTGGCAACGAAAGCCGTTCACCTTGAGCTAGTTTCCGACCTCACCGCATCAGCCTTCATAGCCGCCTTACGTAGAATGTCAGCTCGAAGAGGAACACCACGCCATCTCTATAGCGACAACGGGAGAAACTTTGTAGGAGCAGACCGGATCATACAAGAAGAATATCAAGAGATACAACAAGTTTTTAGCGACCAATTAAAGAAAGAGACTTACAGTTGATTCGACTTAATCAAAAACACATCGTCAATCTGTGGAAAAATCAAACTTCCATTGTAGAGGCCGAACATAATCTTTTAAAACGAATAGAAGTGATTATGAATCAACAACACAAGGAATTACATCTGCACATGACTGCGTTAGAAAATAACTTACAAGAGACGGAAAAATCAGTGCAAACGAATCTAATTCTTAACGAACTTGCAATGGGAGCCCTAATTGCAAGTAACATGTTGAATAATTTAAGATACATTCAAGATGCCTTACTGGAAACTATCACGGATATTTATCATGGCCGATTTAATTTACATTTGTTGACACCAGCCCAATTACTGGAAGAATTGAGCAAGATATCAAGTCAGTTGGCGAAAGACGTGTCACTTCCGGTGGATAATATATATATATATTTTTTTTTTTTTAATGGCTATGACGATAGATTGAGCCAGTGTCATGTCGATTTGTTAACAAAAAAGTAAATATTTACGGACGCGAAAAAGCTGAACATCAGAGTTGCTACTCCTACAAAAAATAGAAGTTAATTTAAAGAGACACAACTACGGAATTAGTAACATAAACCACCACCAAACATATATGAGAATTTACTATGAAAGGGAGATCCAGTTAAAGATGAACATAGAATAAGTAATTGTTTAGAAGTAAAACCCACTTTCATACAAAATAAATTACAATTTTAAATTGTTGAGTTCACAAAAATTACCCAAAGCTATGAGAATATCTTTATCTTTTGCATCAATCAGACTTAAGATATGAGTGGGGAACTGAACATTACATTTTAACAATTCATTATAAAGAACAGAGTGATTAAGTACGGGACAAGAAAGGAAAATGTGGTTAAGATCCCCGTCGTCCAACCCACACTCGCAAAGGGAGGAGTCCCTGATGTGAATTTTTGCTAAATGAGAAGGGGAGCAGCAGTGGCCCAACCTCATTCGTATTATTATTGAGCATAGCTTTTTAGGGACGAACATTTTCGCAAACCAAGGCTTTCTTGATACTGTGGGCTGAACTAGAGAGAAAGTCCTACCACGTTTCCTGCTTGTAGATTTCCATAATTTAGACCATGCTTGAATTAAGTAGTTAGATGCCAATGGAACTAAATCATGACAATAGTTACGGAAAGGAATCTTGTCTCCACATACCACTGCATCTTTTGCGACCCGATCAGCCCTCTCATTTCCATCGACCCCAGTATGTCCCGGGACCCACACCAAAGACACCTCAAACCCTTTTGATTTGCACATAAGTAAGTGCTCTTTAATTTGGTAAATAATGGGGTTATGAAATCTAACCGAAAAAGGATTGGACAATAATGATTGCAGACAACTACGTGAATCAGTAAAAATGATAGTTTTTCTTAATTTAAATAATAAAATATATTTCACGCTCTCCAACACCCCTATGCATTCCCCCGTGAATACTGAAGTTTCTGGGGGACATTTCACCTTTTGAACTATATCGAGTTGAGAATGAAAGATCCCCACGCCCACGCAGCCAGCCGGGGACAGCTTGGAAGCATCGCAGTATATAGTGTTCCAGTCGTGCCATTCACGCGAGAGAATCTGACGCAAATATTCATCTGCATGCGGATCGTTCTTGCAAATGTCGAAGTTAAGAATGACGCGGGGGTGATGAATGATTGTTTCATAGTCAAAGTGAAATAGGGGGATTCTAGCCGAATGAAAAGTAGGGTCTTTTAAACACTGAAATTTGACAAGACTTTTAACCAGACAAGGTGGATCTTTTGAACTCTGAGTGATGGTTTCTTTTAGGTCAAACAGGCGATGGATTAGGGGGTGATAAGAAATTTGAAATGTTCGAAATAAGAAGCTGTCAGCAAGGAACTGACGTCGAAGTTGAAGAGGAGGGTCAGCACATTCTACCTGAAGTGCGTTGGTAGGACTAGACCTCATTGCTCCAGAGATGATTCTTAATGCTTTAAATTGTATGAGGTCCAGTTTTTTCAGCCCCGCTTTGTTTCCTGGATCAAGGAGAAAAGAGCCGTAGTCTAGAACACTTCTAACGGTGGCATTGTACAGAAGTCGAAGAGAGGAAGGGTGAGCGCCCCACCAAACTCCAGCCAGGCATCTAAGGGTATTGAGACGTCTTTCACATTTTTTTATTAAATGATCGAAATGAAGAAAGCCGTTTAATCTAGAGTCCAGAATCACACCTAGGAATTTATGTGAAGACCTAACTGGGATGTCAGAATCTCCAATGCTGACCCTAATTGGAGGAAGATTTCTTTTATGAGAGAAGACTACTGTGCAACTTTTTGATGGAGAAATTGAGAGACCGTTTTTTTGAGAGCCAGGAATTTAATGAAAGTAGGGAGTCTGATATAATTTCGGACGCCTGTTCAATATTGCGGTTAGATGAGTAAATCAGTAGGTCATCTGCATACTGTAAAATTTGACATCCCTGAGCTATTGATTCTTCTAAATCACTAGTATAAATGTTGTACAATAAAGGACTTAAGACGGATCCCTGAGGAAGACCCTTCCATGCGATTCTTGAAGGGTTGATGTGTGGGTCTCTTCAACGGAAAGTGACCTGTCGTTCAGACAGAAGATTACCTATGAGGCAGGCCAGCCTCGCCGGAATTCTCAGCTTGTGGAGTTTCTCCCTGAGAATGGGGAGCTGGACATTGTCATAGGCAGCCTCCACATCTAGAAACGCAGCTACTACAGATGAGCCATTTGCTAGAGCGAGCCTTATATCGGAGGTAAAAATACTTAGGCTATCAACAGTGCCTTTGCCTCTTCTAAACCCAAACTGCGATTTACCAAGCAATTCCCGACTCTCAAGGAACCATTCAAGCCTATTTTTAATTAGATGTTCAAGAATCTTTGTTAAAACTGATGACAAGGCAATAGGACGGTACGACCGAGGATCCTTAGGATCTTTAGATGGTTTCAGTATTGGTAAAACTAATTGAGATTTCCAAGAAGATGGAGGATGTCCAGAAACTAAAATACAATTGATTAATTCTAAGAAATAGTTAAGGAATGAGTCTCCAGCTTTAGAGAGGAAAGAATAGGTGATTCCGTCTGGACCAGGAGAAGAGTCCTTTACGGATGATAGGACATTTTTTAGTTCTAACATGGAGAAAGGTTGGTCTAGTGGATCGGATGAAATATTGTTAAGGAGACCTATAGGAGAGTCTAAAACGGCAGGCACATGAGGGGGGGCTATTCTAGCTAAAAATGATACCGCCCAATCAAGTGACGCAGGATAAGGACAATTACTACCATTATACGATCTCCTAAACTTTCGAATATTATTCCAGACTACGGTATCAGGCGTAGAGGGGCTTAATGTGGTACAAAAAGATTTCCAACCATCAGACTTCTTCTTACTAAGCAAGTTTTTCGTTTCAGACATAACTTTGGACAGTGATTGAAAGTTATCTGAGGACATGTTTGCAGCATAAGTACGTTCGGCTATCTTCCTTTCCTTGACTGCTTTGGTACAATCGCTATCCCACCAAGGGGGAGACGGGATTTTACCTGTAGCAGAGTTCTTAAGAGGGAATGTTTTCTCCGCAGAGGACTTAATGGCCAACACCACTGCATCTGAACTTGCCTGAATAGAGTTAGGATTAATGGAAGGTAAATTTTTAACCTCATTGTCCAGGTATTGTTTATAGCCATCCCAATCCGCGCTGTTGGTATTATAAATTAAAAGAGGCTTTACAACGGGAGGTTTCTTGGGCGATTTGAGAGCAAGACTGAGAATAATGGGGAAATGGTCACTCCCGTAGGTACTATCTAGTACTTGCCAGGCGGCCAGAGGTGCGAGAGATGGGGATGTTAAAGTTAAGTCCACTGCGCTTGAAGATTGATTAGGTAATGTACGGAGAGTGGGGGTTCCTGAGTTCAAAAAACATAAATTTGTTTCGTCTAAAATTTCTAAAAGTTGTTCACCTAACGCATCTTTAGTATCACAGCCCCATAGGTGGTGATGAATATTAAAATCACCCAAAACTATAATAGGAGGAGGTAAAGATTCGATAATCTTTTTTAATTCACCAAGGATGGAGGAGGATGGGCTGGGAATATACAAGGACAAAAGAGTTAAGCCCTCAACTCGGGCACAAACTGTATGAAAACTAGAGCTGTGTTGGAGAACGGAGATGGATGAGAATGTTATGTGATCTCTAATAAATAGCGCACATCCGGCACGTCCATCGGAACGCGGATCCATTAGAGAGACATAATTAGGTATTTTAAAATTAGAGTCCTTTTTTAGCCAAATCTCAGATATGGCTAATGCAATGGGGTTATATTTGTTAATTAAAAAGAGAATATCATGTTTTTTATTGGAGATACTACGGCAATTCCACTGAAAAATTACTGGATCCATTATTAAAATTAGATATTAAAGAAGAGATAAAGGGAGCAACGTGGGATAGCACAGAAGGGTTCGCTAGAGGGCTAGAAGGAGAGAATACTTTCATGAAGGATGAAATTATGTTGATCAGTTCTCTAATCAAGTCTTCAGTAGATTTTTGTGGGGGACCCTGAGTGAAGATAGGACCAGAAGAGATCCTAGGATCCCTCGTAATATCTTCATGTGCCTGTCTGTCGTACCCTTTTGTCAGAGGGGGAGGGGAGCGAGGGTTACGGAAAACAGTTCTTTTGTACGAAGTAGTTCCCTGGGGAGGGTCCTGAGACGTAGCAGCTGCGTTTGCATAAGATTTTTTTGTGATTTTTGAATGAAGGTTGGATGCCTCTATGTACGATATGTTATCGTCAACCATAGTTTTTTTAATTGCTAATTGGCGATTGTATTCCGGGCACCCTTTACTGTTTGCCGAATGCCCGAAGCCCAACCCCTGAGGGCAATTACAACAGCTGATCTGCTCTAATATGCAGGAGTCCCCCGTGTGGGGCCCAGCGCATTTAAAACAACGCGGGAGCGATCGGCACTTTTCCTTAGTGTGCCCAAATCGACAGCACTTGAAACACTGAATCGTAGGGTACACGTAAGGTTCCACTGCAAGGGAATTATAGCCACATAAATATTCTGTTGGGTAACGTTTGCCCGTCAAAGGTAATTACGACAGTTTCAGAGGGAAGCCAACTATAACTACCGTCAGTTTTTGTTTTTTTAAAGCTAAGTCTGCGTATTTTTACAGGCTGAGCACCTCCACAATTGGGGGGAACCTCCATATTTTCGAGTACTCCCTCGGGAGACAACTCCACCGGGACCCCCCTCACGAGGCCCAAACGGGTAACGTTAAAAGATGGTACAAATGCCTCATATTTGTGGGTTGTCAGGGTAGGGGATACAATAAAATTGTTTGCGTCTACGCCGGAGTGAAAACTAACCGAAATCCTATTTCGACCTATTCTCTTAATGCTTCCTTCTTTAATGTTGGGGAACTCACGCTTCCTATTGTGAATGAAGAGCCCGAATGATACCGGGTGGAGAACCGTGCCGGAATCCGGAGATGATTCAATTTTTCTGACATGAACTACAAACGGTCCTTGATCATTCACGTTATACCTGTCGCGCCCGATGGGCGTGAAGATGGCGTTGGAGGTCTGGGTTTGTGAGACAGGTTCTCTCGGTGAATCAGTGACTAAATGTGGCGGTGGAGATGACAAGTCAGTCGGCGTAAATATGTTTGCTGATTGTTGACCTGGTGGAAGCTGAGTGTCCTCCCCAGTCCAGTCCTCAGGCTGCCTCTGTGAGCCCGGGTTTGATCGCGAACGAGATCTGCTTTCCTTATTGGTATCATTATTGTCAATTTTTCCAGGGCGAGACTTCCTTTTATTTTTTTCCCCATTTCGGGGGTAGGAAATTTTGTCAGGGAATTTTCGAAATTTTCATGGACTTCTAAGCTTATATTCTTTAAGATAGGGCGAAAATTCCCATCCCCCGGGTCATCCAGGCCAGCACCCTCAAACATGAGGATGCCGGCATGAACTACCGTCTAACTTTTACGAAAAATTATTACACAACTTCTATGGACACGGACAAAAACCAAAAAACCACTTACCATTAACCACCACCAATTTAAAATAAGGAGCAGCAACTAATTGGACTACTATTTTAACTAATTTTCATTAAAAAAAACTTTCAAAATTCTATATAGGAACTTAGTCTAAAACTTAACGACAACCGACCGCGATCGACGTTCTACCGCCCGGTGGATAATATTCACTTCAATTTGCAACAAGTGTATGGTCTCCTTAAGATAAAAACAAGAATGTTGCAAGAGTTCATAATATTTGAAATAAGACTACCACTTATAAGCAGGGAGTCATACGAGATTTTCAAAATCATTCCGATTACAAAACAACAAGATGACAGCAGATTCCCGTATCAAGTTACGTAGCAAAAAACATAAAGAAAGATACCTTTATCCCAATGACAGAAAAAGACGTCACTGTTATACGCAGTCTGACACATACTTTTGCCCCAGTCGAAAACCTGAATACCTAATGACAGAAGACAAGAGCTTTTGCGAGTTGGAGAATTTCGAATGCAAAACTAAAACTGAAAAATGTAAAAATAAATGGGTAGAAAGTTATACTATCAATACTTATGTTTATTTTTGCTGTGGTCAATGTCAAGTACGAGCAATGTGCGGCGACCAGATGAGTGCACGCCAGCTGACCGGCGCAGGACTCATGGCTATAAGCCACGGTTGTTTGATCAAGACAGACAAGGTCACTATATACCCACACAAGATTCATTCAAGTGAAATGAAAAATTTCCCGGACTTGTATATACCTACAATTTCGCCTATCAATCACATAATAAACATAACCATGCCCCAGCGAAAAGTATTCAAAGAAAGTCAAGTAGATTTTCAACAAGAGGAAGAAAAAATAGACGAGAAGATCAAGATTCTGAAGAAAGGTGAAGATGAAGTCCTGACCGAAGCAGAGAGTATATCATACCACGATATTCACCACTACGTAATGATATACGTAATAATGTCCGTCATCGGAGTCATTGCAGTAATATATGTAATACGTCGTTGGCAGTGCAGATGGCACGTGTCACGCTCGACAGCGAGGGAATCACCAAGGCCGCCCGAGCGCACGCCCCCGTCGCCAGCCATCGATGGGCCCAGCAGCCGCAGCAGCGATCAACAAGTCAGCATAGAAATGCGACAGAACAAGAGTACATCTCCAGTACTACTAAGTTTCCTCGCTTTAAGTAGGGTGTGTTCATTGTACAAGTGACAAATCTTATTTACTAATTGACATGTAACATTTATAAGTTTTGTTTTACCATGCAGCATCTCGCATCTTCCTGCCCGGGAATATGTACGATGTACAAGATATCATTTTGAGCACGCTCAGCAAGTTTCCTTTTAGTTGCCTTGTAACAGCATAGGCGCGAGTTCACGACAGCCTTTCTTAGTGTGCGCACACATTTTACTTATTATAATTAAATTGTGATTATAATAAACAATTAATATTCTGCATCAAGTTTTTATTATCTCAACAAGAGCAAGACATCAACAAGTATCAAGAACTCATACAAAAATTAAAGTATAAACTTAATTAGGTAACGTAACATAAAATAGGTATACGAAGAACATAGATTAGAGAAGAATTAAAGTAAAAGAAGACGGAAGAGCGAAGAAAAAAAAATGGAGAATGCAATAAATTAGAGAAAATTATAAACATTGGAATAAAGAAGATAGAAGAATAAGTAAGAAAAGTAAGAATTTTACAGTAAAAATAATAAGAAATTAAGATAATTATCTTTAAGAAGATTAAGAAGAGTAATTGCTGCAAGAAGAAGACAGTTTGAAACAGAAATAATTGAAGAACGCCATAAAACAAATGAAGAAAGGAAATAAAGAAGAAAATCAATGGAAACAGAAGAAATCCTAGATAATAATAAAATATGAATAATAATAATCAAAATGAAGAATGAAGAAATTGAAGAGAAGGAAAAAAAATGCTACGGGAAAATGAGAGTAAGAACGAAGAATGGTGAAAAATAAATTACGTCAAGAATGAAGAGTATAAAAAGGAATAGAAATGAACATATTATTATGAAGACAGAAATGGAAGAAATAAGAAATCAAATAAATTTTATATTAATATGGAAGAAAGCTGCTGGGAGTGGTTGGAGTTGGAAGGTCAAGGTTGTGAGAAGAGAACGGTATGCAGCAGAGAGTAGTTGGTGTCCTAGACGAGGAGCCAGCACGGAGGAAGAGAAGTTAAATCAATTAACAAGACATTTTACAAAGCGTTATACAACAGTTCGGTAAATTTCGTATTATTATTCTTCCAACTAGATTGCGTATTAGGTATGTATAATTGATTTTTTTATTGTATCCAAATTTTGAATGGGTTCATGTAGAGTTAGTTTTAATTTTTTTAAATATATTAAATTGCATTGTGTATTGCTGCAAATGAATATTGTGGATATTTTAATAAAAGGCTGGTGCCGCTTGTTGACGAGATCTCAGTTTAAAAAAAAGCAAGTTACTAAATTTCGTGAACGTTTTTTAAATTTTGAAACTAAAACTTTACAAAAGTTTATGTCCAGTATAAAAATAGATAGCAAAACGTTGTTAAGATTCACACCGCTAAGTTGGATGATTGTAATACAGATCAGCAAATATGGATCGGAATGCGAAGTGTATTATTACAGATCAAATTTCTTAAGGTAAATGATGTACTGTGCGCTCTTGGAAGAACATTTTAAATTATCACGTTATAAAAGGGTTTTGAATATTGCAGATTTATTGTTTCGGTATATTTATTTTACAGAGTTTTACTGGATGTTTTACACAGAGTTTTTAGATTGTTTTTTTTATTGAATGAAGATTTTGATTTTTGATTGATTAAATAGCTCAAGATCGTCTTTTTTATTCTGCTGCAGACGGATAAAAATGATGATTGAAAATAATTTGATATTGTTGCTAGGCTGATCATCTAGCTTCCATTTCAAATTATTAATGCAGCGACAATAGATAGATATCCAGGTGTTAGAAGAGATTAGAGCCAAAAATTTTGAAGTTGTACAGTTGTTTTTATTTTGATATTTTTGTTACGATTTTTTCAGTATATTGCAATAGATTTTAATTGATGGTTTTAATGGTTAGTGTCATTGAGAAGTGAATAAAGAATTGGGATTAAATACGTAGATTTGGTACTTATTATAGAAGGAAAGGAATAGTGGAAGGAACGAATGAGTATTTTTGTTAGAAATTTGAATGTGTTTTGTTTTTGAAATGGTATAGGATAGAAAGTAGGTATATTACGAGGTCCACCAGGATACAAGGCAGGCACGAAATCCTTGGCATTGGATCATGTTTCGGTCGAGCTACCACACGTGACGATTCTTGGACACATGGTATGATTATTGAAGTAAAGAAGTGTTAAATGAACTGCCTGAATAAATGATGTTATAAATGAGTATTATGAATGTGCGCGCACGAAAGTAAACAAATAATCCTTGTATCCTGAACAAATAAAAAAAATATATGTTAAAGTCTGGCCAGACACGTATATAATGAAAAGTGCTGTGGATCTTGACAAAGTGATGCCAAAGTAGCTCACTGATAAATAGAAAATGTTATAAAATATGTATTATGAAATGAGTTAGGTAATGAAATGAAAGAATAGAGTGAAAAGTTATGAAATGTGTGGAAAGAAAGTAAAGTAGATAAATTACTTCATAAGAATTTAAAAAGATAATGGAATGAAAGATTTTTTGAGATTTTAAACAGTTTCAGTAACAAGCCGATGGTTAAAAATAATTTGTTGAAATTCTAAGAAGCAGAGTTTATAAAGATAGGTAGTAACCGGAGAGCACAGTCCATATCATGTGAACAGTAGGTACATGTATAATAAGTCAAACAGTATATAATTGCAACGTAATATTGTATGAATAGAGAATTGAGAGATATAGACAACTGTTAAAAGTAAATTTAGAGCGAGCAAGATGAAATTATTTTATTATTTTTTGGATAATCTGGGTTTTGATATAAGCATGGTAGAGTAATATTTATTATTATCTCGTCAGCAAAGCGTGCCAATTTAGAAGTAAGTTAGTGTTAGAGTAATGTTAATTATTATGTTAAGTAATTTGACCAACATTTTAAAATCACTTTTTGGATGATGTTTACATTTTCATGAAATCATTTTAGTTACGTAGCGCATTAAGAATATAAAGGTTCATTCATTAAAATATCAATAGTTAGAGTAAGAAAAAAAAGAAGATTGTGTTTTTTTTTCTTTTTTCAAGGGGGGAGGTGTAGTGTGAGCTGCGCCTCACACACACACTCGCCCATCATTATGTTATAAATAGATGTAAGTCTTAGATAATAAAGGCAGTATTTACTCGCAACCAGTGTGTATCACTTGTCTCCCAAACTCCCGCCTTCACATGTCTTTCTGTATTTCTTTTTTCATTCTAAAATTAGTACCTACTTATTGATGAATTAATTTTTCACTCCTGGTCATTCAAGGTTAATAAAGAGCTCTTATTAGTCTAGTGGTTTGACCTGTGGACTCTGAAGCAGAAGGTCATGGGTTCGTATTCAGACTCGAACCTCCTGCGATGAAATTCAATGGTGTGTGTGAAGTTCTGAGTCCGCACTGGGCCCGCGTGAGAACTATAGCCCGAGCCCAGCATTGTGGGACGCAAATGGGCTGGTATTAATAAACTGAATGGGTTGATGATGAAAAACACTATAAATTCAAGGAATGCAGTATAGGGAGACCAATAAAGAGTATTTTGATGCTTGCAGGAGCTCGGTATAGGCGCGGAGGAGTTCAACGTGATGCTGGGCGTGGTGTCGTGGGCCACGTGCGGTGACGGCCGCAGCCGCCCGCGCCGCGCCGCGTCGCCCGCCCCCGCCGCGCACCACAAGTATCCCATCACCAGGTGAATAAGCGTCAAGCAAATGTTTTATGGGGTCCACCCTCACAATACAAAATAAACCAGAAGCCGCTTTTATTGATTTCGCTACTTAAAATATAATTCTATACTGTATTTTATAAACCCAACGACATGTCTACATGTACGTATGTAAGAACGACACGAGACGAGATTAATTAGTATTGTCATTCGTACAATACGTCACGATACGCTGCGTCCACGCCACGGACCAACCACCCTCTGGACACCAAATGTCAGGGCAAACGTTTCCGAAACGCATTTGCTCATTTGCACCTATAAATTGCACGGCTCGCTTTCGACCAGATGACAAGCGAGATGACAAGCTACGAACCAATCACGACGCATTCCCCCGGCCGGCTCACCTCGGCTTTTTTCGTAATGACTTTCCAAGTAAATTATAGAAGTTGCGGTGTCCAGAGGGTGGTTGGCCCGTGGTCCACGGGACGGCTACGCGAAATTACATTATTTAACTGTAGTTTTAGTTACTTCAGCTTTAGGCGGTCGCGGGTTCTGGTTTGTTCTGTATTGAGGGTGCACTGTTGTTTGTTGTAGGGCCGAGCGCGAGGCGGTGGGCATGAAAGCCAAGGCGTTGCTGGACTACGGGCGCGCGCTGTGGCTGCGCGCGCGCGGCTTCGAGGCGCGGCTGACGCGGTTCGTGCCCGCCAGCGTCTCGCCCGAGAACCTCTGCCTCGTCGCGAAGAAACTGTGACCGCTGCGGGGCTTAGTGGGCTGGGCTGTGGCAAGGCGCTACCCTGCCCTAACAATTTTACAAAAGTTGATACTTAACGCTTTCGCTTCCGGGTCAAACCAGGGAATTCTTCGGTTGCCGCAAACGCTCATATGCGATCAAAGACCTGGCCCCTATTTCACCATCTTTACAATTGTCAGTTTTATATGACAATTCGAACTACATTTCTTTGACAAAATAAAACAAAAGCTGTTCAAGTCAGCTGTTGACACCGAATTGTCATTGAAAACTGACAACTGTAAAGTTAGTGAAATAGCGGCCTACAGAATTGACGCGCTGAGCGACATAGACGGTCTCAATAACGCGTTTGTGCGTCAGCGGCACTAAATGCAAAGCTTTTGCGTTTTCATGGTACTGATAAAAATCATCCGACGGCGCAGCCAATTTATAAGGGAGAGATGCAATAAGGAAATGTAGTGTAAACTGCTCATTTCCATGAACACTTTCATTAGTATTTCCAAACTTTTATTCTTAGCATCGTCAGTGGCAGCATTGATTGTCCAGAACTGCTTCAGAAGCTGTCCTTCAACACACCCCCAAGACTAAAAAGATTCAATCCTCCTATTTTTCTTAAATTCACATCGACTAGGTACAGGCAGAACAGCTTTCTCAGGCGCGCGAGCGGTAATTTGAACAACCTGGTGAAGGAGATGAATATAGATATATTTAACTGTAACATTCCTTCCGTGAGGCGAAGACTAGCGATGAGGTGCTTTGATTGATGCGCCATTAGCGCATTAGTAAGTTATTTTAGTTTTCTAAGTTGTAGTTATTGGCTTGCTATTTATATTTTTTAGGATAGTGCAGCACTAACTCAATGTATAAACTTAATACTATTGACCTGCTGAATTCTCTAATTAATTTTGCAGATTTTTTGTAGAAGAAAAACAATAATTTGTAAATAATGAGTTATGGAGTATGCGGATTCCACTTGGAATTCTGTGGTGTTTTGTTTAGCATGGCGTGTCGTTTGATATGGTGCGCGCACCTCGTTTAAGTTTAGCTTAAGCATGTATTTCATCACTATTTGTGAGATCCTGTAATTGGCTCTGTGTTTCCATTCTCACTACTTATATTGTGTTATAAGCTGTTGGTTCTCCTTAAATAAATAAATAAATAAATAAATGAATGCGAGTGACGATCTGGCCCCTATTTCACCAACTTTGCGAGTGTCAGTTTTCAATGACATTTCAGTGTCAGTTGCTGGCTTGAAGAGCTTTTGTTTTAGAGCGTTTCATAGTGGCAAAGAAATGTAGTTCGAATTGTCATTGTAAAGTGACAATTGTAAAGTTGGTGAAATAGGGACCTGGCCAATGCCAATTATTATTGGGTTTTTTTTCACTTTATGAAAATGTATGTAATGTAACTAATGTATATGTATAAAATTGTTTAAGTACTTTGAATTGTTTTTATGTAACCATATTATTAAGGTAAAATAAAAGTACAATTTGCAAATATAATTTTGTATATTTATATCAATAATCGTTCTCTAAAAACAAAAAAATCTATGATTATATTTTACACAAACGTTATTAAATAACTGCTCAACTCAAGTGCCAAACAACAAATCTCTTAAAATACTTGAACGAAACAAAAGATTGCCGGCGTGGTTTTTGCCGCCGCGTTCGTCGCCGTCCACTTTGTAATATTACATTCGATGCGTATTGCGCATGCTCCATAAGTACAGAGCAATCATAGAAAATTAAATAGCTGAGAATTTGAGCCGTCCACCGACCTCTGTTACTGGTTGTATGAATAGTGTAATAACTTGAAAAAAGAGCAGCAAGCGAACGCAGCGACTCACGCAAATCTATAGATTCCACATTGCACACGTTTTTCGTCACATTATTAACTATTGCTAACGATACAAAAATACTAACCGTGAAAAAAACGCCCTGTCTCCCAAAATGTTTAACGTTATTTGACAAACTTACACCTACAGCTCTCAGTAATTATTTTTTGAACTTGACAATATAAGAGCTGAAACCAAATCCACATTAGACATTTAATTAAAATTACGAATGTACTAAATGCGAACAATATCATCAATTACACGCGACAGACTGCCGGCGCCTGACTCGACAAAGCCTGCTTTTAAATAATAAGTAAACCAATGGAAGAATCTTATTCACCTTGGGGTTGGTGCATCTGCTAATACACATTAGGACTGTAGTAAATATACAGTTCTACTATTCGAATAGTGTCTTATTTCTATGATCTAGCCAGTCTGTGTCGAGTGTCAGGCGGCGCTCGACTCCGCCACACTCAAACATGATGTAAATAAATAAATATCCTAAAGGCGTGACCGCGGGAGGCGTACCTGCGCTGCCCCGAAGCAACGCGACGCATTTTTAACCGACTTCAAAAGAGGCAAGCTTGAAACCGACTTGACTAAACGACCTTGTACATACTAGAAAACGAAGTGTTTCGTAGTATGAACAATCACGTACAATGAGGATGATGCCTAGTTGTTAACTCCTGTTGACTCATAGGTATCTCCCGCAGACCCATTCGCTCAAAATAGAGAAATTTGTGCACTGTCATTTACCGTTGACACAGATAGATTTCAGTATGGATCACTTGAATCAAAGCCTGCTCACGATGTAATGTAAAAATAGTTTTAATTTCAGTAATACGTATTACTGAACCATAATTAAGTGAAAATGCTAAATGGTTTTATTTCGGCGTCAGTCGTCGACCCAATTTCATGAAAATAATATATTACCGCGTCGCTTCGCTGCAATACAGTTACGCCTGTCGCCAATTTACTTGATAATGCGCAGATTTATTTGCGCTAACACACACGCCTACACGTTGTGCGTCTCAAATCGAGGAATGCAATAAGTTAAACATATAATTATAGTTTTTGAACGCGTCTTCTATGTAGTATAAGTATAAATAGACACATAGTGGCTGCAGCTAGGTCTGTCAAGCTAGTTTATTTTTACAATTTTTCTCATCAACGCTTACGCTTTTTTATCTGCACTTTAACCATCAAGACATGATTTCAAACAGTAATGGCAGCCCTGTTTGCAGTATGTTTCAATCAAAGACGGCCTATTGGCTAAAAAAAACTCGCCTATGCAATAACAACAGATTAACAAGTTTCAATTTCCTATAAAATGAATTTAAGTAGTGTCACAAGGCAACGTTCTACTGAATATGTAATTTCTACTATGTGCATGATATATGTCCTGCGAGCCGAGTGTCCACGTCATAAGGCAAGCGTCTGACATAAGCTATAGTATCCGCTTACGAAAATAAAATTACATTGAAGGTTTAATGTGACACTACTACAGTGAGATTCAATCATAGTGAAATAAACGTATCACACACTGAGCCGAAGCGTGTGCTCCCACAGGGAGGACTACGGATTCGGGCTATACGTGATACGTGAGTAATCCGTTTTTTTACTACGATGATAGGGTATATTTATTTTGAAGCCAGTACCAGCCTTATCTTAGACACCTGCCTAAGGAATCGACTCTTGGATACAGGCGTATGATCTTAAAGGTATGTTGAAACATATGAAACGTGATATATTACAATATTTACATGGCAATGTTAGTAAAAGTTGGTACAAGTTCGTTCGACGATGGCGTCGCACCGCCTGAACTCATCGGTTGTCATGTTACTTGTATGGACAGATTGACACCTAGGTCTGATTATTTATGAATCAGTCTACGTCTCCTGGTCCTTACCGTACAATCTTAACTGACAAAACCAAAGCATCGACCATCGAATGTCATACAATATTCGATTTACATTTAAAACTCTAAAATTATTGTACCTCCATAACTCCATAAGCAAACGCGACACGGCAGTTCCGTAGAAAACTGTACCGTGTTACTTAATTAATAATTACTAAGTGGCGGTAACAAACATTAACGTGGAAGAATCATTGTTTAAGAACTTAATAATGCTACGGTACACGTTTTAACGGAAGTGCCGTTAAAACAAAAATAACTCTTTTTTTAACACGCAAATAATAGTCACAGTAAACATAGATTTACCTATCTCCCGCGTTTATTAGTAAGATAACGGCGTTTAGATGTTCTTACAGTCAAACTTAACTATCCAACCACGTTTTGGTAAGACTGGTCGAGGTACAGACCTCGCGGCGAAAGTTGAGTCCGTTACGTTCATCTCTCGCTCATAAACTTGTATTTCAAGTATAAACAAGAGATGTTTATAAAAATCGGTCGTTGCGCGTGTTAGACCGGGCCTGCTGCACCGTGTTTTAAATAAAAAAATAATATCGTGGGACAATTGACACCAATTGACCTAGTCCCAAATTAAGCAGAGCCTATGTTATGGGTTGTAGACAACGAATAAACATGCTTATTTAAATAAATACATATTAAACATTCAAGACTCGAGAGCAAACGTTCGTATTCATCATACAGACATCAGCCCCGACCGGGGATAGAACCCGGGACCTCAAGCTTCATAAACAGTAGGGTAATTGCGTAACTGTTTTGACACTCGTCATCGGATTGAAATGTCAGTTTTTGTACGACTGTGACAGCTAGCTGTTTCCGATACCAATTGTCAGCCCATACAAAACGAACACGATGATGATTGCGAGCGAGTTAGAAAATAATCATGCCGGTTCTCTAGCCACCCTAGCCACTAGCTAGGCCATCCAGTCGTCAAATTTGTCACGTCATTCTGTCATAAAAACCATTGCCCTTATTCATAAACGCCACTAAGCCTCCATTAGCTAAAATAGGTTTTGTCGATCGATTCCTTTTTCTTCACATGCCTTTTTTGGACATATTCCTTTTTCGTCGTATTCCTGATCACTAAAATGTGACGAAACAAGAATATGTCTAATCAGGAATACGGCGAAAAAGGAATATGTCCAAAAAAGGCATGTGACGAAAAAGGAAAAAAGGACAAACGAACTTTAGCGGCACTTTAATTATTATAGGTTAATGAATAATAGGGCATGGCTTTAACGTCAGCATGACGTGTTGTATGTTTGGAAAACAACGTAAACGCGGTGCAGCAGACCCGGTTTTATTTTTTAAACTATAAGTACGTACTAATACAAAAATAATTTAGTCAGTTGGTAGACAGCAAAAACTGGCCTCGTCAAATAGAATCTAGTTTTTCTGACAGACTGTACGATGGAGGTATACGATAAATTAAATATACAGGCCTGTCAGACTAGCTAGTCTATGTATGTTACTAACATGTCCACCGCCAGTGACCCTAGTAGCGTTCACAGGAGTCAAATCGCTACGCAGCTGACGCGGTTAGCGCGTTTTGGTATGTTCGTGAGATTAAGGCGAAAACAGCTCCCAATGACCTTGACTGGGGGAGTTAAATGTCCTCTCCCAGCGTACATCATATCCGGCCTTTTCCTTAGTGTTTTGTTAAGGAAATGTCATTGGATTTAAAATGTGAAGATCAAAGTATAATAGGTACACCGAAAAGTGAAAAAAAAAATCTCGAACTGATCCAAGTACGAGTGTAAGCAGTGGCTAATTGAAGAAAATATCGCAAACGTATAAAAACAGGGTTCCATTTCAAATTATATACTCTTTTAAGATGTTCAGCAGCTGTTTACGCCTTAATTTGTGTTTAGATTAAACAAATGAACGAGCATTCTATGTTCGTTAAGTTTCTTCGGCGATAATAGAGACTAAACTGATCATACATCACTTGGCCGTTATCGTTGCCCTGTTTGCGCTCTTCGCCCACCACTGCGGTGCAAATAAGAAACCAAGATATTATACTTACAGGGTGCTTTATGAACTGTTACGAATTCAGCTAGGGGTTGAGTAAGTATTAAGTGAACACCCCTGCGAAGTGTTAATATGGAGAAAATAAATAAAAACAAAACAGTCTTCCATACATTAACTGCCTCTGCTGGTTGATAATATGTATGTGAGATTTATTTTTTCATAAACTGCACTTCGCAGGGATGCTCACTTCGACTTCCTCAACCCCTAGCTGAATTCTTGACGGTTCATTAAAACGCACTCAACACTAAGCACCTGCGGTGATGGTGGCGTCAGTACCCGTAGCGCTCCTGTATGGACGACACCACGCCATTGGCCAGCGAGGACAGCCGGCCCGCCACGCGCGACACGCCCGCGCGCACCGACTCGCGCACCTGGACAACACCATCTCAATCAAGCTTTAAGCAGTTTGGACCTGCAAGCAAAAACCAAGCTGCTGCTGTACTGTGTGGGGACTGACCTCGTCCAGCTGCGGCGCGGCGACGCCGAAGCCGGGCGGCGGCGGCGCGCCGGTGCCGAAGTACTCCGCCGAGCTGATGCTGCTGCTGCCCTGGAACCGGGACAGGTTGGCGTCGCGCTCGAACCGTGTGTCCTGCAACGAAACAGCCGATTGATCGAACAGGCGATCTCTTTTACTCGCGTGTCACCTGACCAAGGTCGCCGACGTAAGTAAAAGTACTTGCTCGAGCGTACATCTGGCACTTTAACACAGCACTTGCTCTTTGTATGTAATGTAGTTTCTCTCTCCAGCATCAAGAACCCTGGGTCCCGGGACCAATATCTTTCAGTTAGGTTACCACGCACCTGCTCCCCAAAGAACTGCGCCGAGCTGATGGCCTTGGCCGAGCCGAACTTCTTGACCGCGGAGTCGTCGTCGGCGGGGTCGGCGCGGCGGGCGCGCGCGCGGGCGGGCGCGGGGGCGGGCGCGGAGGCGGGCGCGGGCGCGGGCGCGGGCGCGAACATGGAGCGTACCGGCCGCGCCGGCTCCGGCTCGATGCACTCCCACGAGCCCAGCGGCTGGCCGCGCGCCTGCGGCGAGCCCCCCAGCGGCTCCAGCCCGCGGCTGCTGTACGGCTCGCTCCTGGACAACGACACTCCTTTCATTACACTTGCACGTATAACAAGCTATATCTAAAGTGTGAAACGCTTTCCCCTGTCAAAATGTTTATGAAATTGTTGTAAGATTGCCGATTGATTTTTGCCTGGCCCGTGGAAATGGTTTTCTACTGTTGACGTGCCCTAAATAAAGCCAGCAGTCCTTTTGTCATCTTACAAAGCCCGAGGGCTGTTAATGGCGAGTACGGTGCGTCACATTGTCTAGCAAGTGTGATGAAAATTTTAAAAACCTATTTCAAGACTAACTAACATTGCTGCAGTGTAAGGAAAGTTAAAAAGAAAAAAATACTATTGTCACTTCGTCACCCCTTTTATATTCCTTCAGCTTGACACCGGCGAAAGATGGTGACTGATGAGTGACTGATGAGCGACTGATAGGCGACTGATGGGCGACAGATGGGTGACTGATCAACGCCTGATGGGTGACTGATGAGCGACTGATGGGGACTGACCTGATCATGGTGAAGACGGAGTTGAAGTCGTCAGCGTCGTCGAGCGGCGCGCGCGCGGCCGGCTCGCCCTCCTGCTCGATCGCCGTCATGGCCGACGTCGCGCTGTGCGACACGCCGCTGCAACACAAGCAACACGCCGGCATCAGCTGCCCAGTCTCGGGAGGAGAGGCTCTCCTGCCTGCACTAGTCAGAGCCGTCACTAGAGGCGTGCCAGCGCGGGGGCCGCATCAGAAATGACCAGATCGGTCCGAAGTCTGGATTTTAAAGGTGTAGGAACTGGTAGCGGCACTGACTAGCGTACTCACTGCGAGGGCCCGCGGTGCGACGCGGCGATGCCCAGCCGCTCGGACTGCGCCTTGCCTCCGTGGTACGCCAGCCGCAGCGACGCCACCTCCCGCTCGACCTCGGCCAGCCCCGCCCCGCCCCCGCCCCCGCCCCCGCCCCCGCCCCCGCCGCCGCCCGCCGCCGCCGTGGTCGCCGCCTCCATCTTTAATTTCTCCGCCATCATGGCTTCGCGCTCCATGTCCTCAAAGTTGGCTGCTACTTTAGTGGCTCCTAAACCGCCCTTTCTTGTGCCCAACTGGAGTGAACGAAAAGTTTCATGAGACATTGGCCAAATATCGGAAAAAAACCTTTATTTTAACTGCTTACCTATATTTACAGAGGAGAAAGTAATCTTTCTTTAGCTTTTGCACAGCTGAACACCAACAAGTATACAAAGAATTGGCTGCCCTACCATTATTGCTGATTTTATATACCTACATACACATAAACTATCAAAACAAATGAATAAAGCTAGTGTCGCCAGTGTGCCGTGTGGACAAGTTCCAAGTAAGGCATGTCAGCCTGTGGGCGTACCGTGGTGCGTTTGGGCTGCGGCTTGCGCGCGGTGTTGGAGGGCGGCGCGCGCGGCGCGGCGTCCGGCCCGGCGTCCCACAGCCGCGCCTGGGAGCTCAGGCTCTCCATCTTGCCCGCCTGCACACAACCATTCACAATACACAACTGTACCAACTAGACAGTAACGTAAGAACCCATTCACGTTCGTTGAACGCGTGTTGGGTTTTTGTGCACTTTCACGTCTGTTTTCGAATTCGTTAAATAACTTTCTGTTAAAAATTACATTTTTAATACAAGCTTTTTTGTCGACTGCACTTTTTGCTGACTGTACCTACCTACTTGTTTTATTTGAGTGCCAGACAGATGCAAGCTAGTACGCGTACATGTGGCTCGACGCTCTTTTTCAGTCTTCTGTCACCAGTAGGTCTGGCACAACTCACAGTGCGACTTCTATCTCGCGCGAGAAAACCTGCCCGTCCTTTTATGTCACTCCGATCGAATGCAACGGGACGGGTAATATAATCTCGCGCGACAAACAAAGTCGCAGCCAGTCGTGCGAGCCCTGCTGTGTATGTTGATTTTAACAAATAAAGCAAGAGCGAAAAATGTCGCCGAGCCACAACATAAGTACACCCGTACTTGCACATGTATCTGCCACTTTAAACACAACTGCAAATATTTGACAGTTTTAACATGAAACTACCGTGAGACTCAATCGTAATGAAATAAACGTGACTTGTAGACGTGAGCGATCCGTTTTCATTTAATTATATTTGACATTTTTTTTTGGGAATGACATTGGATCGTCATCTAAATTGGAAACCCCAGATTAGCAATATTTGCAATAAGCTCAATCTGTTTGTTTTTGCCTTAAAACGTTTGAGAAATGTGGCAGATGAATCAACTGCCTTAACAGCATACCACGGTTATGTTGCGTCAGTCATCCGATATGGAATTGTTATTTGAGGAAACTCATCAGAAATCAATGAAGCGTTTATTACGCAAAAAAGATGTATACGTGACCACTCTTTAGAAAACTTAATGTGCTTACTTTGAGCCAACCCTGAACTGTTCGATAAACCTACCCAAAACCCAGTATTAAGAACCCGAGATTTGTATAGGGTCCGGCAACCCATTTCTAGGACAGCCCTTTGTAATAAAAATTGTTATAAGATGTCTGGTAAAATATATAATAATATTCCGGTCGAGATAAGAACTCTCACCACTAAACTATTTCTAATAAAACTTAAAAAATGGCTCATAGAAAAATGTTTTTACGATTTAAATGAATTTTTTGACATACAATCTATATTCTGCTTTTTGGTAGAATGTATAGTTTAATGTAATGAATGAATCCGTATGTACTGTCTGGTATTTTTCAAAATTCAAAATTCAAATTCATAATTCAAAATTTTATTCAGCAAATAGGCAGTTGAATGCTCTTTTACACGTCATTTTTTTTGAGTCTACCAGCGCTTTCGGAAAGACCATGATTGCCAAGAAGAATGCGCCGCAAGAAACTTGGCACAAAGTCATTTTTTCTAAAAACAAGTTACATTAGCTCTTACAATACGCAACCACAGACAAACTACACAAAGAAACCTCACTCTGTCATTAAAAGATTAAGAGAGAAAAAAAAATACCGCATTTTAGAAACAAGTGTAAAAAGTAATTATTAAAACAGCAAAACCAGAACACTTTACTTTACTGGCACGTTTTAATTGAGCAGGAGATGTATAGGGTCTCCAGGTCAAATATCTGTGAAAATTTAAATTACAAAGGGATGTATAGGGCCCCAGAATTAATACTATAATATAATACTTAATCTAAATGGGTTAGAGATGTATAGTCTCTAGGGTCAATTTAAACTAAATTTAAAATCAGCAGAGGTGTAAAACGCCTACACGGTCAAATAATAAGTATAATAATACATATACATAAACTGGAGATGTATATGGTCTCCAAATGTCAAATAACAAAAATTGATGAAATATACATTTCATGTCATCATGTCAAATAAATAAAACATTATTTTTGTCAATTGTATTACAATTAGTACGCAGCGGACAACGGCAACAGAGCCGGACACCATACACGAATATCTTCGGGACGCAGCCAAGTCACATTGATGTCCTAATTATCTTCTGTTTTCAGCCTTGGCCAGGTGGTGCCATCACATAAGTATTCATCCACTTTGTAGTATGCTTTTTTCAAGAGAGCGGTCTTTATGTATCTTTTAAATGAATTGTGAGGCAATTCCCATGCATCTACAGGCACTTTATTGTAGAACCTCACGCAATTTCCCAAAAAAGACTTACTGACTTTTCGTAGACGAAATTTAGGGACGGCAAGTTTATGCTTATTCCGAGTGTTGAAACCATGCACATCCGACACTTTCTTGAAAGATTTGATGTTCTTGTGTGTATACAATATTACATCATATATATACTGAGAAGCTACTGTAAGGATGTCGATTTCTTTAAAGCGTTCTCTAAGTGAATCTCGGGAGCCAAGATTGTAAATAGACCGGACCGCCCTCTTCTGCAGGATAAAGATTGTCTCTATTCTATTTGTATTTGTCAGTATGTTATAGTAGGATATTTAATTTGAATATTTGTATACCACTGTTATGGTGAACTGTGATGCTCATTTTTTTTTCCCCCAAGTGTAACACCTGTAAAAATACCATAGTTCTTGCAAATAAATACTTTGACTTTGACAGTTGTTGCAGGTTTGGTTTTGTTTCACTATAAGTCATTCTTAGTCTGTATACTGCTGACCTGGAGTCTACAGTGTCCTGCTTTTGCAGCATCTTACAATATGCTGATGATATTGTATTGTATCGTAATGGAACCTCACTCACAGACTGCTCCAATAGGTTAAATTTGGCTCTATTTTATTTGAAAGATTATCTTGACCTCCATGGCCTTACACTTTCAATCCCTAAATGTAACGCAGTCGTTTTTTCTAGGAAAAGAAGTATCCCCATTGTAAACTTAACAGTAGATGATCAGCAGATTTCTGTTCTAGATAAAGTTAAATTCCTGGGAGTCTGCCTCGATTCAAAGTTATCAGGGGCTGACCATTTAAGCTACATAGTTAACAAATGCGAGAAGAGTATTAATGTCATGCGCTCCTTGTCTGGTGTGCGGTGGGGAGCCCATCCGTTCTCCCAAAAAATTTTGTATAACGCAATAGTACGCAGTCATTTTGACTATGCCTGTTTTGTAATGGAGCCTTGCAATAAGACGGCGTTAACAAAGCTGGATAGGATACAGGCTAGATGCCTGCGGATAATAACTGGTGCGATGAAGTCATCTCCTACAAACGCGCTGCAGGTGGAATGTGTAGAGCCCCCCCTGGCCCTACGCCGACAATACTTAGCAGACAGATTCTTCCTAAATGTGTCTCAATATTCTTCTCATCCCTTAATGACTAAATGCAAAACCCTGTCAGAACTCTCTTCTTCTTCCAGATATTGGGTGTGCAAGAGTCTCCCCCCTCTTGTTAAATCTTGTAGAAAATTTGCTTCCATTCCTATATCTCAGTTCAATAAGAATCCTATATATTGTTTTGATTATGATACTTTAATCTTCCAACCCTCAGTAATTTTTGATTTGGGTATACACAAGAAAACTATTAACGCTAACTCAGAATTCAATAAAATTATTAACAACAAGTTTAAGGATTGGTTAAAGATCTACACTGATGCGTCAAAAGTAACTGATAATGACTTTGTAGGTTCAGCTGTTTGGATTCCCAAATATAAAATTATTTTAAACTTTAAATGCCCCTCTAATTACTCTATTTTTACCGGAGAAGCAGTGGCCCTATATGAAGCCGTATCCTATATTAGATCTCATAGCTTACATAAAACGATAATTTTAACTGACTCGTTGAGTTGTTTGCAGGATTTGATTGGGTTTCCATTCCATTCCGGTGACAATTGCTATTTAACTTTAAAAATCAAAGAAACTCTTCGAGATTGTCACCTTTCAAATATTGAGGTAGTAATTGCCTGGATTCCGAGCCACTGTGGCATTGTGGGCAATGAAACTGCAGATCTGTATGCTAAGCAAGCCATTCATCAAGGATCCACAAGTTACAATGAAAGCTTTAGTCGTGACCTGAGGGCACTTGTTAGACCACAACTTGTGAAGGAATGGAATGAATTATGGCAAAGATCTCGAATAATTAAGGGAAGACACTATGGAACCCTTCAACCAACTATTCCAACGAAACCATGGTTTTTTAAAAATAGGGAATTCTCCAAATTGAATACTTCCACAATAATTAGACTAAGATTGGGTCATTTTTGCTCTCCTGTGTTCCTGGCGAAGCTCAGAATAAGGGACACCTCCATCTGTGAGTGTGGTTTGGCTGAGGGTACTCTGGAGCATATATTTTTTGATTGTCCAAAATTAGCTACTCCCCTGTATGATCTTCTTCCCCATAGCGTTAGCCGTCCAATTAATATCAATTTCCTACTAACCTTAGTGTTTTCCTCATTCTCTAAAATATTAGATAGATTCCTGACTAAAAATAACATAAAACTGTAAAATTAGAAATCAATGTAAGTAAATCCCTCCTCCTGTCTTACCTTTTCCATCCCTGTAGTTTTTTTTAGATAATTAAAATAGATAGCCATAGATCGTATTATGGTTTTACTCTGTATATACCTAGCTGGTTGTGGTGAAGGTATTTTGGTTGTGTTTGTTGTAGTTGGACTCTGGCTGTTACCCTGCCGAGGACTGGCAGTAACACCGTACAACGTGACAAGAGTCTACTGGCCGTGTCTTATCCAACCTCGACATTGGCAGAATCAAAAGTTTGATGGGGCCACATTTCCCTAAAAATTGAATTGAATTGAAGTCATTCTTATGCCCGGCTGGCCAGGGTTTTTAGAAGTCTACACTTGAATAGCAGACGGTAAAAATACATCAAGTTAATCCCATGTTAGTTAGTTATCTGAATCACTCGAAATTTTAATATAAGTACACCAATCAATCACACAGTTAGCACACGGGCGATAAAAACGTGACATATAAACACTTTCTGAATTACCTGATTACAAAAATTACAAACAAAACCACAACAAGTCATTTTGCTATCCAGAAATATAATACTAACAAATTCTTAAAAGCAAAATGAAAAATATTAAATTTTCATTCCTTAATTACAAAGAAAATAATAGTCACAATTTTAGAATTATAATGAAAAAAAAAACTGTTTCCACACAAATCTAATAAGAAAGTAAAGCTAAAACTGATAATTTCGAAAACAGTCCTGCCTGAAGTCAGTTAGGGCAGTAGGGTTACCTGCGAGGAGGCATGCAGGTTAGAGTTAGTGGTGAGTGAGGCTGCCGTGGTCTCCGCAAACCAGTCCGTCTCTACCTCCTCCTTCTGCTCTTTGGCTTCTGCCGGTGCCGGGTCTATGTGCAGCTGTGTGAACACATAATTGTTTATTATTATGATATAACCATTTATGAATTAATGTTGCTACCAAGGAATTTGGGTAGTTAGGGGAGCATTTCAAGACTTAGCTTTAGAGACACACAATTGCGGTTGAACTTTTAAAAAAATGTAATAAAAGAATATTATTATGGTGAATTACCCTAATGTTGGCATCCTCTTTACTCATATTACTAAAACAAGGTTGAAAATGTAATAAAAGGTGGAAGTCATGCCAGCAGCAGGGTAATTAATTCTAATTGGATTAACAACACAAAAAATATACCTTAGGTATTGTTTGCTAGCAAAAAATACAATAAGTGAGAAAATTATAGCTTTCAGTGAATAAAAAGCATTAAACAACAATCATAAAAACTTTAAACTTACTTCTTTATCTATCCATCTCTAAAGTAATATAAAACTTGCATTAATAACTGATATTTTAATAGGACTTATTAGTATGACCTGAGATAGACACAAACTTAGTGTTTACATTATATTATAACATAACATATATGATACATTGTCCTCTCATTCTGAGAGGAGGCCTGTGCCCAGTAGTGGGACGTAAAAAAGTCTGGTGGTGATGATGATGATGATATGATACAAACATGTTAAGCTAACCCTGAGTTAGTGTGTAACCCAGGTTGGGTCAAGTGGGCCCTACAGTCAACAGCTAGATTACCTTGGTCCCATATGTCTTCATGGCCTGCTCAGACATGGCGCTCAGTTTGTCCTTGTACATTTGCGCCACACGGGAGCTGTACTTCTGCCGAGCATCCTCGGTGTTGAGGCCTTGCGACCGGAAGAACTGAGTCTAAGGTAGAAAATATGTCTATTAGGTTTTATATGTAAAGCAGATATTGCTAATCATTAATATTTGCTTAAAAGGTTAAAATAAATTCGGATATTTAATTAACCTGGTCCTTGATGAGTCAAAGTAGGTGAGCGAAAATTTAAATCTTGTTTCAGTCAATTGCTTTTTTAACGTTTTTGCTTTTGTATTCATTATTCGGAATTTCACAGATGATGTTAGTAAATTGATGAAGCTGTTGACTGAAATTACGAGTCATTGTGACGGGGAGGGTAGAGACGTGGTCGAAACATACTGCGTTGGCGTTCCCGCCGAGCTGCATGTTGCGCAGCTGCTTCCATGTCCAGTTCGTGTCGAGCTGCGTGGAGCGCACGAACGTCAGGTGCACGCCGAGGCTGCGGTGCACCGCCGAGCAGTCCAGGCAGATGAACACTCCGTACGTCACCGACGACCACGTAGGGTTCTTCGCGTTGCAGTCGAAACATACCTGCGACAAACCGACCACGTCAAAACAATCACTTATAAAACACCACCATGTTAATTAACCGTCGATTGATACGCACTTTATTAGCCTGTATGGACCGTAATCTCTGAAAAACGGCTTCAATATCGCTTTTACTTGGCCCCGAGTCAGCCATTTTCGACATGTTGTCACGTAAATGTCAAACGTCAAAATTTCGTGGTCGTCTTCCTTGTCATAGACAAGATCGATTCACCACTGTAAAAAATCGCAAATTTTTTGAGTTAATCTTTGTTCAAACTTTTGTTACGTATGTTTTATAATTGAATCAAATTTACGGTTTACTTTGTAGAAATAGAATTATTTAAATTTTAAGTGTCAAAGCACTTTACCATAAAATTTACTTGCCTTTGGATTTTTATTGTTAATCCATACTCTTTCACTAAGCTGTCCTCTACTCTACCTTGTCTATTAGTTATGGTCGCGATCGCAAGTCAAATGGACGCATGTACTTTTTGAAAAAGATTTTGTTGATAAACTTAACAATAACGCCACTGACCTTTCACAAAAACTAACTTTGAATGAAAGTGCAACGCGTGTACTGCAAGTCGTGAGCGGAGCCATGCATCGCTGAGGTATAGAGCCGCATTTGCGGAAGAGTCGAGTCGGCCACATCTCGCAATCGCATTAAGCGGTCATTACTGCAGTCTGCGGGGCTCCGGGCGCGAGTGAAAGTGTCGTTCAGTCAGGGTGCTTGGGAAAATGCGCTTAAAGTGAAATCGGCGGTGAAGTGAAGTGTACACAATGGAAAACGTGAACTTCGAAGAGAGTGGCGAGGACATCGAGCGGGCGCTGATGGACCTAGGGCCGCTGCTGGGTGTCTCCATCAAGGAGGAGGCGCCCGAGGAGCCGCCCGCAGCCTCCGCGCCGCCTGCGCCACCAGCTGTAAGTCTCCAGCCGCTTCGTGTCCACTCCCGGGCTAATGTGTGCAGAGTGCTCGACGCAGCCGCGTCATTGGAAAGTTGAATGCGACGGGCACTACTTTCACGGCCTTGACCGCTTTTGAATTACAAAGCTCACAATATTATTTATTTACTGCACATTGATAGATGTCAGAAGATTTGTGTATCTGACAGTCAGTAGGCACCTAATAATTTTACGTTGCTATATGCATTTCAGTAATAATTGCATCACTGTTAAAAAAAGTAGGTATTGCTAATTCAGTGCTTTATGGGTAATCTGGACTACTTTAAAAATGCAAGAGTGTACTTCCATTATTTCATTATAGAAATCACTATTAATTAGAAATTATAATTAGACCAGTTTAATTTTTTTTGAACTGAGCTCATCCACTTACCAACAATCACAATGGCATTGTATCTAATACAATGCTGTTGTCTGATTTTGTTCTCGTAACTGCCAACCAGTTACTTACAAAAAAGGTTAGAACTACTTTGCTTGTATACTGATATTTCAACCTTATTCTTTTTTGAGTGGGTATAAAGAGGTCTAAACGCGAGTTTTATATTATTTATTTAATACCAGTATGTCCCTGTCATGGCTAGAGTGGTTATAAAATACACAAGCATTGAATATGCCTGAATATGAATATGTTGAATGAGGTTGAAATTTCAATATAAAGTCAAAGTAGTTCTGACCTTTCTTGTAATTAACTGGTTGGTGGTTACGAGAACAAAAGTAAATGATAGCATTGTATTAGATACAATGCCATTGTGATCGCTGCTAAGTGCATCAGCTCACTTAAAAAAATTTAAACCATATGTATTTTTTTTAAGATTGCTTAAATGCTTGAAATTCAATCACTACCTCAAGATACAGGCTCAGCCTAGTTTATGGTCCGCCAGACATCTCATTTTTATGTATAAGTACTAGTGTTTTTGAAGCAAATAAATATTATTGTTATTATTATTTATTAATCTCAGACAAATTGTTAGATTCAAAGGGGGAATTCCAAACCTTGCATCTTTCTTTGCTTTCTTTGCACAGTGCTTGCTTAAATATTATTAGCTGAAAACTTTTCACTGGTGCCAGGCCCCTATTTCCCCATGTAGGTATTGAATAAAAAACTTTATTGTCTTGTATTTCATATAATAAAAAACATTAAATTGACATAAATATATTTTTATGTTGGTGTGTTCAGGAGGTAAAACTCTTTCGTTACCTTATATTAATATTCAGGTGTAATTTTTTTTGTGTGGTCAATGGTTTAAGAGGCTTCCCTGAGAGTATGACCTTGAACGTTTCGCGCCTTCCTCACCCCACCACATTTCTACTAAATAACTTCGTTTTAGTGGCGACGTCTATTAAATATCAGTGTAACTTAATTTTACACAGTGTTATCACAAATAACGCGTCTTTTCGAAAAAATAATTCTTTCAGAATTCGCACCAAATACGTAAATTACTTATGTATTTAAAATATTATAAATAAGGGCCTGGTGCCCAGCAGTGGAACGTAAATAGGCCGGTGACCTTAAAATGGTGATGATGATGATTATAAAAAGGTGGTATGATAATGTTAAACATAGAAATCCTAGCCTATTAAATTCTCTATACATTAGTGTATGTCACAAGTGTCACAACTTCACAAGTCAAAGTAAATTATGCTTATGTTATGATGTAGTAACAGAATATATATTTATTTAATGCAGTGCTGGAGAACATGTTCAGAAAACTTGACTGGGACAACTACGGACTTAACATCAATGGTAGTCGTCTAAACCATTTGAGATTTGCTGATGACTTGATTCTGCTAGAAGAGGACCCTATAAAGTTACAAATTATGGTACAAACACTAGCGGAAAAAAGCAAACAAGTTGGACTGGAAATGAATGCCAGCAAAACAGAAATGATGACGAATCCTATGGAGGCTGTTATAGAAATGGATGGCAATAAATTAGAATATGTAAGTGAGTATGTGTACTTGGGACAAATCATTTCTCTCAAGGATTCAATGTCCAAGGAAATAGACAAAAGAATAGCTAGTGGCTGGAAGAAGTATTGGTCTCTTAGGGAAATAATGAAGAGCAAAGAGTTAGGCATCCACATAAAAAGGAAGACTTTTAACACCTCTATCTTTCCCTATCTAACATATGGCTGCGAGACCTGGTCACTTACAGAGAAGCACCGAGAAAAACTTGCAAGGTGTCAACGGGCAATGGAGAGAAGTATGCTGGGACTAAAACTTAGTGATAAAATAGAGAGTACAACAATAAGAAATAAAACCAAGGTTGCAGACATACTTACCCGAATTGATCATCTGAAGTGGGGCTGGACAGGACACATGCTACGGTGTGGAGTAAATAAATGGTGCAAACAGATTACGCTGTGGTACCCTAGGGACTGCACCAGAAGACGAGGGCGTCCAATAAGGAGATGGGAGGATGACATTCGCTTGACCCTGGGACCATATTGGACAAGAGTTGCAAATGACAGAGCACAGTGGAGACAGATGGAGGAGGCCTATGCCAAAAGGCACACCGAAATAAGGGATGTTTTATAATCATATTTAATAAGCAAATGTTACTAAAGTTCGGAAATAAATGGCTTATTATTATTATAACAGAATATTAATTACGACTTGACTTACGTGTGATGCAGATATCATAAGTATTAAATACGAAAAGTAATAATATGAAACATAGAGAAACAAGTTAAGATGTTATAGATAGGTACTTAATGTATTTATATGTTTTGTTTTTATTGTTTCAATAATGTACATAATGGCTCTAAAAAGCAGTCATTTCAGCGTCTGGCTCAGGGATCTCTCAAGATCTATCAACAGACAAACAAAAATATTGCTAAATCACAAGGGTAAAGTAAATGTCTGTATTTTATAATAAATTTTAGTATTTGCCTCATTAATAATGAATGATCTATTAATGTCCCTGCAGGTGGTTGACCTCACTATAAATAAACAATCAATGATTTGCACTTGATTTAAAAATATTTTTTAATGACTGTTAGTGTTGAGTGCTTCATACTAATATCGCTCGCGGCGAACACGGTGCATGATCGCCTCAATCCTCAGTACAAAACTCGCTAGCAAATCGCCAGTGTGATAAGGCTGTGATAGTTGACTATTGTAATATTCTTGAACCTTATTACAGTGTGAAAATGGTATTCGGCAGGTGGGCAGCGCGTGCGAGGCGGCGGAGGGCGACAAGCCGTCCCCCGAGTCGGGGTCGGGCGCGGACTCGCTGGCGTCGCCGCGCGCGGCCGTGGCGCTGTCCGGCGCGCGCTGCGCGCTGTGCGGCGCGCCGCTCGCGCTGGCCGACGGCACGCCCAAGCTCATGGAGTGCCTGCACTCCGCCTGCGAGCCCTGCATCAACGCCAAGATCGAGGAGAAGCAGGCGGGGAGAGACTTCTGCGGTCAGTCTAACTATACTTTCACTACACCTGCAGGCCGAGCACGAAGTTTTCGAATCCTGCGTAACGTTACGTTATCGTATCGAAATCGAGAAACCCCATACAAAAATTTATTTCCAAATACGCTCACCGGCGGGCGCTGTTCCAAATATTATACAAATTACTCGATAACGTTTAGTACCTACTCTATTCCGTTACGCAGGTTTCGAATATTTGTACTCGAGCCTCTGCAGGCCTTCAATCAATAATTGCCTTAGGTCACGAACAAAAACTAAGTAAAAATGTGGCACCGTCTAGTGTCAGCCTGCTATTGATTATTTTGATCTAATATAATCTTTAAGCTGTTCCAATGAATTGCAATTATTGCGTGCAATAATTAAGAACTCACTCTAAGAGCGGGCCGTTATTTGCTGAGCCGTTTTCGACGCTCTGACCTGTCATATACTTGTAATTTGTAATTATTGATCGAAGCTGCATCCCATAGGTACATCCCCTCTTGTTCTAGATTTTTTGTGCACGAGATAAATAGCAAGGAATACATCACGCCACGTTGATAACCGTTGAACGCGACGAATCTACGTAGATCATCATCATCGTCAACAATTCGTCGTGGCACTGCCATTGGGCCGGCCGTAATTGGCAAATACTTTACATAATTGGAGAATCAATTATTGGGGCGCGAGCGCAAGTGAAGACGTTAGTCAACCATTTTATTGATAGGTACGTCATACTTGTAGGTACGTTTGCGCTAAATTGCTTGTGCCACTTATGAATGCATCGGTATAGGTAATTCAAACTTTGCGTGCTCTGTCGATGCGAGGTTGGTGGGCCATCTACAGATACCTCTAGCACATTGTTGGATTGTATATTCATTAAATTCGTCAGTAGTCAGTAGATTCAAACAAGAGATAAGCGAACGATACAACCCGACCCGACCTAGACCGCACGGGAAGGGAAAAACGCTTTTCAGAGACATGATAATGACGTCTTCAAGGAATTATGGAAGGTTACGATTCCAATTCAGTATTGCCGTGGACCTTTACCAGGTGACACTGAGGTCAAACAGGCAAAAACGTTAAAAATACCAATGCACAAATGTAAAGAAGAATAAAACACTCGCCGCTCGCTTGCCGAAACTTATGCTTTTTATGTGAATTTAAAAGTCAAATTCGCTCACGTTTTAAAGTAAAACGAAGACACCGTTTAAAATTGTGTTAACGTCTACGGGGAAGACATAATAAATACCGCTAATAAATGTTATTACATGCGTTTTCCCATTTGTCTTCGAATTGCCGAAAAACGTGTGATCGTTAATTCGAATCTTAAAACATATGAAGTAAAGATCAAGTAATTGTGACAATAACGTTTCTCCGCCACCAATACCACAGTATCCAATACCATAGTAGCGTTGCACATCCTATAAATAAATCAACATTAAAGCCGCCGCGGCTGCCGAGCGGAACGGCGCTTCCGTTTCCGCAGAACTTTCGCATCCGCCTCCAACCTCCGGCTTCACCAGTCGCCTCCTGGCCACCACCACTGCTACATGCCGACGCGTCTGTAATCAATTTCATCATGAAGTGCAAAACTAGTCCCATATGGACTTATTTTTCCGAGATCGATAAGGATTCGGTGAAGTGCGAATTGTGCGGGAAGGCGTATTCGCGTCGCGGGCGTAGCACCACCCCTTTGCGGAGTCACCTCCGCGCTATGCATCCTGAAGACTATAGGGAGTACTGTCACTTGGACCAAGCCAAGCAGACTGAGATCCTTGATGACCTTGATGCCAGAGAGCGCCCAAAAAGTCCACAGCTTCCACAGAACTTACCCCGAGACGATGATTATATGGACTTCATAGCGTTCATGAAACGCGTATTTTGTGAATGCGATCGTGATAGTAAGTTGCATATTGCACGTCTAAAGGCGCTGTTTGTAATTTTAACGTCTTCTTCGTGATCGCAAGCGACGGTCACAGCGATAACGTGTGGCATAGCGCCGTCTAACTATAATTATGTCCGTGTTTCAAAGCCGTATTTCTACAAAGTATGACGTCGTACGCTAGCACAACTTGCAGCAGCTTTATTTACGTATATTGCCATGAACCGTATTTTTTTATAGTTTTTTTTTCAACACAGGCCTTTAAGGCTTCCGATTTGATTACCTAATAGATTAATTTTGTACATACATATATGTGGTTGATTTAATAACCTAATTGCTTGATATCACGGATCGTGTGTTTCCAGTTTTTCGATTGTTTCTCCTATGAACGTGTAAGAGCGCCTTTACCAATGATATTTACATGTTAAACACGAAGAATAATGTGACATTAAAGAGCAGACATTAATTGAGGACGCGCACGTCGCCGTCGTTTAGATGGCAACACAAATACTTAAACATGAACAGTCTTATCTTTTGCTTTTTAATTAAAACTTTTTTTTATTTATTCTATCAAACGACACAAACGCTGTATACCTAATTCAGTAATAATTAATAATCTATTTATTACTACTGAATCACGTAGTCACTTAGTACTAATTTGTTTTGAACGCGTTTAACCGTCATTTTAGCTGTTCGTGTGTAAACTTCCTCCAAATTCATAAACAGTTTGTCCGCTTAAAATTCAGCCATACGTACTAATTACCTATATAACCTCCTGGTCACCACTCTCAATTGTAAAGATATCTTTGACCTCGACTGTACGTACCATGCATTGTGACATTTATTACGAATTACGAAAAGGTAACTAATAGAGAGGTGTGTACTTATATTACTATCTTCAAATACTTCTAGTATAGTTAGAGTACCTAACTAATAATGTTACTGTACGCTACGCTTCTAATGCGCTGCAAGATTAGATCGAAGGTCAATTTAATAGACAAGACAGAGAGGACCTTACCTTGGTCAGATGCCTTTACAGTCGGCAAGAAATGTAGTAGAGACGAGGTCAAAGACCGGACAAAGGCCGTTTCGATTAATGGTCGTTCCAAATTATATTAAATTAATTATAATCACTATGTACACAGTCGGTGTGTCGTCTCGTCACTGTGAAGATATGTTAACAGATCGATACGTCAGTGACGGATTTTACTGTAAGATAACATATTGTACAGACATTTTTCAAAACAAATATGCGCATACAGTTTTCGTTTCATTCATAACATAAATGATTATACGAGTCGTAATAGTTGCGCGATTTCGACAACATTGTCGTACATAATCTATACTAAAGATGACTACATAAAGGCGTGATTGGATGATGTGGTTTTGATTTGAGCGGCATCACGACGAAAATGAGTTACTCCGATTCCGAGGAATTGTCTAATGTAACGTCGTTTTACTTTGGCATTCACCGTCTCTTTCTCACGCGATCTTGTACCGTTTGACAGAAAAAGATGACAAATGCAAAAGCGAAGCCAAGTGCGTTAGACAATAAGTTCACAGGTTGCCAAATCTCTTGCACTTTACGACACGTCTCACAAAAATTATGAAACACCTCCAGACATTATGACATACTTCCGACCGACTGGAATATGGCGTTGCCGTCTGCGTCTGCTGCTGATGCCTGCGCTGCGTATACATTATTATCTTTGGCTGCTTGCGGTTGCGGTCGGGGCCGGAATAACGACCGCAGCGACGCAACGCCACGCGCTGCCACGTTCGACGACCGCGCTTTCATGCACTATTATTATACAATATACACAGAAAACGTGACACAACACTTGACTGCCAGATGTGATGGGGGGTGCCCGGAGGTCCCCATCACATGCAGGCATCGAACCTGGCTGCGTGATTGGTCATCCAGCTCGGGAAAAATGGGGTCGTAGAGATAAAATAGTTTATACTAATAAGACGGTTACCTATGTGAAATACTAAAAAAAACCATTGACCGAATTTTTCGTTAGCTATAATCCATAATTCATTTTTTTTTCTGAAACTGTAAATATTTCAGGATTTTTATAAAACAAACCTAACCAATGAAAGTTTCTAAGCAACGGTGCTGAAATAAATCCTAAAATATTTTCAGTGTCAGAAAAAATGCATTAAGGCAAACGTAAATTTCGGACAAATGAAATTCAGTCAATGGTTTTTAGTGTTTGAGATGAGATAGGTTACCGAATAAGACGGGGTTTGCGGCTGCTTTATTAAAATAGCAATATAACTTCTTTATAACAACAGTCGAATAGGGTCTTTATTAAAAATGAACATTCTAATTTAAGATTATGCGGTATCTTAAAAGCTTTCCCTTCCGGCGAGGTCCGGGTTTAGGTTTAATGGGTGCTTCAAGTCCAGTACTAGCCTTATGGGTCGGACTCTACGGTAGCGCAGTCGCTACGCGCGCGCGGGGTTTGCGAGATAACGAAAACGGAGTCCATTGTAACACAGTACGGAAATCCGCCCTCAGCCGCGTTACCAGGGATCGGGGGAGCCCTTAGCGGACGACCTGGAAAGACCCCGGTCGCACTCACGACCCGGAACAAATGCCCCGATCGCAAATAGCAAGGTAAGGATGGGCTTCCTGGCGTACGATACAACAGAAACAACGACTTGGCAGGAAACAAGATTTTAATTTGCATTTACCATTAATTTTGATATGATATAATCCTTGTAACGTTTAGCGTCGCAAATAGGATTAGATTCTAGTTGGAGATAAATTACTAAACAAGTTTGAAACTTAATCCAAAATCGTTCGTTATCCAAAATTAACGGAAATACCTCGGCTAGGTCGTGGGTAATTTAGTTTTGAGAAGGAGCACGCATTGAAATACAGATCCCGGAATGGGGTCACTTCCCTGCACTGACGAGTCTAGAAGCGGCTGTTAAGGTAGATTCCCGTAGGCAGCAAAACGGGAAAAACGGAACACCGGAAGTCCGGAACGCGGAATGTCCGGGTCTATGAGGAGCAGGCGGATCCGTTGCCACCCGCTGCTGGTACGGGTTTCAGCCCGAGACTTGTTCCCTGGAAATTCCGGAAATTGGCCGAGATTATAGTAACGTGCAATTTTGCGTGCAATGAATAAGATCCCATTCCCCTCCCCACCAGTGTTATGTAGCGATAAGGCCGCCCTTGTATTTTCTTTGTAGATTTTCTTTCTGTTCTGTTATGTGGTGTTTAATTAAGAGTTGTTGTATTATATGTAATTTTTGTATTGTATGTACGCAGGCGGCGAGCGCATCACGGTGCAGTGTCCGACGTGCCGGCTGCAGTGCCAGCCCGCCAACATGATCGACCAGCGGTTCGTGCTCGAGAAGCTTTGCGCGGACGCGCCCAGCAACAACGGTATACCCCACACACAATACATATAGTTTAAAATGTTTGAAGTGAGCTAATCCACTTAGCAGCAATCACAAAGGCTATATCTATACAATGCTATCATCTGCTTTTGTTCCCGTAACCGTCCACCAAGTTACTTACAAAAAAAGGTCAGAACTAGTTTGCTTGTATATTGAAATTTCAACCTTATTCCATGTTGAGTAGGTTTTTAAACCTACTCAACATGCAATAAGAAAAGTGGTCTATGACGAAAATGGCATCTATAGTTAACACTTGTGTATTTTATAATCACTCTAGCAAAGACAGGGATGTGCTGGTGTTAAATAAAGAATATAAAACTCCCGTTTAGACCTCTTTAAACCCACTCAGAGCGTGTAACATTTTGCGTAGGTATTTTGACGTCACAAGTGTAATTTAGTAAGGAAAAGTCTCGGTTAACAGCTCCAACTTTTGTGGTTTTGTTTCAACAGTTAATTGAACAGCAGGTTAGATATTTTGTGTTTAAAACCTAACGTCACACGCGGAAAGCGTTCGGGTGCTGGAACGGGTAATGAGGTTGTCAGCCCTTCTTTTCGGCACGTGAGGTATAATCAACCAAGAAAGTGCTTCACCACTTTTCGCCTCTATTTGTATGGAATACCATAATACGAAAACGAAGGTTGGAAAGTGGTAAAGGACTTTCTTGGTAGACTATACATACACTCTTTCCTTCGGGCGAACCCCAGTTGCATACACCGCCGCTGCCCGTTTTTGTTAGTAACTAGGAAGACGGCTACTGCTGTGGCGTTGCGGTAGCGGTGCACGGTCTTCGGACCAGGTCCCTATTTCACCATCTATACAATTGTCAGTTTAGAATGACAATTCGAGCTACATTATTTTACCAATGTGAAGCGCGCTAAAACAAAAGCTCTTCTAGTCAGCAATTGACAACGAATTGTCATTGAAAACAGACATTTGTAAAGTTGGTGAAATAAGGGCCAGTTGTAATCTCTTTACACTGTGGCTCCGGTGTGCGGCCTGAGCGTGTGGCCTCAAGAGCGTGGTGTGTGCAGGAGGGGCGGAGCGCGAGCAGCAGTGCAACAGCTGCGAGGACACGGAGCCGGCCACCAGCTACTGCACGGACTGCGCTGAGTTCATCTGCGACAACTGCGTGCAGGCGCACCAGAGGTGAGGGGAGGGGGGGGCACCAGCAACACCACTGCAACCCAGTCATATGGTACAAACTGGTGGTTATACTGAATTATATTATTATTAGACACCCGTGTTATGGTCGGCCATCAGGCATGTGAAAGTTCATTTTGCACGAGTCCTTAGGGACGAGTGAAAATGACCCTTCTGCACGTGTACCAAACGACGTTTTTCAATCCATTTGCGAAAATATTATGATGAGGGGGCGGGCCGGCACGAGGTGCCTCGCCACCAGCCGAGGTGGAGGAAGGCGGAGGAGTGCCACCGGCGCTTTGGCAAAGTAAAAAGTACTAGTCCGAAAAATCCAATGTTCCGTACGATGCGTAGTCACGAAATGTACCACTTTTTGAGCAACTATATTAAAAAGTAATTTAAATTGCAGGTTAAAGATAACAAAAGATCACACAATCAAGAGTAAAGAAGAGGCGACAGCGGAGCTGCAGGCCGCGCAGCCCGCCTCCGCGCACGACATGTTCTGCGCGGAGCACCCGCAGGTACGCCCGCCGCCCCGGCCGCTGGGGCCCTATGCTTCGGTCAGGGTAGTGCTTTTACTGCACTAATATAAAATAAAGGCTCAAGATTATGCAGCCAAATAGTAATAAAAAGTTAGCACTTGCAACATTTAAATTTATGTCTGGAATAGCTTGAAGTGTAAAAAGTGTAAAGTGGTTTGAAAATTTTACCACTGATATGTCACATCTAACAAATGAGATTGAATGAAAATAATCGATTTGTTAAAAAACAATCAATAAGTCGATTATTTTCATTGATTCAGAAAATAGTTCCATCTCTTGCCACTAATGCGTAACTGTAGAAGTTCCGTAGTGGGTGAGCCGCTTGATTAAGCTACTCATAGATGGCGCTGAGGAGAGATCTTCCAAATAAAAATATGACACAAGGCATTGAAAAATTCGTTAGGTACACTAACGTTAAGTATAGCTTAATTGGTGGAGCGTGGTACGGATTGCCGAGGTTGCTGGTTCAAGTCCAGCTGCTTAAATGAGATTGCTTAAAAAAAGGTGGCAAAACAAATATTTTTTTGTTATTTCGCAGTAAGTTCTACACTCTACTCTATTCCCAAGCTCGTCTGTTAAAGCCAATACTCAGCCAGCAATTGCCTACTTCCAAGCCTAAGCAATAGTGTAGTATTATTAAATTGCGAAGTAGCGACTGCGCGGTAGGGTCAGCGTCAAAAGTTGCCTATCACTTCTGTACCTTTGCGCTCTACGGCCAGATACAGCGCGTCATACGTGATTGACAAGTGTGTTATTGCGACAAGGTACAAAAGTGATGAGCTACTTTTGACGCTGACTGTAGCACTTGGTGTGCGTGTCGCGATGTAAATGGTCGGCGTGTGTGCGCAGGAGCGGCTGACCCTGTTCTGCGAGACGTGCGACCGGCTGACGTGCCGCGATTGCCAGCTGCAGCACCACCGCGACCACAAGTACCAGTTCAGCACCGAGATGGCCACGCAGGTCACTTCATGACCCACACTCCTTACTGCCTTTACCAACTACAACTCATACTAGCCAACTAATTGATTCCTGAACCACAATAGAACGGTCTCACAGTAAACGTCATGACCATTTCCTCTTCTGGTCCAGTCGTTTAGCAGAGAAAATTTTGAATATTGTTGTTGGGTCTACTAGTTTGATAGACCTAACATGTTCGAATGTTGTATGTTGTTGTTGTAAAAGTAAATAGGTATATTAGAAGAACGGATTGTTAAGGAACAGATGCGACCGTTCAGGTTGAGTACCTTTATTGCACTAAAATACACAAGTATAAAGTAAACAGTGTGACGTACACAGCGGGTGCAGCGTCAGCTTAAATGTGCGTGCTCGTACAATTGTCTTTTTTTTTGAGATCGGAATAAATTAGAAATCCATACATAGCTCAAAGTAATATCTGTTTTTTTATACATGGAAAAAATAATGAAAAAAAGGGTCGGCGGGAGAGGACAGGTTCAAACATGCGATGTCACTATGACGCGTTTATTGTGAAAAATTTCCACAGTGGGTCAGGATTTCAGGAATCAATTTGTTCGATAGTACATATTCGTAGACTCGAAAACCGCTAGGATCGCTAGTGTCAAGTGAGGTGTATCTCTCTTTCTCCCCTTTAAACTAACTCGACAAGGAATAAGGTTGAAATTTCAATATGCAAGCAAAGTATTTCTAACCTTTTTTTTACGTAACTGGTTGGCGGTTACGAAAGGAAAAGCAAATGATAGCATTGTATTAGATACAATGCCATTGTGAGTGCTGCTAAGTGGATGAGCTCACTTAAAAAAAATTAACTACCTATAAATTCAATTTGATTTGAATCTTAAATCTTTGTGTTGGGGTTGAAATTGTAACTGCACTTATTGGTTGCTTATTGTACTATGAGAAAAGAGTTAACCGTGTGGCGCGTGTCTGTGTGTGTGTGCAGGCGCGCACGCAGATAGCGGCGCTGCTGTCGGAGGTGAGCTACAAGCGCGTGCTGCTGGGCTCGGCCATGAAGGTGATCCGCGAGCGGCAGCTGCTCATCGCGGACAAGAAGAAGGCGCTCGTGCACGAGATCACGCAGACCGTCGTCAAGTGAGTGCCACATGCTCCTCGAGACCTTCCTTACTGAGTGACAGGTCGCTCCATTTGTCTCCTAGTGTATGTACAGAACCCCATGCACGAATAATCCAATCCTGCGTAACATAATTGTAAATTCCATATTAAATTTTAGCATCAAATACGCTCACGGGAGGCGCTTTTCCAAACGTCGTATAAATTTTCTCGACAACGCTCCACTCGTTACTACGTTATGTAGTATTCGAATACTTGTGCTCGGGACTCAAGGTGTCCCAGGAACCGACGATAATCCGTCGACAGCTGGCCCCCATTTCACCAAAATTACAATTGTTAGCTTACCATGACAATTTATTTTTGAGACTATAATTGACAACATTTCAAAATTTCGTGTTGTCCGTTTTAAGTTCTAGATCGAAAGAAAATGTAATTTTAATGTTCACGTGTTTTTTTATTTCTCCGAAAATCCTAATTTTCATTCAAACATCTAAAAGTAGCGAATTCCAAAAGGTCGTAAGTAAATCGTGACGTCATTAGTGTGGCTGTAAGACTGTATTACCTGTGCCACTTATTTTTCTGAAAAAACCTCTGAGCGTTGACGTTGGCGTTCGTTTCGCGTCAGTGTTGAAACTGTCAATTAAATTCTTTTCATTTCTTTCTGAGGTTAGGTTCTGTGTAACGAGTAAGAAAACGTAAAAAAGTAAGGAAATATGGCATCTCGAGAGCCCTGTAAACCCCTGCCCATGGCTAAATACTGTTATATAACCACTTGCAAAAATAATACTACAGTGGCACCACAAAAACGTTTCTTTTGCGTGCCTGTTGGAAGCCAAGCGGAATAGTGTCGAGCGGCAGGGCTGGACCGGATTCCTAATATATCGGAAGGATTTATCTTAAAGTCATAAAATTATATATTAACTCCTATAACTGTTCCCATTACTTACTTACTAACTTTGAAATAAAATAATAAATTTAAAAACAAACGTTTTATTTAAGAACATGTACAATATGATTGGGCATTATTTTACACATAACGATACGACATTGCACATAACATTTATCAGTGTCTCGTCAAACTTCGACGTACTCAACTGCACTTGAGATGAACGAAGTTCGAGATAACAAAGCAGCTTTTGCACCTCGTATTCCGGGCAAATTATACTTTGCGTGAATTCCAGCACCATTGCAGTGTCCACCCAGGGCAGGTTTGTGCTGCTAGCTTGCATGAACCCGTCTGAGGTCTTCATTTCAGCAGAGAAAACTCAAACAAGTCCGATGCGATGCGATGTCCAATTTAAAAAGCCAGATTACCGTTGAAAGAAGCAACGAAGTCCGAATTCTAAGCCAAGTTACAGTGAAAAGAAGAAGCCATGTCCGTAATTAAGTAATGCCAAGTCGTAGAATATCAATCCAAATTTCGAAATAACGCTGAGAAACGAGGAAAGTCAAAGCAAACAAACGTGTGAATGTCACAGTCACAATGACAGCTTAATTTGAACTTTGTGACAACCGGAAGTGATTCAAATTTTCTTAAGTATAGATAGTATAGTGGACTAAAGTATTGTTCCTATACAGCCACAGTAATGACGTCACACTTCCGGTTTATACATTTTCACGATTTTCTTGAAAACCAGTGAAGAAAAAAATCTAAAAACTATTTTATTACGTTCAGGTAGCATATTTACCCAAATGGTTTTCGATTTAGGCATCATTATACATTTTATAATGTTGTCAAAATTTGGTACTTATTCCAAAAGGACGTAACTCCGAAACTACGCTAGGGTGATCAATTGCCTTTGTCTTGTCACGATCAAAAAAACATAACCAAGATGTTACATTTATCTGACATCGTCAAACCTACGTGTGATTGTTGCTTGTTTTTTTTTTCGTGAAAAAGGCAAAAGTAAGTTTTGGTAGAATTGGTAATTTTATTTTATTCTCTTGTATATAAAAAATTAAGTAATATAATTTTTTTTATAAATATAGTGGTGGGTTCAGGAGACAAAGCCCGTTCGATACCTATGTTAATTTCCAGGTTTGAAAAATATGAAATGTTATCAATTTGGTGTCAATTGCTGACTTTAAGAGCTTTTGTTTGAGATTGGAAATCTGTAGAGGTGGGAATCAGTGAGATTAGTAATCTGTAATAGAAATGTATTGGTAGAATTGGGAATAAGCATCGAGCGATGTGTTGCAGGCTCACGAACGCCATCAACACGCGTGGAAAGCAGCTGGTGCTGCGGCTGAACGAGGTGTGCGACGGCAAGCAGCGCACGCTCAGCGAGAAGAAGGACGCGCTCGAGCAGCTGGCCGCCATCACCGACCACTGCGTCGAGTTCGTCAGCGCCGCGCTGCAGCAGGTAGCCGGCTAGTACCGTACACGTACATAGCGTTGGACGGGCCCGCTGTTCCGTTTTGTTCTCAGTAATATGAATATACGTTGGAATTCATCAAACGGTTTAGGCTGTAGAGCGTGCCAAAGAATTTGACATACATACATGTATACGTTCGAAAAACATAAGCGTTGTGTTTGCATTTGCTTGGGCAGTCGGGTAATAACACTTACGTATATAGATAAATACATATAGTAAAAATGGTTCAATCAACTTTTCATTGCCACTCGTTGCCATGGAGATGCCCCTGGGTAGCTCGTCTAAAATAAGACTTTCTATGACCCCACTCCATCAAACATTAAGAATTTCGACAGTTATATGCCAATTCCTTCATGCTTGATCTCCTAAGCATGCAAATCCTGACTTTCGGGTAAGTGGGGTCTTAGAATATCATTGTTTTGATAAACTACCACGGCAACGAGTGGCAACGAAAAGTTGATTGACCCAAATACATGTTAAACATCCAAGACTCGAGAGCAAAAGCAGTCGTATTCATTATACACATATCTGCCCCGACCGGGGATCGAACACCGGATCTATAGCTTCGTAGTCAGGCTCTCTGACCACTGGGCTATGGGTGTGTGAGCAGGCGTGTGTGTGCGCAGGGCAGCGACACGGCCGTGCTGTACAGCAAGCGCGCGGTGTGCGCGCACCTGCAGCGCATCAAGTCGCGGCGCGCCGACATCCCCAACCCCGAGATCCCAGTGCGCATCGCGCTCGCGCTCGACAAGCTGCCCGACCTCGTCAAGGGTAAGGACTCTCGCACAGTCGATCGATCATTTACACCACCGAATGTTAGTTCCAAGCGCTCTTGGGCCGACTTGCACCGACCTGAGTTTAATCGCTAACCCGGGGTTAACTTACACATGTTCAAAACGGGTTGTTGACCGCGATTACCTTACTAGGTTTGGATGATCTCCCGATATTTCGACGCAGTTACATGTCTACCTGTGATCATGGTGCATGTATAGTTTACATTTTTTGAAGTGGGCTGATCCACTTGGCAGCAATCACAATGGCATTGTATCTAATACAATGCTATGCTCTGGTTTTGTTTTCGTAACCGCCAACCAGTTACTTACAATAAAGGTTAGAACTACTTTGCTTGTATATTGAAATTTCAACCTTATTCCTTGTTGAGTGGGTTTAAAGAGGTCTTTAAACGCGAGTTTCATATTTTAATTTACAGGTTGAAATTTCAATATACATACAAGCAAAGTTGTTCTAACCTTTTTTGTAAGTAACTGGTTGGCGGTTACGAGAACAAAAGCAGATGATAGCATTGTATTAGATACAATGCCATTGTGATTTCTGCTAAGTGGATCACCTCACTTCAAAAAATTTAAACTGTAACTGTCTAATGTAATTAACCGTGGGGTATTTTTATCGTCTGACATTATTATTAACACCAGGTTAGTGCTTTAGTGATGTTGCTGTAAGTAATCGTCAACCGTAGGAACAAACTGATCACTTTAACTCGGGACGTTTATAGCTGAACACGAGTCTCCACAAAAAAGTGCCTCGACATTGATTTTCACACTTTCTGCGTCAACTGACCTCTATTTCACCAACTTTACAAATGTTAGTTTGCAATGACTATTCGATGATAATTGCCGACTTGAAGAGTGTTTGTTTTAGCGCGCTTCATATCGTCAAAGAAATGTAGTTCGAATTGTTATGTAAACTGACAATTGTAAAATTGGTGAAATAATGAAATAGGGGCCTCTGGTGGCGATCTTGCCGAGTCAACTTTGCACGTTATTTCTTGATGTTACTGTAATCTTGAAATATTTATTGTTCCTAATGGAGTATTTTTTGATTTTGATAGATTGGTGGAAATTGACGGATAGAGCTCACTAGCGATCTTAGCGGAGCTGGCGATTGGGCTTTAGGGCTCTCAATCATTATTAGTAATTAGTGGTTTTATTGTTTAAAAGTAATAATATGAAGTTGTGTTATTACGTGTGGCGTTGTGTTGCATGCCAGTGCTGTCGTCCATCGGCGCGATCGTGGTGGACGGCAAGGTGGACGGCGGCGGCGCGGCGGCGCAGGGGCCCTACCACCCCCCCGCGCCCCCCGCGCCCCCCGCGCCCCCCGCGCACGCCGCGCACGCCGCGCACGCGCCGCAGCAGCAGCAGCAGCAGCAGCTCAACGTCAACGTGGCCTTGCACCACGCAGCCATGCAACAGGTACATTGCGAGTAACCTGCATTGTTATAGTTATGGAGATCATCATCACCAGCCTTTTTTTACGTCCCACTGCTGGGCACAGGCCTCCTCTCAGAATAAGAGGGCTTGGGCTATAAGTTCCCACGCGGGCCCAGTGCGGATTGGGAACTTCACACACATCATTGAATTGCTTAGCAGATGTGTGCAGGTTTCCTCACGATGTTTTCCTTCACCGAAAAGCTCATGATAAATTACAAATGTAATTCCGCACATAAATTCCAAAAAACTCAGAGGTGCGAGCCGGGATTTGAACCCACGACACTCTGCTTGAGAGGCCATAGGTCAAACCACTAGGCTATCACGGCTATCAGTTATGGAGATAGGACAGATATATTGGAGGTATCTGCAAGGCTAGAGTGAATAAGCTACTGAACCAGTGAATTAATTTGTCCCGAACTGCGAATCGTATTGCTTTTGATACTTTAGCTGGGATACTTTTTAACCCTTGACGAAAAAGAGGGGTGTTCTAAGTTTGACCTGTGTATCTGTCTGTGGAATCATAGGTCCCAAACGAAAGGACCGATTTCGATGCGGTTTTTTTTTAATCGAGATGGTTTTTAGCTAGGTTTCATTAAAATTGGTTCACCCATTTTTGAAATAATGAACTTTTGAAATGTCAATGTAGGGGTTTTTTCAACTTTTCTAAGTTGGTTAGGTTATTACGATATTATAGGTCTCACAAAGTCACCCCGGATTTGGGTTGGAAAACTATTTAATTTGTAAATGTATATTAAACATATTACATATGGCACTCCACTGCACTTATATCTCTAGTATTTTAATAGATATCAATTTAATAAAAGTCCTCGCTACACTTCACAAGTCCCACTTTCCCAGCAATTTTCACATTCACCTTATCCAGAGTAACGTTATAAAATTGTAATTAAATTTAAATCCTACTCTCAGTTTGGTTTAGGTTCTGCACATTTTTGTATAAACATAGCATTTCACAACACGAGACGTATTAAAATAAGCTTTACATGAACTGAGGCCCGAGTACGAATATTCGAAACCTGCTTAACGTAAACGAGTAGTAAACGTTATCGAGAAATTTGTATGACGTTTGGAACAGCGCCTGTCGCCACATATCTTATGGATGCCTGGGTTTAGTTAGTTTATAATTTATTCAAGGCGACAAATCCTTTTGAATGATTCCTATGTGCTATGCCAAATTAAAAATTGAATAATTGGACTCACGGAAGCATAATCCACAGTTGCGCTGCTTTCTGGGACTGCTCACGTTGTGTCCGGAATACTCTGCTTCACCATCTGTAGATTTAAGATGAGCAGATGACACCACTGCTTGCGGTGCCACTGCCCTTGGGCTACACAGCCAGCCAACAGCCGGGGTGACTCCAACAATGCTGAAAGACAATGCCAGATCTGAGTACCAATATAGGGATGAGTTTACTTGAGGAAGAATTATCAGTCAGTCAGTTGGTCTACTTGGTCTTCACAGCCTCGCAAGGCTGGAAGCTATTCCTACACTTCATAGGCCGAAATTCCTTGGCGTACAACACGCCGAATTTACCTTGGCCTTATCTACTTCGCTTGGAGCTAGGGTGCTATGGTTCAGGGCCGAAATTCCTTGACGTACAACGCGCCGAATTTACCTTGGCCTTATCTACTTCGCTTGGAGCTAGGGTGCTATGGTTCAGGGCCGAAATTCCTTGACGTACAACACGCCGAATTTACCTTGGCCTTATCTACTTCGCTTGGAGCTAGGGTGTTATGGTTCAGGGCCGAAATTCCTTGACGTACAACGCGCCGAATTTACCTTGGCCTTATCTACTTCGCTTGGAGCTAGGGTGCTATGGTTCAGGGCCGAAATTCCTTGACGTACAACATGCCGAATTTACCTTGGCCTTATCTACTTCGCTTGGAGCTAGGGTGCTATGGTTCAGGGCCGAAATTCCTTGACGTACAACATGCCGAATTTACCTTGGCCTTATCTACTTCGCTTGGAGCTAGGGTGCTATGGTTCAGGGCCGAAATTCCTTGGCGTACAACGCGCCGAATTTACCTTGGCCTTATCTACTTCGCTTGGAGCTAGGGTGCTATGGTTCAGGGCCGAAATTCCTTGGTGTACAACGCGCCGAATTTACCTTGGCCTTATCTACTTCGCTTGGAGCTAGGGTGCTATGGTTCAGGGCCGAAATTCCTTGGCGTACAACGCGCCGAATTTACCTTGGCCTTATCTACTTCGCTTGGAGCTAGGGTGCTATGGTTCAGGGCCGAAATTCCTTGACGTACAACGCGCCGAATTTACCTTGGCCTTATCTACTTCGCTTGGAGCTAGGGTGCTATGGTTCAGGGCCGAAATTCCTTGACGTACAACGCGCCGAATTTACCTTGGCCTTATCTACTTCGCTTGGAGCTAGGGTGCTATGGTTCAGGGCCGAAATTCCTTGACGTACAACACGCCGAATTTACCTTGGCCTTATCTACTTCGCTTGGAGCTAGGGTGTTATGGTTCAGGGCCGAAATTCCTTGACGTACAACGCGCCGAATTTACCTTGGCCTTATCTACTTCGCTTGGAGCTAGGGTGCTATGGTTCAGGGCCGAAATTCCTTGACGTACAACATGCCGAATTTACCTTGGCCTTATCTACTTCGCTTGGAGCTAGGGTGCTATGGTTCAGGGCCGAAATTCCTTGGCGTACAACGCGCCGAATTTACCTTGGCCTTATCTACTTCGCTTGGAGCTAGGGTGCTATGGTTCAGGGCCGAAATTCCTTGACGTACAACGCGCCGAATTTACCTTGGCCTTATCTACTTCGCTTGGAGCTAGGGTGCTATGGTTCAGGGCCGAAATTCCTTGACGTACAACACGCCGAATTTACCTTGGCCTTATCTACTTCGCTTGGAGCTAGGGTGCTATGGTTCAGGGCCGAAATTCCTTGACGTACAACATGCCGAATTTACCTTGGCCTTATCTACTTCGCTTGGAGCTAGGGTGCTATGGTTCAGGGCCGAAATTCCTTGGCGTACAACGCGCCGAATTTACCTTGGCCTTATCTACTTCGCTTGGAGCTAGGGTGCTATGGTTCAGGGCCGAAATTCCTTGACGTACAACATGCCGAATTTACCTTGGCCTTATCTACTTCGCTTGGAGCTAGGGTGCTATGGTTCAGGGCCGAAATTCCTTGGCGTACAACGCGCCGAATTTACCTTGGCCTTATCTACTTCGCTTGGAGCTAGGGTGCTATGGTTCAGGGCCGAAATTCCTTGGTGTACAACGCGCCGAATTTACCTTGGCCTTATCTACTTCGCTTGGAGCTAGGGTGCTATGGTTCAGGGCCGAAATTCCTTGGCGTACAACGCGCCGAATTTACCTTGGCCTTATCTACTTCGCTTAGAGCTAGGGCGCTATAATTACAGGGCCGAAACTCTTTGGCGTACACTACGCTGAGTTTACCTTGGCCAATCTACACTTGGTATTGGAACTGGAGCGCTTGGTCACAGGACCGAAACTCTTTGGCGTACACCACGCTGAGTTTACCTTGGCCACGCTGTGAATCTAGGGACCTACTGTGCACAGTGATGAAGCTATAGGTCGTCAGACTACGTACTTACTTGCTCACCCAGAGCTTTGACTTCAATAATACTCGAAACAGATACTTTATACTTGGGTGTTTGGACACTTGAGGACGTAGATGTTCAGATATTTAGGACACTTGATTTTATACCTAAATACTTAGATAATTTGCTAGATACTTAGCTTTCATTGTACGATGGGATTTCCTGTGGCAATAAGTTTTGAACTACTTTACAAGATGACTTGTTACTGGCGCTGACTATTTTGAGCTGACTTACTTTTACCGACAGCGTCGGTACGGGGTTTTCATCGTCGGGTGACGTCATCGTAGTGTTGCCATAGGAGAATTCGCGTGACGTCGCGACAACGCCCGCCCGTGAGCGAATTTGGAACTAAAATGTAGTATGAGGCTTCTCGATTTCGATACGATAACGTAACGTTGCGCAGGATTCGTTAAGTTATGTTTAAATCACGTCTTTGTGATCAGTTTTGTGACGAAATGTAGTGTCTGACGTTGACCGTCAGTTTTGTGACGACTGCTAACCATGGTTAACTAATTAATGGTTCACTGAGAACGCCCTTGAGGGGTATGTGGACACCTGTTGACGCGTCGTGGTGATGTTTCCATGCCTCAGACGTTGGCTCGCTACCAGGTCAGCGTCGACCGCTGTCTGGCCGCGGCGCCCGCCGCCAGCCAGGTGCGTCCTGTCGCCGTGTTACTAGCCCGTGCGGCCGCCACATGCCGGCCTTATCTCGCCGTACTGTATCCTGATGACTTGATTACAATGACAGACCTTGGCCTTTAGCTTGACTTTTGACTATAAAACGCATAAAATAGTGTAAAAGTTTCATGAAGTGAGTAACAGAAAAATAAAGTTTTTCGTCCATCAACACCAATATATTAATAATTACCTACTATTTAATTAGTAACTTTATTAACGTCACCATACGAGCTGTCGTTGCTAGAGCCACAGGCAAGCCTCCTAAAGCGAATAATGTTTACTTAAGTGCTGCCTATTAACACTCAATGTACATTTATTCGAAAGAGTGATCAGAGGCCTTATTGCGTAACTATTTTGACACTCGTCATTGTATTGAAATGTCAGTTTTTGTACGACTGTGACAGCTAGCTGTTTCCGATACCAATTGTCCGCCCATACAAAATGAACACGATGCTGATTGCGAGCGAGTTGGACAAACATGTAGTCCTTGACCAGGGCAGGCGCAGTACGGCGAGTATGGACGCGGACTCGGCCGCACTGTATTGCATGTTCGTTGTTTTGGATATTTTTACATTATTTTCTCATACAATGACAAAGCAAAGAAAAATCCGCTAGCAGCTGGACTTGAACCAGCAACCTCGGTAATCCGTACCACGCTCCACAATTAAGCTAGGTATTCGATAGGTACACCAACGTTAAGTATAGCTTAATTGTGGAGCGTGGTACGGATTACCGAGGTTGCTGGTTCAAGTCCAGCTGCTAGCGGATTTTTCTTTGCTTTGTCATTGTATGTTGAATTTCATACTATGAATGTTTCATAAAAATTAAAACAAAATAATCAATAAATCGATTATTTTCATTGATTTGTTTTCTGGCAGGATTTTTGTTCATTCACGATTTTGATCTTCAAATTAGCATTTTTTTCCTAAATATTTTGCGGCATGATACTTCAATGTAATAGTTTATTTTCTTTTATTTAGATGTTACTTGTTTGTGGAGTGTTGAGCGTCTTCATTGCTGCGCACGAGTATCACGTATCGAACGATCGGGAGCCTGTTGGAATGACTTATGTGTAACAGACCTTTTTTGACGTACAGCAGCAGTCGTACGCGCCGAACGCGCTGGGCGGCGGCTGTGGGCAGCGTGGGCGGCTACATGGCGGCGCTGGCGGGCGGCCTGCGCGCGCGCAGCACGCCGCTGCGGCACGCGCACGTCACCTTCCACCACGCACCCGCACCACCTGCACGGTCGGTACACACACATACACCCACCACAATCTACTTCATCTCCCTACATATACTCACATTGTCAGACTCGCTGCGCGCTCCATTAATGGCAACTGTAACACGCTGTGTTGGCCGGCGGTATAGCTCGTGTGTTGCGCAGGCATGGGCGAGCTCAACCTGCGCGGGCTGCTGAACCAGGGCGCGGCGCGCGGCGCGCGGTCGCCGCTGCAGCCGCACGCGCACCCCGCCATGCACCACGCCTACCAGCAGAAGTGAGTTCGCGGGTAACGGCTGCCGACAGACAAGTGCAGATTGTGTCCGTTAAATATTTGAATATTATTCTAATTCAATCAGCAATTACGCAGTACCAGGCGTAAGTGGAATCTAGCTTAAAAGAAGTGTCAATGTCGGCTTTTGACGTGATTTTTATAATATTTGTTTCCCGCAGTGATGGGAGCGTACGCCAACAGCGCGTACGCGGCGGCGGCGGGCGGCCGGCGGGCTGAGCGGGCGGCGCAGCGGCGGGCCGCGCACGCCCTCGCCCGCGCCGCCGCACGCGCCGCCACTCACGCCGCCCGCCGCCAAGTGGCACATCCCGCAGGCGCAGCTGCACAACGGTGAGCCGCGCACTACACCCGCTAGGCCCTTCCTTCTAGTTCTGCAGACATGCGCTTTATAGCGATGCGTGTAGCCGAATATTCACGATTACTTCTGCACATCGGGCGAAACCGCAGACACTTCGCTCCACGGTAAACTCGCACATATCAAAGCATTTTATCGCGAATAACTTCGCTTGCGTGGGTACACTTGAGTCGTTCTTATTCTTCAAATTGCACAAATGCCATAAAGTGAAGAGCGACAGCTTCATTAATTGTTCCGCGATAAACCATTGCGACATTTCTCTGTTTGCCATGTGACCATGCGCGTATGCTGTAGCATTAGAGATGTCACGTGTGAGTGGTTTGTGTCTGCAGGCGGGTTCGAGCTGGCGCTGCTGGGCGGCGGCGCGGCGTGCCCGGCGGGCGCGGACTTCAAGATCACGCTGGGCCGGCCGCGCGCGCAGCCCGCGCCGCCCGCGCAGCCCGCGCCGCCCGCGCCCGCCGTCACCTCCACCAACCCCAAGACGCCCAGCCCCAGCCTCAACGTGAGTATGCTGCACACCTGGCTACAGTCGGCGCCAATACTTGCTAACTGCACAAGCTCTTGTGTCTATAACAATAGAGCCGTGCTTAGATCATTGTTAGCGCTTCGGTTGCTTAGCAACTATTGCTGCTGACTGCACCATGCACATATCACAGTATGTCACGTCTGAGGTGATTTAACATTGAACCACTTCCGAATCCTATTACAAAGCATGCTATAGAATCAAAGGCGAAGGCGAACGTACACATTGCATTGGCTAACTTCGCCGCATCGCATCGATTGCGTTTATCGACTACCTAGGCCTCGGACGCTACATAAGCGTTTAGGGATTTATGCTGATCTTAAAGTGTTGTTTGTCCTCAGGGCGGGCTGGGCGTGGAGCTGGACAAGGTGTGCGCGGAGTCGGTGCAGGACCTCATGGCCACCATCGCCAAGCTGGACTCGAACGGGGTGCAGGTGCTGCCCGAGCAGCAGGCGCCCGCCGCGGAACCCGTCGTGCACTCGTCCACGGACGATCGCCACGGTACACACACACACACACACATACCATACCACGCCTACCTCGACTTCAATTACGAGTATTATTCCATGCGATTTAATTTTGCGGATCAAGAACTATAATGGACAACTTCTGACCTGATATACCAAATCAGCCATAACTTTTCAAACCAATTAAATTTGTGGCGAAACTTTCATCCGATATCGTGGATCCGAAAATATGTTAGGCTCCAGCTCACTATCACTGCCAAATCACAGAAATTCGACACTAAGCTGCTCGCGCACTAAAACCTTGTTTTGGCTCACGCAATGCAGGGATGCTCTATGGCCGTCACCGCGAAGGAAAAAACGCTCACTTCATGTTGTGTGTCACCCTCGTGTCTATATACATATATCATACCGCTTGCATTATAAGGATTAAGTTAAATATCCAATCGCCGCGCCGCTCCTCTCCGCTACCATCCGCATGACGCCTCAAGCCGGAGCTGCAGTCCAAAGGTGAGTGTCTCTGCATTGTGACAAATTCCCTTTAGGACTTAAGCGAGTGCCCGGCCGAGATATCCCTTCATCCCGGAATTGGCTATTTACACGCCATATCATAATTTTTGGTCCTATTCGAACTCGGATTTTCCTGGTGCAAAATTCATAATTCCCCGCTCATAATAATTATTTCGCCTGTGACATAGCGTAATTTTTGGCTCTCACAATAGGCATACATTTTCATCCGCCATTTCTGTCATTTTTATCTGACATCGCATAATTTTCGAAACTAAATTTATAAATTTGCCGCATCATATTTTCGAGTTATAATTATGTCGAAACCCAATTTAGAAACGAAATTATCCATTCTAAAATCTAAAGAGGAACGTATTTTACGGCGTTTCTCACATTTATACGATTTGACAAAAAATATTTCCCCTTACGATTCTCGCAGTAACGAGAATTTTATGGCAGAATCTGAGACGATCGATGATTTTAAAACCGACTTCGAGAAAATTGTAGACCAGATTAACGAAATCTCGATGTCTGTCAACCCTGAACACGAGCCCAATTATGAGGCTCTGGATACGTTTGAGGATTTGTATGCCAGGATAAAACGCACTCGTTCTAACATTTCTAAACCAGCACCGCAAACGAGTTCGTCCTCGGCACCCGCTCCGCAAGTTAAGGGTCCATCTATCAAACTTCCGCCCATCGACCTTCCTTCCTTCGATGGAAAGACAGAGAACTGGCCCATATTTTATGAGTCCTTTAAGGCCAATATTCACAACAACGACCAGCTCTCTGACTCGCAACTCGTACAGTACCTCATGGGCAAACTTACTCATGGTGCTCTGAATATAACCGCGGGCTTAGTACCCACAGGCGAGACTTATTCCATCATTTGGAATAGCCTAGTAAAAAAGTACCAAGATAAGCGCGCCTTAGGTACATATTACCTTAATAGTATTCTCGATATTAAACCTTGCTCAGAGTCTCCAGGCAGTCTCAATAATTTTATCGAGAAATATTCCGCCACTGTAGCCGCTTTAACACAGTTAGACATACCCGATCTAACAGATTTTTTCTTTCTGCAATGCGCGTTAAGAAAAACTGACCAACAGACTTTGCAAAGTTTTGAAATGTCTGCACGAGACGTAACTATTCCCTCGTACGACCAATTTGTCACATTCATGCAAAGCCAAGTAAAAATTTTGGAACGGTCAGGCAATAATAATTCTTCTATGAATACTCCGCGTACCGCTTACAAACCCGCTGCCAATACATTGGCTCAACCCGCGCGTACTACGTACAAAACGTTTGTAGCTAGTAACGACTCTTCGTCTTCTAGTTCCGCAAATAATGAACCCTGTGCATTGTGCACAAGCAGTGATCACGTTCAACTGTATAATTGTACAAAATTCAAAAATATGACTTCTCCGCAAGCACGTTTCGACTATATTAAAAATAACCGCGGCTGTGTCAACTGCTTAAGTTTGTCACATACTTTGATCAATTGTAACTCACGCCGCACGTGCAACTTATGTCAAAAACGTCATCATACGTTGTTGCACTTTGACAATAATAACTCGCAACCGCCAAAGCGTTTTGCCGTGAAAGCGCACGTAAAATCTACGCAATTATTTACGAACGCCAGTTCAACTGCGTCTGCCGCGCATGCGCCAAACAGCTCTTCAGCCGCATCGCGCCCGCGCGCGAAGCCTGCTGCGCCCTATCCGTGTGAGCCAGCAGCTGCTGCTGCGAACGTTGCGCGCGCTCCGATGCCGCCCGTTGCCGCGTGCTCCTGTTCTCATCCGCCGCGTGACAATAATCAAAATACGCCGCAGTCTCATAACGTATCGACTCCTTTGCCGGTAGGTAATGCGAACCTCGCGAACGCTTCGGTTTCTTTAAAAGTAGAGTCAAAACCTTACTCGACAATACTGCTGTCAACCGCTCAAGTCTATGCTAAACAAAACAATACCGATAATAAGATGGTTATCAGATGCCTTATTGACAACGGTTCTCAGAATAATTTAATAACGCTCGATTGCTGCAAATCTTTAAATTTGCCCATTGTACCGCTGACTAACTCATATATAAAGGGTGCTGGCTTAACCTCTCGACCAATACACGGTTATGTTTACTTAAATATCGAATCCCGCATATACCCGAATAGTAAGTACTGCATACACGCTTTAGTGGTAGATTGTATAACGGATCAATTGCCTTCACATTTTATCGAATATAATGAAAGTGACATGGCTTACCTTAATAATATACCGCTCGCAGATCTCACGTGGAACATTCCAGGCTGCATTGCTGTAGTGCTCGGTGTCCAGCTGTTCCCGTATATTTATTTGGGGAATAGGGTAGAGTCTGGCTCTTGTGCCCCTCCCGCTTTACTGACCGCTTTCGGTTATGTGCTAATGGGTGACTATCCTTGTAAGTCTGACCCTAATAACGATTCTTCGTTCACCGGTTTTGTGCTCAATGACCTCGAGTCGAGCCTAAATAAATTTTGGGAATTGGAAGAAATCCCATTCAAACGTCATTTAAGTCCTGAAGAGACTAAATGCGAAAATGTATACACAACTACTGTGTCTCGCAATGAAGAAGGTAGATACACTGTGGCCTTACCTTTCTGTAAAGATCCATCGGAACTAGGGAACTCTCGTTCTGTTGCTCACCGTCGTCTTATGTACCTAGAGAAAAGGTTTAAGCAAGCACCCACTCTTCGCGATGCTTATAATAAAGTCATCACTGAATATATGAAAAATGGTTATCTCTCTGAAGTACCTGAGTCTGACGTTACTGATGATGGTTACTACATCCCTCATCACCCTGTCATCCGTCCGGAGAAAGTAACGTCTCCTGTCAGAGTTGTTCTCGATGCCAGCGCTAAGACTCATTCAGGGATGTCACTTAATGACATATTGCATACTGGTCCTAATCTTCAGGCGGATTTGTTTCTTCTTTTGCTGAACTTTCGCTTGTTCCCAGTAGCTATGACATCTGACATTAAGCAAATGTATATGCAAATTAGTTTGCCTCCGCATGACTAGAAATATGTCAAAATATTATTTCGCTTTTCTGAGAGCGAGCCGATCCGCACCTTTCAGTTTACTCGAGTTCCTTTCGGACTCAAGTCGAGCCCTTATATGGCTATGCGTACTGTCAAACAGTTATGCTCAAATGAGAGTCATCGCTTTCCTGATGCTGCAAGTGTGGCCAGCTCCCAGCTATACATGGATGACTTGGTCCACTCATGTCTCGATGATGAAATCGCCATGCGTTTATCGCAAGAATTAATCGCATTATTTAAGTCTGGTGCGTTTGACTTAGTTAAATGGTCAAGTAACTCGCCTGCACTATTAGATTGTCTTCCGGACTCACATCGTTCTTCTGTCAACTTCAATGACAAGCAAAGTGTTGCGAAAGTGTTAGGATTGTCATGGGAATCCACAAATGACAAATTCTTCATAACCACTTCTCCTCCTGCTGGTGGGAAGTGTACCAAGCGAATAATACTATCTACAATAGCTCGCTTGTTTGATGTCCTTGGCTTAGTAGCTCCCGTTGTGTTATACGCCAAGTTATTAATTAAGGAACTTTGGCTCTGTAAAATCGACTGGGATGACACACCCCCCGAGCATATAATTAAATGCTATTCCATGCTGGTTCAGGAATTTCCGTTGCTGTCGACACTTAAAATCCCGCGCCACATCGGCGTTTTTTCTGACTGTACCGTAAACATAGTTGGATTTTCGGATGCCAGTCTTAATGGCTATGGATGTGTCATTTATTTACATGTCACCGACCCAGCCGGTAATGTCACTGTGAGGCTACTGTGCTCAAAGTCAAAGGTGTCTCCCGCTAAAATAGCTACTCTTGCTCGTTTAGAGCTATGTGCCGCTCTTTTAATGTCAAAATTGATAAAAACTGTTAAGGACACATATCTTGCTCGTATTCCAATTGAGGGAATATATGCTTTTTCAGATTCGACAATTGCTCTTTCATGGATTAAATCATCTCCTCATAGATGGTCAATTTTCGTCAGCAACCGTGTTGCCCAATGTCAAGAGAACGTGGCACCACAAAACTTCTACCACGTTACCGGAGTTGACAACCCTAGTGATTGTTTATCTCGTGGTATGCTACCGTCACAATTGATATCGCATGATTTGTGGTGGAACGGACCTTCTTGGCTACGGAGCCCGCCTGCTAAATGGCCTATCCAATCCTTCAGTCCCACGGAAGTTGACAAGTTACCTGAGAGCAAAAGTAATACTTTAACCGCAGTTGTTCAAGCCGAACAAGTTAGCTCAACGCAAAATACCCAAAAATAATTAAGCTACCCGCACACTTGTTTATTTAATTAATGTTAGATTTTAATAATTAAAATAGCAATTTTTGGAACCGCTTTATTAAACCGCTATACAGAGTGTTCACTTTTAGTGATGTTCGTTCGCATTAATATAATATTTTCCCGCTATTATACCGCGTGCTAATACTTAATGCTGCTCCCGCTTATTGATATAATATATTTGAATTCTGCGCCGTATAATATTAACGTTTACGCAGTTTGCTATGTCTTAAATATACCGCTTTCGTTTTACTAATTTCTGAATATGCACACGTTGCAAGTCAGATGGTTGTCCCCAAGATCATTCCATCAAAGTAGACGGTAGACGGTCGTTTTAATGGGTGATGATAATGTACCGCCTCTCCACTGGCCCTTAGGTGTTGTAACAAACGTTTATCCAGGGTCTGATAATGTGGTTCGTGTAGCCATAATTAAAACTGTAAGTGGATCATTTAAACGTCCAGTTGTAAAATTGTATCCTCTGCCTTCACAGTAGACTAGTCCATCATGTTTAGTAGTTTCTTTGTTTTGTGATAGGGTAATAATATCTTTTTGATATTTCTTCTTCTCTTCTTTCACCGCACCGCACCTCATTTACCGCACCTTATCTTCATTGAAATTGTCCCAATTTCAAGGCCGGGAGCATGCTCGCGCACTAAAACCTTGTTTTGGCTCACGCAATGCAGGGATGCTCTATGGCCGTCACCGCGAAGGAAAAAACGCTCACTTCATCTTGTGTGTCACCCTCGTGTCTATATACATATATCATACCGCTTGCATTATAAGGATTAAGTTAAATATCCAATCGCCGCGCCGCTCCTCTCCGCTACCATCCGCATGACGCCTCAAGCCGGAGCTGCAGTCCAAAGGTGAGTGTCTCTGCATTGTGACAAATTCCCTTTAGGACTTAAGCGAGTGCCCGGCCGAGATATCCCTTCATCCCGGAATTGGCTATTTACACGCCATATCAAAGCATTACCAGTTTTTGCGTCTAAATTAAAAATCGTCATCCGCCATCTTGGATTCAAAAATAGGTGTGCTATATAGTTTAACTTTTTTTTAATCAATGGGTATCCTGCGTGGTGCAGTTCCATTGTCATCAACTCAAGACCGACTGGTGATCTTTGAGGAAAGCTACGTCCAGCGGCCTGTTTCATAACGACTTGTAATTTCTAATACAAGCGGAAGCCTCTTTTCTACTTCATGTATTAGAGAGAAACTTCAGCTTGTATTACAAGTCGTTATGAAACAGGCATCAGGCCCCTATTTCACCAACTTTACAATTGTCAGTTTTCAATGACAGTTCGGTGTCAACTGCTGACTTGAAGAGCTTTTGTTTTAGCGCGCTTCATATTGTCAAAGAAATGTAGTACGAATTGTCATATAAAACTGACAATAGTAAAGATGGTGAAACAGGGGCCAGCAGGGACCGCGTTTTCAACTGACCTGGTGGCCGCAGGCAAGCCGCTGGCGGCGGGCGCCGGCGACCCCAACGAGGACTGGTGCGCCGTGTGCATGGACGGCGGCGAGCTCATGTGCTGCGACAAGTGCCCCAAGGTGTTCCACCAGTACTGCCACATACCCACCATCGAGAAGCTGCCCGAGTGAGTAGCGCCGCGAAGCCGCCGCTGCCCCTTTAGTGATATATTGTATCGTAATGAGTGCTGCCGCGAGTCTAAAATCCGCTAGGATCGGTAGTTTTTTATTAAAGGGAGTCCAACGAGCAAGTGGGTCACCTGATGGTAAGCGATTACCACCACCACCACCCGTAAGAACCAGCAACCATAAGAGAGTCTCTAGTCCGTTGCCGGCCTTTAATAAGGAAAAGGGATAGAAGAAGGGGGGGGGGGGATCGGGCCACCGGTACTCTCACTGACCGAACAAAACGTAACAGGGGTGCTGTTGCTTCACGCCGATTTTCTGCGAGAGGGTGGTACTTAACCGGACGAGCCGGTTCATTCGTACGGCAGCAAATAGCTGTAGTATGGCTCTCCCACTACAAAAAAGTGTCGAGTGAGGTCTATCTGTCGTTTTCCATCAATAAGAGACAAGCTCCTGGCCTATGATTGGTGGAAATTGACACCAGCAATCGTAGCGGATTTTTGACTCACGTTAACTCTCATTGTAATGGGCGTGCAATGGAAAGGAGTCTGTCGCGCGCATCTGCTCGAATATCGGCAGGCAAGCGTTACAGTTTGAGACATGTCTTGATATACTTTGACGGAGGATACATTAGCTCTCACCATGATCTAGATTCTTCGTCAAAGAACTAGTTCTCTGGGTATGTTAGCCGCAAGCAACACGTTCAGTGGTGTTGTAATTTTTCGCGGAGCGGAATTGTCGGGAACAGGCTGTGTGTAATTTATCGTGGTCGTGCTGCAGGGAGACCGAGACGTGGCAGTGCCTGCTGTGCGTGAACTTCGCGGAGCTGCCGCCGGAGGTCAGGGCCCCGGGCGCGGCGGGCGTGTCCGCGCGCCAGCAGAAGCTCATGGAGCGGGTCACGCTGGAGCTGTACTGCCAGTACGAGCCGTCGCTGCCCTTCCGCGAGGCCGTGCCGGCCGCCAACGCGCACTACCACGCCACGGTAACGCCGCACACAGGCACATAGACACACGTAACACCCGCGGCATAAGTCGCCCTTAAACACTTTCACAACGATCGTTCTAAACTGGTTGTACACACCAGTTTACCGCGAATAAAAAGAGCATCTGACACGCTTATGAATTTTGGATTTTGGTTGTATGAAATCGGTTCATAAATTTTGTCGGAATTATGTCTTAACGCATTCGCTGCCCTTCGACCTGAGAGTTTTTCAGGTGCTGCAAACGCACATGTGCGTTCAAATCCTGCAAATATATGACAGTGGCACTTGGCGAATGTCACCAAAACGCATATATGCGTTGCTGGCAGTGAATGCGTTAATAAGACAGATCTCTGTCCAGGCTGATTTTATGCCCAGAACAGAACACCACACAACAGAACGATGCTTAAATAGAAATCCGAAAGAAGAGACTTCGATATTTCCAGCACAGTGGTCGACAATCATTCTGCCACGAGCGCTAGTTTCTCATTCGTCGTAGTAATAGATTTAATTACCAACTAGATGGCGCTGTGGTCGCCACATTAAATGATAATAAATAAATAAATGACATGGGACAATTGACACCAATGGGGATGTACTGAAAAATCTAACCCCCTCTTTTTATATTTTATTTCAATAAAATAGGCCAAAATAAGGATACAAGTTTCTCATTTTTTTTATTTAAATGCGTTTTTTTTATATTAATTAAAAATGTTAGCTACGGCAATGACGTCACAATGAGGGCGTTTGATCAAGATAACAGATTTTTTCTCTTGAACACACCCCAATGCACGTTTTTGCAATATCTGACTAGCAACACTTACACATAACATGTCATGTCATTGTCAATCATGTCACGTGTATGTATACGTGTATACGTGTTTCGTGCTTGATTGCATCAACTTTCACAGAAATATACGTGCAGAAGATACAGGAATATTATAAAACCCAAACCAGAAGTATCGCCTTTGAAATTCTTGTCTATAAAATAATACGTGAAGTGAAAACGTTGGACCCCTTTTTGTGACTACTGCGACCTAAGCGATCACTAGTGTATTTTAATGTTCCTCATTTGTATGTGTTCCTATATTTTTGTATAATAAAGCATTTAATTCATACATGGTAGGTTTGAAATTTCGATTCAGATATCGTAAACAAATTAATCGTGTTGGAATGCAACGTCAAAGCGACATATGAAAAGCTGTCAGATAAAAATTCAAATGGTCCGAAACCGTCGCAGGACATTCAATGTTGTGCATTTCTGACCTTTTTAGCTAAATTTGTACATTGAAACGATTTGATTAATTTAATATATTTAAATGTCAAACCAGCTTTTGCTTCGTAAGTGTTTATTTATTTTGTAACAATTTATTTTATTTTGAAGCCGTGATAGCCTAGCGGTTTGACCTATCGCCTCGCAAGCAGAGGGTCGCGGGTTCAAACCCCGGCCCGCACCTCTGAGTTTTTCGGAATTTATGTGCGAGTTTCCATTTGTAATTTATCATGAGCTTTTCGGTGAAGGAAAAACATCGTGAGGAAACCTGCACACTCCTGCGAAGCAATTCAATGGTGTGTGTGAAGTTCCCAATCCGCACTGGGCCCGCGTGGGAACTATATAGCCCAAGCCCTCTCATTCTGAGAGGAGGCCCGTGCCCAGCATTGGGACGTAGATAGGCTGATGATGATGATTTTGTAACAAAAGTATGACTGAAAGTTACATTAAAATAAGAATATACACAACAGCTGTAATTAGGACTCCCAGCAGACCGACCACAGGTTAAGTAAAAAATATAACGAGCTCGTGTCTTCGATATGTCTTCGTCACAACGATTAAGGTCAAAATAAAGTTAAATGAAAAAATAGCCATAACTTATTAATAAAATCATTAGAATAAAATCTGATGATTGGAAATTGTTAAGAAAACCTATTCCTCAAAATGGTTTTTGAATTAGCATAGGTTGTCAAAAACTGGTACATCTCCATTATCCTAGTCCCAAACTAGGCAAAGCCTGCACTATGCGTACTATACAACGAATATACTTATATGTGCAGATAAATACACACTCAAATCCTATGTATTAAACATCCAAGACCCGAGAGCAAACATTCGTATTCATCATACATAGATCTGCCCCGACCGCGGATCGAAGCCGACACCTCAAGCTCCATAGGCAGGGTCTCCGACGACGAGGCTGTAACTGTGCCTGTGTCTGCAGATCGCGCGGCCGATGTGCCTCGACATGATCCGCGCCAAGCTGCAGCCGCGCGAGCCGACGCGCTACACCAGCGCCGCGCACTTCGTCGCCGACGTGCGGCTGCTGTTCCGCAACGCGCACCAGTACAACTCGGTCAGTGATCTGTGGCGCGCTAGGGCGCCCTAGTGGAACCCTTCTAGGTTTCTAGGCGGCGGTAGTTGCTTAACATCAGGCGATCCGCATGCTTGTTTTCCACCGACGTGGTATTAAAAAAAAAGAAGGTATTTTCTGTCAATCCCGACTGAATCAAAATGGGTATGTCCCATTCACCTACAATCATCTGAGGGCACGTGCCCCCAACAAGTCGAGCATGAAATTTTACATGAAACGAGGTCTCACAACACAATTCAATTAAGAGCGTACGAACAAAAAGTTGCTGTTTTAGAAGATTTTAGACTTTTTCAAAGGCTATATTTGTATTTAAATGCTTAATTTTTTAAAGAAAAACCACTGTTTTAAACAGATAAACTCTTATTCTAGACCATAGCGTTGCTATATTTAAATTATTACTAGAGGTTCTTTCAAACAAGACGGTTTTCTTCGTATAGTTTTCGAAAAATACGCGTCAGAGCAGTGTTGGGCACTCAAGAATAAAATCATTATTTGAATGAAGATTCGTAAGAATAAAATCATTTCGATTTTATTCCTGTCAAAGTTATTAGGTAGGGAATTATTTGTACGTGGGAAAATTTAATAAAAATAACTTATTCTTAGTCAATTACATTTATTCATGATTTTTTATTTTGAATAAAAGTATCTGAATAAGAATACAGTAGGTAAATGTAACTTACGTAATATTGACGTACAGTACAGGTAGAAATTCTAGTACTCTGGTCTAATTTATACCCACTATGCTATCTTAATTAAATCTTGTAAATCGAACGTTATATGCTTTGGTCCTCGTATTATTTTCACATTGAGAACCAGTGTAACCATGCTGTAGCCATAAAGTATGTACACATACTTATGGAGTTTTTTGCAGTATACGTACTGTATAGTATACGTTACTGGCCTCCACTGTATAGTGGAACTCATAATTGGCTACTTTGAATTAAAGCAACACATCAAAGTACTTACTTAGTAATTATTTAAATTATGACGATTCATTTTTTTGTTAACATCAACATTTATTACAAAGTTAGAGCATAACTACTTTTAGGTACCAAAAAAAACGTTATAAAACTTACTTACACGTAAGTACATTGAAAAAATGTGCCAAAATCAATATTTATTGTACTACAAAATTATTTTTATTCCAAATAACATGTTAGTTGAACAAAACGTTAGTTAGAATAATCCCATTTCCAAAATAGTTATTTCAAATTTTATTCTTCATTTAAAATAAAAGTACCATGATTTATTCACTAGTATTCCATTTCAACTAACGAGGTACAAGAATTATTCTTATTCAAATCGATTTGAATGGGAATAACTTTTCTGTTTTATTCTTATTCTTATTCAAGTTAATTTTTGCCCAACACTGCGTCAGAGCTATCTTTCAGGTGGAATGCTTCCATTCTAAACTTCCAAAAATGTTGTAATTGTTGCATTTTGCTATAGGGTATCTATATACCCTTTAAGTACATAGCGATCGAACAATTACCGAAATATAGTTTTTTATCATCTAAAAACGATACGATGGAATGTGTAATTCGGTTAGTTAAAACATTTTTTTCTCACATATTTAAAAACGTCTTGCGAATAAAATATTTTTATTACGAAACTACAGGATTTTTTCAGTATGTGCGTTTTTTTTTAAACGCGTATGGATGACTCAATTAATTTAATCATTTTTTTTAAACCACAAGGAACGGACGTATCGCTCTCGACGCCGGCTAAAGGTTGGTGACCCAGCCTACCCATCGCGCGTTACATGATCAGCTATAGCGTGTCCACTAAAAATTGATACTTGGTACCTAAGTAACTTTACATGGTAAATTGAAGTTTTATGTATTGAATTTTTCTCTAACCTCACTTTGTCTGATATAACTTTTTCGAAAATGAGCAATAAACGCAAATTAATTGGAACGTAAAAATCCAATGTTACTACGGCCACACACGTTAATAGGTTAGTTACCATATTCCTAATATTATACAGGCTTCATTAAAACGAAACCTGTATATACAGGACGGCACATTTATATAGGTCACATGTCATCGATTTTAGTGACAAGAAAAACTGCATACATAGATTTAAAATGAAGCCTGTACCACAGTGTAAAGAGATTATAATCTTTATGAAATAGACGGATCACTCACGTGTGTCAGTCGAGTATAGCTGGACATGTTTCGGACTAATCCGTAGTCCTTCCTCTGGGAGCACACGCAAGACTACGTCTGGGATTAGTCCGAAACATGTCGAGCTATACTCTACTGACATACGTGAGTGATCCGTTTATTTCACAATCTCACGGTAATTTCATGTTAAAAGATTATAATCTAACAGTGGTCCGACGCCTTTGATGTTTGCGTAAATGCCGACACCGCACCGGCATGGCCAAAGCACCAAGGGTTACCACATATCTCTGATTTTAAATTTGAACTTACGATAATTGTTTTGTTTCTGTGTAAACAAAATATTTATATTTTCAAATCCAAAATGGCGGGCAATTTTTTTCGAATCAATATGGGTGTCATTTTCTAGGTTTCTGGGGGTGCTGATTACGAAAATTACACTCACTTTCAAATCCCATATGGCGGACATATTTTTTTCTTAAAATCGACATGGGTGTTATTTTCTAAGTTCTCAGGGGTACTGATTACGAAAATAATATCCATTTTCAAATCCAAGATGGCGGACACATTTTTTGTTAGAAATCGATATGGGTGTCATTTTCTAGGTTTCCGGGGATGCTGATTACGAAAATGACATTTGTTTTTAAATCCGAGATGGTGGTCAATTTTTTTTTTTTAATTGACCTGGGTGTCATTTTCGTAATCAGCGCCCCTGAACACATAGAAAATGATACCCATATCGATTTTGAACAAAAAAATGTGTAAGCCATCTTGGATTTGAAAATGGATGTCATTTTCGTAATCAGCACCCCTAAAAACATAGAAAATTAAACCCATAACATTTAAAAAAAAACATGCCCGCCATCTTGAATTTGAAATCGCATGTCATTTTTTGTCTACACAAGACAATTAGCCAAATTTCTATCCAATATTTTTTGCGATGTTTTATTTTAATTAAATATAATTAAAGCTCAGTCCTAAAGTACCTAACTAATCGGGCAGTGGCGGCGTATGCAAGGGGGGTCCGCCCTGCCCGCCCCACATCCCCCCCCCCCCCCACATCCCCCCCCCCCGCACAATTGCCCTGTCTAAACGCTTTCGTCGGAGGAATTGTGTTTTTTAATTGTGACGTAGTTGACGTCCCACAGCTACTCGGCGCAGGCCTCGTACCTGAATAAGAGGGCTTGGGCTGTAGTTGTAGTGGGCTTATTTTTTTTTAGCCAGAATGTTTGTGTGCAGTGTGGACAGGAGCAAAGTTTCAGCTCAAGACTGCAAATATTACAGATCATTTGTTTAGAAAGTGAAAATGGAGACAAAATTGTTATTTTTTTATCAAAAATGTCTTTAAAAATGAAAATAATCGATTTATTGATTATTTTTGTTTTATTTTTATGAAACATTCATAGAATGAAATTCAACATACAATGACAATGCAAAGAAAAATTCGTTAAGCAGCTGGACTTGAACCAGCAACCTCGGTAATCCGTACCACGCTCCACCAATTAAGCTATACTTAACGTTGGTGTACCTAACGAATTTTTCAATGCCTTGTGTCATATTTTATTTGGAAGATCTCTCCTCAGCGCCATCTATGAGTAGCTTAATCAAGCAGCTCACCCACTACGGAACTTCTACAGTTACGCATTAGTGGTAAGAGATGGAGCTATTTTCTGAATCAATGAAAATAATCGATTTATTGATTATTTTTGTTTTATTTTTATGAAACATTCATAGAATGAAATTCAACATACAATGACAATGCAAAGAAAAATTCGTTAAGCAGCTGGACTTGAACCAGCAACCTCGGTAATCCGTACCACGCTCCACCAATTAAGCTATACTTAACGTTGGTGTACCTAACGAATTTTTCAATGCCTTGTGTCATATTTTATTTGGAAGATCTCTCCTCAGCGCCATCTATGAGTAGCTTAATCAAGCAGCTCACCCACCCAATCGATCGATTATTTTCATTGATTCAGAAAATAGCTCCATCTCTTGCCACTAATGCGTAACTGTAGAAGTTCTGTAGTGGGTGAGCTGCTTGATTAAGCTACTCATAGATGGCGCTGAGGAGAGATCTTCCAAATAAAATATGACACAAGGCATTGAAAAATTCGTTAGGTACACCAACGTTAAGTATAGCTTAATTGGTGGAGCGTGGTACGGATTACCGAGGTTGCTGGTTCAAGTCCAGCTGCTTAACGAATTTTTCTTTGCATTGTCATTGTATGTTGAATTTCATTCTATGAATTTTTCATAAAAATAAAACAAAAATAATCAATAAATCGATTATTTTCATTGATTCAGAAAATAGCTCCATCTCTTGCCACTAATGCGTAACTGTAGAAGTTCCGTAGTGGGTGAGCTGCTTGATTAAGCTACTCATAGATGGCGCTGAGGAGAGATCTTCCAAATAAAATATGACACAAGGCATTGAAAAATTCGTTAGGTACACCAACGTTAAGTATAGCTTAATTGGTGGAGCGTGGTACGGATTACCGAGGTTGCTGGTTCAAGTCCAGCTGCTTAACGAATTTTTCTTTGCATTGTCATTGTATGTTAAAAATGTCTTTTGCTAAAAGTTACTAGTTACTAAGCGCGTATGTATGTAAGTTATAAATTATGTTTTATTTAGACATTATGAAAACGGGATATTGACGGCGATTACCTTATAGGTTTGATGAGCTCTCGATATATACGCGCAAAAATGCGGGTAGACAGAAACCGGTCTGCGCAACATTAGTATCTACCTACCCTCGTTTCGTCAGTTTGCCCGTGATCATGATGCATGTAACTGCGTCGAAATCACAGAGTACCTTTTTATAACTGAGATAGAGATGTCACTTCAACGTTTCACACACAGCGACATCTGGTGCTTTGTGACGGCAAAATATGCGATGACGTCATTGACGTCTAGTTTCCTAAATGTAAAAATAATTTACTTTGAGCAATTGCTATTACACCATGTTCTATTATATACATTAGAACATGGTGTAATAGAAATTGCCCAATTTCCCGTTTTGATGAATTTGATAATTATTCAGTGCTTTATTTTTTACACATTTTCTTTTTATCAGGCATTCCAACTCCAACTTAGACACCCGGTGAATGTGAAAAACCACAGATTAGAGAGATAATCGCGGCCATTATTCATTCGTTCCGTTCCACTTATACCTTCACTGTACGTTGTTTTTAGTAAATAAAAAAAATCAAAATAAATATCAAAACCTCCTGAATTACTAAAAATCTAAGTTTTCGCCCCATTTTATTAGGGTTTACTTGCAGATATTTTAGATAAGACATTACTATAATTAAAAAAGGTCGATTTTCACAAAATAATTAATTAGCATAAACGCATTTTTAAACAAGGAAAGATAAATTAAAGCATTTATTAAGCGAAAATAAAATATTTATTCCAAAATTTAAAACTCCAATATAAACTATATTGGTATTAGCAGCACCTATCGATGTGTGACAACAACTTCATGTCTATAACCCAACCAAATAGAATATTACTTAAGTATATACTATACAATGTAACTTGAGTGACTACTGAAATTAGCTGGACAACGAAGTGTACATTTTGTTCTAAGTTATACCACCGTGGTCGAAATATCGGGAGCTCATGAAACCTATAAGGTAATTTTTTTTTTTTTTTTTTTTTTTTTTTATTGTTTATTTAGGAACAAACGGTTACAATTCAAAAATGAAACGTACATAACGTAATCTTAAAAAAACCAACAGTTCCATTAATTTTAAAATACATTTTCAAAACATGCTAGCTCAAAACATAACAAAACAGTTTTACCTACTTTTTGATACTATATCTTAACTTTAATATTTTGGGTTTACCTACCTACATGAATGCACTTAAAACAGCCATAACAAAGTACAAAATGCAGTATGTCAGGCGACTATATTAATGCTAAAGAAAACAAACAATCGTTATCTTTTAATTATGAATCAAAGAGTAGTTTCCGCAGTGAATCTCTATACCTCTGCAGTGATGAAGAAAAAATATCTAAATCCATGAAGCATCCATTGTAATCATGGCAAGCTCGTCTGAAAAAAGTGTTACGCGCATAGTTTGAACGACAAAAACTGACGTGGAAAGTGGAGAAATGACGCGAGGGGATACGATAAGGGGTTTTGAATTTAACCTTCGCAAGAAGGGTGGATGAATCAATATAATTATTCAGTATTTTATACAAAAAAACTTGATCAAGGTACAATCGGCGTTTCTCAAGAGAAGCTGGGTTATGATGTTTATGAGTTGATTGGTTTAAGCCCGATCGGTAATTAAGGGACTTAATGAATTTCAGTTGCACCCTTTCAATTCTTGATATATGAATCTTATATTGAGGGCTCCAAACAACACAACCGAACTCAAGAATACTCCGCACAAAAGAGAAGTACAATATTTTTAAAGTGCTTAAAAGCCTGAAAGGTTTAGAAAATCTAAGCAGAAATCCTAATCGTTTATACGCCTTCGCGGTAATAATATCTATGTGAGGATTAAAACTGAGTTTTGTGTCCAAAGTGACACCCAAATCCCGAACCTGGCCAACGCGACAGACAACTGTACCGGAAAAATTATAGTTAAAAAGTATGGGTTGTTTTTTACGTGAGAAGGTAATGGTGTGACATTTATTAGGGTTCAATAGAAGTTGATTGGATTGACAATAAGTAGCAAATCTTCCAAGATCCTGCTGTAAATCCACACAGTCGCTATAGTTTTTGATTATATTAAATATTTTTGTGTCATCAGCATACACAAGATGCGATGACTTAGAAAAGCATGACCCAATGTCGTTAATGTATAAAATAAATAAAAGTGGACCCAAATGGGATCCTTGGGGGACACCGGAACCGACAGGTAAAAACCTAGAGGTGTAGCCTTTCAGTGCGACAGCCTGACTACGGTTCTCGATATATGACTTGATCCACCTATGGAGGTCGCCGTGTACACCAATTTCCGATAATTTGTTTAAGAGTAATGTGTGATTAATTTTATCAAAAGCCTTTGAGAAGTCGGTGTACACTGCGTCCACCTGAAAGCCGGCTTCCAAGGCATTAAGTATAAAATCAGTGTAAGTAACGAGATTTGTGTCAACACTTCTGCCACGGAAGAAACCATGTTGTTCTGGGGATATTATACGTAATACATTTTGTGTTAATTCATTAGTGACAATTTTTTCAAAAAATTTTCCAAATACACAAAGCTTCGAAATCGGTCTATACTCTTCAACATTGTGCTTATCTCCGCCTTTAGGTATTGGGGTAATAAGAGCGATTTTCCAAACTGACGGGAAGCATCCTTCGGCCAAGGATTTCCGGTAAATTATAGTAAGTGGTACAGACAGCTCTTTACTACATCTGGCAATTAGAATTGGGTGAATCTGGTCGTGTCCAGCGCCTTTGTTAATATTAACTTTCTCGAGATGTTTGAGAATTAGTGGACTACTGATGTAAATCGAGGAAATATTAACAGGAGTGACACTTAATTGTGGGCTCATATTTAAAGGGGGATTTCTTGAGCTATTTGATACGAAAACTGAATTGAAATGATCATTAAAATAGTTTGCTATAGTTTCACAATCAGAAGACGCATTACCATCATAAGTCATATAGTCGGGAATGCTATTTGCTGAGAATTTAGATTTAACAAAGGACCAGAAATATTTGGGACATTTTTTAATGGTCTCTTCGGCGTGGTGGATGTATGAGTTATAGCAATCTACTTTCATTTTATTTTCTCGAGCTCTTATAGATTTAAAGGGTAGATAATCAAGAGGATTTTTATAATTTTTCCATTTGGCGTGCAGTTTACGTTTTTCCCGACCTAATTTGATTAGCGCCCGTGTGTACCAAGGGGGTCGGCTCCCAATGGAATTAATTTTCCGTTTAGGAACGAATTTATTTATCAAGTCGTATAGAACTGAATAAAAATATGAAACCGACCGCTCTGTGTTCATTTCCTGCATTAAGTCCCAATTAGTAGCAGACAAACCATCACGAATACCGTCAAAGTTTGCGGAGTGAAAGATAAATTTATCCGAACAAGCAGCACGCGTGGCGGGCAGAGCGGGCAACGCCACGGTGAGGTCGAGCGCCTTGTGGTGCGCGTCCTCCGGCGTTAGCGGGGCCGTGCAAGCAGCCACAGAGCAAGCTAAATTACTTAAGATTAGATCCAGTATACGACCGTTAGCGTTCAAACAACAATTATACTGCTTTAAATCAGTAAGGTTAATGAAATCGGAAAGTAAAGTCGCGACGGAGTTGTTGTTAGTGGTAATGGACAGACTATGGTGAGAGTTCATAGTCCAAGATGCATGGGAAATATTAAAATCACCGAGCAGAAGATACGAATCATCAGGGTTATTCATGATCAAGTCAGATGCCGAATCGAAGAATTTTTGTAAGAAAGTAAGATGTGAATTACCGTGCGGGAAATAGCAGCATGCTATATAAAGGGTACCAACACGCTGCCGCTGCATATTCCCGGAGGGAGGGGGGGCAGGCACGGACGCGGCGGCCACTTTGTCCTTGAGCTCGACGCTCAGCCACAGCTCCTCGGCATGCCGGTCATCCCGTTTTCATTACGTCTAATGCGATCATTTAAAACTTATGATATATTTCACTAAGTTATTACTTATTACAAAATAAAAATAGTTAAAGCTCATGAGAATATTTTTTCCTAAGCTCAGTAAAAAGCATAATTATAACAACGATCAATAAGCGTCGGTCCCGTCCGCAGCGCTCAGAGAGCACGCACACCCGTAAACATGATAGTGTGAGTTGTTAAAAAGACGATCGCTCAGCGATCGCGGCATTAACGAGTTGTCACAAAATGTTTGTACGCTCTTAAGTTTATAAATCTAGAAAAAACCCTTTAAAAGTCATTTTTTCATTGATTCACAGAATGACGAGAAACTGAGTTTAATCCCCCAACTGATTTTTTTATTATCTATACACAGTTTTTTTTTTTATCGTTTTTTCAAATGAAAATGAAAAACAAAACTACCTAAGTTGAATTTAGATACTAGGGAAAAGCTACAGCCCTAATTAATTTACACATTTTTGTAGCATTAGACAAGTTTCGAATTATATTTTCACAGGTATAGATGTTTTTTCTTTCTTGTGACGTCGTTTGTAATCGAGTTTCGTTCCTCAGCCGGACTCGCAGATCTACAAGGATGCGGTGCGGCTGGAGGAGTTCTTCGACGCCCAGCTCGGCAAGTGGCTGCCCGAGCTCGCGTACTGGGGCGGCGACGGCGAGCCGCCCGCCAAGCGGCCGCGCGCCGACTGACCGCCCGCCCGTGCGCCCTACCTGCCGCACTAGCTCGCAGTAACGGTGCGGACAAGCAATGTGCCGATGCGGCATAGAGTGACCGCTGCGGTGAAACAGAAAACTTAAATAAAAACCAATCCACAATCCACGGATTGTTTTGGCCAGAACTCCAAGCCTGACACAATATCGCTGTGGTACTGTGTATGTACAGTGATTTTGATTCGTGCGTTGCATCTTTTATTGAGGAAAAAGCATCGTTCGTGGCGCGGCATTTCATGGACGTGAACGGATAATTTGAGAAATCACGCGATCTCTGCTGTTTGCAGCGCCATACTGAACTTTGGAAGTAAAAGGAACAGAAATACGAGCAATAAGACAAAAATGCATATAAATAATTTGCTATAGAAGTGGTTTAGTGTAATTTGCAAAAAAGGTGTCAATTTTACCGGCATAATTGAAAAAACAACTTAAAATACTAGAACGTATTCTAATGTGATGCAATTGCAGCTAAGACAGATTTTTGTAAGCGCGAACCGGGATAGATTCGATATAGAAATATGGTGTATCTAATGTTACATTTGACAAACCAGTTGCGCCACAAACCGTTTTTATGGGACAGTCAAAGTGTCATTTAGTATTTTTAAACAGTTATTTATTTTTATTATACACAAACCATGTGCAGGTAGACACGCCATGAAACATTAAACTATTAGTTTAAATATTGTTTTCACAAATCACGGTCCTTGTTTGACATTCAGCGTCTCTTTCTCGCACTATCTTGTACCGTTTGAAAGAAAAAGATGGCGACTGGTCTAGTCTGATGTCCCAACAATACCCGTGTTGCGAGGCCAAATATTAACAGTATTGTATGTCGGAAAGTAAAATATTACCAAATTAAAATTACTTAATAACTTGTTAGATGCCAAACCACAATCAAATAAGAATCATTTGTTTTTCCTGAGCAAGCTGTAAGGAAAACCAATGGAGCTTATACACCTAAACATTGAACTGAAGTTTTAAACTAACTTTTTGTATTATTTTATTTTTACGGTCATCCCGTTTGAAATTATTTTAATTGCTCGGATAGCGTAATTGGATTAGCGCGTTACCACGGTATGGTAAAGGTTTGGGTTCGAACCCCAATTCGAGAACAAATTTTTCTGGTTTTTCTGTATATTTACGCATCAAATTTGAAATTTGTGAAAAATTGAATTGAAGTGTCAAGAAAAAGTAGAATGGAATATCTAACTGTGTAATAAGCGACAGCCTTGATGAGTAATGTTTGCATTCGCATTTCTTTATGCAAATTGCTGTAAGTAAAGCATTGGTTTAGAGTTTTTAGAGTATGCTCTACAAGTTGTGATCGTCCCCCGCGTCCGTCGTAGCGTCGGAGACGGTAGCCGGGAGGCGCCTACTTATTGTTAGTGTCGCGGGGCTCCCGCGCGGGCTTCTGCTCTTGTACATAGCTACAACTAGTTCTATTTTATATATAGCATATTTTTAATAAATACTTAATGTTCTCTGGGCCATCATACTTTTTAATGCCTAATTTGACGTAAGGTAATCAATTTATTTTTGTTTTTATTTAAACTAGCATTTTCTGGCTATTTTTCTTCTGATATAGAAAGGTATTCATTTTGTTCATAATATCACTATATCACTATGTCTATGTAATTTTTTTATTGAAGCAGTCGGAAAAACTACAACGTTGCTTTTTTATGAACTTGTTTTTTTTTTTAACTAGAGTAATTATTTTGGAACTATTAAACTATAGCACAAATTATTGAACATTTGTATGTGGAGGCCTAAAAATTAATAAATACTATTGAAAACTGCGATCACAATAGTAACTCAGTTGTTAGGGACCGTTTTTTAGGCATTAGAAAGCAGTATGGCCCCTCCATGTGCAAGTAAAGATATTAGATGTAATAGACGTTTTGACGTATCGTATAATTTACCTTCTCCGAGTGCAGAGCTTACCACGAATGTGGTATAAGGATAAAATCAGCGACCAAGTGCTGCCTCTTAAATCATAACTTCCAGTTGGGTCGGTATGACTTGTTTGAACTAAGGATCTGAATGTTATAGACATAATCGCCCATTTGGTATTGTTAGTGGCGGGCCTATTACATGTTGAGTTAACCCTTAAAGTTGTTGGATAGATGTTTTGTTGTGGCGGGACCGCGGTGCCCTGCGCCGCTGTGGGGAGAGCCCGCGTTAGTTGTATATCTTGATTGATTCCTACTAGATACCCAATATTTTTACAAAACTTACAGTATCATAAGTTACTAGGTATTTTGTTTCTACTTATTTTTCTTTATGTCAAAATTTAAAGAAACTTCGTCGGCGAGATGTATTTATTTCCTAGCTGTACACATATTTCTTTTAAGTTGCATTAAGACATAGTTTAGATGTATTTTTATGATTTTATTGATAAGGAAAATAGATAATACTTGTGCGATATCACAACTACGCCTTAAATATTTTGTTTTGTAGCAGCATGTGATGTAAAGCGCTCTCTGTCAGAACCACTTGTTTGTTGAACATTTTATAAAATTGGAAACATTGTATTAATGTTTATTATTATAATATAGCGAAGACAGTTGAAGTTGTCACCACACGGTAGACGGGAAAGCACAAAGTACTGAGGAATCGTCCGTGTGGTGCCGCTTCACGCGAGCTAGCGAATATTGTATCGGAGGTCGACCAAGAGCTGGCGGACTCTTGACATTTTGATTAATCTCTTTATGACGTATGATCATTATAAAATTAGAAATATATGCCTTTTATTGGACAGAACGCGTATCATTTTCATGGACCTAAATCTTAATTTACTGAATTATAAAAGCAAAATTTTTGCTGCCTAATCCGACAGCAGAGAAAACGGATCGAGGAGGAAACTGTTAACGTTCGTACAGAATTGTTTGCGTTAAGTATTTGATTTGAGCAATTTGTTACAAAAATGTTACAGTTACTTTGACAAAAAGTGACGCTCTCATTAAATTTCTACTCTATTCCTGCGCTATAACCATTGTATCTCTTTTAATTACATATAGCAATACTAACACACTCAATTACGTAACACTTCCCGCAATGCGATAGCAATCATTTGACACTTGCCAAACATTCTAACCTCCAAGCAAACCGAACGACGTTAACAATTCGGACACGGAATTCAACTATTGATTGCACGTGCACGAATGACAGTTGACTTGACGACGTTATCTGTGCGCCGTCCGTTGTCACAAACAACTGAACGTCGTCAGCATTCATTTGTTAATTGTTATTGTTAAATAAACAAAGTTTAATTCGATACGAAAACTTAACCGAGCACTAAGAAGCGGCATCTGCAATAGCGGAGACGCGGCGAGCGGCGGCGGACGTGTTTACAAGGTGAGTGACCTCTTTTGAAGGTTGTTGACCTGCCGAAAATATCTGACGTTTCATTAAGTACATTATCGCTATGTAGTAAATAAATAAATAAAACTTTATTAATAACAAGTAGCAAATAGTTTTGTCCCTGTATTACAGTTAGTGGTGTTCATGGGTGATTTCGAGTTTTAAAGTGTTGGAATCTGGAAGGTCGAGTTCTCGGAATGGGTTTCTAATGTCACGCTACCAGTTTGATTTGCGGTTATACGGTTTTGTGACATTTGTATCCATTCCTGTGTGTGCATTAGTGCTTTATAACGATTGGGTAGGTAAAGGTTCAATTACCCTTTTTAAGTAGTTTAGTTAGGCGGTAGTATTTAAAAGTATACTTTATTAACAAGTTTTTACCTAGAAAAAGTACTTTTTGATATAGACTGTAGAACACCAAATGGGCGTTTCAGTAAGCTTGTGTTATGTGGTGAAGAAAACTAGTACGATTATTTGGAAAAGATAATAATAATAAAATAGATAATTTAGAAAAGGTGGCAAAATTATCCGCAAAACTAATTATTCCAATGTTTGACTGCTGGTATAGGAACCTTAACTTATAAAACTGTTAGTCTTGATTAACCATTAAATTATTTCATAGTAGGTACACATTCTTTTTTCGGGTCAGGTATACAACTGACTTCAAAGAAAAAGACTTTTGAAAATTAAAACTTAATATATGGATCGCTTCCATGTCTTACATGCATTCACTGATATGGATGGAACATGGAACAATGCTAGACGGATAAACATTGTATCCCTTTACCCGTCCTCTCCTGCTGATCCGTTTTATTTACTTACTTTAATTACGAAATTTTTAAAATTTCCTCCAGTAAACGACCAGACCACATCCTAACACAATGTTTGCTTCAATCAATAATTACACACTACTAATAGGTAGGTGTACCTTAAATGTGGCTGCACTTATGTGATCAGAACTCAAAAGAATGGCATCCACGGACCGGGAGACGAGGCCTCCAACAAGATGGAGCGACGACCTGGTAAAGATCGCGGGACCGCGGTGGATGCGGAAAACACAAGACCGGTCTGAGTGGAGAGCCGCGGGGGAGGCCGCCGTCCAGCAGTAGACGTCTTTCGGCTGACATAATGATGATGAACTCAAAAGAATCCCCAGTTGACATTGTGCGACTGCAGTCATTACGATAGCGCTGTCGCAACGCGCTATCACGGCATGTTTATTGCTCGAGTATTTGGAGCATTGACTGCTTATCAGTAGGTATTTATTTCATTGCATCAATCATCGGCAACCGTAGCGTCCACTGCTTGAGACCGTTTCGCAAGAAGGGAGATCTCTCTGCCCTTTCCATATCAACATTTAAGTATGTCTTTCCAGATTATCGAACCACTTTGACTTTACTTATCAATTAATATACCGCGTTCGCTTCATTGTTGGAGGGTGCCGCGGGGGCTGATCTGGTGCGCTTAAAGGCTCTAGCACAGCCGGAGTCGAGTGCTTGGTGGCACGCATTGCCATCGCCTCAGCTGGGTACGTTGCTGGATAATGACTCTCTGAGGATAGCGGCTGCGCTTAGGCTGGGTGCGAAGGTTTGCGAGGTGCACCGTTGTGTGTGTGGAGTTATGGTGAAGGAAAATGGGCACCACGGGTTCAGTTGCCAGAGATGTGCTGGGCGGTTTCCGAGACATCATTCTATTAATGAGATTGTTCGCCGAGCAATGGTATCGGTTCATGTACCGTGCGTTTTAGAGCCCCCGGGTTTGAGCCGTACAGACGGTAAAAGGCCGGACGGTCTTACGCTGATTCCATGGCGGAGGGGGCGTTATCTCTTGTGGGATGCGACTTGTGTCAGCACGTTTGCTGCGTCCCACTTGGGTCAGACCGTGAGGCGTGCGGGTTCCGCGGCAGAGAGTGCCGCGAAGTTGAAGCACACTAAATATTCCGCTCTGGAATCGGCGTATGATTTTGTGCCAGTCGCGGTTGAGACGGCTGGGTCCTGGGGCACTGAGGCGCGCGAGTTGTTCAGGGAGCTAGGCCGTCGGTTGCGAGACAGGGGCTGTGACCCTCGCTCTGGGTCGTATTTGGTGCAACAGGTCTCCATTGCCATTCAGCGGGGTAATGCTGCTGGTATTATGGGGACCTTTGAGCCGGGTACGATGCGGGGTGGGGGGTTTTAGGTTAGGGTTTTTGACGAAGCATGTTGCTGATGATGTTTTGTAATTTAGGTTAAGCGAGTTGACGAGGCCTGTTGCTGATGTATTTCTATGTAAATGCCTGTTACTTGACATTGTACCTAATATTAATGATGTAGTTTTATATGTATTAATAAATGATTATTTGTTTTCATGAGGGTACCCCTCCGTTTGGACTAAGAATTTTTGTAATTAATATACCTACAGGAAGTTTTATAGGTACCTAACAATTAAATAAAATGCACCTGACATTTGATTCCATACTGCAGATCAAGCATAAGTTAATGAAGTGAACAGTTGAATATATTATATTTCACTGTTTGAATTAGTAACTAATTTATCTAAACATTAGTCATATTTGATATCCGCAATCAAGGCACATATTGTGCGTATCGCTGTACTGGTCACTATGTGGTTGGGCACACAAAAAAACCAATAACAAAAACAGTCGTAATAAAAATGTAGAACGTAAACGTAGGACGCTAGAAATTAGACTGTTAACTTTTCGTATTCTCATCTTTATCATCATCATCAGACTATTTACGACCGACTGCTGTTAGAGGGCTTGGCCTATAGTTCCTACGCGGACCCAGTGCGGATTGGGAACTTCACATATAATGTAATTGCTTCGCAGGAGTGCATCATGCTAATAAGGCATCATGTGTGAAAAGATCATACAACACATGCACAACACACAACAAACAAACTACAAAAAGGTGCGAGCCGCGGCCACGATACCCGTTCCTTGAGAGGCATAGGCCAAACCACTTAGGCTATAGGTAGATACCAGGGCTGCCTGCTCATGCTGGGCGTGCGCAAATCAGACCCCGGAGAATCAGTGTTCAGGCCAATAATTGTCTGTTGCAGCATCAGCAGAGGTAGGCCAGCAGCAGCATGCGCCTGATAATCCTGGAGGACGCGGGCGTGGTGGCGGACTGGGCGGCGCGCTTCGTGCTGCAGCGCGTGACCGAGTTCGCGCCCGGCCCCGGCCGCCCGTTCGTGCTCGGCCTGCCCACGGGCGGCACGCCGCTGGGCATGTACCGCCGGCTCATCGACTTCTACAAGGAGGGCCGCCTGTCCTTCAAATACGTCACGACCTTCAACATGGACGAGTATGTCGGTTAGTATCTTTTTATCATTCCTATCACTTTTTACACGTGCAGCCTGTGGACGAATTACACAAAAAACAAATACTCTCCTTTTCTTTGGGCAGAGTTGAGGAGAGCCCTTTGGAAACTGGCGGGCTAAACTTGTGGATAAATAAGCTAAGACTCTAGCACATTAAACCTGAGAGAAATGCAACATACAATGACAATGCAAAGAAAAATTCGTTAAGCAGCTGGACTTGAACCAGTAACCTCGGTAATCCGTACCACGCTCCACCAATTAAGCTATAATTAACGTTGGTGTACCTAACGAATTTTTCAATGCCTTGTGTCATATTTTATTTGGAAGATCTCTCCTCAGCGCCTTCTATGAGTAGCTTAATCAAGCAGCTCACCCACTACGGAACTTCTACAGTTACGCATTAGTGGCAAGAGATGGAGCTATTTTCTGAATCAATGAAAATAATCGATTTATTGATTATTTTTGTTTTATTTTTATGAAACATTCTTAGAATGAAATTCAATATACAATGACAATGCAAAGAAAATATGACACAAGGCATTAAACAATTCGTTAGGTACACCAACGTTAAGTATAGCTTAATTGGTGGAGCGTGGTACGGATTACCGAGGTTGCTGGTTCAAGTCCAGCTGCTTAACGAATTTTTCTTTGCATTGTCATTGTATGTTGAATTTCATTCTATGAATGTTTCATAAAAATAAAACAAAAATAATCAATAAATCGATTATTTTCACTGAGAGAAATGATCAATTATTAGCACTGACGTGTCTCGCGGCTTGTGCAGGGCTGCCGCGCGACCACCCCGAGTCGTACCACTACTACATGTGGAACGAGTTCTTCAAGCACGTGGACATCGAGCCCGGCAACGCGCACGTGCTGGACGGGAACGCGCCGGACCTCGTGGCGGAGTGCGCGCGCTTCGAGGCGCTCATCAGGCGGGCCGGCGGGGTGCATCTGTTCGTCGGAGGTAACCACGCTTACGAGTTACCAGGAAATGACTGGCAGACTCTTTCAGTCCAAAAGGCTTGTCTATATTTTAGAAACTTACGGGGTGGAATCAGTTTTTGCTAGTAGATAGGTATATAGATACGCCAGAACGTTCTTAGAATTAAGTATACACCTAATTAGTTTAAAGTATCTTACTATTTCTTGAATGGTAGCTAGTTATTGAAATTTTAGTAGGTCTTACAGGTAATTTATAATCCCTGCAGGAACGATGAGCATGAAAATACTCATATTTTTAAAGAACAACCCTTTTTTGCTGTTAATAGGCTCAATAGTTTATATTAAAAATGTCTTCGGGTCACAACTGCTATTGAAGTAGGTTCATCATCATCATCAGCCTATTCTAGTCCACTGTTGGACACAGTAGGCCTCCCCTAATGAGCACCATAGCGCCCTGTCTTCAGCTTATGGCGCATCCAGCATCTGCTTGCAGTCTTTCGCAGACAGTCATCCCACCTGGCCGGAGGGCCTACGCTTGCCGAGTCGCGGTCTCCACTCAAGTACACGTTTACCCCAACGTTTGTCGGTTCTTCGTGCGTGAGATATGGCCGGCCCACTGCCACTTCAGCTTGCTATAATTCTTTGAGCTATGTCGATAACTTTGGTTCTCTGTTGAAGTAGGTTAACCTAACCCAATAACTGCCCCTTCCAAATAAACTATAAACCGTAGCGAAATAAAAGGTTCACTCACGTATGTAAGTCGAGTTTATCCCGACATCTTTCCGACTGATTCGGAGCTTTATCCTCTGGGAGTGCACGACTGCACTGCCGCCGGGCAGTGTAAAGCTGTTCGCGCAAGCAGAGCTTTGGCACACAGTGTGTCTCGCTGCCGTGGACTAGTGCGCTCCCAGAGGAACGACTACGAAGAGGGTCTCGGTGTAAGTTCATATTACTGTCGGTCTGGACTCGTTTCCGCTGAGTGTGTGACGCGCCGGCAGGCATCGGGCCGGACGGGCACATCGCGTTCAACGAGCCGGGCTCGTCGCTGGTGTCGCGCACGCGCGTCAAGACGCTGGCGTACGACACGCTGGAGGCCAACAAGCGCTTCTTCGGGCACGACATCGGCAAGGTGCCGCGCCGCGCGCTCACCGTGGGCGTGGGCACCGTCATGGACGCCAAGGAGGTACCCCGCGCCAGTTATATATAGCCAGAGCCTCCTGTGATCGACGCCCAAAAACACGTCTCGAACGCGTTCGCTTTTACGTCTGAATCACTATGGGTAAATTAGCAGCGCCACTAGTGGCACGTATCGACAACAAACAATTCTCCTACTATTTGACACCCGTACCGCAAACGCGTTCGAAACGTATTTTTTGGCCGTAGATTACACCAGGCGCTCAGAACGGGTCCACAATTTACTGGCTTGTGCTCTGTTTCCTATGAGTGACTCCCTTTTTTACCCGACTGCGAAACGCAAATGAGGGTAATGTGTTTATCATTTTAGCTCCTACCCTACGCCAAAGATCTACTCTGGCTGGTCTGCAGATCACATGCGAAGAACGTGTGGTCGTAGACAACCTACCAATTCTATTTTTAAGCATAAAGCAGAATACTAGTACTTTTTGATATAAATGCAAAAGGTATTGTCATTTTGCACGAGTCCCGAGGTGTGTAGGCCCGAGCCGCAAGGCCAGGGTCGAGACTCGGGACGAGCGAAAATGACCCTTCCGCACGCGTACTAAACGACATTTTTTAATACATTTGCGAAAACATGTCAAAGAGGGGGCACCAGAAAAAGCGCGGCCACGGAAAAGTGTAGCTACAGAAAGTACCACTTTCAGAACAACTGTATTAAAAATAATTATAGCCTAGAACGCGTGTGTTTGCGTGTGCGCAGGTGATGATCCTGATCACGGGCGTGCACAAGGCGCTGGCGCTCTCGCGCGCCGTGGAGGAGGGCGTCAACCACATGTGGACCGTGTCGGCCTTCCAGCAGCACCCGCAGGCGAGACACGCACACACACACACACATGTGGACCGTGTCGGCCTTCCAGCAGCACCCGCAGGCGAGACACGCACACACACACACACATGTGGACCGTGTCGGCCTTCCAGCAGCACCCGCAGGCGAGACACGCACACACACACACACATGTGGACCGTGTCGGCCTTCCAGCAGCACCCGCAGGCGAGACACGCACACACACACACACATGTGGACCGTGTCGGCCTTCCAGCAGCACCCGCAGGCGAGACACGCACACACACACACACATGTGGACCGTGTCGGCCTTCCAGCAGCACCCGCAGGCGAGACACGCACACACACACACACATGTGGACCGTGTCGGCCTTCCAGCAGCACCCGCAGGCGAGACACGCACACACACACACACATGTGGACCGTGTCGGCCTTCCAGCAGCACCCGCAGGCGAGACACGCACACACACACACACATGTGGACCGTGTCGGCCTTCCAGCAGCACCCGCAGGCGAGACACGCACACACACACACACACACATGTGGACCGTGTCGGCCTTCCAGCAGCACCCGCAGGCGAGACACGCACACACACACACACACACATGTGGACCGTGTCGGCCTTCCAGCAGCACCCGCAGGCGAGACACGCACACACACACACACACACATGTGGACCGTGTCGGCCTTCCAGCAGCACCCGCAGGCGAGACACGCACACACACACACACACACATGTGGACCGTGTCGGCCTTCCAGCAGCACCCGCAGGCGAGACACGCACACACACACACACACACATGTGGACCGTGTCGGCCTTCCAGCAGCACCCGCAGGCGAGACACGCACACACACACACACACACACACATGTGGACCGTGTCGGCCTTCCAGCAGCACCCGCAGGCGAGACACGCACACACACACACACACACACATGTGGACCGTGTCGGCCTTCCAGCAGCACCCGCAGGCGAGACACGCACACACACACACACACACATGTGGACCGTGTCGGCCTTCCAGCAGCACCCGCAGGCGAGACACGCACACACACACACACACACATGTGGACCGTGTCGGCCTTCCAGCAGCACCCGCAGGCGAGACACGCACACACACACACACACACATGTGGACCGTGTCGGCCTTCCAGCAGCACCCGCAGGCGAGACACGCACACACACACACACACACATGTGGACCGTGTCGGCCTTCCAGCAGCACCCGCAGGCGAGACACGCACACACACATACACACACATGTGGACCGTGTCGGCCTTCCAGCAGCACCCGCAGGCGAGACACGCACACACACACACACACACACATGTGGACCGTGTCGGCCTTCCAGCAGCACCCGCAGGCGAGACACGCACACACACACACACACACATGTGGACCGTGTCGGCCTTCCAGCAGCACCCGCAGGCGAGACACGCACACACACACACACACGATCGATTGGACATTAATAGTACATTATTGCCGAGGCACGGAAAGCAGGGAATTGCCTGACGAGGTGGTTTGCAAGCCGAGCATCGCGAGGCTTGCAAAAATGCGAGTCAGGCAATTCCAGTTTCCGTCAAGGAATATATAGTGCTTTTCTCAAATAATGTGAGGAAATTAAAATACCTAATTTGCAAAAAAAGTTATTTAATAGATAAATCACGAAATACGTTAACAAAAACCAAAGTGTAAATTACTTGACGTTAAATGTGATAAAAAATTATGTCGAATTCGAGCTTACCGCTGCAAAATTACACGAAATCAACACCCATGACTATTTTTAGTGACAAAAAAGTCAAACTGTCATCCGCCATCTTGGGTTCAACAGATATGTCAAATTCGAACTCACCGCTACCAAATTACTCGAAATCGATACCCATGACGATTTTAGTGAAAAAAATGTCAAACTGTCATCCGCCTTCTTGAATTAAAAAAATAATATCAAATTCGAACTCACCGCTGCCAAATTACTCGAAATCGATACCCATGACGATTTTTAGTGAAAATAATGTCAAACTGTCATCCGCCATCCTGGGTCCAAAAAATAACATCAAATTTGTTTGAGAAAAAAATAATACACAAAGCTGATGATTTTGTCGCTGGCTGAAATTGTCTAAAAAATCTGTAAATATCGATTTTCATTTCAAAGTTTGTAAAGCTCTCCTAAGAGCATTTTCGCGTGTCAGTTAGGGATCTAGTAGCTGCCCTACTGACCCATCTGAACGGTCCCCCTGTACGCCTCCTCTACGCAACCTGCTCCAGTCAGCCCAATCCAGAGGGACTATGAAGTATGAAATTCTAAGTTCGTATCGGACCGTTCCGCTCACCTCAACATAGGTTAACACGAAAGAGAGAAGGACGTTCGGATACGAATTTCGGAGTAAGGGCTCAGCCGTTGACAGCTGACCGATCAGACGGGCAACGCTGCAACGGTTTTCCAGAGAAACTCGAGTATAGCTCAGAACACAGAGCAAACCAGAAGCCGTGTTCAGTCATAACCGCACGCGGCGCACTGTGGATTTCGCTCCCCGCAAACACATAAAGCCTTATTAATAAACGTCACTCAAGCCTCCATTAGCTAAAATAGGTTTTGTCCTCTTCTTACTAACGGAAATGCCAATGTGACAAAAAAGGACAAACGAACTTTAACGGCATTTTAGTTAATATAGGTTTATGAATAACAGGGTTAAAATATAGTCATTGTTTTTTATAATCCCAACTGCATTCCTGCATGTAAAAACGACACGAGAAGGAATTAATTACTTGACATTCTTACACCACGTCATCGTCACGATGCGCAGAGATGACGATGACTATGCAAAACTCGCGGGTTCTGGTTGGTTCTGTATTCTGAGGAGTAGGAGCAGGTATAGTGACTAATGGAGCTGGTGCGGTCCGCAGGCGCTGTTCATCTGCGACGAGGACGCCACGCTCGAGCTGCGCGTCAAGACTGTCAAGTACTTCAAGGTAACTTCCGAACACAAGCCAGCACCTTAGTACATCTTAAGCTGTTTTATCGGGGCTAAAGCGGCCATTACAACAAGTTAATTACACAAGTGCAGTGGTCCGAAGTTTGAAACCGGTCCGGCGACCGTATCAGGCGAACGAGATATTTTAATTACCGCTTTGCTTCTTATAGGTCGTTTCCCTAAGGCTGGCAGGAATGGATTGAACGAAACCAATATCACTTGAATTTTTTAGTCATTCACATGCGTGTGAGTCGTATTACAATTTACACATGGATCCGTTCATTCACTCATTTATTCGTGCCAGCTCTTATGAATTCATCTGGGACTATTATGATCTCATCACCTCATACTATAATAGACTGTGCATGGTGACGGATTCTCTTGATCATATTCTTGCATCAAATGCATGCTAGCGGTGCGCCGGCGCGGCAGACGGGATGCATGGGCTGCACTCAGACCTTACCTGCCTACGGTTCTTAGTAATATAGGTTAAACCAATTTTACCAATTCAGTGGTTAATCTAAGTAAATAACATTTCGATAACTGGAAAGACTCTGTGCGAGCGAAGGAGCGAATAAATTAGAAAACCATGTTTTCAATAATTCTCGGATTTGTTATTTCTACTTATATCTGCCGTGGGAGGTGAGCGCCGGCTTGCTGGTCGCCTCGTACTCTTTGATAACCCAAAAAAGGGGGCTCAAAATTAAATTGTAAGATAACTAGTGATTACGGTTTTCCATTTGTTCTTTCTTGATTATAATAAGCCCAATACCGGGTCTATATTTTTTCCCATACAGTTGAAAATCATAACGTGATGTTTGTCATAATCTATCACTAGTCATAACTCTTATTTTATCTGAAACCACATAACAGAAAAATAAACCTAACCTAACCTAACCTAACCTAACTAAACCTAATCTGACCATTACGAAATTCCTGATATTTTACGGTTTCAGAGAAAAAAAAAGTTATGATTATGACTAATCAATTGACTAGTGATAGATTTATGACAAACATTAGATGATGACTAAAAAAATCTACGAAACAAAGGGACCCGTCCCAATACCAATCACAGTTCACAGCAATGAATACGGCGAGTTTTTGAACAAATCCTACTTATATTATAAACGGGAAAGTTGGTTTGTTTCCACGGCTTAATGTTCGTTACTCAATCAGACAAAAACGGCTCGATGGATTTGGATTAAATTTGGAATTGAGATAGGAGACAGCTTTACCTTAGATTAAAGTATAGGCTGTCTTTTGTCCTGTAAAATAGCATAGTTCTCGCGGGACAGCGATAACTCTACGCAGACGAAGTCGCGAGCAACACCTAGTTATATTATAACAAGGCGCATGATTGTAGCTCGTACAGAGTAGTTCGGTGAGGTCTGAGTGTGTGCGTGTGTGTAGGCGCTGAGCGAGGAGCACCAGAAGATGATCGCCGAGGCGCCGGCCGCCGCGCAGCGCGTCATGCACTGACGGGACGCCGCCCGCGACGCGAGCGGGGCGCCGCGGCCACCGGCGGCGCCCTATACCGCTGCCACTGCTTTATAATTGATATACTTACGGCGTATAGTAAATTGAGGGCACGGAGTTCGGTCATGTTAAGAAACAAGTGAAGGTTATCTTTCAATCGAGTACTTTTGGATCGTAACTTCTATGCTCTTCCTTCCAGGTTTTAGCACCTGTCAAACTAATGGCAGAAGAAATTATTTACAAATTGACTGATAATTGTTATTATAGACTGACCGAAAAGTCAAGAAAACAGAGAAATGAGGAAATAAAAATTCTCATACTTTGTTGCCATATTTAAGCAATTTACATAAAAAAATGTGACCGATGCGAAAAAACTGGCGCCCTCATTTAATTTCTTGACTTTATGGTCGGATGTAACTATGGCTGCCGATTGCGATGGAATCTCAAAAATGTTTGCAATAAAAAAATGGTAGAATGGAATAAGTGAGCAATTAAACTGGGCATTACATGAACTGAATGTAAGATAATTTCGTCACAAAAGGTCAGATGCAAAAGGTATTTCATAACATCAAGCAATTCCAAGTATAGCTAATTCCATTTTAACATTGTGTTAATTATAAACCTATAAGCGTGGCTGCGCTTCCAGAGTCTCATGGACGTCCACAACAAACTGATCGAGGACACGCGGTGAGCCCTCCCAGCGCCGGACTGAACGCTTACTCTACACTTATGTACTGTATTTGTAAGGAATTTATAATTTTATACACAATGTTATGTTTAGACAAAAACTTGTAATAAATAATTATGTATATTTTGAAAAATTGTTTTATTTGACAGCTCAAAAACACTAGAACGCTGCATGGCCAGCACAACATGAACATTAGCATTTTTTTGCATTTCCGTTTCAGTTGCGTTTAGTAGGAATAATTTGTCATTTTAAACTGAAAAAATTCGGTAAAAGGAAAAATTTTATAATCATGATAAAATACACATTTCACTTCACAAATACTCAACCACACTGTCCTGGCAATCGCCCGAAGGTTAACTGGTAGATATCCCTTTAAGGGATAAGTTCGCCTTTGTACATTTGCTTTTGTTCTGTTATCTGTATTTTTTTTTGTTTTATGTGCAATAAAGAGATATACATACATACATACATACTCAAGTATAAGTTCCAACCGCATACCCATTCAAAAGTCCTATCTTAAAACCATTAGCCATACATCCTTATTTTGTTGATCAACACAAACTCACAGCACTCATAGAGCACAACGCGGCGACGCGGCACAGGCGGCCGAGCAGGCCCGCCAGCTGCAGCGGCGCGCCGAGCTCGTCCGCGACGCGCATGTGCGTCACCAGTCGGTGCTGCCGCCGCCGGCGACGCGGCACAGGCGGCCGAGCAGGCCCGCCAGCTGCAGCGGCGCGCCGAGCTCGTCCGCGACGCGCATGTGCGTCACCAGTCGGTGCTGCCGCCGCCGGCGACGCGGCACAGGCGGCCGAGCAGGCCCGCCAGCTGCAGCGGCGCGCCGAGCTCGTCCGCGACGCGCATGTGCGTCACCAGTCGGTGCTGCCGCCGCCGGCGACGCGGCACAGGCGGCCGAGCAGGCCCGCCAGCTACAGCGGCGCGCCGAGCTCGTCCGCGACGCGCATGTGCGTCACCAGTCGGTGCTGCCGCCGCCGGCGACGCGGCACAGGCGGCCGAGCAGGCCCGCCAGCTGCAGCGGCGCGCCGAGCTCGTCCGCGACGCGCATGTGCGTCACCAGTCGGTGCTGCCGCCGCCGGCGACGCGGCACAGGCGGCCGAGCAGGCCCGCCAGCTGCAGCGGCGCGCCGAGCCCGTCCGCGACGCGCATGTGCGTCAGCCCCACCTCTCGAATGAACGCCAGCCGCAGCTCCTCGCTCGCGTCCAGCGTCTTGCACACGCGGAAGATGTTGCTCACTATGTCCTCCGCGGCGTAGCCCAGCTTGCACAGCTTCGCTATCACCTGCAGATACGCTACAAGTTAGGACCAGTCTAAACACTGACTTTTGGCAGTGACGCACTGTGGCATTGCTAATAGGGATGTTGCCTCTCGGTCAAATCAGCAACTTTTTTTGGAATGTCAAAACGATTTGATCGGATCCGTTAGTATGAAGTTTGTATTGAATTACAGAACTATGACGTCATCATTTTCAGTGATCAACTGCCTCCTTTTATTAGTTTTAGTTAAATTAAAAATCGGTTTTGTTAAACCGTGACTTTTGTATAGAGTAGTTCATTTGTTGTTTTGTTTACACCCCAATACGTGTTGCTATGATGTGTTTGTGTAATGCTGAATCTCACTGTCTAGATTTTTCTAGTGGCCTATAAAAGGCTTGCCAAATTATAAATAAATGTCATTCCCTAAGAAACTGAAGTGTCATTCATGTTCGGTGCGTCTCGACGTTCGACAAGGTTTAATTGCAGTAATAAGTGAGGCATCAGTTTTTATGAGTATTTTCAGAAGCTTGATAGGTGAAAGTGTAAAACGATTTTATTTTCACATCAGTCAACAACCCTATTGACTGTGACTGTTGTGTGATTGGAATATTATAGGGCGCCGTTACTGCTTGTATTACCGCTGAAACATTGAGATAATTTTCATCATTATTATGTTGCGTGATTGAGTTCCAGAAGTCTGTTAACAATAGTAAAAATTCGTAATATTTGACACACAATGGACAGCAGTGTTGGTACTCTACTTAGAATGGGAAAAGTCAATTCCATTTGCACATTATTCCTTAAAGGCTTAAAGACAGCCTGTAATCCTATGGCAGGTAAAGTAAATGTAGATGCATTACAAAAATGTGGTATTAGTTGAAAAGCCACTAACCTTGTAGGCCTCGTGTATGTCCTGGCGCGCGCAGGCCTCCAGCATGCCGCGCACCAGCTGCGGGTGCGGCTCGTCGCACACCTTGAACACGTGCCCCGGGCTCACGTGCGCGAAGCCCTGCGCCGTCGCCTGGGCAGACCACACGTCAGTCAACAAACTAACCCTGGTTTGATCCATCCAGTCAATTATCGCAAGGAATTCAGAGCTGACTAGCATGTGATTACAGATTCAAGATGCGTGTTGGTGATACCTGGAGATTGTTGAGCGCGGCGCGCAGGTCGCCCTGCGCCGTGAACACGATGGCGCTCACGCCCTCCTCGGTGTAAGACAACTGCTCCTTCTCACACACCTCTATCACCTGACAACAGATACAATGCATGTTAGCTAATCTTCAAACTGAAAAAACATACACAGTCCCATTGGACAGTACCAATTCTGGTGAGATTCTGGTGATTTTGCTTGGGAATTGGGAAAGTCAAAATCAGAAATATTTGTTTGCATAGAGGGTAAGTTTGGGTTCTGCAGGATAACTTCGATGCATTTCAAAGAAATCGGCTGGATTCCCTTGACAGGGATGAGTGGTGTAAAGAAAGGGAGGCCTTTGCCCAACAGGTTGAGAAAGAAAAAAATAGATTACATGTATTAAATAAAATACCTTGGCAAGTATTTGTGCGTCGGAAAGTTTGGAGTAGCGGAGAACAGCACAACGGGACTGGATGGGCTCAATGATCTTCTCGGAGGTGTTGGCGGCGAGCGCAAAGCGAGTGGTGCTGGAGTACAGCTCCATGGTGCGGCGCAGCGCCTGCTGCGCGCCCTCCGTCATGCTGTCTGCTTCGTCCAGGATCACTATCTTGTGCCGCCCCGCTGGCAACGTCACCTGCACACAAAATAAAATTGAAAATCAGATACAGATGGAAAACTTTTTCTGCCACATTATTACACCAAAACACAAGGGTTTGGTTTTGGACCCTTCAAGCAATGTTACTTTTTTTCTTTTATTGAATAAAGCCTCAACAGGGAACATGTAAAAAACGTAATACCTATACCTACTTACATACACATTTACAATAAATATAGACGCAAATAGATACAAAGCAAAACACATTTGACCTTCTGCTGCGCGAACATCTTGATCTTGTTGCGCACGACGTCGATGCCGCGGTCGTTGGAGGCGTTGAGCTCGAGCACGGCGTCGCGGAAGGCGGCACCCAGCAGCGCGCGCGCCAGGCACAGGATGGTGGTGGTCTTGCCCACGCCGGGCGGGCCCGCGATGATGATGTTGGGCGCGTTGCCCGTGCGCGCGAACACCGCCAGCCGCGCCACCGTGTACTCGTTGCCCACGATGTCGGTGAACGTCTGCGGCCGGTACTTCTCGATCCAAGGCAGATGCCCCGCCGGCTTCACAGAGCTAGACTTCGACGGCTTCGGCTCCGGCTCGTCCACCTCCATTATAGTCACTTCTTCGTCACTCATCCTTAAGAAGGCTTAACTTATTGGTTTAGCCCGAAAAATTCTGCAAAATCGTTGGTCAAAAAAATAAAAATAACACCGCACTATACGCGCGTTTTCTTTATAATTTGATATTGACATTTCTTTGACAGAAACATAGACAAAATATATATTTTTTTGTTTGGTCTACTTAATTGCATTTAAGACGCTTGTTTAAACGACTAGACCATTATTTATTTTATTTTATTTTTATTAAATAGACAAAATTATTAGTTTGGCAAAGTAATTACTTGAGCTCAACCCAAACGAACAATTTCAATTGTTAATTCTACTGAACGCAACCCATCTCTTACAAAAAAATCGAAGTGATGCCAATTTCAGTAACGTAATTGACGTTGACGGATATTTTAACTGTCGTTGAAGAAAACGATTGATCGGTACAATTGTATTAAGTAATAACATCAACGACACTTCTATTGGAATTTTCCTTAATAAAAGACATTGAGAATCACAACTGATCGTCTCGGGACCCCTTTACAACATAGAATCAATCATTTAAATTATTATTAAATTGAAATCAACGCCTATAGGCTTAACTTAAACGGTTTTATTTCGCAAGTGTTGCGACTGACAGTTGACACTACTGACAGGAAACTGAAACTGGTCCAAAGAAAACTCCTTTTGTGTAAACAGTATTGTCTCCCGATAAAATCTGGAACAATATTGATGATATTTATTGAAAAAATCTATACCTCTCTTAAAATCAACCATCACCCAAGTTAGATCCACATCCTGCTGCGCCGAATGCTCTGTTAACCCAGAGGCGACTGGTGAATCATCACAAACATCATCTCTTTATTTGACCTTACAGGTAAATATTCTAATAATCAAGTGAACAAATTATCACCTTCATTCAACAGACTCCCCAAATAATTAACCCAAATAATTACAACTTAAATTTGGGTGTGGACAAAAATATTGAAAAAAATTTAACAATTGCGACATTACAGCAAGTTAGCATTGTGTTAGCATTTAGTACAGCAAGTGTTCGTTTTAAGGGGGCTTGGTGCGGTCAGCATGGAGTGGCTGTTCGGGCACCGCATGACGCCGGAGGAGATGCTGCGCAGGAACCAGCGCGCGCTGAACAAGGCCGTGCGCGACCTGGAGCGCGAGCGCGCCAAGATGGAGACGCAGGAGAAGAAGCTCATCAACGACATCAAGAAGCTCGCCAAGGAGGGCCAGATGGTAAACATGGGATGTGATCGAAGGGCGGGCTCTACTGCAGGCCTGGCTGCCCTCACAAAACCGTGGTAATGCCGCGATCCACGGGCGAGCTTTACCGGCAAGCCTATAACCGCGGTGAAGCTCGCCCGTCTGTCACACCCTTTACCAATACTATTACAAATATCATACTACACAAAATGCCCAACTGGACAAAGATCTTGCTCTTTTGCTTGATGATGATGATGATGTGTGGGGACGCCTGGCTGGATCAGGCGGGCTGTCGATCGTCTTGTGCGTTCATTCAGCCCAGTTCCCCGTGGTTTGGAGCCGACGGTTACTGCCCCAGCGGCGCTCCCACGCAGCATCTCTCCTCGAGTCTCCTCGTTCTCCTGCTGAACATAAGGACATCTTTTAGGTTGACATCCTTAAGTTCGTCTTCTCTCAGCTCATCACTTCCGAATGCCTCGCGTCGCGCGGCCGCATACATGAAGCACTCGGCTAGGACATGCTTGCTCGTCTCCTCCTTCCCACAGTGTGGGCAGGAGGAGTCGCTTTTAATTCCCATGATACTTAGGTGTCTGTTTAATACATTATGTCCAGTGATTATACCTGTCATAAGTCTTAAGCTACTCTTACCTAGGTTTAGTAGATACCTGGTTCTTCTTTGGTTGATACTACCCATCATCATCTTTGACTGGCGGCAGCCCGCCTCCTGTCTCCATTCTGCGTTTGCTTCCTGCTCCTTGAGTTTGTCCATAACTCCTCTAGTGACGTCCGCTGAGATTGGAAGTACTGGTTCTGGGCCTATAAATTCCATTCCAGCTCCCTCCCTGGCGAGTTCGTCTGCTTTCTCGTTGCCCATTACTCCCTGATGTCCCGGTACCCAGGCCACCGTAACCTTTGTGCGGTCGCTCAGTTCATTAAGCGCCTCTCTACATTCCCTCACCAGTGAGGAGCTAATTGTTGGTTTCTTCAGCGCTTTTAATGCTGCCTGACTGTCCGAGTATATCACCACCGATCCCACATCCCGCCCCTCCCTTAGGCTTTTTTGTATCATATGGGTGCATTTTGTCACCGCATATATTTCTGCCTGGAAGACACTGGCGTATTTCCCTAGTGGTGATGACTCTCTTGATCTTAGTTTGGGTATAATTACACCCGCTCCGGCTTGTTGGGTCGTTTTCCTTCTTGAACCATCCGTGAAACAGATGGTTGTCGGGTGTTCGACCTCTACCTTCCAGTTCTCTCTTTCTCCAATATGTACTTGATACTTCTTGTCGAAGGTCTTCTGTTTCTTAATGAGGTCATTGTGTCCAGTCATCATTCCTAAATGAAAATAATCGATTTATTGATTACTTTTGTGTTTATTTTTATGAAACATTCATAGAATGAAATTCAATATACAATGACAATGCAAAGAAAAATCCGTTAAGCAGCTGGACGCAGCTGCTTAACGGATTTTTCTTTGCATTGTCATTGTACATCATTCCTAACTTCGTTGCCACCTCCTTCTGTATAAGTACATGCCTCTTATCGGTGTGGTTTCCTTTCCACTCCCCGCATGCATTCATTCTATGCCACTGTTCCATGGCTCTCTTTTCTACTTCTAAGTGTAAGGCCTTGAGACCCAGCATAACCTCCATTGCTTTCGTGGGGGTGGTTCTCATCGCCCCAGTTATCATGAGGCATGCTAGTCTTTGCACCTTGTTCAGCTCTTTTTGATACTCTTTGATTCGGGCCCTGTGCCACCACACTATAGCTCCATAGAGCACTCTTGGCAGTATGACCGCTTTGTATATCCAATTTACCATTGGCGGTTTGAGGCCCCATCTCCTTCCCACTGCCCTTTTACATTGACATAGTGTCCTAATCGCTTTTGCAGCTTGTTCTTTTATGTGTGTCTTATATCTGAGGGTATTGTCCAATGTCACCCCCAGATATTTTATCTCTTTCAGTACTTCAAGGTTCTCACCGTGAATGCTAATTGGTGTCATCTTCTCTATCTTCCTTTTGTTGGTAAATAACACCACCTTCGTTTTTGCCGGGTTGAGGTCTAGTCCTCTACCCCTGCACCATTCTAATGTCTGTGCGATTCCTCTACTCATGATCCCTCTGACAATGTTCAGGACCGTGCCCTGGACTAATATTACCCCATCGTCAGAGTAAGCTTGCATGTAGATTCCTCCTTTAATTAATTTCCTTATCAGAGAATCCAGTAGTAGGCACCACATAAGAGGGGACAAACATCCCCCCTGCGGGAATCCCCTTCTGGGTCTGATGCTCTTCGTGATTCCGCCCAGTTGAGCCGTTATAACCCTTTCCCTGAGCATCTTCGTTATCCACCTTCCTATGGTCGGGTTGATCCCCTCTCTCACTAGACTTTCTTCAACCGCCGTGTGCGTCGCTTTGTCGAATGCTCCTTCTACATCGAAGAAGCATCCTAGTATGTATTGTTTAGCTTCTAGAGCTCTCTCCACTCTAATAGTTAGGTGGTGCAGAGCCGTCTCTGTTGATTTCCCCGCTATGTATGCGTGCTGATTGCTGTGTAGCGGTTTCTCACTGCATCCTATTTTATGTCTCAAGTGTGTGTCTATCATTTTTTCCAGTGTCTTTAACACGAACGATGATAGACTTATGCTTCTAAACGCTTTCGCATCCTGATATGTCTTCTTTCCCGGTTTCGGCAGGAAGACCGCTCTTACTTCCCTCCATTTCTTAGGGATATATCCCCACGCTATACTACCCTGATATATTGCTATCAGGGTCTCTTTTATATATCTGTAACCTTTCTGGAGTAGCGCAGGTATTACCCCGTCTGGGCCCGCTGCCTTGAAGGGGGCGAAGGATCCAATTGCCCAGTCCAGTATTTCCTCCCTCACCACCTCTTCGGCAGCCCCCCAATTCGGTGTTTGGTTTCCCACCTGTTCTTCCTCCTCTGTTGGTGCCTCTTCACTCTCTGGGAAGTGTGTTCTTAGCATGATTTGCAGAACCTCTTCCGGATCCGTGATCAAGTTCTCTCCCATCTTCAAGCTTCCTAATCGGCACGTACGTTCGCCAGCTAGTAGCTTAACTATACGCGCTCCTTCCGAGTACTTTTGCATTTCTTCTGTATATGTCCTCCAGCCTTTGCGGCTTGTCTGCTCTCTTAGCCTGGAGTACTTGTTCCTTACTTTCCTGTACGCGTCCCAGCTTTGAGTGTCGCCTTTCTTGATGGCTATCCTCATTGCCCTGCGCGTACCTTTCCTCAACTTTTGCATCTCCTTGTTCCACCAAGGCTGCCCACTGCCGGAACGTATCTCTCTTTCCGGACATGCCTTATGGTATGCCTCTATTATATCACTTCTGAGTCTAGATGCGCGCTTTTCCAGGTCCCCTATGCTCTTGCATTTCCCTGTTTCAGACACATTTTTGCTCAATTCTTCCTCGTACTTCGCCCAGTCAGTTTTCCTTGGGTTTCTTGTCTTAACTGATTCTACCGTGTCTTCTATGCTGAAAAGTAGTCTTCTGTGGTCAGACATACTGTCCTCGGTGTCCACCCTCCAGCTTCTGATCTTTTCGCTCACTCCCTTCGTTGCTAGCGTGATGTCTAGCACCTCTCTCCTTGCCCTAGTTACAAAAGTGGGTGTGTCCCCCTCATTAATTATATCTAGGTCATTGCTTATTATGAAATCTAAGAGTGATTCTCCCCTGCCGTTAGTGTCGCTGCTCCCCCACACCTCGTGGTGTGCGTTAGCGTCGCAACCAACGACTAGGGGGATTTCCTTACCTTTGTACCTAAGTACCATTTCTTCGAGTTCCCTTGTTGGTGCTGTATCCTCACTCGGTAGATAACATGATGCCAGTGCCACCTTGTGTTTTCTCCCTTCCGTGTCGATGAAGATAGTCTCCACTACCACTAGGTCTCTGCAACATATGGTCATAACACAGCCCATATTTCTCACATTATTGCTTACATATATACATGTCCTGGGGGGTCTCTCACCGTTCCTTTCGTAGTGAAGCTCCCCCCCCAGATGTCCCAGGCCTGCCACCTGATTCTTCCATACATAAGGTTCTTGCATCAGTGCGATTTCTACTTTATTCCTCGCAACAAATTGCCCTAGTTCGGACATTGCATCTTTGCAGTGTTGGAGGTTTACTTGGCATATATCTGTTTGTGTTTTTGTGTGTTTGTGATTGTGTTTGTGTAGTGTGTTAAATGTTTGTGTCGTCATTGCTGTATCTGTGTAGTTTGTCCCTGCACCTTCACTCGGAGAGTTCACCCACATCCTCACGAGTGACGACGTGTGTTGACCCCTCCTGTTCCAGTGCAGGTACTATGTTGGGCGGTTCCCCCCCTTCCGGCTCTGGCTTATTTGAAGGCTGGGGCCTTATGATTCGGGCCCGAACTTTGGTGGCCGAGAAGAAGAGGGTGATGGTATTCACCTCCCCCCACCCCTCCCCCACCGTCAGCGGTACCGCAAATACCAGCCTCACGCCGCTTCCCAGTCCCTCCTGGTTCACCAGTCTCCATCTATCCAGCTGCAGTTCGGCTCTGTCGCTGTTTTGAATCGCCAGCATTTCCAGAAACCGAGCTGTGTCTGGCTCTCCCGGTACCCATATATGTACCCTCATCCTTTCCAACTTCCGAACCACGATCCGGTGTCCGTCAATTACGCCGAAGTCCCGACTCAAGAGCCACTCCCCCGATTCCGCCGTTGCTGGTGTCACAAGGAAAAATCCCTCTGCCACCAGCCCCGACGCCACGAATTGGGGGCCTCTCTCGCCAGTCCTCCCATCCCATATGCGCAAGACTTCTACCTCAATCAGGTTCGTCAGCTTCTTCCTGATGAGTTTCGCCAGGGCCTCATCCACCAAAACGCCATCCTCTCGGCGGACTGTCACGGCAAGGTCACGATTCGCCTTCGCCTCATCTCGTGGCCCCGCCGCGACCGCCCCACCCAGATCCTGACGTTTCGCCGGAGGCTTCCCCGGTTGTCCCTCATCGGTACTTTGCCTCTTGAGCTTCAGGCTTCGCACAGCAGCGGAGGGGATCGATCCGCTTGGCACTGGACCTGCGGCTCCCTCCCCTCCCCTCCCACGCTCAGCCCTAGCTGCAAGTCTTCTTGCCCTTCTCGCCCTCTTTTTCTCTTCCTTCGACCTATACACCTGAAAGGGGTTCTCCGCCTGTGTGTCCTTACCCCCCCCGGTTGTCCCTACCGGCGAAGGTGACCTCAGCAGTTCTTCCTCACCTATCTTGAGGCCTCCCATCTTAAGGTGGACATCTGGGGGTCCTCGTCTCTCCGTAGAACTCCCGTTCCCTTCAGTACCTGCCATAGCAGTTGCAGCACTTGCTGAATTTTTAAAATCACTCATATTGCTGATCTATATATGGGAAGAGAAAGTTAAGAAGATGGCAGTGCTCCCTTACCATCCCCCAGCTACGTTTCACGTACGCAGTGAACGCCACCTCTCCTGCGCACAGTCGTTCGCAGCAGCGATTGTGCCGAGTGGGCTCGCCAGCATAGGATGAGTAGCTTCTGTGGTGCTTGTGTGACCGTTTGGGGGGTCCGCCGGCATTCCGATTCACCTCTGGGTCGTCGCTAGTGACACCCCAGGGCTCCTCTCCATACCCGCTTCCCCCTCCCGCCCCTCCGTTCCTGGTTCCGAGGGGCATTTGCTTCACCCAGCTGTATCTCTAGTGACACCACTGGGTTCCCCGAACACCTCCTCTTTCCCATCACGGACTGCACACACAGACCCTACCCCCCCGCCCCTCGTCCGCTCGCAAGCCCAATCTGCACCAACCCCCCGCTGCCCACAGCCGGCTGTGAGGGTCTTCGGCACGTCCTCCCACCACTGACCCTGGGGGTTTTTCGGGATGGGCGCGTTGCTATACCGAAGAGGTCCGATATGTCAACGCGACCTGTGCACTCCTCTTTTGCCCGGGCTTGTGACCGGCTCCATACCGAACCCTAACCAGCCATTGAGGCCTATCAGTAGTCCGTTATCGAGGCAGAGTTTGCTCTTTTGCTTAGTGTGTTGCAGAACTATTGATTTTCTTTTTCGATGGATTAACTTAGGGCTTTCTGGCAAAACTTTAAATTTGTTTTAGAACAGTCAAAACAGTCCAATGAAAATTGTAATGATTCCTGTTCCAGTTGGATATTGAATGCACTTACAATGTTCAATAGGCATTATCACAGAAAATCCACTTCTTTTGAAACACACTGCAACTGACAAGATCTCAGAGAATTGACACATTGTTGCCACTCCTTCCCATGATCCTTGATCTAATTTACAATAATGTTTCAATAGCAATGTCACTCACTATAAAAAAGTTATAAAAAATTTGATTTAAATGGTCATTCTAGCCCTGGTCCACCAGGAGTGCTTCGTAAATTATTATGCCTGGAGTCTCCCCATGAGATTGACATGGCCACGCCAGGTGTACCAAAGGCACCAAAGCCTGAATAAAATTTAAGATTTAAAAAATATCATGTCTTCTATATCAACGCATCATTTAGCTAACAATACTCCACAAGTCAGATTTGTGTAGTTTTGGGGAGACACAAAATAACTGTTTTACGTTAACATTTTATAAATAAGGAAATCTGACTTATGATAGATACTACATAATCCTACTAAATCTGTGCCCAACATCAACTCGCGCGACATACCCTCACTCCAGGATGCAGTAAAGATAATGGCAAAAGACCTGGTGCGGACGCGGCGCTACGTGCGCAAGTTCATGCTGATGAAGGCCAACATCCAGGCTGTGGGGCTCAAGATCCAGACGCTCAAGAGTCAGAGCACCATGGCCTCCGCCATGCGCGGCGTCACCCGCGCCATGGCCACCATGAACAGGCAGCTCAACATGCCGCAGATACAAAAGATCTTACAGGTAAGGTGGAGCACCTGTCTATTCCTTGCAAAATCAAAATACTCAAACCAAACAATCTCTTTTTAGGCATGCAATGTCTCAATGTTGACATTGGCAACATTTTCTTTGCCAAAAAAAGCAAGGCCATTAAAAACAACAGGTAATGTTGAAGATTATTTGCCTCACGAGCTAAACAGGTTCCCTACTATTTAACAGTCATGTTTCCAGTAATTTTGTGCTGGTTGGGTAATTATATGGGAAAAGAATGGCAAACGAGCATGTGGGTCACCTGATTTAGGGGGAGGGATCTACAATTTAGAGATTTTTGTACAGACCTTATGAACATAAAAATTAGTGATTGGATATTCAGTGGTATCCAGTATGTACTGTGCTGAAATCCACATTAAATAAGTCAGCTGAGCTTTCCGGTTATTAACAAACTGCTATCATGGTGGCTGAGAAAGTTATCCTTGTGTAATCCTTGTGTATAGAAGCGCAATCTGTCTTGGCCGCTCTAATAGTGTGACTGTTTGTATGTACAGGAGTTCGAAAAGCAGTCGGAGATCATGGACATGAAAGAGGAGATGATGAACGACTCCATCGACGAGGCCATGGAGGGCGACGAGGACGAGGAGGAGAGGTAGGCCCCGCTCGCAAGCCACTTAGCACATTCACAGCTCAGCAGTTACAAGTGTCACGGCCCTTGCAATGCTCGCACCTCTGACAATTTCGGAATTCACATGCGAAATTACACTTGTAATTTATCATGCTTCATAATTACAGGCTTTTGCCGGGCGGGGGGATGCCCCCTTGCCTTCCCCCCACGCCATGCCACTGAGTTCTCGCCAAGTGTTTCGTAGTTGTTATGTTGACGTGTTGTCGCAGCGACGCCGTGGTGGGGCAGATCCTGGACGAGCTGGGGCTGCAGCTGAACGACACGCTGTCCGGCCTGCCGCAGGCCTCGGGCTCGCTCTCCGTGCCCGGTCAGTGCGCAAAGCTCATATCTTGTCTTACCAGAACACAAGGATAACTGATGTTACAATTTATTATAATTATTTTGTTGCGTCGCTTAGCTCTGAGGGGAACTCATCTATGACTTAAAATTCAAAAATTTCTATCTAATTTTTAGAAATAATAAATACTCGCTATCCTGCCGCTAAGCAGCAGTGCTTGCACTGTTGTGTTCCGGTGTGGAGACTAAGACAGCCGGTGTAATTACGGGCACAAGAGACATTTCATCTTAGCTCTCTAGGCTGGCAACGCATCTGCAAGCCCTCCGGGGTTGCGGGTGTCTATTATGGGCAGTGGTGATCATTTTCCATCAGGTGACCCACTTGCTCGTTTGTCTTCCTCGTCGTATAAAAAAAAACTTCTGATTCAGTATGGATATTGTCTAAGCTCTCTCCTGCAGCGTGCGTTCGAAGGGCTAGCTTTACCGCGAACCAGGCTGCCCTCTCACAAGACTGCGGCCTTGCCGTGATACACGGGCGAGTTTTACCGGCGAGGCTATAAACCCTTGGTAAAGCTCGCCCGTGGAAGACATCCTTTAGTGTACACGATGCGTGTTGTGTGTTGTGTGCAGCGGGCAAGCAGCCGGCGGCGGCGCAGGCGGTGGCGGGCGGGTCGGGCGGCGGCGCGGGGGGCGCGGGGGGCGCGGCCGACGCCGACGCCGAGCTGCAGGCGCGCCTCGACAACCTGCGCCGCGAGTGACCGCCCCCCCACACACACACACACACACACACACACACACCAGCCACGGCCGCGCTACCACGCCCCTGGTGCTGCTACCTCGAGATACTTACGGCCTTACAGCCGTGCCCAGTATTCAATCTATGTATATCTCGTTTTGATCTACGGACGAATTTAATAAATATAAAATCCAATAAGTTACTAGCTGTAGATGGCTCACCATTCTCCCATCGACAGATAGCAAGCTGAAATTGGATTGCCTACCGACACCAAGTTTATTGACACGGCAAAATTGAAGATATAGATAGATGATCTTATCTTAGTAGATCAAAACAAGAGATGGACTGAATATTGGGGGACGGCTGTTAAAGTAACTGCATTGAGGCGGAGCGGAGCGTAGCGGAAACGCGCAGCACCGACCGAACACGTTAACAGGCTATCGCATTATAAAAGGAGCAGGGGGTCTAGCACGAGCGCCATTTTGTCGCTTGTCGCTCAGTGCGTACTTCACTGATTCCATTACTATGAAAGGGACGCACTGCGCGACAAGCGACAAAATGGCGCGCCGTGCTGCATGTGCTGGGGTGTTATTCTGTAAGGTTATTCGCGACCGTTTGTCAAATCAGTTGTCATTTAGTACCAAAAAGTGACACTAGCGCTCGAAGTGGCGAACGGCGCTGCATCACGAATAACCCTACAGAACAAATATTCCATGTGGATTTCAAGTCGTATGATTTGTCGATTCTGCAAGGCTCCGCACCGCCTCAATGGAAGCGTAGTCTTAAGCACTTCTTATTGCGCACGCGGTAGTTAATGTCACAGTTTGTGAGCATTTAGAACGGGTTGTTGGATTTTAGAAATACTTTGGTTGTCAGTGGCGCTTGTTATGTCAAAGACAGGACAATACGAATTCACCCGAACCCGAATTCTAATGTAAGTGCTCACGGACTGTGCGTAGGTTATTACAGTTTGCATAATGATGAAATACGCATGATTTTAAATTTAACTCATATAACCAACTTAGAAAAGTTGAAAAACCCCCGACATTGTTACTTCAAATAACCAAATTAATAATAGGTAAATGCTAAAAAGACGCAGGCGATTGTGATTGGCAGTCCACATTTCATTTCTCAGATTTCTGTCATGGTAGTTCCACATTTGTATTTTGATGGTACAGTTATTCCTTTTTCACCTACCGTCAGAAATGATCATCATGGACCAGACTTTCGCTTGGTCGGCTCAGGTTGCTGAGGTCAGTCGAAAGCTCTTTGCCTCGCTTCAGCGCTCAGACGCTTGCAGAATTTTCTGCCGCTTCAAACCAAAATCACGCTCAATCCCTTTTGCTCCCGCTCCTTGACTACGGTGATATTAGGTACTTGGATCTTACTGAGGGGCTACTTGACAAACCTGACCCGCTTCAGAATGTATGTATTCGGTACATTTTTGGGCTTCGTAAGTACGATCACGTGTCACACTTTCGCGCGCAACTGAAATGGTTGCCTATCAGGGATCGTAGGAACGTCCAAATTCGGTCATTACTATGTCATTACTAAGTGCTTGTTATTTATTGTATGTATTATATGTATATATGTATATTTATTTATTTATTTATATATATTGGTATTTACTTCTACTTTGTATTTAGTAGTATATTGTAATATGGTAGGATTTTGTATGTGTGTGTGTATTGTATTCTCTCGATATTTATAATTATGAACTCACTTTGTGTCGATCCCCAGTGAACTATTCCTCTCCACCACTCACAGGTTGACTGGCAGAGATCTCTTAAAGTGATAAGTCCGCCTTTGTATTCAAATGTTATTGTTGTAACTTGTGTTTTATTCTGTTTTTTGTACAATAAAATGTTTACTTACTTACTTACTTCAAAGTTCAATATTTCAAAAACGGGTGAACCGATTTTAATGAAACTTAGCTAAGAACCATCTCGTTTAAACTAGCTTTCGATTAAAAAAAAACCGCATCGAAATCGGTCCATCCGTTTGGGAGCTCATGCCACAGACAGATACACAGACACACAGGTCAAACTTATAACACCCCTCTTTTTCGTCGGGGGCTAAAAATGCATAGAATTGCTACTAACTCTCTTCAGAGACGTAGTGCCGCGGTCGCTGCACCACTCGTGTTTTTCATCTTTTCGCATCCTGTAAATACCTAAACGATTATATGTAGAACGTGACGCGTGTGTTTAGAATTCCTAATTCGTCTGCTGTTTTCTCCACTTCGCACCCCGATAATGTTGGAAATGGAAAAATATTGCGAGGTTTCGATTTAAATGCTTCAGGTAACGCTATCGTGTGACCAAGGACGATAAAACCAAAAGGACTTTCTTTGAAGAGGTTCCTTTAGAATGATAAGCCTGCTGCAGCTGTAGCTAATTGCACTCATTTTAAAGACGTCTCGTAAGCATGGATTCATTTCGTATGACACGTTAGACCGCGGCTTAAATGCTTGAATTCTGAATTTTTGTTGTTAATTCTAATGTTAGTTTTATTTTTTGTTTTTAAATTTGTATGCAATTGGGTTAATTGTCCTGAAATAAATAATCTTTAACCCCCGACAAAAAATAGGTGTGTTATAAGTTTGACCTGTTATCTGTCTGTGGCTGTGGCATCATAGCCCCCACACGGATGGACCGATTTCGATGCGGTTTTTTTTAATCGAAAGCTAGTTTAATCGAGATAGTTCTGAGCTAAGTTTCATTAAAATCGGTTCACTCGTTTTTGAAATGACAATGTCGGGGGTTTTTCATCTTTTCTAATTTATTTTATTTTATTCATTTGAATTCAAAGAAAAAACCAGAAGCTAAGTGAAAAATACGAAATGAATGGCACAGATGCCTCTCTGTAGTAAAACTAGCTTCAGACAGCTTAGTATTCAAATAGAAGGCGACATTGTATGGACATTGGCAGTCTGTTGGTTATACACGCGCAAGGGCGCATGGCTATGGGATCTGCTAACTCGGGGGTGAAGTAACTTCGCACGCAAGCGCGGCGTTGCTTTGTACAGACATAGACAAATCTGATAGAATCACAGGCTTCCCGCTAGGCCGCTATACATATAGTATTACTTGTTTGAATGTTTTGTTTACATTTGTACATTGAAATACATAGTTATGTATGTGATATTTTGCACATACAATACAGATAATAATGCAATAATGGCCCCTGCGGAAATAATTATGTACCTATATGAAATTATTACAATTTAATTAAAGCGGTCAGCCGCTGCGCCGGCGCCGCGGCCGTAGCTACTCGTAAGGAACGCGATGTTGTTATGCTAATAATTAAGTTTATTATATTTTAATAAATATTTTTGTAACAACCACTTGTTTATGTTTCTTGGGGCGATAAAAAATAAACGCGAAGCAACCCTCTCCGTTTATTCATAGGATTGTTCGCGTACAGGATGACGCGACACGGAATATAACATTATAATAAAATATTATTCGCTTAAAACAACGTATCTAAAAATTGCACATCCCCTAACACTACACTTAAAACGCTACGGAAAGTTGCTTACAATATGTATACAGCAATTATAAAACGACAAATACAGTTCCAATAATCTTACTTTACAAGTAAATCTGACGCAGCCAGCGCCGAGCTACGAAGACTTACAGAGTTACCGAATATTACAGATAGACAGAAGTCTCTCCATTGACTTTAACATTGCAAGGCTGCACTAATGGTCAGTTAAGACAATAGTTACGGTTATTTTAGTGAAGACTAAAAATCTATCAAATCGTATCTGTAATCGCGATGTCATGACTGCAATGCGTGCCCTCGCGAGCACGCGTGTACAGAACGATGCTACTTGCTGAACCTCTACTGGGGAACTGGAAAACGTGCTCACCTCGACGAAACTACTCTTATACTGTGAATACAAAAATACTTTTTGAGATATGTTTTTGTTCAGTTAGGATTGATTCGGCCCAGATCCAAAGGGAGATTACATCGTTCCTCACACAAACTAACTCTACGTACAAAGTTACACTTACAATCTATGGTTCTAGGCGGTGAAACATGATTTAACTAGATTTGGCTCTGTTGTGCGCCGCGCGCTCGACGCGCTACATCTAATACAACAATGTCGGGAGCTCCCATGGACGGAGCACGAACAAACGGCCCGCCGCGCATGCGCAGCCCGCGGGCGTCTCACCTGCGGCGCCTCGGGCGCTTCTAGACATGATCTTTCTACTCGTACTTATGGTTCCAAGTGGCTGTTGAATGCGGATACAGGCCTTTGGGATTAAACGTTGGCGCTAGCTCTGATCATGCTATACTCCGGTCGTTTTAAGATTAGAAATTTAACAGTCAAATTCGCTCAAATTTTTAAGCGACAGATGAAAAAAAAAACTAAAAATTTTGTTAAATTGTGTTAACTTCTATGAGGAAAACGTAATACTTGAATTAAATACCGTTAATAAATATTACTACGTAAATTTTTCCCCGTTTGTCTTTGATGTGCCGAAAAACGTGTGATAGTTTGACCGTTACCTAATTCAAATCTTAAAATAAAAACGGTATGGGACGCCAACGTAAATCAGGCAACAGTAAGTCGCTACACAGACAACGCGAGTGGCTTCACGCGGCCTGTCCACGAGCCGCATCCCTCGCTCCGTCACCATCACTGACACACAACAAACAAACTTATACAACATATCACAGTCTGGCCCCGCCCGCCTACTACTGGAATACGGAAGCTCTGCGGGCGCGGCTAGTGCGGGGCGTGCGCGGGCGCGGGCGCGGGCGCGGGAGGCAGCAGCGCGCTCAGCGCGATGCCCAGCTGGCCCAGGTAGTACGTCGACATCACCAGCACCTGCGGAAGTACGGACGTCAGAAGAGGGAACCTACTTTCTGTCTTATTACTTGGGGACAATGTTTTTAAACTCCTAAATTTTGATTGGTTTACTAATCTGCGATATACCCAGTTATAATATCATATCTATACCCAAAAAAATATGTACTAGTAGGTATTAGTCACCAGATTAATCAAAAGATATAGCAGCTAGTATTGACCTGTTTGTGTGGTACGGGGCCGCTGAACAGACTGTACCCAAGATGGCGTCGGACAGCACGAACAGCAGCGCGCCGAGCGGGGCGGCCAGCGCGCGCAGCGCGGGCGGCGCGGCGGGCGTGGGCAGCGTGGCCAGCGCGCGCCACGCCATGCCGGCCAGCAGCGCCGCGTACGCCGGCACCAGCAGCCGCAGCGCGGGCGGCGGCCGCACGCGCGCGCAGTACAGCGCCGCGCCGCCCAGCAGCAGCGCCGCGGCGCGCGCGTCCGCCCGCCCCGAGCGCGCGCAGAACGCCAGCATGTAGCACGCGTGCGCCGCGCCGAACAGCGCCATGCCCGCCACCAGCTGCGCCGGCCACACCAGCAGCGCGTCGCCGCCCGCGCTCGCCAGCAGCCCCAGCGCCACCAGCCGCGCGTACCGCCGGCTGCAACACGGACAACATAGCTAATACCGCAGTGTGCTTATAGCTTATTATGCTTC